>JARHVA010001469.1:620000-1267500 GCA_037957365.1 Torreya grandis
TTACAAGTTAAATCCATAATGGATTAGGCATTATCATTTTTTAACATGAAATCAATTCATATTTTGAGCATTGTTGACATTCACAAACAACATTAAATTGAGTTGTAACTCTTGTAGTATCATAATATTGAAGTTAGTAGTTTGGCTACCAACTATTTGTTAAAATTACATTTATCTGTGGATGTAGTTCTATATATTTTTTAGTCACATATATGCATACAAAAATATCTTGCATTTCATATTGATTTCAATGCTAGTAGATTTATATCATTAAAAAGCATTCAAACACATCATTATCTTCAAAAAACATCAAAACCAAACAAATAAAAACTCATATCAGCAAGTACAGAATTTACAAGGAAAGTGTTTAATGAAATACTAGTTAAATAAAAACAAAAAAATTAGAACAGAATTGGCAAGGGTATTTACAGTGGTATAATAGCTTTGATCTTACTAGCCTGTAGCATACATGAGTGACAGATAAGGGAGGTATGTAGCAAGATAAGAAAATAAAGGGTAGTACGACATAAAATGTGGTACATGACAACACACTTTTCCATAAGTTCTAAAATGGGAAACAATTTTTGGTGTTTTAGAAGCACATTGGGAGGCTAAAGTGGACACATCTAGCACAATGGGTGAAGGTATAATTGGTAGTCCAAGGAAAGAAGATCTAGGTGAAAGAATATTTATAGAGCATCTAGAGGCACAAAAAGTAATAAATCAAGATGTGCAAAAAACATTGGGGGGTGTATAAAAAAAATTGGATCTCTTGAAAAGAAGTTTTCTTAATCTCAATAATAATAATAATAATGGAGGTAACCATAGAGGAAATAATGGTAATGAAGACAATTCCTTCAACAACAATAGACCTCCTAAACATAAGAATACATAAATGGGATAAGACCTATGATGCTTATTTTTCTAGCTAGAGAAAGGCCACAAGAATAAATTGAGGAACTTAATATAAAAGAGCTATAGGATCAATTTAGGAAAGATTGGGTAGCTATTGGTTTTCAACATGATATATCTCCTAAAGATTACATAGACCTCAGGATGTGGCATAGACCTAGCAGAGGTAACAAAGAGCAGCATCATGATCTTAGAAGAAAGGTGGGAACATTGAGATTACCATACTATGATGGATTATGAAAGACTTTATCATGTTCTTGCATGAAAAATATGGACACCTATTTTTAGCTTAATCCTATGCCTAAGGATGAATTAATAAAATATGCAACTATACACCTAGATGGAGTACCACATGAATGATGGTACCATGCATTAGTCATAATGGGTCATAATTAGATTACCTCTTAGGTAGAAACAATTGACTGATTTATCAAGAGATTTGATGTGAAGGGTCGATAATTCCATTTCAAGGAGTTAGCTCAGCTTAAGTAGTGGGGATCATTAGATATGTACATTACTAATTTCTAGAGGTTGGTTGACCTAGTGACTAACATTTTAGAAAGGAGGCTACTGTTCTTGTTCATGGATGGGTTGATAGATCCATTGAGAGGTTGGGTTAAGGCTCTCAACCCTACTTCACTATAGGAGTAAATTAAGAAGGCTAGAGACATGGATTCTAGAAATAAATGAAATAAGTTCTCAAGTAACTAGAAGAGCAAATACCCCTGCCACAATTCATCCTCTACAAAATATAAGGTAAAAAACCTTTTATTTAAGGATGGTAATAAGAAGAACAAGACTAATAAGGAATTATGTAAAGAGTGTAGGGATAAAGGTATATGTTATCATTGCAAGGAAAAGTGGGATCCCAGATATCATTGGTTGGGAAAGGGGAAGTTTCATTTCATTGAGATCATATTAGAGAATGAGGTTGATAAAGTTGAACATGGTGATGAGGATAGTAGTTTAGATGAGGAGTAACCCCCATATAAAGAACATGATGGATAGAGTGGTACCATTTCTACTATTTTAGGCACTCTAAGTTTTAATTCCTTTAGAGTTAATGGAGAAGTGTAAGGGAAGTTCGTCATAGTGTTGGTTGATAGTGTGGAAACCCACAACTTCATTGATTTAAAATTAGTGGCAAATAATGGGATACCTACAAAGGACTTTGAGGTTTTCATTGTCATGGTGGCACATGGTTAAAATATGACATGCACATAGAGAGTTCCATAGTTTTCTATTACTTTAGGTAATTATATAGTGGTAGATGATTTTTATGTGGTGATTTAGGAGACACTAGTGCCATACTTAGGATATATTGGTTACACTCATTAGGGAAGTATTCTCAAAACTTCTAGACCATGGAACTTAAGTTTAGAGTAGCATATGGGAAATGAGTGGTGCTTAAAGGAATAAATACAAGAGCACCTAAGGTAGTGTTGGCCAAAAAAATGGGGAGTATATTTCATAATGGAGATGTGGCATGGGTAGAAAAAAAATTTATCACTCCTAAGGAGACTCTATATTTAGATCAGCCATATCACATTGACATATAAGATCTTAGGGGGGAAGCATGGTAAGGTGTTTAATAATATTCCACTAGGGAGGCCACTAGATAGAGTATTTGAGCACACTATTGATTTTTAGGAAGGGGTAAAAATAGTTATCACCACCCCTTATCATCATCCTAATAAATTCAAGGATGAGATTGAGAAAGTAATCAAGGAATTTTTTGAGATGGGACACATTTGACCGAGCTCGAGTCCATTTGCTTCTTTAGTGATTTTAGTGAAGAAGAAAGATGGGATTTTGAGGATGTGCATCTATTATCAATCCCTCAACAATAAGATAATTAATAATAGGTACCAAATATCCAAGATTGATGAGTTATTAGATGAGATTCATGGTGTAGTTTATTTTTCCAAACTTGATTTGCATTCAAGGTACCATTAGATAAGAGTTTGAGAATAAGAGATACATAAGATAGGTTTTTGATGCCATTATGGACACTATGAGTTCTTATTCATGACATTTAGGTTGACTAATTCACCTACAACATTTTAGTCTTGCATGAATCACATTTTTAGGAATCAGTTACATAAGTTCCTATTGGTATTCTTTGATGACTTGATTATTTATAGCAAGATGCGGGAGGACCACTTTTATTAGGTGGATCAAATCTTGTATATTATGGAGGAGTATTAATTTTATGCTAAGTTCTTGAAGTGTGATTTTAGCCTTAAGGAGATCTTATACTTGGGTCATGTGATTAGTATAGAAGGGGTATAGGTGCATCAAGAAAAGATACAAATGATACTTGATTGGCCTTCTCCCAAGACACTTATAGATTTGTGAGGATTCTTTGGGTTGTGGATATAATATAGGTAGATTGTGAGTGGTTTTTCATAGTTAGGATCACCTTTGATAGATCTCACCAAGAAAGATACTTTTAGATAGATAGATGAGGCAAATCTAGCTTTTGATAAGCTCATGGAAGTGATGAGTAGTTATACTATGTTGGCACTTCCTGACTTCACCCAACAATTTTTATTAGAGTGTGAAGGAATTAAAGTGGTTTTCATGCATAATAAGCACCCCATTTATTTTGAGAGCCATAAGTTGAGAGGACCTGAGAGACTTTACTCTATTTACAATAAGGAGATGCTCACCATATTTCATGCATTAGTAAAGTTTAGTTAGTACTTAGTTGGAGGAAGGTCTATGGTGAGGATGGATCATAATAGCCTCAATTATTTCTTGTAGTAAAAGGATTTGAATGAGAGGAAATATAAATGGGAAGATATATGCATATGACTTTGATATTGAATACATGAAGGGGAAGAAGCAGGTTTTTATTGACACCCTTTCTAGGAGACCCATGGCTTGCTCACTCTCAGATATTTCCACTTATTGAAAGTCTCTCTTATTGGTTGAGTACTCTAAGAATAAGTTTTATTGTGAATTGATGGATGGGTTGGTACAAGATGATAGGTACAAGGTATTAGATGATGTGATCTACTATAAGTATAAGATCTTTTTGGTAGTAGAGTCATAATTGAAAGAGATGATATTATAGGCTTTACATGATAATATTTTATCAAGTCACCAAGGATAATATAAGACTTATAGGTAGGTTAGGGAGAGGTTGTCTTGGAAGGGCCTCAAGGATGATGTATTCAGACATGTTAGAGAGTGTGTGACCTACCAGTAGAATAAGACTGATCACTCACATATGGTAGGTCTTCTATAGCCATTGCCCATTCTTGAGGGGAAGTGGGAGAGTATTTCCATGGATATCATCATGGGTTTAACTAAGGTTCATGGGGGAGATCACATATATGTGGTAGTGGATCGATTGATGAAGTATACTCACTTATTCACTATTCCCACTAAGTATAGGGAACTATAGGTGGTAGAGTTGTTCTTTAGAAATATTTTTAGATTACATGGGTTATCAAGGTTCATTATTAGTGACATGGATAGTATATTCATGAGTTCCTTTTGGTAGGATTTATTTAGATTGGTAGGTATAGATTTAACACCTAGCATGAGCTATCACCCTTAGACAAATGGCCAAACAAAGCTAGTTAATAAATGAATTGAGGGGTGCCTATGACATTACATCTCAACATAGTAATGAACATGGATCAAGTGGTTATACTTAGGGTAGTATTACTATAACACCACTCATCACATGTTGATTGGGATGTCACCATTTAGGGCACTATGTGGATATGATGCACCATCTTATATGGATTTAGCTTTTGGTGAGAGTATGGATCCCAAAGCTAAGGATTAGACTTAGGAGAGTTAGGATATAATGAGAGTCTTTAGGGACAATCTTTAGGTGGATTAGAATTAGTAGAAGGTTTATGTTGATAGACATCAAGCTGAGCATAGCTTTGAGGTTGGGGACTTGGTACACCTTCATTTGTAGACATATAGATAATCTACTTTGAATAAGTGTGGAGCAAAAAATATCAAGCCTAGATTTTAAAGACCATACAGGATTATTAGGTGAGTTGGGAAGGTAGCCTATGAGTTAGAACTACCTTAGATCAGTAAGAATAATAATTTATTTCATATTCCATTCTTCAAAAAGGCATTGGGTCAATACATTACTTCTTCTATAGAGTTTCCACCATTAGATAAGGAGGGACATTTGGTCCTAATTCCTGAGGAAATTGTTGATACACGAGAATGAGATTAAGGATTCGGTTGATTAAGGAGTATTTGGTGAGATGGAAGGACTTTCTAGTAGATGATGCCACATGGGAAGGAGAGTAGATTCTTCAACATCCTAGTCTATAATTACTTGAGGAAAAGAAATTTTGGAAAGAGAGGACTATAATGCCCCCTTCTAAAATTAGATTAAATAGATTAATTTAATTATTTATAAAGTTATCAAAATAACTTAAAATCATAAGGTAACTTTTTATTTAATTAAACTAATAAGTGACTAAATAAAATAATAAATCATAAAGTAACTTAATGAATAAAATAATAATAAATTTTAGAAGCTTCCTATAGGTGATTGTGAATTCTTTAAAAAGGGAGATTGGATGGGCATTGGAATTATCTTGAGTTTTTAACATCTTCTACTATTTTGGGGAACTTGAATGCTTAACAAATTGGTTAAGGGTTTGAATACTCTAGAGTGCCAATTTTGGTTGTGAATAATCAAACCTAATTGGATATTTGAGGGAGATACTTTAGTCTTCCTATTTTATTTCATAGTGCAAATCATTGAAGATAAATTTAGTCATTGGAGGATTTTGATCTGCTTACACATATTAAGATTTTCACTTGCCTAACCTCATACATGCATTGATTTCATAAGGGTACTTGAGCTCTCCCTTTAGGGAGGTTTGGTGAACATTTTAAAAGAGTTTGGGGAGTTATTTTGAAGTTTGTAATTTTTTTTAATCTATAGATCATCCATGGAAGGATTACTATTTTCATTCATTACTCTTCACTTAGAAGTCAAAATTTTGTGGACATTGGAAAGATTGATTTCTTTTGAGTTAGTATTCATTTTATATCAAATTGGAGGATGAATATTGTAACATTTATTTATAGTGAAAGTTTCAGACCAAGAATAGGGGAGGCCCCCTTCAAGGAGGGAAATTTCACTCAAAGAGGATTCATAAAATCTAACAAAAAATATAATTTGTTGCCTTTGGGTTTGATGATCATTCCAACTTTCTTAATTAGGTTCTCTTTATTGTATTTACATATTATGTATTTAATAAATTTTAAGTACAAGTTGTATCCATTAGGGATTGGGCATTATCATTTTATAACAATAAATCAATTCATATTCTGAGCATTGTTGACATTCACAAACAACATTATATCAAATTGTAACTCTTGTAGTATCATAATATTGAAGTTAAGAGTTTGGCTGCCAACTATTTGTTAAAATTAATCTCAGATATAGATGTATTTATACATATTTTTTAGTCGCATATATGCATACAAAAATATCTTGAATTTCATATCTATTTCAATTCTAGTATATTTATATCATTGGAAAGCATTCAAACACATCATTAGCTTCAAACAACATCAAAAATAAATAAACAAAAATTCATAACAGTAAGTATAGACTTTGTAAGGCAAGTGTTTGATGAAATACCAGTTGAACAAAAATAGAAAATTTGGAATAAAATTGGTAGAGGTCTTTACATCATATTTATTCCTCCATTTTCAAGTCGGAGAATACTTTTGAATTTATTTTATTATAATTGATTTCACTTATTTAATTCTACAAGTAATATTTCCTAGACCACTCATTAAATAGATTGATTTTCTTTCACCCTTAAAGGGTGTTATATAATTCTTAATAGAAAATAAGAATTTGTAAGTGAGTGTTATTAATTTAATTATTTTTGGGTAACTTAACAAGTAACTTAGTTGGGATTTAATAAATTTTAGCATTTTATTTTTGGATTTAGTCACTTTAGTCACTTTGTTTTATTTGATTATCTTTTTTTCTTTTATTTATTTTTTAATCAATAATCAGTTCATTTTTTGACTTGGGGGAACCTTCTAGACCCATGGGAAGCAATTCTACCTAAGAAGTCAACTACCAATGGTAAGAGGGACTCAAACATAGGACCTAAAATGTTGGGTAAATTCTTTTGATATACCATAGCTATGAGCCAAAGTAATGGGGGAGGGTGAATAAAACCTTTTTATAACTTGAATAATTATTTTCCACTTAAACTTTTATAGGAGAATATTTAAATGAATTGTTGGAAATAAAATTTAATTATTCCCTATTAAGTTATTAAGATTAGCTCGCTAAGTAAACACATTTAATAAATTTGATTAAATATTTTCATGGGCATATAATAAGATGTTGTTTAATTGAATTATGGGTAATTACATTTATTTAACACCTATCCAAAATGCATCAATTAATCAAGCTTGAGTTATTTATTTATTTTATTGGTTTGTTTAATGAAATCATAGGGATTAAGAAAAATGAGTTAAACCTAATGTTGTGTAGGCTTAGTCAGTGAATGTGAATAATAAACTATATATTTTAAAAACCTTTTTTGAGTTTTATTTAGTGAAAAAAAATTGGCATTACATATGACTGGTATGGAAATAGGGAAGCTTTGTTCAATTGAATTGTCATTGAATGCTCTTTGGTAAAAATACTTAGTTATTTCTCTTGTTGCTAAGTGAGGAAAGAATGAGGGCTGATCTTGTATTTATATCAATATATTTCAATTAATAACTCACATTAAATAAATTATACCAACCATTAGGATACATTTCATTTGAAAATTGGATGACTTTAGGGAATAGGACACTTACATCATGTCAAGACATTAATGTCAACACTACTATCTATATTGGATGCAAGGAAACATGTATAGGATAAAAACTTGTAGAGGTGGAAGATAAATATATTTTATGATTTTTAAGAAAAAGAGAAGGTTTATGTCATCAACATAAGATTAATCAGACTAAGAGATAGGAAAAGGGGCATAAGATAGAGTAGATACGAGACTTGTAGAATTAAGAAAGGTCTAGAACTAAGAAGAGAAACCAAGGTCTAAGTTTTCAAAGTGTACAAAACTAATGTGTTATATAATAATAAAAAAGTGTCTACATTTTCCCCACCCCTTTAATCTATAAATTAAATTTCTAGTTTAAAGGAAAGGAATTTATACTTAGGTGTGTATACATATTTTGTCTTTATGTGTGCCCAATTTGAGTGATTTAATGGTGACTCACCTACAACAAAGAGCATGTTATAATATATAATAATTTCATAATAAATAATCTAGGACTAAAATTACTTGAAATTGACTGAAATTAAAAGAGCAAGGTTTAGGAGTACATCTATGTGTCAATTTAACTCTCTTACCTATTAGTAAGTTGATTTGAAAAGGATGTATCATTTTAAGGCTCTAAAATTGAGATTAGAAAAAATATATATAAATCTTAAAAGTGAATATATCCAATGATAAATAGAGAGAGATAAATTATAAGGCCCATGCCCCCAAATTTGGATTAAAAGTGAGTTACCACTTAGCAATTATGATTAGCTCAATCGTGAAACCTAATGATACTTATATCCTATGAACCTAGAGAGGTTAGATGATACGATCAATTCCAACATAAAAGATTTGAAATATTGAGTGATTCAATCATACAAATAAGTAAACCAACTACTATATTAGATTGGCTAAATAAAGCTCATAAAATTTTGTAGGGTATTAGTATGAAAAATTCCATGATGTGGTTATAGTCCATAAAATAGTTTTGGAATCTAAAACTGATTTATATTTTTCAATATTAGGCATACATTTCAAGCATATTCACCTTAGATATGTCTCATGTTTAAAATATATAATAATAATACCAATCTATAGAATTCAACCACAAATGTGAATATGAATCACATAACTATGTGCTTAGTCTAATTCAAAAAACTATGTAAGTGTGAAGGACATGATTCCAAATAATTCTCCCACTATATATGGATAAATATAGAAACTTGTATAAGTACCAATTTAGAGGACATGTTTCTATAATATGCCCCCACTATAATTCTTATATGTTGAATATTGATTATGTGTGGAGAACATGCTTCCAAAGGATTCCCCTTCTAAACTAATAATTGTGAAGTGTGGAATCCATGCCCATATGACATGCCCCCATTGAATCTAAAAAATGATATAAGTACCATATATTGAATGAGTATAGAGAACATACTTCCAAAGCATGCCCCCACTAATATGTCTTCCTTTGAGGTGAGGGAAAGATAAGAACTACTAGTTACCTCACCTCAAAAGGATAAGACAATTATATAATCTACGAATGTAACCATATGGCATATAAGGAACATGTTTAGGTGGATATATCATTTAATCACATAGAACCAATGTAATCACACATTGACCTAAGATGCATGATAAATATCTTGTCAACATCTAGATAGTAATAATATATTATCAATGAATAAACAAGCACACACACAAGAGCACTAAACAACAAGTCAAAATGCAATGGTCCAAGGAGACTACAAAAAAGGTGCATTCTCAAATACAACATAATCAAAGGGACATGACTTAGTCAAATTTCCATAAAAACTAGAATGGTAGATTCAAATTTCCATAAAAACAAAAATGACATAATCAAATATTTATATAATAAATAATAACATATGTAAATTTCAAAGAAAGAATACATAGTCATAGGGGATATAAGTAAAGGAGAATATTCAAATGTTTGAACAAGGAATACAATAACAAGGCAAGACACTCAAGTAAGTGCATAAAGGAAATCATAAGAAACTAGCATAAACATTTTATAGTATCCTATGGATCAGATGTGTTAGGTAAAATTTTTAAGTGTATAACATTTCAAATACCTTGTATGAGATATAATCATGGATAAATGCATGTGTAACTACATATGTAATCTAAATCATGATAATGAAATGTAATCATCAAACCATATAACTTATGTGTATCAATATCAAAGAACCAAATGCCCTCAATATGTGTGTGTGTGTGTGTGTGTGTGTGTGTGTGTGTGTGTGTGTGTGTGTGTGTGTGTGTGTGTGTGTGTGTGTGTGTGTGTGTGTGAGATGTGAGTAGAGGGAAGGCCCAACATATTAAATTAGAATAGATAATGTATTTTTGTATGCTTATATCACACTCAAGTATAAGTGTGACACACATGTGTATGTAAGAGTAAATGAATATGCCATCCATCAACATGAAACTAACACATAGATTTCAAGGATTTATTAAAACATGTAGGTGCCAAAACTTTTTTTGGACTTTTTTATGTTTTTGATTTTTTTGATATTTTTGAATATCATCAAATTATTCCATCTAATGGATGTTCATATATGTCTCCCCACTATGAATCTAGTGTAATAATTTTTTTATTCTACCAAGGATCATGTATGGGTGTAATATCAATCACTGTAGTATAATCATGTTATATGTATGTAAAATAAAATCTATGGTAATGAAGAAATAATAGAAGTAATAAGAGTAGGGGTTCTTGGAATCCATTGTTGAGTGTTTATTTTTTTGTTATGTATAGCAGTAATATGTACATTTCGAGGTGCTTTAGATATCTAAACATGGTGTGTAGTAGAAGATGGGAATTCAATGGAATCCATCATATGTCTCTATAATGGTCTCTCAAGTACTGACCACATAGTAAATGGGATTGCCTATTTCTTACCCTTTTTTAGTGAATTATCCTTAATATGCTTGATAGATATTTTTTTGGCTATAAGTTTCTATTATTCAAGAGGATACTCATATGAAATTATATAAATAGTAGTTACTTGATTAGTATTAATGTATTTAACACACATATGACTTGTATATGGTACTAATCAAAGAATGTGCATCTAAGGTCATCCTAATAGTATATCAAATATACATGGGTAAGGGATATTGAAAAGGTAGTAATCACATGTGTGGGACTAACCTGTAAAGGTATGCCAATCTCACCAAGAATCTTCTAGGAGGTCCTATTGAATGATCTAACTAATCTATTAGAGGGGTGTAAATCATGATGAGTATAACCTAAGTGTGTGTGTAATGTCATGGTGAAAATATTTTCATTTGCACCATTATTGATCATAAAATTATGTATGGGTTGTTTGTTAAGATATGATCAAATGAATAGAGAATGAATATTAGAGTATTCATCCTTAATTTCACTATCATCAAAGGAAATAAAAGGTATCTATTGCATGTAAGTACCAATAATTTCATCAAGTGGGTGATCATAATGTGAGGGAGGAGGATATGTATTATATGCCATTTAGACTTCTGGTTACTTCTTAGAATGGTATAGAAAAGGATTGTTAAATATTTTTTGTTTATGGTAATCACTAGGTTTTGACCCTAATTCTTTTAGAAGAGCCTCAAATATAAGTTTTTGGTCATTAATAAATTCTTGGATCTTATGTTTTAAGGAAAAACACATGTTCATATATGCCTTTGTCCTTGATGATAATCATAATAAGCATTCACATTATATCCTTTTTTTAGAGGTTGACTTATATCAACCTCTATAGGATGACAAAGAGATATAATTTGACACTCAATTAACCATAGGAGTAATGAGGTGGTAGATTTAGTAAAATGTGAGAAGTATCTCCTTAGTACATTAGTTACGACAAATTGATTTGGTTTTTCTATGAAACTATGTTAACCATGGTGGTTGTTTATTTTTTAGGCTCAAGAGGTTTTACCTTATAACTTAGTTTTATTGAAAATTTGGTACTAAATGGAGATGTAATTGGTGTGTTTTCTACATACTTGAGCTTATTCAATGAAATAAGCTTCATTTCATGGTCCCATATAGCATGGCATAAGTCATCAAAAGATTTGAATTTCTTGAAATTAATGGAATCATATAAAATAACAAGCAAACTTTATTTGAATGTCTTTTAACTCCTTAGCTATCATAAGATTGGTCATTTTAATTATCATTGTCTTATATCTCAAGACATATTCATTGATAGGTTCATTGTTTCCTTCTTTGATTTTGGCAATTTGGGTATAGGAAACCTTTTAGAAGATATTAATGGAAAAGTGTGCTAAAAATTGGTCTACAATAAGTTTAAATGTTTTTACAGTTTGGAGAGGTAAATCATAGAACTACCTCAAATCATAGTCCTTGAGGCTTCTTGTAAAAAACTAGTCAAAATATTATCATTGTAGACATAGTTAAGATGTTTCACATGAAAGGATCAAAGATGTTTCTTATGATCACCCTTGTCATCATAAAATGGAAACTTAGGTGCAATAAAACTAGTTGGTAAAAGTTGTAAGGATATATCAAGTGTAAGGGGTTATAAAACACATATTATGAATCTATAGCATGAGGGGATTTTAAATCATTTTGTTTAATGTTTGTGTGTGCACCTACATCTACTTGCCTTAGTAATTATATTAATCCTACTAATTTATCAAATAACCATAGTCTTAGTTAACTAATTAAAATTATATTTCCCATATAATATTTCCTACACCCCATAAACCTTTCTACACCCCCTATGACAAATTAATCACCCCATTATCCTACTAATAAGCCCACTTAATTACTAATCCTATTGTATTAACTACCCACTATCCCACTTGCAAACCTATTTATTCAACTATGACCTAGTCAGCCTACCAACTTACCCTCTCTTACATCCTTATGAATCTTAAAACTAATTTAATCCCCAACTAATCCCCATTATCCCCTAAAGTAACCAAGAAACCTTTCTAATATTTTAGAAGTCTCTAAACTAGAGGCTTCTAAATAATTTAAAATTCTATAAAAATCCCTCCACCATCTTATAAATACACGTGCTTGGTCCATGTCCAAGATAATAAAAAACTTGGAAATCCATAATCCATATTTATAGTCTCATTCATCCTAAAGCATCCTCATACTCTTGTAAATCCATTCTAATATTCAAGGAAACCATTAGAGTCATTTTGAAGCTACAAGTAAGAAATTCACACTCAATCAATTTTGTATTAGAATTGATTGGAAAATATTGGAGAGAAGACATAAGGGATAATGTGATGGTAATATTTCACTCTTGAATTGTTGATTGTTCCTTTATTTCACTCTTTTAATGTTATTATGTTGTTGGATTAAACTTATTATTTTTAGTAGTTTTGATCAATAGCTCAGAAATATAATCATACATTGTCAACCATGGTGTGACAAACCCTTCAATTTAACTATATTAATTTTTAGAAGTGCTTTGATAGCTTATATTATTCATTAGATGAAGGAAGATCTCTAGATTTGATCAAGTTTTCATGTACAGGTAAACAAAAGTTTTGCTCTTCAAATTGTAATATTATAGTTGTGATTTTGACTTATACAAGATGATTTTGCACTAACCATATGTTTTAACTGCTATTGCCTTGTTATTTGATAGGCTTTTTAATTTTTACAATACCATAGTTCATAAAGAGTGATTTTTATATAAAAATGTAATTTTGACATTTAAGTCATGGTTTTGCAAAAAATAATTTTAAAAGTAAACAGTCATTTTTCCATATACATTTTACCTTTTATGAGTCCATATTAACCTATTTTCTCTAACAATAATAGGTATAAACCTAAACATATATAACCTTAATAATTATCTTATTTGAATTAATATCACTGATATATAGTTGTGTTATTGTCATAAAGTCATGATACTACCTTTAAAAATAACAACTTTTCCTTTTGGTTTAAAGCTACTAGGTTAAATATACTAACCTTGATTGTTTATCACTTGTTTATCTCTATGTTACCATCACCTCTTCAAAGGAATAAAAAGAGTTAAATAGAGTGATATATAAGATCTATATATACCCGTTTTTCCACCTAGTGCAAAACCATAAGTCTCAAAAAGCATTTTTGTTTATTATAAGCAATTTTGAATAAAATACATTAGTAATTACCTTCTACTTCCTTTTAACATTTGATAAATTATTTTAGCATTTCATATTCACTGTATATATATGTATATTTTTTCATAATCTCTACATATTGATCATATTATATAAATAATCAAGAAATTTTAATCTTTTCAAAACCGCAAGTTGAGTTTAGCGATATTACTTAATATAGGCATTTTTGTGCATAAATAAGTGATTTTGAAATGAGGAATTTTAATAATATATTTATAGACATGAACTTTTATTTTAGTCATTTTAAACATATTTTTAGTCTTCTAAAAATATTTTATCACCTTTTAAACATTTTATTAGTCTACTTGCTATATTTTTTGAGGTTTTTATTTCCCTACAAAATGTTAGATTATAACTTACAGTATTGCATTTTGATTCATGGATTTGACTAACCACTTATGGTTTTATATAAAATATATAACTATGATCATGGCCAATTTACCATGAAAAAAATCATGTATTAGGTAGTTACAATATTGCTTAAGATTTGTGATTTTATACTCTCTCAAAGTGGTTTTTCATTAAACTGATTGTGTATCTACATTTTTATAGGAACAAAAGCAGTTTTGCCTATTTTCAAAATATTAATCCATTTTGTGTAGGACCATCTTAGTAAGAGACACTAGATTGGCTTACTAACTTGAATTCTTGTAGGAATAATGTCCAATCTAGAAATTGTTATTCTTTAATCTTAAACTTGTATATATCTTTATGTGTTTTGCTTGTTTATTCAATTTCCTCACATAGGCAATTAATCAGATAAATTAAATTTTGATTTATTTATTGTCAACCCATTTTTTTAAGGTATAATGTTGCATTAAATTCATCCCCATGTACCTATTTAGTCACTAGGGGTTGGTGAGAAGGATTTCATCACTGCTTATTTAACCAAACTCTATATTTTGGTAGAGTATAAATATCAAAGACAGTTCTTATTAGGATAAGTGGTTAACCCCATATAATTCATCTATGAAGAAGAAGAGTTAATTATATAAACTAGGAATCAGACAACACTCTATATGTATTTGGACCCCATTTACCTTCATGTATCTCTGGGATACACCTAGACACCATTGTGTATATATAGTATAAGACCTATTAGCCATAACAGGCACTCTACTACTAGAGTCAGTATTAGTTCCCAAGTGACTGTCAAGTGAAAATATGGTTGAGAGGGTTTAATATATTTCATAATGGGTCACCAAACTATAGCATCACCCACTAATCCATTAGATGGTGTAGGTGTCAGGTTATACACACTTTTTATTAACTAATAATGGGGCTTGTGATTAAGCATGATTGTGTGTGTGTTGTGTTAAATCCCATATTATTTATAATTTAAGTTATCCTATCCATTTTATTACCAAAACACATAAAGACACTTTATTACATATCCCATCTTAGGATCAAACCAAAAAAAAATCATTTCCATATCATCATCCACACCTTTTGGGCATTCAAATTTATCTTGCAACTAAACATTTAGTGGTCACTCATCATTTTATATCTTATTCATCACTTCATTCTTGATCAAACCTTGTCAAATTTCACAACCTTGATTGGTTTAGTGTATCACCCATCATCTTATCATCTTTGCTATTCATACCTATCACCCATCCAATCATCATCTTACTAGTGTGAAGGGAATTTAGTCATTGTATCCTCTTTATCTCCTTATTATATTGAACCTTTATAATTTTGTTACTTTGGTAATATTTTGTCCTTATAGTCTTTACATATTTAAATTCAAATCTAAGTCCCATATAATCACTTCTCTTGATCACTTTTAGTCTTGGGTTTAAGATAAAATTAGTATCTAAAGTCAGCTTCTCTCTCATCATCCTATATTAAAGTCACACCTAATCATTATTCTCATATAACCTTCACCATATACCATGCCTATTAGAACCTATGCCCAAATCCTAAGAATGGGATAAGGGTATAATCAAGAAAATGACATCCTTGGGAATCTAGGTGAATAAAATTAGGATAATGATGACATGAATAGTGACACACATACCCCTTGAGAGGAATACCAATTTATAAATGACTTATTTAATAGTGATGAGGTTAGGACACAATTTGACTAATAAATATATGAGAATCATAATAAAACTCTTTCCCAAGTCATTGTAATGGGGGAACCTTCTGTCTACCTTTGATCTAAGCCTCTTGAAACAACTCATCCACCCATCCACTAGACCTAATACTCCACCCTATGAAAATAATGTCAACCAAGAATAATAAGAAGATTATCTTATGGATCATGAAAAAGAACCCCTACAAAATAACCATGTTGAGGCTGATTGGAGAAGAACTACCTTGGAGGATCATTTAGACCAATTAACTCAGAAAATTAATTCCCTTATCTCCCAATTTTGTACTCAAAATCAAATACCCACTTCACTAAGACAACATGTTAAGAACACCAATCTTAATCACTTAAGACCTAGAACCAACTAATCACAAGCCTCAAATCCCCTAATGGACCCCTCATTCACTCAAAATTAGAATATGATGGAAGAGACTCTTTAACATATTCATATTCACACCTAAGAAATGAGATATAAATATGAAGACTTTTGTACATCTCCTTAGACATGAGTATATTACAAGAACCTTTCTTGGCACACTTCAAATTCCAAAATTTGACAAATATAAGGGGAAAGGAGATCCACATGACCACATTCAATAATTATATGTAGCATGTAATGAAGTTGCCTTTGATGATGCTTACCTTCTCAGACTTTTCCCCAAAAGTCTTATAGGACCTGCACTAAAGTAGTTTATGCATCTACCTAAAAGGTTCATATCTAGTTTTGGATAAATAACAGAGATGTTTATGCAACACTTCACCTTTGAACATGACATATACATTATATATATTTATAATACTAAACAAGGAAATGGGGAGAGATTAGCATCATTCTTAAAATGGTGGAGAAGCCTCACTAGTCAATTCTATTACATGGTTCCTAAGAAGAAGCTGGCCAAAATATTAATTGATAATCTTAATTATAAATTAAAATACCAATTGAAACTACAATGTGCCAAGTATTTTTATGAAATCATAGAAAAGGTTATTCAAATTTAAAATTCACTCATTGAGAATGGGACTATTAAATTATATACCTAAAATTAACCAACTAAAAATCAGGATAATAATTTTTTGGGTAAGCCTAAGGTCTTTAACAAGAATAAAAATGTCATAGGGGACGGTGTAACATATTTTAAACATGTAAAAATAGTGCATAAGCTTCACTTACCACTAAACATCAAAATGTCTCCACTATAAGGGTACTAAGGGAAAACCATAACCTTGAATGGGAAGGAGGCCTCTAACTAATATTGGTGTACCTATTGAAATGGTCTAACAACACCTAATTACTATTAATATGATTAATCTCTCTAAAATCCAACCATTGGATTATATCAAGCCATAACTAGATTGGTATTGAGAAGATGAATTTTTATAATATCATATAATTAAGGAACATGATACTAATAAATATATTTAGTAAGGTACTACATCCAATATTTAATTGAGAAAGGAGATATAGTATTAGAAGGGGAGAGCCTAACTAGTTAACCCAAAAATCAACAGTTGGGAATATATCAGGACCCCTCGACCAAACATGATCAATGTAAAAACAAACAACTAAAGGATCAAGTTCAAGCCTCCACTTCCAATAGAACTTATTATCACTACATTCCATACCATTACATTAATACCATTAAAATTTGAGGCCCCTAAGAGCCCACACATCTACCATCCTTAAAATTAACATGGCAATAATTGACTATGTAGTAACTACACAGCATGGAAAGATCACCATTCTTGGAGTACCTCTAAAAAACCCATCCACCTTCGCATCTCAAAGAGTCAATATTTATAAAACATTCTCAAGTTATTCTAATAAACTATATAATATTATTCAATAGCTTGAGAATACTCTGGCTCAAATATTTCTCATGGATCTTATTAAGACATCATTTATACATCTAGAGATTCTCAATCAAGTCTTAAATGAACTAAAAGTCCCCAAGGATATTGACATAAGCCAATTTTAGGATTTGGAAATTCATTTATCTCCTTCCCAATAGATTCATTTTAGTACATAAGATATGCCACTTATATTCCCTAATCATAAATATCCATTATTCATTGAAATTTCCATTTCCAATCATAATATCCCATAGGTACTTATAGATGGAGGGTTAGCCCTGAATTTGTGTAATCTTGACTTTCTCAATAAATTGGGGTACTCTAAATCTTTTTTCAAGCCTACTTTGATAATGATCAAAGCATATGATGATAATGAGAGTCCATCTTCATACACTATTTATCTTCTTATAATAGTGGGACCTACTCCATTAAACCTTAGTTCATGTAGTGGATGTTTATCTCCTATATAATTTACTTATGGCATTCCCATGGATTCATGGCATGAGATCAGTGTCCTCTACCCTCCACCAATGCTTAAAATTCAATCATTTAGGAATGGTGATTGTGATTCTAGGAGAAATAAAATACTTTTGTAACTACCAAATGGACAAATCTAATCCTACTTTCTATTTCCCCGACACTCATAGTTCCTCCTATACTCCTAAAGCTACAAAGTATATTCACCTAAATGATTTATCACCTACTTCATTTGAATCTATAGACATTATTCATCTTAAGATCACTTCTTAGGGTTGTGGAGAGTATAAATACAAAACCATTTGTGTTGGAAATATACCATTATTCCCATGTAACTATGGGTCACTAACCATAAGGCAAGATAAACCCATTATTTAACAATTTGGGTCTATGGCCTTCACTAGTGCATGCATGTTATTAGAAGAATACTTTGATGAACTTGATGATTTATGGCTCATATTGAAGATGAAGATCTCAAATTTCATAAGAAAAAGTACCTCTAGCTTCAAAAGATGCTTTAGAATATAAACTATATGGTCAAAGGACTAATAAGATATGAACAAGGTAGGTTTAAACTTATAGGGGTTCAAGAACATGCAAAACATCTTGGCTTAGGGTACAAACCTTTAGTAATTAAACCAAGTAGTATGTATTAATATCTTTCTCTCCCTAGGCTCAAAATAATTATCCCTTACTCAAAACACTTTATAGTCTCCTTGGTCATATTCATGAGTCCTTGTGATGCCATAGAATTCTAGGAGAGGGTCATTTATCTTTGATTCCATGGGAAAAATGTTTGTGTAATGAGTTTATAGAATGAGGTTCTATGCTAATCACCCTTTCATCCTATGTGAATTGAGTCAAGTTTTCATTTTGTGTTGATTATGTCTAGGGGTTTAAAATAAGTCTTCATATGGTCCTTATGACCTAAACCATGCATGACAAGATGATCTATGATACTACAATCCGTAGCTAATCATATGTCCTTTTGAACATGCCAAGAGCCTATAAAGAGAGGTAGAATTCGATAGATTATGGAATAATATGAGGAAGGATGGTGAATCTCTTTAAGGCCTTGGAATAATTTAAGTTTCTTTAGTAGATGTTAATTTATTTTCTTTAATTGATGTTTCTTTTGAAATCATGCATATTTTACCTTCTAGGGTGTCTAAACCATCTACATAGTATTATTATGATTCCTAGGGCATCATTGATTCATTATCAAGGGTTAAACATCTCTAAAAGGATCTTATTTCCATCATAATATCATTTTAAGGCAGTTTTATATGTGAAAGGAGGTGTTTTTAGAACTCAAATGCCTTTCATTCACTAGAAAAGGGATCACAAGTGTGAAAAAAGGACCTTTCAACTTCCCTCCATCTGTATTCTCTATTTAGAAAGCATATTTGAATCCTCATTGCCCTCCTTGTGCACTCTAATGGCATTTCAAGAGCTCAAATCTAGGAAAATGTAGAGAAATAATGTGTTTGTAAGTGTTTTTAGGACTTTTATAGATTTGTACGAATAGGTTAGAGTTGGAAGAAGTTGGAAATTTTATGGGGATCCATTAAAAAAACCTAAGAGAGTAATCCATGTCTCAAATGAGCAAAAAATGGTATAAAGTGCAGTGAAACCTCCATCAATCTCTTAGAAAGATCACTTAGGCCAGTTTGAGTTAGATGGTATGGTATATAAAAGGGGATTTAGAACCTAATCTCTTAGCCATAGGTAGAGTCCATAGTGGGTGTAGACATACAATTCCTAACACCATTATGTTGAAATTTTCAATCTTCCTTGAAATCACTTAAACATGCTAAATGGTTTCAACTTATCTTAAATAAGTGTTGATTTAGGCTAATGTATCCCCAACTGGGGAAATGCATTTTATGTGATTATTAACTTTTCCCAAGTCACTTAGAGTTAAAATGGCAAAAACATAATTTGATGCTTTAAACCACTAAATTCTTCTAATTTAGAAGCACAAAATACATGCATGTATTATTTCATGTCAACAATGTCCTAAATGAGGTATTGGTCCATACACAATGGACACCTTCTTCTAATTATACTCTAGTAAAATTACAACCTAGTAACTTGACATTTTGACCAGTTTAATTAAGTGAACACCAATTTCTAAAGAATTACATAAAATTTAATTATTCACACTTAGGCAAATTAGTTCAAATCAAGAGATTAAGTTTAAAATCCTTGGAATTGATTGATTATTTCTTAATTAGAAATTTATTTCTATTATTTGGATCATCAAGTGACATCATCTTTTGGGTGGCATCCATAAGCCATAAATGTAACAAATATCAAGTTTTAGGCCTACCATGCCTCTTTAATGCCCCTTCCTTCCAAATATTTATGAGGGTATTTATGATTTAAGCCTCCAAAATTTAATTAATTCATGTCCACACATCTTGATCTTAAGTTGGATGGTCATGGTTGATTTTAATTAAATTCAAAAATTAAAAAAAAAGAGTCCCAAAACTACCATTTTAAAGCTTCATTTGTGTAAACTTATTATGCATAATTCTATTCATAAACTTTTTTTTTTGTAGTATTAAAATTCTTAATTTTCAATAGGATAGCTTTAATATAGGCATAACATTTATCTAATATCATGAGCCTAGTTTCATTGGTACATTTGGAATGATGGAAGAACAATACATTCATCGTTGATAAAGACTTGAGTACCAAACCAAGGGGAAAATAATGTTTTTATCCTCATTTGGAGGTGGGATGCTCTTACTAAGGTTTGATGTATATGTTTTCTTTCAATATCTCTTAATTTTCATTTTCAAAACCTCGTTGAAGGAATTGGCTTAGTTAGTTATGTTCTTTATGCATTTCTTGAGTTTTCTTGACTAATGCTTGATCTAACTCACTTTGGATTCCATGTCTACATCTTGGAATGCCCAATGTGATAAGGCATCCCATACAAGAAAGGCGAATGATTTGACAATCTTAGATTTTCTAAAAAATGCTTAAAATTCTTTAAAATTCAAGTTTTAGCATTATTTTTCTTGTGTTTTTGATCCTTTATTGACACAAAGTTTACAAGTGACTAATATCAGTTTTCCCTAACTATCATTGGTCCTATATAACTAGCATCAATGCTGGTGAAAAGGCAAAACATTGTAGAAAAATTTGGTTTTTGAATTTCTTTGAAAGTTCCAGGTTGATATTTGTGATTTTAAGGCTTGGGTACTCTCTATCTAAACATTTTATTGTAGGATCTAGATATGTTTTGGATATTTTATATTAATTTGAGATAAAAAATATTTTTTTTTAAATGATTTTTCACCTAAGGGTTCACAAGTAATTGAAATTGATTCTATTTTGAGTAGCATTAGTTTTGTTTTAACTAGCATCAATTCTATTGTAACCAACATCAATCGTTATGGACTGACATTGGTCTTTGTGTAATAAAAATAGAGAAACCTGAGAGCTTTTAGGTTAAATCTTATTTTATAACTTGATTTTCTCCTTCAAGGTAGACATAAACTGTCTAAAAATTTTAGGTGACATGCTGGAGAAAAATTGTAAGGAATCTAGGTGTTTTATATATTTAGTTTGTCTTGTGAAAGTTTTATAGGTTTTCAACTAAGGCCAAAGGGGGAAAAAATTCACAAAAATCTCAATTTGGTGCATAAATTAAACATTCACTTAAAATTACAAATTCTAAAAGATTTCTTTTGTTTTATGCTATATCATTTTATACTTGTTTATTTTTCATAAATGAAGGATGCATATATGTTCCCCCCATCGCCTTTATGTAACTTGGGTGACAAAAATCTCTATTTTCTTAAAAATTATGCCTTATCCAAGGCATGAAAATAATTTTATTAAGGTTCTACCCAAAACCCATATGGTTTGGGTGATCTAGACAAACCTTTAAAGTCATTTCACTTGATCATTTATTTTATGCAGCTTTACTTGTGACCAAGAGTTCATAGCCTTCTCATGAGTTCTTTAGGGAAGATTTGAATTAAGGTTTCATTTCCTAGCATTATTTCAACCCAAATCCATGGTGGGTTATATAAATTAGGGCACATATACTATGATTTCAAAGGGGTTGAGTGGTTAGCCTCTCTAATCAAAATGAAGACTCAATTCAGGTTAGATAAGTAAGGGATTCCATTAATAATTACATGGATGGAATCATTATACAAATTAATATAAACTTTCATTATAATTTATTTGATATGAAATCAATTGACATGAGGAATCTCTATTTTTAACCACACTTGGGACCATCTAAACATTTGAAAATTTAGTTTTAGAATCACCCCACTTACCATGGACATATTATTGATGTAGGGAGGGCAGCCCAAAGTTCCATGTTGCCATACAATATTTTGGGAGGAGGGTGTAAAAACCCTACTACTTCATGTGCATTTATTTTTTGATTAATACTTAGAATCCTCCCAAGAGCATGTATATAGATGTAATTCAATGATATGAAGTAACCTTATCAATTCAGGGCTTTGAACAATATACTTAGTTGTATTTTGTCACTTGTCATTTACTTTCTTGGTCTTATTGAGTCTAAAACTTGTTTGAAAACCAAAACATGTCAACCAAACACATTTTATATCCATCATTTTTATTTCAATAAAGAGGCATTATGCTAACCATATCTAAATCATCTTTTTCCTTGTTCAAATCCGCATTTGAAACATTATATTTTTCTTTGTCTAAATAGAGTTTTTATGCTTCCCATTTGAGTCTAAACCATTTTTCAAACATCTTTAAGTCTTTGATTTTTAATTCAAATTCATAGTCACACCTTTCTTAGTTTTAGTCCAAGGTGTTAATCTCTTCACCATTTACACTTGGTTTGGGTTAACTTAGGTATAATTTCCCATTTTGGTTGAAGTCCATTATATAGACTCATCATCATTTGATCATTATGAACTTAGGTTATCTATCGTATCACTCACGCTCTAAGTTATAGAACCAATTATACTTATTATCACCATGTGGTGGCATTGTGAAACCCCTTTGGTTTTAGTTTTATACTTAGGAATTCTTATGTGTTTTCACATATTTAGTTTCTTAGTTCAAGTTATTACTTTCATCATCAAAAAGACTCTCTTCTAATTTTCTAGTCATAACTCATTGAAGTTTTGCCTATATTTTATGGTATTAACATATTTTTTAAACCTAAGTTTGTGGTGATTCATGTACTTTAGGTTTTAGATTTATCATACCGTCTTCTAATTTTATGATTTCAACCCACCAAAGTTGAGTAAATTTGTGACCATTTATTTTAATTGTGTGGTACTACACATCTTCTCTTTATTATAGTCTCTTTTTTCCTTGTCACTTATTTTAAGAAAATCAGAACCCACCTTGTTAAATTTTTTAAAACACATTTCAAATCTTATCAAACATAAGGAATAATATTCTAGACATGATGCAAAGGTACACTCATAGTGGAGTCTCTTATGGCCCTAGCTATGAGGAAGAGCATTTTTATGATGGAAAAGATAATCCCATGGTATTTGAAGACATTATTATCACTATAGGATCTAAAGAATACTATTTTGAACATCAACCCCTAGAAGACAAAGACAAAACAATCCTAAGGCTGATTTAATGAGGCACTAGATTGTCATCAAACATTCCTATGGATTAATTACATAAATTGGTTAGGGTAGAAGAAAAATAATGATAAAAATCCCTCACTCATTGTAAAGATAAACATTGTTTCTTATAGCTAAAGAAAGGAAGTGATAATAGAGTCAACACCTAATGATAAATATCTTTCCACCAAGATCAAGATGATAAGTTAATGATATGTAGACCAAATTATCATGGACTTAACCAAATATTTAGTTACCATTTCAATACAAAATGACACTTCCAAGTAACAAGGGAATGTAGTTGAACAAATGTAACACACTTTAGTTGAGAACATATCTATAATGGATCTTGATGTCTCAATTAAACAAACTAAGCCTTAAGAGGTTCTGTAACATGCTTCACTAGACATAGATCATACATTTTTCAATCATTGAGAAGCTCTTATTCCTTCACAGAATCAAGGAAAAAAACACTCAATACATATTAAGTAAATTATTCAATATAATTTGGTAAGTTCTTCTCAACCAACATGTACTTTGGTAAATAAAGCATAAAATCCCCAAAATAGAAAAAAGACTTACAATTCAAGATGGCTAACTTCAAGGAATGTTTATCAACCCAAGAATTAGTGGTTCAATTACTCAATTCAAGGAGAAAACCAAAATAAGGTTATAGATCATAGGGTGTATATCCCTAACATATCCAAGCAACAGTAACACATACCAACCCAAAATAATTATAGTCCACCTAAGAATGCACCAAACATGAGAGAATGGAATTAAAATGAAATTGTGTCATGATTGGAGATAGGAAACCAAATCAATAAATACGAATTTAATGAGATATGTCCATTTATGTTTAATTTGAGTATTCTCTAAGTCTATTATCTACCTCATTTTGAGGCACCCAATTGGACAAGAATAAGGTAAGAGTGACCCTCCTAAACACATTCAGGCATTTTTCTTATTGTTCTAAGAGGTAGCTTACAACAACATTTATGTGCTTCTCTTATTTCCACAAAGTTTAGTGGGACAAGCTTTACACTGGCTTCTTAAGTTACCCAAGGGATTGGTGTAAGATTAGAATGATCTATATATAGAAAAATTAACCACTTATGTTATAATATTGAGCATGAAATAACTATAGCTGACTTGTGTAAATCTAAACACAAAGATGGATAAAGATTCACAAAATATATATAGTGATGGAGAGCATTATCTAGATGCTTTCAATATAATTTTCTAGTCAAACAGTTGGCCAAAATTTTTACATAGAACCTACACCTAAGGTGACACACAATATAGGCTTGCTTGCATAAATACATTTGAAGAAATTATAGACAAAGATGTGAAAATTGAGAAGATGATTATCACCAAAGGCCTTGGAAAGATTTATTCATAGGTTCAAACATAAAATCAAACCCAATCACCTATCCAAACTATTAAACAAGAAATCTTAAGGGGTTTAATAAGAACAAGAACATGGTAGGAAATAGATTAACTGAATCAAAACATGTATAAATGGTACAAGCCCTACCAACTCCAAATGTGTAATTAGCTCCACCTAATCTACCAGACACTTTGTAAAGGGTCCCTCCATGAAGGGAATTTAAAAATAAGTATAGATTATTTAGAAAACTAGCAGAGCCTATTGAGGCATTATTTTAAGAGCTCATAACACCTAATTTGATTGTATGGTCTATACCAAGGCCATTTCCTGAAGATAAACCCAAATCTAATTATATCTGGTCCAAATCCACCCACTAGACCTAACATGAACATTATGCATTTGGACCAAATCTAATTTCACATCTACCCAAATCTAATTATATCAACTCAGGTGACCTTGCATCCACCTCAGCTGATCCATTTCCCATAACTCTTGTAAAATAGGCTATTATAGAAGACAAAGACATTTTCACATATCATCTTAAAGATTATTTCCATATTGATAATTTACTTAAGTCTCCCAAATAATTTGGTAAACCCAAAACTTCTAAAAGCCCTATCAGACCTGTAATTATTTTTCAAAAGAAGAAAGAAACATAGATCCACCCATGGTATTTATACTTGCTACTTCACCAAATCAGGATCAATAAGCTTTCACTGAAGGAGACTAGTTATATTCTAAAGGCATTATTGATTATTAATAGAATCTAAAATATCCTATCCCTAATTAGATTATGGATAATTTTTATTATATAAGAAAAGTCCTTAGCCCATGAGCACAAGGAATCCTTTAACCTTCATCAACTAGTAAACCTAACTTGAATCAAGGTCTTATATTTATACAACCTAGGAGTGACCTCATGACTTTCTATAGTGATTCTTCTAAATTGACTAACAACGAGACTCTTGGTAGTGACATAACATCCCATTATAGTGTTTTTGATGAACTTACTGACATAGACTTATTTGATTCAAACTCCATTATGACCATAACACCCCATCATTCCCTATGCCTTTGCCATCCCAAACTCATTAATTAGGACCATCAAAATTTAGTCATATGCCTTGATGAATTATAGAATGAAGAGTTTATTATAGAGTACATGGGTCTTAGAGATGGATTTCTAATTAGTGATCATAAACAAGGCTTTGATTTTTCTTTGGATCCTTCTACCTATTTTGGAGACTAGGAAAACTTACTTGGTCATGAAAAAGATAAAACATCAATATCTTCAGGGGAAAACCTCTTTGAGGCACTCCTTGGTTAGGGAAAGACTAAGTAAAAATACAATCCCTTGAGTGAAAACCTATATCAAGATATCTTGGATGGGAAAGTTTTCTCATCCCCAAAGGATGCACAAGGTCCATCAAGTCCTCATTCTATAGCCAGTATTAGCATCATGTCAAAACAACAAGTCTTTGAGAATCTTGCTCTTGACTATCTTAAGATATTTGATAGTTGACCATAACCTAAATTGGTAGATTTATATTCATCATATTATCTAGATATTTGGGAGGAATAATAAGAAATTATAGTAGAAGAAGAAGATCATGATCACACATTGCCTACTATTCTAGAAGATGGTTCTACACTCCTTGCAAAAAACACTATTGAAGTGGACCTAGGAACATATGATGATCCCAAAATTGTTTACCTTATAGATTACCCTACTAAGGAGGAGCGAGATCATATTATATCCATTTTAAAGTATTTTATTGATATTTTTTCATGTGCATATTCTAACATGCTAGACTTAGACCCTAACTTGGTAGTGCATCAACATCCTGATGCCAAACCAATAAAAAACAAATTGAGGAAGATACATCCATGCATTTTTATTTTGGTAAAATTTAAATTGGATAAATTATTAGGAGCAAGATTCACCAAACCACTGGACTATTCTGAATGGATATCAAATATAGTTCTAGTCAACAAAAATCCATAGGGTATATGTCTTTATGCTAATTTTAGAGATATCAACAAAGCATGTCATAAAGATGATTTTCATTTTCCAAAAATTTAAATGAGTTCAATTATACTATTGGTTATGAGATGATATCCCTCATCGATGGATTTTTTGGATACAATCAAATCAAGATAGCCCAAGAAGACCAACACAAGACTGTGTTTACCATGTTATGGGTAATGTTATGTTATCAATTCATGTAATTTGTCTTGAATAATGTTAAATTCACTTATGAATGTGCTATGAATATCATATTCCATGGCATGATGTATGATATTATTGAATACTATGTTGATGAAATCCTATCTAAATCAAGAACACATGATGGACATCCTGATGTTATATGAAGTATCTTTGAGATATTTCATGAGTACAAGGTTTATTTAAATCCTAAGAAGTGTATTTGTCATTAGTTCAAGAAAATTTAAAGGATTTATTGTATCAAAAAGAGGGATATATGTAGAACTTACTAAGGTTAAGGCCACTATTGAAATGCATCCACCTTCAAATCTCAAACATCTCTGAAGCTTGCAAGGAAAGATTCAATCTATTCACAAGTTCATTTCTCAACTAGTAGACAAGTGCCACCCATTTACACATATTAAATAAAGGGGACACATTTCAATGGGATCATGAGTATTAATTTTCATTTGCAAATATCATAACATATTTGCCCAACTTGCTAGTTTTTAGACTACCAACACTTGGACACCATTGCTTCTTCACATTCTAGTGACTGAGCATGTACTAGGAGAAATTTTATCCCAAAATGATGAGTAGGTAAAATAAAATATAGAATATTATATAAGCCACACACTAGTGGACTATGAACATAATTATATGCCTATTAAGATGGTGTGTTTAGCTATGGTTTTTTCTTCCCAAAAGTTAGAACAATATACGTTTAATAATAAAACTATTGTTATTGCTAAAGTGGACCCCCTCAATTTTTTATTATTCAAATCATCTCTCACAAGATGCATGGCCAAATGGGTCATTCTCTTAAGTGATTTTGATGTTGAGTATAAAAATCAGAAAGCTAAGGGGAATGTTATTATTGATCAACTTGAAAATGCCCCTATCATAGACATTCAACCATTTAGATTTGACTTTATAGATGATTTTATTATGAAAATAGAAGTACAACATGAAATTGAATAATGGAATCTATATTTTAATGGTTCGTTCACTTCTTGAGGATCAAAAGTTGTCATTTTGTTGATTAAATCACAAGGGGATATGATTCCCAAAGTGTTTCATATCAATTTTTATTGTACCAATAATATGGCTGAGTATTAATCACTCATTGTAGGCCTTATATTGTACGACAATGGGATATCTATCACTTAATTGTCCATGGAGATTCCAAATTTTTTATCAATCAAACCAAAGATCAATATTATATTAGAGATGATAAGCTTTTACCTTACAATCACATTGTGGATAATATCGAAGATCATTTCAAATAAATATAGTTTCAAAAAGTACCACATGTCAATAATAGATATTTCAATGCAATGGAAAAAATTGGGTCCATGATATAGATTTATACTAGTTTTAAAGATTATGAGTTTCTTATTAAAAATATTCTATAGCCTACACGTCTTGCTAGATTTAGAAAGGGTGTGTGTCATTGGTAGTCCCAATCCCCCACCTAAAATTTCATGGTTTCAAGACTATTATAATTATTTTCATGGTCACATTTTTCTACCTGACCTTTCCAATAATCATCATAAACTTTTCCTTCACTGCATATCTAGTTCTACCCTCTTTAGAAACATGCTTTATTGTAAAGGGTATGATGGAATGCTACTTTGTTATTTATCTTTAGGAGATTATAAGTTATAACTTAAGGAGGTTCATGAAGAAATATGTGGGACCCACACTAATGGTGTAGTCTTAGATAAAAATCTCCTTAGAAAAGGTTACTATTGGCCCAAAATGGAGATAGATGCTTGAAATTATGTAAGTTTGTTCCTTGTCAACAACATTGAAATTTGATACATGCACCTTCCTTGACACTACATTCGATCACTACGGAATGCACATTTTATACATAGGGATTTGATCTCATGAAAAAGATAAACCTCACATCTTTAGATGGCCGTAAACACATTCTCACTGTTACTGAGTATTTTACTATGTATTGAGGTAATTCCTCTCATTTATGTCACTAAGACGTAAATTTCCAAATTTATACATTATCATATCATCTATTGATATGGTATCCTAGCAGACATTATATCTAATAATGGTGGATTATTTTTAAATAGAGATGTTAAAGAGCTATGTGTAAAATCCAAAATCAAGCACAAGAAATACACACCATATAACCCACAAGGAAATGGATAAGTCTAGGCATCAAAGAAAACATTGTTTCTATACTTAATAATATTATAAATGGCATTGGCTATAATTGACACTTGTAAATTGTTCCTACCCATTGGACTTATTACACTAGTTATCAAATTTCCCATAGGATCTACTCCATACTCCTTTATTTATGGCATAAAAGCTATTATCTCGATTGAGATCAAGTTCTTTTCACTGCAAGTATCTTTGGAGATTATTTAAGATGACAAATATTATAGAGTGTCTAGGTTGCACAAGATAAAACTCTTTAATGATAAGCATTTGGCTTCCCTAGATAGCTTCCAAGCCTATTGAAATAGATTGCATCAAAGCTACAACAATAAATTTCTCCCTCAAGATTTTAATCTGGTCTTGAAAGAGAATCAAAATAACACAAATGTTAAACATAAGAAAAAGAGTAAGTTTCAACCTAATTGGCTTGGCCCATATGTTATCATAGCAAATTATGGATCAAAGGCATACTGACTGGCTACTATAGGTGGTGAATAACTTCTAGAGCCCATGAACATTGTACATCTCAAGCAGTTCTATGCTTAACAACTTTTTGAACCATTGTCTACAATACCCCTAACTTGGGGGTAATGTATGCTACAGTTGTTTTATCCTACCATTATATCTTTGATCATCCTCTCATGGACCATATTCATTTTATTTTGACTTGCCCTAGACCATTCTTTTGATAACCATATTATTTTATGACATTGGACTATTGAAATTTTGGATCATTGTTACTTTGCATCATTTATATTCCAACATTTTATACCACCTTAGACCATCCTCTTTTGGACCATATTTATTTTGGACTATTTTATTTAGAACCATATTCTTTTTGTACCTTAGACCATCCTCTTTTAAACCCTATTAATTCTAGACCATTCTATTTCAAACCACATTATTTTCATGCCCTAGGCCATTATAACCTAGATAGTTTTATCCCTTTCCCAATTATGATCTTGATTATGACTCATAAGAATTATGGACACATTTAATGCCAATTCTACAAAGCAATTCAGCCTAAACAATATTTTGTAGCTTATTATTATAGAAAAGTGATAATGAATACATCAACTCATGGTTTTTTCCTCTTGATTCGTTCTTCATATTATCCCATGTTGCATATTATTCTATTATTATTTTGCTACTATTTGGTAGGCATGTTTACTTTGAAAGAATCTTCTCAATCTCACCAATTTATGAGCATGGGTCATTGCAGCTAGTTCAGCTATTTTTTTAATTTTTATCTATGGATGTATATCTCCTTAGCTAAGTATCTCATGTATCCCAAATTCACAAAAACATTAGAAAATGATTTATAAAAATAAAAAAAAACATTAACTTACACTTTTGCTTATTTTGATCTCCCATGCTCCTGCCATTTTGAAAGCATTGATTTGAATGCTCTCACTATTATGAGAGCCCTCTTTTTCTTATTTCCTCTATAAAATCAATCATGTTTTATTATCATCACTTTTATTCTATCCCATTTTCTAGGAGAACTAGATCTGGCTTGAAGTTCATTTTGGACCTTGTGTCCATGGAACTGCATTGTAGGTAGCATCCACTTGTCCTATACATTTTAATTTAGCTCAGCCACCACCTTCCTTTACTTATCCCCGCCCCCCCCCCCCCCCCCCCCCCCCCAATTTTCTTATGTGTTGTTTCTCCATAACCTAGGGGAAACTTTGTGTCCTTTGTTATTGTTATGGTATTATAGAAAGTAATGCCTCTACTACACATGCCTAAATAATTGATTTCTATTTACACTAACATTATGGCTAACTCTTATTTGTGTGTGTTTATTTTATTTTTATTTGTGTTTTATTGTGTCTTATTTTCTCTCTATTTATTCTATTTTGATGGTTTTTGTTCATTTTCATTTCCTTTTTTTTCTACTTAGTCTTTTGTGTTCCTTTTTTGTTTTTTTCTTTTTTTCATGAACATCTTGTAAACACGTATGGATATTGATTATTCATATCTTGCTTTCATGTTATTTATTAAATTATTGTTTCTTTGATTTTATACATTCTTCCTCCTACTTAAATATCAATTTTCCATATATTGATTTTAAGTTGGGTTACATTTGTGTATTATTTTTTATCTTTTTTTATTTAAATGTAAATAGTTATAACTATGATATTGGTAATTTTTATCATTATCCTTAGTTATAAATATTCACATTTGAATCAGCTTAGCATAATTGAAATCCAATATCATTATAAGTTATTCATACTTGTGATGCATAATTTCATTTTTCTATAGTAATCACAAGTACTTTGGATCCAAGTCTCAAAATCAATGCAACTCTAAATATTAGCTCTCAATGCACCAATAAAACTAGACACCAATGGCCTTACATAAGAATCTATGAAAGATGTGCATCTTTTGGAATACATTACAAGTCTAATCGAATAATGGTCCATTTTATTCTATTCTTCATCCCTCATTCTATTTCCTCCCACTTCTGGGTAAACTACATTGGCTTGAGGTCTATCTAGACTATGTAGGTAGCGCTTGGATACATGATATATATTAGGTTAACTTAACCACCTTTATTCTTCTTTTTATCTTTTTCATCACTTTGGGTGTCCTAATATGCCTATTTTTTGTGATTGTTTCAATCATTAGACCATCACATCTATGTTTTCACCCACTCACATTTAATCTATACATTAGGTTATATCATTGAGCTATGTTTGCCAATTTTCCCTATCGAGGCAAAACATTTAGACCAATCATCAAATCAAATCAGCCCTATTGTGTCCAAATTAATTATCAATGATCACAATCTACCCTACTAGGGCATAATTGCTTTAATCCACTAATCCAATCCACTCTACTAGAGCATATTATTATTTCCTTTATCTAGATAAATGCTCTATTTTTATTTCTAATTCCAAGCTCTGTAGATTTTTTCCTCATTTTGGTATATTTTAAAATATGTAACTTGTCTTGGGATCGATGCTTCCCTAAACACATAGATTGTGCCTTCTTGTGGGTGTGTTCAAAGTGTGTCATTTATATTTTTGGATTTTATCCTTCCCACTTCCCCCCATGTTTGGGGCCCATTTTATTCTATATTATATTTTGATCATTGATAATTAATGCATGCAGGCATTAACACATTGGTATTTAATATCATCCATTGGTTACTTTCACTTTCTCTCTCTTTTTGAGAGTCCATCCTTTTATTTCATCTTCATATGTCCTCTCTAGGGGGAATCACGGGCCATTTAAAACTATTTTCTTTGAAAATAAATTTTACCTAAATGTCTCACCATGCTTTCTCAAATAGGGGAAAAATGTAGACATCCAATTCCTAACACCATTATGTTAAAATTATCAATCTTACTCGAAATCACTTAAATGTGCTAAATGGTTTGATCTTATCATATACAATTTTTGATTTAGACTAATGTATTCCTAAATGGGGAAATGTATTTCATGTGATTATTAACTTTTCTCAATTCACTTCAAGTCAAAATAACAAGAATATAATTTGACACTTTGAACCAATGAATTCTTGTAATTCGAAAGCATGTGATAAATACACATGTTATTGCATGTCAACAATGTCATAAATGGGGTATTGGTGCATACACAATTGACACCTTATTCTAATTATACTCCAATCAAATTAGGACCTCGTAACTTGACATTTTGACTAATTTGATTAAGTGGACAACCAATTTCTAAATAATTGCATAAATATTGATTAATCTCACTTAGGCAAATTAATCCAAATCAAGAGCTTAAATGGAAAATCAATAGAAGTTATTAAATATTTCTTAATTAGAAATTGATTTATATTATATACATCACCATTGACATCATTTTTGGGGTAGCATCCATAAACCATAAATGCAATAACTATTAGGTTTTAGGCATCCCATGCCACTTTAATTCCCCTTACAAATATTTATAAGGTTATTTATGATTTAAGCCTAAATAATCAAATTATTTCATGGCAACATATCTTCATCTCAAGATGGATGGTCATGGTTGATTCTGATTGAATTTAAAAATATATAAATGGGAGAGCCAAGACTACCATTTTTAAGCTTCATTTTTTGTAAACTCATTATGCAGACTTCTCTTCACAACATTTATTTGTGTAGTGTTATAATGCTTAATTTATAATAGGATAACTTCAATATAGGCATAACATTGATCGAATATCATGAGCCTAGTTTCATATGTGCACATGGGATGATAAAGGAGAAAACCACTCATCATTGTTAAATACTTGAGCATTAAATCAAGGGGAAAATCATGTTTTGAGCTGCATTTGGAGGTGGGATGATTTTTGGAAGGTTTTATGTATATGATTTCTTTTCATATCTCTTAATTTTCATTTTTAAAACCCCATTGAAGGATTTATCTTATTTAGTTGTGTTATTTATGCATTTTTTAGTTTTCTTGACTAATTCTTGATCTAAATCACTTTGGATTCTATCTTTATAGTGGGATTAATCAAGGCCCTAGGATTTATGAATAATCACTTAGACCCCCAGGTCCTTTTAAAACCCCATAACCTCAGCTACAGGAATATTTATGAAAATTTTGAGCTCATTGTGATAGATTTAGCATGGAGAAAGGTCTATAAATCTCTAATGAGTGTATTAGACCTTCTAATCATGTTCTCATGACACTTTAAAGGTTATATCAACACCCAATCTCCTTTGGCTGGTAGATTACAAGTCATGTGTAAGTTTCTTATGTTTTCATGAAGGAATAAAACACAAAGATAATTCGTACAAGGTTTCCATGGTTCCCCCATGTTCCTCACATACTTCTCCTCATCACCATTTGGTCAAAATAAATGTCCTTCAAGTTCCTTAATGATCAAATGTGAAGGAAGGATAAAGGATCCAAATATGACCTATTTGTTCTCATGGTAACCCATCTCCAAGATGAGAGCATATGAATAATGTATTCTTTAGGATGTAAGGTGGTCTAAGATTTTGGAGGAGTTCCTTTTTCAATATAAATAAGTTTCCACATGGATCTCAAGACCAACACACATACTTTAGCTCCAAAAGGATCCATTATGATTTTATCATAGTTTAAAGTTTCTTAGCATTGTTTAAGGTTTTTTATAGACTCCTAGGTTTCAATTTTTACCTCAAGATGCCTGATTCACCTAGACAAATACATTTACCTTATTCAGTACTCATATAGGGATGTTTAAGGTCTCAATAGGTAGTCTTAAGCTGGAGTAATAGTCCAAATGAGGTATCCCAAAGACATATACTATATAATGACTTCATTAAACCATTTTTACCTTATAATGGGTTTTGTATTTTAGACTCAAAACTTTACAATGACTATTTAATGCAATTATAGGTATAAGTCTTTATGCATAAGCATATGTGTGAAAGTGAGACCAAAAGTTTTTATAATTCCATGAAATGATAGTGAACCCATGAGATAAGAAGCCCAATCAAGATACTACTAAGAGGATAATAACATAGTTTAAGAGGTCAAGTTCATGCCCAACATTCAAAAGTTCTCCCAAATCACCACCTACATCTGAGCCTAGGTTGATGTAAGAAAGGGATGTATTATTTTGACTATGACTATCTTAAGGGAGATTATTTAGTTTTAAAATAGTCCAATTGGGTTCCTTATATGGCCTATAGAACCTTTATCCTACTCATTGAGCTATAGGAAGGTTCTAATTATAGTTAAGTGCTTGTAGTCACTACCTATAGGGTTGTAGTTAGGTTATTTATAACCTTGGGAGTGAAATGCCACATATACATTAAATTTGGGGCTAAAAAAATTAATAGAGTACATAGGTTATTAAAAGGAAAAGGAATATGAAATACTGACTAAAATAAGCTAACTCAAGGCCCTCTAACTCTATATACACAATTGGTTTAATGCATACAAGTCTACTTGGCCAGTTGGAGTACCTAGTTGGTCTAAATGACAAAGGAAAAAAACTATGTGAATGTTATCCATGGTGGTGTATGGCATATTTATGGTCTTCATAACCTTTAAAGGTAGAGACAAGTTTAAGAGAGTTGCCTAGGCTTAATTGAGCATTCATGACACACAAACATGTGTGTTGGATAAAGAGTGTGTTTGATTGTAAAGTATGAGAGAGACCCTAGTTCAATAAGTGTTGATAAATCCTAAGAGGACACTCCATTATATTCCTAACTCCCTCAGTAGTGAAGAAAATATAAATCCATATCACTTAGGTCTCTAATATCAACTAGTTTGAACACCTAGTATGAGACAAGAATGATCATGGCATACCTAGAAGGGTTTGATAATGTTTTTCAGATGCATTGATTGTCATTGATTTCAAGGTAATCTTAGTACATAATGTATTAATGACAAGTTGATAGGTTCCAAATGTATTTGAGAGTGCATATCATGTGTATAGGACTTTGAGGTGATTGACCATGTTTGAGGGGTCAAATAAGGGGTGAGTGCTTGGTGTACTTATAGAAGTGAAAGGAATCCATTGGAATAGTTTGGTGAAGGTCTAGGTTATCTTAGTCATCTCTTAGTCAAATTGGTAGATATTCCTAAGTAAGCATATTTATGACATCATAATTCATAGGTGTGAAGGTTTAATAATAAATTGGTTACATGGGTTTGTTCACGTTTTTACCTAGATCATGTTTTTAAAATTTTAGGTCTTGATATAGTTTTTAGAAGAAGTTTTGGTGGTAAAAATTTGGTCTCCCAAGTAGATTTCACTATTTTCCATAACCAAATTTACAATATCAAGTAAACAAAGGAAAACCAGTCAGTAGTTTTATGTTTATAACTTTTGATAATGGATGAATTTAATAGTGGTATAAAAATAAAAGTGTTATAGGAATTAAATGGATATCCATGAAAATTTATTAGGATATTTTACTGGTTGTATAATTTCATTTATTTCATGTAAGAGTTCACTATTGTTGACTATGTTTTTTTTGAATAAACCCAAGTGCAAAGAAATGATTTTAGAAGAAAAAGTATTGATCAAATATTGTTGCTATAAAAATAAAAGATGAATTATAATCCATATAGATCATCCTCAAATTTATTTGGAGTTTTTACTATCAATAAAGGTGAAGCATTTTAGGTCAAAGTTGACTTTTGTTGACTGTAATTATTCTAACTCTGAGTAAGCTTCTTATAATGGTGTTTATGAGACTTTGGAGGATTAATTTAGGTATATTATTGATTGAATTATGTTAATAAGGTATTTATATTTCCATAAATATGTTTATTTTACATGGAAATTTTATATTTAAGTAGTTTGAGCCTCATTTGTGAATATAGTATTTTTGGGCTAGTTAAGCCTAATAAGTCTTTAAGACCTAATGGAGGTTTTAGAGTATGAGAAAATGATTTGATGTTTATTAAGAATGGATAAAGATCATAGAGAATTAAGGTAAATTTATTTAATTGGTTTGGGTCATTGATAAGGTCCATATGGAACATAGTGGCTTAAAGCGTTACATGAAGGTGAATTAGGTCTCCATGGGACCTATTGAAGGCTTGAGGGATAAAAGAGCTTTATAAGATGAGTGACATGAAAGTGTTGTATGACTTGTTAAAAATAAATTTGGAGTGTAGGAAATTGTGTTAAAGTGTTTAAAATTGTTCCATATTTGTTTAATGTCTATTGGCATCTAAGTGTAATGTGTAGCCTAATGGAGGGCTAATTGTTTAGGTCTTGCTTGAGCCTAGTGTGTTGTTTTGAGCCATTTGAAGCATGGACAACCTAATGAATTGATGTAAATTGTATGTAATGAGTCCTAAGATATATTTTTTTAATCCAAGTGGGATAGATTCATTAAGGGTTAAGTAAAGTGTTGTGGCCAACCAATGTTGATTGGAAAAAGAATAATGCATATGTAGAAGGCCATTTTGGTCTCATTATGCTAGTTAGATAATGGAAGAGTGAAACGAATTATATATGAATTTTCAAAAGGGTAATATGCCATGGAAAACATAAAAAAATCATGTTGAAGATTTGACAATGGTCTAAAATTGTTTTTTTTAGTTCATGACCAAGTAAGAAGATTTGTTTCAAGGCTTTTAGGCCTATTTTGCTTTGGTGACCTAGTATAAAGGTTTTGATAATTATGGAATGAAGTGAATGGTATGAGACTTTTTAGAGGTGTGTGATGGAATTAAAATAATTATAATAACATGTTGAAATTCCATAAATATTAGACAGTGGTGTTGAAGGTAATTAGTAAGTTTTGTATTGATTGAAGGCATGATTAGGCCTATTTTGTCTAGATGAGATAGAGTGAAGAAGTGCATTGATTATATTCTGAAAGATTAATTCATAGGTTGTGTATGAATATTATTTATGATTTTCAAATATTTTATTTACATATAATAATAGTAGAGTGTAAAGGAAGAATGGCCTCAAGGTCATGAGCATGTGTATGAGGGGAAAAGAAGAGAAAGAGTTGGTGTATGCATATGTAAAAGGTTGTGTTTGTATGAACTACCATCACTTGTATGAGGTATAAAGGTAGGTTTTCATGTGTTGTAAATATATATTACCATCATCAGATGTGTAAGACATCATATTAGGGGTGGCTATCAATTTTGAGGTGATTGAGTTGGTGTTTGATCATCTAGGGGGTTGTAGCCTCCTTGCTAGTTGGTGAAAAATAATTCTTTTATGCTTTGATTCACTTGGATTCACTTGTGAATAGAAATATATTAGCATAATCTAGATTCTAATTTCGAGGATTCTTAAAAATGAAAATTTTCAAGTTTATTTATAGATTTTTGGAGGAATATCCAATGATGGAGGATTATTTAGATTTATTAAATGATCCAAATAATCAATAGTGATTAATGATTCCTCACCCATGATGGTGAATACCATTTCAAATGGTTGAGATAAGGATGGGATTGGTTATCTGAGTAAACAAAAATAAGTCAAACTTCTTGACAATTCAAGGGATGAGTCATAAGAGGTTGATAAAGTTGTGGATTTAGTTGAGATGAGGGAGAAATGAGTGGAAGATGTTTGGATGAGGTGTAAAATATAAATTTTATACTTAAAATAAGGATTAAAGTGTTCATAATTGACTAGTTTGACTTATTAAATTATTTCAATTTGGAAGAAGATGTAATGAATTATTTTAAGAAGAATTAGTAAATAGATTTAGGTGGATTTTTACACTAAAAGAAATTTAGATGTCTACATTTGCCTCTCATTTAACTAGTGTTATGAATAAATACAATTTTAAATAATAGTAGAAGTAGAGTGTTGATGATTTAAAAAGGAAAAAAATTGCCCCAGATGAATGAAAATGAGTGTGATGATGCCCCTTTGAGGGTTTGTGTGAAAAAATAGACAAACACTCAAAATTAATGAAAAGAAGAAATGAACAAAGAGATGTGGAGAAATGATAAATCAACTTATTATTAAATTCATGTCAAAATTGAAATATTTTGGTTGTGTAAAAATGTTTCCCCTAGTTTAAAAAAACTAGAGTGTGGATTTGAAAAATAATAGTTTAACCATTCAGAGATTGTATGCTTACTATTTTTCTAATGATGAAATGGTCAATTGAATAGTTGTGGGAATGATATATCCCATCAATAATAAGCTATGGATCTATAAATAAAAAAATATATTGAATTGTAAATGATTGTGTTTATTTTATATAGATAGATTATTTCAAGATTTTGAAAATAAATTCAAAATGAATTGATTTAATTTTTATATATATTTGAAAAATGGATAAATAAATGATCTGGATGAAAGGGATGGGGGAAAGAAATATTTGATAGGTTATAAGATCATAAGTAGAATAAGTGGTGTAATATAAATTCATTTATGCAAATTTGATTATCAATATTATTTTTTATGAATTGTGATTTGAGATATCTTCTCTAAGACTTATGAGGAAACATGGACCATATTCCACACCACAAGAACTAAATAGAGTGAGTGAGGAGATTACAGACACCTGAGAGGAGTGGGCCTCTAGTAAGTGAATTTAATTTTGATATATTTTTTAATTTATTAGCATTAATTAGGGCTTAAAAGTATTAGAAATGAAATCATTATTGTAAAAATGGACATTTTGGAATCTAAATAAGTGATTTCACTGGGGTAAATAATTATTTTGCTAATTAGGGTAGAGAATTCACAAAATAGAGAAGTAAAATCATTTCAGATGAAAAGTGAAATTTCATTCTTTAGTAGTAGAAAAATTGTTAAACATGGTAGTGAAATCATTGGTTAGAGAAGATATTTCACTTGAAGTAATAGAAAATTCATAAAAAGGGTTAGTTGATGTGGTTTTTATGCACACCAATTCATAATGAGGTAGCCTCTAACATTTTAGGATCTCAATGGAGGTAAACTCCACTCTAGGGCATGATTTTTATGTATGTAGTTAAATAACAAGGTGATGGAATAGTAGGTAGAGCATGCATGTTATTAACCAAGACTATATACATAATATTTTCAAAATTTTATTGATTACTGACACTTTATATCTTACAAGAACCCATGAGTCTCAATCTCTTTGAGTGCATGCCTTAAAGGGTGTACTAAAAAAGTGGTGGGAAGACCATTGGTGCTTCACAAGATTGGTGTCCCTTTTTCCACTTGATATTTACACACTCATCTCCTAAAACCATTTACCCTAAGCTTATTAAACTTAGCCTTACCCATTCTAATCATTTATCATTCTTTATCATCCTTTCTCTAACCTTGACCCCCTTTCAACTAGTTGACTATACTAGGTTGACTGGGTCGACCATATATAGTTTTTAGCCTCTGATTACCATAAAATGTTCATTGGGTCAAATTTGTACTATTTAAGGGTATTTTTCATTAAGAGATTTGTTATCCCTTCAATTGACCTAGATCGTGACCTAGTGAATTATCTTTTGAAAACATAAAGGGTTAGCTAGGTTAACCCTTTATAATTGACATATTAAAAACGATTTAGGGAAATATTCACACACACACACACACACACACATATATATATATATATATATATATATATAATTTCATTTCCAACCATTTTTAAGAAGAAGATAAGTGAAAAATAATAATTCAAAATGAACATATGTTTAATGACCATTCTACTTCAAGAATAAAGCTTAGGGTTCCATACTTTCCTTGGAGATATGGATCTTATCTTGTGGAGAAGTATTTTAGATGAATATATAGGTTGTGTATCCCATATTTTATTTGTATTTGTTATCCTTGCATACCACAACAATATCTTGAAAAACACCTTGGCCAAGTGAGATATTGAGGCTCAATGAGTTCATCTTCAAGGTAACTATTCCTAACTTTATTTCTCCTTTGAAAGAGTAGATATACAATGTAATTATACTTCTTTCTCCCATGCATTAGGATTCTATATACATTGATGTGAGTATATGTCTTCTATGCATGTTTAGTTTAGTTTGTTTTTTTTCTTACCTTGACTTTATGCCATGATCTTTAGTGTTCACTAGATTAGATTTACTTTCTTATTTATTAGAATAGAGTGAACATTAAACCTAAGATTCTTTTAGGGTTGTGTGGTTATGTTATAATGTAGGTTTTATAACCCTTCTTAGCATGGTGTATTATGAAAAGTGATCCCCCAATTAGGTTTAGAAGATCCCCATATTTGCCATTCCCTTGCTTAGAAAATGTATTCCCAATTAGAAGTGTAGGTATGCTCTATCTTCTCCAAGCTAGGATTGATTTATAAACATGATGCATTTTTTATTGCATACATTTTGATGAACCCAATGCGAACTAACCCTTATAAGATTTTTTCATATTATTTCATTCTTTCATCATTATTGTTATCATATATTTTCCATATTAGATCGAATCTATCAACCTATTATCTAACTTCCATGCACAAGGTTTTGGGTATAAGCTATTAGATCAACCCAATACAATTTTTTATCTTTTTAGACATCCAATCTAGACTAATACATTGAACCAGTAAACCTTATACTTTTTTAGACATTAGGTTAACCCAATTGACCCTAGACATTTTAGGCACTCAATAATAAGTTTTGGTAAAGCTTAATTGACCCAATCAACCTAGTTAGTATAATTTACAAGCATACATCAAGGTTATTGAAAAATAATATTAATTATTTACATATTTGATCTACCAAGGTTCCTTTATATCCATATCTCTATCTCTTTATTTATAGTATCTCCTTTCACAGTTTGTATTCTTTAAAATTGCCTTTGCACAGTCACTTGGATCGACCCTACCGACCCAGTTCTATGTTATGTGTGTTATCTAGATAGCTGGGTTGACTTTGCCAACCCTGTTCATTTTTAGAACTTGATTTTATAGTGTAGGTTCAACCCTATCAACCTTTTTCTTTATTTTGTTCATACACTATTGATCATATCAATATTGTACCTTGTTTTAAAGTTAGAATTAACCTTATATGCTAGTAATTAATTCACCCTTTCTTTTATTATTGATTACATGATTAAAATAGATCACATAGATTAACTAGGTGGTTTTAAATTAATCATTTAGTTTCACTATTCTCTAGTTTATGTACACATAGCCAAATCAAAAAATCTAAACAAGCATTTTAACATTTATCTACGCAAGGCCAATCTATTTGGATTTCATCACCAAGGGCGAAGCTGACTTGATACTTTGGTCAGGTATAAAGAGTAGTTAATGGTATATTATTTCTAAACACTCTACACCCTTATCATTGTGGTATGTGAAGTGAGGGGGTAGTCCCCAATCCCAAGCCTATATCATTACCACTACAGTCCCTTTCAACCCAAACTACTTGAAACCATCCTTAGATTTCCATTCTAGTTCCTTGCTTACAACTAACTTCCCATCACATTTAAAATAATATCTTAATAATATAATAAACATTCAAGTTGACCAATTAGTTAGCTCTTTTCTATCTAATCTGATTGCTTGCTCTTTTCTCAATTGTATATTGCATTGTTAAAACTTGCATTAGCCAATGTTGGTGCAAGGTTTCATGTTGTGTGCTTCAATTAGATTGGAAAACATTAATATAATTGACTATTTATTTCCTTTTTGTCATTTCTTTTCTAAATTTCTTTTAAAGTTCATCTTGTTTCAATTCACAATTTGTTATAGGTTTTTTAATTTTCCCTTTCTACTATACTGGGTCGACCTAGTTGACCCTATACCTTTTATAGGCTTTGTTCATTTTACTAGATCAACTCAATAAAACTTGTATAATTTTAAAACCTTGTTTCCTCTTTTTCTTGTCCCTATTCATAGTATTGAATTGACCCAATTTACCCTGTATAGTTTATAGACCCTATTTTTGTGCTAGGTCAACCCATTCAAACCTGTACTATTTCTATCATTTCCTTATTTCTTGATTTCTCATCTCTCTTTTTTTAAATTCATCATGGAATTTCTACTTAATGATAATATTGAGTTGTAGTCAATAGACATGATGAATTTTACCAATCCTAATAGGGTATCCCATAGATAGAGTAAGGTTCATATCTTGGATGCTAGTAATATTTATATTTCCACTTTCACAATGAACTATGGGACATTTTTGAATACTTATTCATAGTTTAATCCTCTATTCTCATTAGTAGACCAAACCAAATTTGAGTAAACCCCCAAAATTCTCTTCCTTATCTCTAAATTTTCTCAACATCAAGGAAAAGATCCTTCTAGTACTTACAATCTTATGATTAGTGGTCAAGTTAAAGAGCCTCATTTGCCTACTCCTACATTATTAACTATATTTTATGGTACCACTTTCTTTTATTCTTATCCTCTTCATTTAATTATGACCCCTTCTCATACCATGATATCTTCTTCTCTAAATTCTTCCACCTCCATGCCTAATATATCCACTAACATGGTAGGTTCTACATATAGTAGGCCTCTCGTAATATCCACTATATTTAATCCTTCCATTAGTTCATTATTTTCTACCCAAGGTAATAATTCTACTAGTGCTTCTTCTTCTCAACCATTCACTAGACTATCTTTTTCTACACAAACAAATTTTTCCACAGTTGCCTCATATTTTCATAATTCCTCTCATGTTCCTATTAACACCAATAGTAGTAACCAAGCCACTAATACCAAATCTAATTCTTCTAACAATGCTAATCAAACACATCAACTATTGTTACAAACACTCAATCAAATGAATACCTTTCAAGCTCATAACACAAATCAAATGATGAGAATGCATAATCACCTTTTTCATCTTCAATATCATCCTCAACCAATAGTTTTGGGCATACATAACCTAAATTTTCACCTCTTCCTCTTTGATATTATCAATTTAATTTCATTCCTCAACCTCCTTTGGTCAACAAAATAATTAAGCATCTCTAAAATGAACCGCTCACAACTCAAATTGTTAATATCAATATTGGAGGTATCACACCTAAAATTTCTTATAATGGATCAACCGATCCCAACCTTCATCTTAAAACATTTCGAAATCCCTGTAAGGATTGGGTCAAATTGAACACCTTTTCTTCTATAAAAATCTTATCCAAAAATCTCATAGGTGATGCCTTGGATTGGTACAACTAACTTGGAATTCATTCCATTACTAGTTTGGAGGATTTAGTGAATACTTTAGTTCAAGAATTCTAAACTAGTGATCTTCCTAAAACACTTTGGCCCACTTCATAAATTGCAAACAAATTGAAAAAAAATTTATAAAGACTTTGTTAAAAGGTGGAAAACTTTATCAAACAAATGTGAACATAATAGGTCAATGATAATATTTTACACCTCTTTACCAATGCCATTTTTTTTAAACTTCAATATTGGGTCCACAATCTCTCTCCATGTACATTAGAGGATTCTATTTACCAAGATAAATGATAATATTTCCTTATGCATGAATTCGATCCACCCCAACCTTCTATGGGTCTTCATCTCTTACTTAAGAACAAAAATCATAATGTTAGAAATGATGGTGTTACATATTCTTATGACACCATTCACAATGTTCAAGTTGTTGTTCCTAACTCTTCATTGAAACTAGCTCCTCCTTCTCAACAATATACCAATCCTTACTTATCTTCACCAAAAAATATTATTTCTCATAAACCTCTATCCTTAGTTTAATTTCTTAAACATTTACCTAGGCCTCTTCCATGAGATCTTGACCCTACCCATCCTATGAAATATTGGTATCATCCTAACAAGTTTTGTTGGTTTCACACTAGTTGGGGTCATTCTCATAAGACGTGTAGATAACTTTGTAATTTAGCTATGGAATTTCTTCTTGAAAATAATTTTGATCATGATTCTATCATCCAAAAACATCAACAATCTTATGATATTTCTTTTAAGGATTATAAATGACATGATAAATCTCAATCTTTGGACCAAGCCAATTTTCATTTGGCTATCTAAAAATACCCTCTTCCTAATCATCAACCTATTCAAGACAATCAAGACAAAGCCACCCCTTCCACCAATTATGTATAAAGTCTTGTTGAACCAACTAATGAAGATAATGTGGTTAACATGAATAATATGTAAAGGATTGTTTCTTTTATCGATTCCCAACCAATCTACACTCTTCCTTCATCTAGAACATATCATGTTATCTAATATTCTTCTCCAACTCATATAAATGAACTGGGGAAAGATGACCTTATTGCTTTTGATAATACAATTTTTTATTCTTCCTTAGATAACACTTCCTTTTCTATTTCAACAACTCTTCTATCATCTTCCAATATTAATAATACTTAAAATTTCTACTAAAATGTATTCTACTAATTCTCAAAATCAACTTAAATCAACTACTTCATCATCACAACATGATTTGAAACCTTTTTCTAAACTTTCTCCTTCCTACTAACATAAATTTAAATGCACTTCGATGAATCCTTCTGAGGACCTCCTTAATCATTATACACCTATATCTAACAACCTTATTATGGGTTATGATGAGTGGGATCCCATCATAGAAATCACTGATCTCCTATCCCATATTTTATTCCTTGATATTATAAGGACTTCACATCATAGAAACCATCTTATGTAACTATTATTTTAGATTAATGTCCCTCTTCCTCTGTAGTAGGAAGGGAGGTAACCTTATTTGGATTTGAGGATAGTATATTACAATAATGTAAAGAGATGTCTATCAACATTAATGAAACTATAAACACTTCTCTTTCCTTAAAGTTTCCTTTAGATTCTATGATTGCTGATGAGATTATACTTTGTGTGGATAATCCCCCTTTATTCATTAGTGTTTAAATATGTGATATCCAAGTGAAGCATGCATTGATTAATGAGGGTTCTAGAACTTGTGTCTCCTCTTTTGACCTCATTAAGACTCTTGGATATCTCGAATGCAATATGAAGTCTACATATAACACCTACCAAAGATATAATAGAAGTCAAATGCCTCTTCTATGTTGTGTGTGGCTTCCCATTATCATCCCACCTATCACCATTTATATGAATGTGATGATCTTTAACTTTCCCCTTTCTTATAAAATCTTGTTTGGTAGGTCGTAAACTCACCATATGAGAGTTATTACTTATTCTACCTACTAATGCATTAAATTTACTCATAATGGAGCCATTTATAGGATTTAGGGTGATACTAACCCTTTAAATTTCAAATAATTCAAAGACTGTGGTGTCTTCAAGACTTATATTCTTGAACCTTTGCCTAGCATTCTATTTTATGAATCACAACATCTTAAATTCTTCATTGATTCAAACCAAGGCTATAATGGACATCCCAAAATCATTTGTAACATTCCTTGTAACCTTTTATATTTTAATGATGATGATATTTATGAGATTAACCTAAAGATTAAAACATTTTATCTCTTGCCTCACCTCATCTCATAGCTTGCTTATTCCTTGTAGCCTCATTCTCGCAAGCCTCTTTGTGATGATATTCCCATAGTCTTAACCAAGACATGGAATTATATTAACCACACTTCCTTTGATGATAAGGTCATCCCTAATTATTTCATTAATATTTATACCCTATATTATGATGATGGTTATTCTTTAGATGATTCATTCTTAGGTGGTCTTGTACATGCCTATGATGTCAAGATTGTCCCTTATTGTTCTTCTTTACTTGAGTCTTTTCATGTATATTCTTGTCTTATTTAATTTATAGTTACTAATTTTAGTATTTTTAATCTTTATAATAGGGTAAAGATGGCACCAAAACCTCTAGTTTCTATGGATCCTCATATGAGTATGCTCATGGATCATGTTATGACTAAGCCTTTGTTTCTCTAGATTCCCTAATCACTATAGTTGGTTTAGTCTTGATATTAGTGTGACCCTTCTTAGAAATTATGTAGATCCCACTCCTTCCTTATTATATACCATTAAAACTCCTACTATAGTTGATACCATTCTTGTTCCTACTATAGTTGAGCCTGTTCCCACTCCTACTCTCTCTAAGCCTACCCTTTATTCTCATCCTTTTGATCCTTCTATTGAACCTATTTATATTCTTCCTCCATCACCACATTCCATCAATGATGGTTTTATTCCATTACATAATATGGATCCATTTCCCACAAAATGGGCCTATAATTTCTCTCCATATTATTCCACTCCTATTATACCTCCTTCTATAAGTTTTTTTCTTAAGACCACTTACAAGTGTATTTATTGCTTCCATGGGATATATAATCATTATTCTACCCATTATCATAATTTATGATAGTTTATTGATAATTTGTGTCCTTCATCTCTTTCCTTAGATAAATCCATTCCTCCCCTAAAGGTTCTACCTAAATATATACCTAGGTATGGTGAGGTATATTGTTTATGGCACCAATGTGGCACCCATCATGTCGATCATTGCTACATCATTAAACAACACCTTAAGGATCACTATATAACTATTCTTGGATCTTATTTCATTCCTCCCATATGTTATTCCCACAAGAAAGTTTCTCCTTATTCTCCCATGGTTCCACCTCTAGTGGTTTCATCCCCTCCTGTGGTCCCTTCATCACCTTATGTACCTCCACCTATGATTATTTCACCTATGGACCCTCCTTCACCTATGAATCTCTCTCCACCCATGAGTCTCTCACCCATGGATCCTTCTCCACTCATGATTCCTACATCTCCTATAGATCCCATTCCCACACATTATCTTGAGCATCCCTTACCTAATTTTCATCTATACAATCCCTCAAGCATTCTTAATTTTTTAGTTGAGGAGATTCAAAGAGAGGTATTTTCCTAGTTTTCATCAAATATTGATGAAACATTATTATCTGTTCATATACACCTCCATAGATATCTATCTAATGTCTTGTATAATGTGTTTGGGCATATTTATTAATACTTAAGAGCACATAAATGGTGCCTTTACAGTTGCAATTTTATTCGATGTGTGCTACAATTTCATTCTTATCTATCTATTATATCATTTAACACTATGTCGAATTCATATTTTTCTTATATGGTGATGCTTTACTTTATTTTGGTACTATATATTACTTATCTTGTCATTTATATTTGCATATGATTTTCTTTATTTATCATTTCTTCTTATTTCTTTCTTGATTTTCTTTTAAAAACTCTCTTCTTATTTCTTCATGATTGTTTGCTTTCTAATCTCTATTTTTCCACATATAATTGTCATTATGACTTGGTTATGCAAAACATGTTACCTTTGGTTCTTATCTCCCTTTACCATGTGATCAATTAGCAAACAATATATCTCATTATACTTTTTTTATACTAGTCCACCTTTGAATATCCTTTTACCCTTCTTATTTTTTGTAAGCTAAGCATATACATGGTTGAAACTTGACATCCAATTCTACTTCATTATTAATCATAAGTGTCCTAGTCAATCTTTATCTTTGCTTACTTAGTTTTCTTTATCCTTATCCTAAATCTCATTCATGTGTATCACTACATATCTCATGATTGGGCATTCCAAATCCATATGGAGGAGGAATCTTCAAAAGCCATAAAAAGTTAAAATATAAATCATTTTACAAAAGGTAACGATATAAATGGAAAAAATATTATTAAAAGTCAAATCAAACTAAAAGACAAAATTCAAAAAACATCTCATTATTCTATTCAAAGCTCAAGCTCCATATTTGGCCTAATGGTAGAGCTAAGGTCCTTTGGGGTGTGGTAAGCTATTAGATTATAAAAGTATAATTTTTAAAAAAAAAAAACTTTTAGTGTTACCTACTTTCTCATGTAAGTACCCAATCTCTGTAGTAGATTGACAAATCTATAAGGAGTCTTGAAGAATGGAAAATACATCATGGGAAGGTAGGTCCATTTTCATTTTCTTATACTAATCTACCTTTATTACTTTATCTTAAAAACATGTTTATATGCCTTAAAATATTTGTGTCTATAGCGAACAGGTTTCATTTGTACATTGATGGTCACTAGGCACTTAGTGTCTTCTCACATCCTTAGTATGCCTCTTTCTTCCTAAGGTCTTCTCATAAGACACCTAAGTCTTACTTTTTACACTACATTTTTCATTCCCTATATCCCTCATATTTTTTATTTATAAGTATTGTTTTGTCTAATGGTCACTCCCCTTAAGATTTAATTTATGTGTTATATTTTAAGATTCTGGATAAGACCCAACCATCCTCACAAATTACCACCTTTTTCCTTCCTATTACCCACATCCTTTGTTACCTAATTTGTCCTAATTTTTTCCACCCTAGTGGTGTTCTCTTTGTGATTTTTAGTGTAAAACCATGGATAGGACTTGACATTCCTCACAAAATTTTCCAATAATACAAGTCACAATTAAAATTACATGTGTCAAATATGACATAATATGTGATTGATTATGAATTTACACATCATTTCCATTATTACTAGCTTAATTTAGTGTTTTTTATGCTTAATTAATTTATCTTTCACTTTTATCTTCTTATTTTTTGAGTGCATGTAAGAATACAACTATTTCTTAAATTTTTCATACTTCCCAACTTGAATTAGTGTGATCAATTTAAGAACAGTCTTTTGCCAATTTTATTTTTCTCTTATACTTCCCAACATGATTTACCATAATTGATTGATTTAATTAATTTTTTTTATAAAATTTGTGCCCTTTTACATACCTTCCATTTTATTACATGGTTTCATACTTCCTGACATGATTTAGTATGATTTTACTTTTTTTAATTTGGTGCAAAAATCTGTCACTTTAGTGTAAGAACAAATTCCTTTTTGCCATCTTCTTTTAACATCATTTGGTTATTTATACTTAGTCATTTTTATTCTTATTACACATTTTCCAACTTGAAATAGTATATAGTATATTTTTTATTGATTATATTGTATGAAGTCCTTTTTACTTGTTTTTTTTTAATCATGCATATGTTCTACATAATGCTAGAAAAGAAACCAAATCTCATATATTTCCTATAGCATATATGACAAACAACTAAATACATGTGCTAGAAAGAAATATATCCAAAACATCCATAGACACAACTATAATTATGAAAACATACACAACCAACATAAATATGCCACAATGATACATCATATATATACATCTCATGAGTTTTGATACAATTATAGCTATATACAATACTCTAGCTCTATGGTTAGAATCCATCCTATCTATGTCATGGCCTAGCCACACTTCCTACCAAGGACTCAGTCTAAATCCTTCAATTAATATGTTGTAAAGAGGTTATCCAAGATCTCATTCCCTATAATTGTCCCTATAGGTATGCTATATGCACATGTCCCTACATTAACTTAGTATAGGTTTTTGTATGTGCCTACATCAATTGGGTTTACATCATTGTATTTTGTATTTTACTATGTCATTTGGATTACTATATCTAGATGCATAACTCTCTCCTCTACCAAGGCTTTCTATGCCCATATATCATGTACACCCATCTCTATTGGTGGTTGTATCCTCTCTCTATTCTCATATCTACCTTTCTTCCTCCCCTGATTATCTGAACTAGCTTGCCTAAGCTAGGTAATATGGTTCAATAGGTTCCTCTAATAAATTAGAGTCATACAAATATAGAGTCTCATCTAGGATATCATGGAGTGCTCCCCTTACAAGGGACCCCCATCTCTCCTCCTCATCCTTAGTTACACTTGTAAAATCACACCCAAGTAGATATTAGATCACTATCATATCTCACATTATCTATCTACCTATAGTCTCTATTTAAAAATGAAAACTTAAGTAATAATTTAATCATCTTTATTACCTATTTGTGTCTCAGCCACTATGGTCTTACCATCTATGTGATCTCCTATCACAATCTCACCATTCATGTGGCCTCCTATCACCTCTTATATAAGTCACCCCCTCGACTCAAATTTGGTTGTCATGATTCACATCCAACTTAGCCTACACTTGAGTGGTCTCTATATCATCCAACTCTCTTCTAGCTCACCTATTAGATCATTAGGGATGGTGATAGTCTCTACTCTTTCCTACTCCTCCTACCTCCATCAATGTCATGTACTCAATGGTCATAGATTATCTCACTATGGAGTTGGTGGTGGTATATCTAGTACTAATACCTCTATATATCTCTCCTCATACTCTTTTCCATATCATGATCACCTAGTCCATGGTCACTCATTATATATTCTAAGTGTTAGCCTTATCACTAGTGGTCTTAATCCCCTCCTCCATTGTGGCTCTCTTACATGTCGATTCCACTACTCGAGCATCAATATTGATGCCACTAAATTAGGTAAACCCATATATCCTAGAATTCATACCACCAAATGTGTCTCTTACCACCAAGTATAGTGTCAAATCACCTTTGTCCTTATTGTATCTAGTGCAAGTATGTACTAGCTCAGTTATGTAGTTGTTATGTACCCATATGGTTACCAAACTATGTCTATGCATCTCACCATCTGTAGCACTGGCATGTGGGGCATATCTTGCACTAATTCTTCCTCTCTTCATATCCCTCATAATTAAAAATAACAAAATTACTTTTCTTTCCCCTATTTAAAAACACTTTTCAAAATTCAAATTCTTTTATTATTTACCTGTAGATTCCTTCTTTTGCATATATCTTTGTTTCTACTCATCCATTTTTAAAAATATAAAACACACTGGATTCATGATGATGTAGAGAATATTTTCCACTATTATATGCCTATCTTCCAATGTTTCTGATTTTTGGCTATTTTTTCACTAACTTCTATAGTTTCACCTAATGTTCTTCACATTGGATGCCTTTACTTCTACGGTTTTGCCTAGCATTATGTGTTATCATATTTTATTTCCTAAAGCACCATCCCATTTTTCACTTACATGACACATGATTATATTTGAGTGGGGAATATGTATACACATAATATTTTAAAACTTTTATCTATTATTGATACTTTGTATCTTCTAGGAACCTATCGAGTCTCAATATCTTTGATTACATGCCTTAAGGGGTGCATCGAGAAAGGGGTGGGTAGACCATTGGTAATTCATAAGATTATTTTCCATTTTTCCACTTTTTATATACAAATTAATCTCCTAAAACCATTTAAACTAAGCTTATTCTTATCAACCTTACCCATTCCAATCATTTGGCATGCTTTATCATCCTTGCTCTTGACTTGACCCTCTTTTAACTAGTTGGCTATACTAGGTTGATTGGGTTGACCCTCTAAAATTTTAAACCTCTAATTACCATATATTGTCAATTAGGTTGACCCTATACTATTTAGGGGTATTTTTCATTAGGAGATTTATTAACCCTTTATCTGAACTAGATTTAGACCTAGTGAATTATCTTCCAAAAACATACAGGGTCAACTAGGTTGATCATGTACATATGACATATTTAGAAGAGTTTAGGGAAAGAACCACCTATAAATACAAGTTAATTTTCAACCATTTGTGAGAAGAAGATAAGTGAAGAATAATAAGTGTAAATTAACATCTTCTTATTAACTATTTTACTCAAAGAATAAAGCTTAGGGTTCATTACTTTCCTTAGAGATATAAATCTTATCTTGTGGATAAGTCTTCTAGATATATATATAAGTTATGTATCTTATATCTAATTTGTATATTTTATCCTTACATACCACAACAATCTCTTGTAAAGCACATTGTCCAAGGGAGAGATTGAGGCTCGATGGGTTAATCTTCAAGGTAAGTATTCCTAACTTTATTTCTCCTTTGTAAGAGTAGATAGATAATGTAGTGGTGTTTCTCTCTCCCGTGTATTATGATTCTATATACAATGGAATGATTATATGTCTTCTATGCATTTTTAGTTTAGTTCATTTTGTTTCTAACCCCTACTTTGTGCCATAAGATTTTTTGTGCACTAGATTAGATTTACTTTATTGTTTATTAGAATAGAGTGAAAATTAAACCTAGGACTCTTTTAGGTTTATTACATGATTGTGTTAGACTATGGGCTTTAAAACCCTTCCTAACATGGTGTATTATGATAAGTGTAGTGGATCCACATATTGGTCATACCCCTGCTTAACAAATTTATTCCCAATTAGAAGTGTAGGTGTGCTCTATCTTCTCTAAGATAGGATTGATTTATAGGCATGATGCATTTTTAATTACATGAAAGGACTATGTATGCATATATGGTATATAAAATAAAGTTAAAACTAGGTGAGTTGGTGAATGGGTGGATATTAATCTAAAGTGGGTAGATCTTAGAAATAAACTCAAAAAGAGGGAAAGGGTATAGTAGGAAAGAGAGATCAATGAATTCAATAATTACCTTTTGGGTTGGATTCTTCATGAACAAATATTTACAGAACTAATGTTTGTTTATATCAGCTTTTACAGGCACATAGACAAACATAGTCAAGTAGTTTAAGAAAATTTTGATATAAGAAACTCAAAGATCTAGGCCAAAGGTTGATCCTTTTGTATTAGCTATTGCATACCCATACTTAGGATATTATGACTTAGATTAGGGAGGTATCTAAGGTAGGAACACACATATAAAACTATATCATATAAAACACCTCTACACACTTCAAAAGTTGAGATAGACAACTTACTTGCAAATAATCAATAAGAATTGCTAATTCTTCAATAGCAATTAAACATCTAAAATAAGAATATTAATAATAAAAAGAGGAAATTTTCATAGCTATTACAAAATCAAAATTACTAAATCAAACAAAACAAAAGATAAAACATGATTACACGGACTATGGAAAGAAAAGGCACCAACACATTTGTGACAATCAAAATTTGATTTGCTCCTGTGTTGATTTTTCTGACCCTTGAAATTGAGGGTTATAGACACATATATAGACTTAGGGAGGGGTCACCTTATCCTCCAAATACATGAAAAATTATAATTACATGGAATAATTAGAACCTCAATTCTAATTTTATTTTTTAAATTGAATGTATACATATCCATAATTGAATTACAATTGTCAAAAATAAAGTTAGCCTTTACAATGTGATGCAATGTGTGTATGCTTAAAAATAATTTGGAAAAATTTCATACTTAAATTCTAAAAAAATTAGACCATGAGTACAAAAATTAATGCCTTTATATTTATATGCAAAAAAAAATTCCTTTGAACTAAGGATAGGTAAATGTTTACGTGGATGTGTTGATTGTAGGAGTCATTGTTGCAAATACTTGTGCTAAACTGGAAGTTGTAGAATTAGTCTTATTTTTTACTTCCAAATCTAGATAAAATTTATGTCTTACATCGTGTTGTTGTCTAATAATATCCAAGTTTAGTAATGAGGGTGTATGCACCATGTCTACCTACTCAAGGAACCTTTCATGCTTTGAATTTATGTTTTATAAGTTAATCATGAAAATTTATACTTCTATCACCTTCCTTTTAGCAAAACATGACTTAGCTTCAATATCTTCAAGTGTTAATCCTTGAAGGCTATGCTTGAAATTATCAGATGCCTATTAAAGGAGTTGATCAAAGTTGATTTTACTAATAAAATTATCAATAATGTATCTTTCCTGAGATAACTTTAATTCTTCCAAGATTTTCAAGATGAGAGATTCATGTTCTTGATATTTGAGCATTATGACCCCAACTATTGTGATCCACTCTCTATCCTCTTGAGTTCTGATTACCACTAGGTTAAGGGATTTTGAAGCCTCTAATGGTGTCATTAAGTCAAGATGGTTATATGCCTTATTAGTAGTATAAATAATCAATAACTTTAATTTATTCTCATCATATTTCAAAGAATTAAATAATTGATGAGTTTGGGTTATGTGGGGAGCCAATTCTACCTTCATTACATTAATTGATTCAAAAGCATTATATAGCTTTGATGAAACCTACTAAACTTCAATATCAATTCCCTAAGGTTATGGATTATTTGGTTTTTGTCCTTTATTTTTTCTAATTCCTACTGAATCTCTTACTTGGAAATTTTAGTCCCCTCATGTAATGTTATCATAGGATCCTTATGATTTTATAAAATGGAATTGAAGTCCTCTATATATGGGGGTTGGCCTATCTTCTTTTTATTCCTTTTGTCTAATGTAAAGTCTTATTTCATTTATTCAAAAATGATTTATCTCCCTGATTCATCCTCCAATTTTGTCTTCGTGACCCTTTCGATGCTTCTTAAGGGTTTATCAAACATGGAGCTTATAAAAGACAACTCTATGATTTTGAAATCTAGTTTCTAAGAAGCCTTTGATTTGAGATCAGCTACCAATGGAAGGATGACTAGTTATGATGTGTTTATTGGATATTTATCCTTAGTTATGGTATCAACTAATTGATCCTTTGATTCTTAATCTAAATCTCCTTTGAGTACTAAGTCAATAAGGGAGGGAAATATGATTTTAGACCAATCCACACCTCCATATTAGGGTAGTGAGTGGATTGTAAATACCTATTTTTCCCTTTTAGCCTTCTTTGAGGTTTTTATAATAGTATCTTGGGAAGAGTTAGTGGAAGGCATTGGTAATTTTATTTAAGTGGAAGAGAAATGGAGCTAGGAGCTTGAAAATGTTGTTTCAACCTTCTTAGAAGCCCTTTTTTTGGTCTTAGGTTGGAATTTAGTAGTCTCAAATTGAATTTTAGAAGCCGTGGTAATAATAGATATGGTTAGCATTATTGGGGAAATAGAAATAACATGGTTAAAGGTAACATCCTCTATCTTTTGTGTGAACAAAGGTGTTTTTACCATGACATTAAGGGGACTTGAATCAAATGAACTTATTAAATAAAAGAGAACTAAATTAAATAAAATTTGGGAAGAATGGACTGAAGGCTGAGCCTTCTTACCTTATTGGTCATATATAATGTGTATTTCCCTCTATTGTCTATAAGGATTAATGCCTTTATTCTTTATAATTCTTCTTCTTCCTCCATTTCTTTCTTTATTGGTGTTGGTTATTGAACTGAAGATGTGTTTATTTGTGGTTCATTAGTAATTGGGTTCTCTATGAGGGGAGAAACCTTTAGTTTTATCTTGTATCATATTGTATCCACTTTAACTAGGGAGGAGGCTCATTGAACTAAGGTAATAGAAAAATCTTGCATAGAAAATGTAGCTAGGTGATATTGGCTTTGTGAATTAGATAAGTCCAAGAAAATTAGATCCTCTTGAGCCCCTCTATGCTTAGTTTCACTCACACCAGGCTCTATCTTTAGACTTCAATACTTTGGAAGCTTATTGGTAAGTCTCTCTTTATTATTCTTATTGTTGTGGGGGTTTATTGAAATATAAGTATGAATTAATCCATCCTCTATAGGGTTTAATCCTTGTCTACATCTCTTGAACCAAAATTAAAGGTTCTCCCTAATTATCTTAAAATTTTCTTCTCTTATCCCTAATATTTGTGCCTTTTCCATGACTTGGGCATCATATTTTGCATTTAAGAATATAAATTCATGTTCATAGGGAATGTATTGGTATGAAATATGAAGCCCTAAATATGCTTTTGAATCTAACCATAAGGATCTTAATCTCTATGTGGTAGGATGGCTAACTGATAATGCTTCCTTTTATTTCTCACATCCTCAAAATGTTTTCTCATAATATAGAATATTCATCCTATTATCATATGGGACCCATAGAACATGATTTTATTTTTCTTTATCAGATCTTCTTGTACACTCCACTAAAATTGGAATGTAATCTCTTACTCTATGACCTTATCAGACACATATTTGGGGAGGTGTAGGGGTTTACCTTATTGATAAAAACCATGATCACCATATAGTTTGGGTATAACTAATAGTCACCCTGATGTGCCAATATATTTACTATACTCTTTAATATCTTGGGTAGTGGGGCCTCATGGATAGCTTACCATACTTAAGGATATACAACATTTTAAATTTGGGTGATATGCTTGGTATACGCATATATGTATATGAATTTATAGTAATCACATATGTGATTCTTTATGTAGTCCATAACTAGGCTCTAAAGATCCCCAAATTCCCTACATATTATTCCCATTATGGCATCAATGAGGTATAACATCATATATAAATTGCCTATTGAATTAGACCATTTACCTTTATGTAGAAATTGTTATCTTAGATTAAAACTAATAAACTCCCCTAAGGTAAAAGTCATGTTGAAAATCATCATCATATCTAGAAGTCACACCTAGTCCAAGTGAAGAAAATAGATACTTGGCATGCCATATAGCTTGTTCAAAAGGGCCATCCCAATGTGGACCCTCATTTTGAATTTATTGATAGGTACAGGGTTTTTTCCCTTTAGAGCAATAGACTCCCCAAGAAGAATCCATGATCTCAGAGTTTTCTTAATTGAACTATTATTGTTCCATGTTACCACCCTATGCATATGGAATCAACAAAGACAAATAATTTTGGAAATCATCACCTGGGATACATGCCATGATCATCTTGTGATAAAAATGATGTAGGATGACATCATTTATCACCTTGTTGGTAAAAAAATTCTCATAATATGTTGATATAGGGAATAACCTCAAGGTTGGATACCACGAAGTGCAATCCTTATCTCTTAAGAGAGAGTAGAGATCTCACTAATTAGCACTATGTCGGTGATAGATATCCTTCATGAGAAAATGTGTTGATAGCATCAATGGCATCCCATAAATTTACATAATTGACATGTCTATCATTGAAAATTATAACATTGAAACACCATGTATGTATATTCTATAGAATCCTTAATGGAAAATTGGGATGGTGGAAGCACTCCTATGAATACCCAAGATGATGAATCCATTGAAATTTGATTGATTTAATCAAATTTAGTTTCCTAGACTTTGAAAACTCCTTTTTTTTAGTTTTTTATTTGTAGTTGATTTTTAGGTGGGTAGGGCTTCCTTTGTAGAGTAGTAACTGAGCTTGGAATTTACTTATGATCAATGAACATGTTGATATCCAAGATTTATTGATATAGAATTTTAATTAAATTCTAATTTGTGTGATTTTAATACCCAAATTTCATATACTTTCTTTGCTTACATAATTTAAATCTTGTTAATTTAGTTGGTGGGGAAGTTGCATCTTTTGCATATTTTTTATAGGTGTTGTGGAGTAGTTCTACATTGATGTCTAAGTCTAGAAATATTTTGGTAGCTGGGATTTAGGTTTCATGTTGGGACCAAGCTAATAATTCTCATGAACCAAAGGCTCTAAACACAAACACTGAATAAAATGTTCAAAGACCAAATCCTTCAGAATAATGTTCAAACAAAATGTTTGAACAATTTATCTGAACAAAAGTTTTAATGAACAAAATCCTGAAGGAGTTCTGAATAAAACCAACTACAATAAGGTAAACCATGAACATAAGTTGTAAATAAAATTCCTAATGAATAAGTCCCAAACACAATTTTTGAACACAAAAGTCAATGAAAACTATCTTAAACAATTTTTTTAATGAACAAGTCTCAAACAATTTATCTAATGAATAAATATTAAAGACAAAAATGTTAAAAAAGAATGTTTTGAACACATTCTCTAAACTCAAATACTGAACAAAATGTTCAACTACCAAAATATTGAACAAAATAGTTCTTATTAAACCATGTCCCAAAACCTACATAAGTACAAAACTCCTGAAAGGCATTAATAAGTTAGTTTAAATTGTAAACTATCATTGTTTTTAATTTTGAATGTTGATATTAAGGATTAATTAGATAAAACTTCCATAGAATGAATAGGAAAACTTAACAAATAGGGCCAAATCAAATTAAAAGTGGGTCCCCATTTCTTTTTAAAATAAAAGGGGGAATGATAGGTACAAAAAATGGTGACATATAAGGGGAATACTTAAAGGTATTCAAGAACTCAAAACTTTGGTTAGTAATTTTGAATTAGACATGAACCATGCCATAGAAAAATATTTGAATCATAGCTATGAAAGAGACTCAAAACCACATCATACAACCTACTTACTTTCACATCCATGTATCTATGTGTGCTAAGGTGACTTTATTTAACCCTTGTTGTGAGGATATTTACAAAGACTTGAAATAGTTATAGGTTTTGGTCTAGTTGTTTTGAATCTAATTAAATTAGAGGAGCTCAAGCATTTATATGCTACTAGATAGGAATCCATAGCCTTGATAGAAATACCTTTGGATTCCTTCTCTCCTCTTCTGTCACTTTTTAAGCAGGATGCATGGTACATCAACCTTATTTTATCATGTGAGTGTTTGATCCCCTTTTGATTTTATTTGTGTTTTATTGATCACCCCTTTTTTTACACATTGGTTCTTTTTTTTATTTGAATTAAAGGAGGGTCAAAACCACTATGAGCTGGTATAGTTATAAAATAAAATATTTACTAGAATATCCCTACCAGCTACATTTTCACCAGTGATTATCACCTCCAAATAAGTATTAGTATGAAAAGTGTGCTTGGTCTAATGGAGTGAGAATTTTTTTATAATTTATATGAATTAGTCAAGAGTAGCTTTATATACCTAGTATAAATATTCAATTGCGATATAACCCTGAATGACTGTCATTACATAACCAAATCCTAAAGACCTTAGACATAGAATTATAATAGGCTTGTGAATAAACCCCAATTTGTGAGTCCTTTATATTTTCCCTTTCCCTTATATATCAATTTAATCATAAATAACAGCCTAACTAGTAGGATGTTATTTTGGTCATGTCAGGATGAACAAATTATATCATCACAGGAAACAACAAAATGTCTAACATAGAAAATAGGAAACTAAACTAGAAAGCATGAAAACTAATTCTAGAAAGAAAGAAAACTAAATATTGAAAGAAGGAAAACTAAATTTAGAAATTATTAAAATGAAACTACTAATACCTATACCATAATTTATTCATCACTCAAGGGTAACTTCAAATGATATAGCCATGAAATAATTTTTCAAAACCTACCTATTGACTGGATATGTAAATTCATCACCTTGAAGGTCCCTTAAATAAAATGCATTATTTCCTAATATATCTAAAATATGGTATGGTACGATCCATAGTAGGGTAAATTTATCATGTTTCCATTTATTTTCATGGGATTTATCCCATAGAAGCACTAGATAGGATATCCTAAATGCTTCTAATTTTACCCTTTTGTTGAACTGTCTTTTGACTATATTTTGATGTTTACTAAAAATATGTAAGGCCTTAGTCCTTGATACTTTTATTTATATTATATCTATAAATCGAGATTACATCTTGATGTTTATTAAAATTCTATAGAGCCTTAGTCCTTGAGTCTTATATTTCTATTGTATCTAGTAATTGAGATTCTACTTGGTCATTTGGTTTCATATATTCCTACATGAATTGATAAGTCAAATACTTTAGTATGATTTGGAATACAGGCCATCATCCATACACTAGTATATATGGTGAGTCCTTGAGGGGATACTTATATCTTGTTTGATATGCCCATAAAGCATACTTAAGTAAATTATGCCATTACCTAGGCTTATCCCTAGTCGATTCATTAACTACATCTATTAGGTTCTTATTCATTACTCTAGCCAATCCATTTTCCTAAGGATAGTGGTTAGAAGATAACCTGATGGTGATTGTATTGTCATGAGCACATCAATTGAATTTAGATGATATGAACACTGGCCCATTATCACAAATTAGAGAGATGGGAGCACCACATATAGTTGTGATGTGGTCTTCTAAGATGTGAATCACATCTTGGGCTTTAGAATTCTTTCTGGCCACTACCTTAGTCCATTTGATGTAGTAATCTATGGTAGTGGGTAAAAATTTATGACCTACTCAGGATTTTGGGTTAATGACACTATTGAAGTCCCACCCCCACTGGGAAAATGGCCTTCCCTTAACAATAGGTTGCCAAGGAATTTTTTCATATACTTTTCTTTTTTCTAAATCTTGGCATTCATAACATGTCCTTATATGAGCATGGGCATCCTTGAATACTTTTGCCTAGTAATAACCCATTCTTAGGATCTTGTGAGCTATGGTATTCCTAAATATATGAACACTATCTATCTTTTTGTGTAGGTTTTCCAAAATATATTGAGCCTCTTCTATTGATACACATCTAAGGTAGATGCCTTCATAATTTATCCTATAAATAACTCCTTTTTTAATCATGTAGTGAGAAAATTTGAGACTTAAATCTCTCCTTAATTTTTGATTGAGTTCTAGGAGATAGTCACCTACAATAAAATATTGAATTATGTCACCATACTATTCCCATCTAGACACTTGGGCTTCACAAACCTCTTCAATAGTAATGTGTGGGTCAGGCTCTGTCATGAGTTAGATGATGCCTTGAACTTTGATGATTTTAGTAGGTTTGATTTCTATATCTAATTCCTAAAACATTTTCATCCATTTACCTTGGTGTTCTCCCAATTCATTCTATGTCAAGGTAATCTTGATATTAGGGTCAGTCATGATAGCAATAGTTTTATTTCTTAGGATGTAGTGTCAGAAATTCTTCATCTCTTTCACAAGAGTGAATATATGCTTATATATCATGGAATAACTAAGTTTTACATCCTTCAAATTCATGCTCATGAAAGCAATTGTATGCTTATTCTCCTCTTTATTTTGAATTAGGATAACATTAATTGTATGTTCTAAATCAAATGAGTATAAGGAGAATTGTTTTATGAAATATGGACTAATCAATACTAGGGATTTAGATATAGTATATTTGATGTCTTAAAAAGACTTTTGGAACTCCAATTTTCATTAAATTTAGCATCTTAATTGAGAATTTCATTCAATGGTCTCACAATTTCTACAAATCCTAAGATGAACTTTCTTACAAAATTTATTTTCCCAAAGAAAGACTTGAGCTCCTTCTTGCTGTTCGGTAGTGTAATCTTTGAAATACCATAGATTCTATATGGATCAAGATGATACCTTATTTGTTAATTATATGTCCTAAAATCTTTCCGTTAGTAACTCCAAATATTCTCTTCTTTGGGTTGAAAAAATGATAAACCTTTAACACATTTTGAATATTGACTGCAGATGGCCTACGTGATCATTCATGTTCTTGGAGAAAATAGTAAAGTCATCCATATAGATGATTATAAATTTACCTACCAATATTTTGAATGCATAATCCATTTCTCATTAAAAGGTGGTTCCTACATTAATTAGTCTAAAATTCATCCTCTTCTATGCATAGGTACCCTACTTTGTGGTAAATGTAGTTTTCATTCTATCTTTTGATTTTACTAGCACCTAGTTATAACCTAAAAATTCATCCAAGAAGGACATAATTTTAGAGTTGTTGACTATTTTAATAACTTCATCTATGGAGTGAAGTGGATATTTATTCTTATTATAATATTTATTAAAGTTTCTAAAATCAACACAATCTAATTTCTCTATTATTCTTTCTAACTAAGACTAAATTGGCCACCTAGGTAGAATGCCTAATTGGGAAGACTGTCTTTGCACTCAAAATTTTTTATACATCTCTTTGAATGAGAAGTTATAGGATAGGATTCATTGGTCTCTATCTTTATCTAAATGTCTTATGGTCTATTTTTAGTGGAATTGTATGGGTGATGACCTTTGGGTTATAAACCTTCAAGTCCACATATGTCTATGCAATCACTTCTTTGTATTGGGTGAGTAAATATTTAACCCTTTTCCTTTATTTTTAAGTGTAACTAAGGCAAATGTTGATGTATCATGGGTTACCCTCATCCCCCAAATTATCCCTTTTTAATTCAAAATTGATAACCTTGGGTTGACTTTGTTATCAAGCTTGAGGATTTATATCAAATGCTCTTTCCAAAGATACCATTCCAAGTGGGAGATAATTTTTTTTAAGCTGGATGACACCATTCTCACTTGACTCTTATTGGTAGAGATAACTAACTTCTTTTTCATCAATGTTTTGGGACTCAAATTGTCTTGAGTTGGTTAGAAACTAAATTATATGTTGGTCATCATCAAAGACTTAGAAATTCTCTATGTTTTTAGGAATAGGACAAGGTATTAAATCAATGGATAATCTCTTTACCTTGGATTCTTAGAGAAGATCCAAATTTGTATCCAAATTAGTTAATGAATCTAAAGCTTGATTTTTTTCCTTGGGAATAACCACTATATTGAAATCCTTAAAAGATTCAATCAAATCACATGCTATGTGTTTATATCTTTTAAGATATGATAGCTTAAAATTATATATTTTTTTACCCTCATTAACTACCAACTTTGAATCCTTTTATACCAACAAATACTCGACATTATGTTTGAGGGTAAAGTGCAATCCTAAAATTAATGCTTCATATTTAGATCTATTATTGGTGTAAGGTAGTTGTAGTTTGTATGTCACTAAGAACTTCTTTATTTATGGATAAATTAATTTAATTCCTATGCCTGATCCTTATTTGGATCTAGCACCATCAAAGGGGAGATTCCATAGTTGAGCAAGGTTGTAGTATTCTTGTTTTTGTATTTCATTTCATGTGGTGAAAGTATAAATACCAAGTCTAGGGTATTTATAACTTACCTCTTTGTTCTTGAAATTGTACTCTATGATAAGATACTTAACTCTTGGTTCCTGATCAATCCAAATTTGGTTTAAAAGGCCTCTCCATGGTATCCAAATATGAGATAAATCTATAGAGAAGTATCTATTGAGAGTCTTAGATTAGTTAGCTCTCCAATCATTGGTACTACCATTTTATCTAACTATGAGACTATTTTCTTTGAGAGTCTTGGATTTAGGCCAAGATTTTGAAAAATAGAAGTAGGCATCATAGTTGTTGAAGCTCCAAAATTAACTAAGCAATTATTCCATTTTAGGGGAGGTGGATTATTATCAAATTTTATATTTGGTGAAACTATTTGAAAGAGTATATGTTATGAAGGGTTATCTATTCCTCAAGTTATAACCACTTTTTTGATATTTTTGGAAGGCATGGATCTCATCATTGTGGTCCTCTGGTACATTATAATATTCAGTTAAGAAAGGAAACTCATGGGTCTCAAAAAACATAAAAGTGCTTAAAGAGCCAGAGTCATGGTGAAATTTTGGTGGGTTATACACCAAATCTTGTCTCACCACATCTCTTTGAAATATCTCAAAATTTGCACAAAACTCAACACAGTCAAGTTCACCTTACTGGGATGTGATATGAATTTTACACCAGTTGGGCAATGTTTTCTCCACTATATTTATTTTTGGAGGCTTGTTAAACTACTCTATAATATTTTTAGGCCTATTGAAGGGTTTATTATACATTTAGAACCCATAATTTTGATTTTTATTTGGGCCACTAGCATTACCTATCTTTTTTTACATGCCAATAAAATCATTACTTAATTTTTAGACCATTTTTATATGGCATTTAGCTCTACTTTTATAGAATATGTGCCATGAACAATGGGATTAGGGGATGGAATTGAATGTTGGTTATACTAGTAACCATTACCAGGTGCATGGTTTTTTAATAAACTATAATTTGGATTTGAAATCTACATAATATGAGGTAGTGTGTATAACTAATTCTAATTAAAGATGGGGACATTTTGCTTCATATCTGGAATTGGATTTAAAGTTGGGAGACAAACATTGATACTAGGTATGCCAAGAACCTAAGGATTAAGTTGTCTATAAATTTTGATGCCATCTTTATAGGCCAATGATAAACTATTGATATAAGTAACCCTTCATAATAATACTACAATAATTGGATGTAGAGCATTTTTATACATTTATAATGCCAACACTTCTACTAGTTTATATGTTGAGTTTAACTAGGTGTACATCTTTTAACATATTTCATTAAAGGCTCAGATTAGTTCTTTGGGATCCCTTTTTATACTATTAAAGTGTTGGTATTTTTAGAAACCCACATAGCATCCTATTTGAAGGCTGACAGATATTGCTTTGAAACTCCTTCACACCTAGACTAACATTGGAATGATCTAAGTTGTGGGACACTTGAACTCAGACCATACCTCTATATTTTGATGAGGCTATCTCCTCTAATGTATCACTCTACACAATTTACTAAACCTACTAATTTTTTGGATGAAAAGGGGTATAAGGAGACTAAAATTAAGTCTTAATTTACTATTAGTGATACACCTATATTTCTATTTCATCCACTCTATTTGAGATCCTAAAATACTGATAAGACAAGTAAATGATTTAATCTACAACCCCAAATGAGACCTATGCACTAGTATTTCATGTAGATGTTTTATAATCTGATCAAATCCTAAGGTAAATGATGGAATAGGACTATTTCAAGGCACTAACTATTCACGTATATCCATTATTATCTCAACCAAATGACATTAAACATTGAAACATGACCTAAATAAGCTATCTTGATATTAACTAGGTGAGATCAAAACTTGAAAATGGGAAATGATCCACCACATATGCAAATGAAACTAATATTAAACTCTATACCATAATATGAAATATAAAAATAATCATTTTATTTATCTAAAAAGGTTACAAAACTCAATCTTGGTAGAGTTTAGTCATGACCAAGATAGGGATGGATCCTAAAAATGGCTTGAAAACCTACGTATATACAAAAATAAGTATATATATCCAATATGTTGGTTTAGAGGTTATAAGATGAGTTCAAATACTAATTAACTCAAGTAAAAAACACTTTAACTTGTAAGAAAATTCCTTAAGACTTGTCCTTTCTTGAAAAACTTGCATGAGTTTTCCTTTTGGTATAAGAATAGAGAGGTGGGTCTATTGACTTGTCAAAATATTTATTTTCATGTTTTATATTAAATTATTTTGTTATAAAATTCACTTAAATGCAATATAAATACATTGGAAAGTTCTTTTCTATAATAAAATCAAGAAATATGTATGATGTTAGACAACTAGTTAACTAGAGTGATTGGCACTTCAAGACTAGTTAACCCCACTTTAGCCCCTCACATGGTTTTAAATTTTAATTATTTAAAATTAATGATATATTCACTTTAATATTAGATAGGAAGCATTGTAACTCCAAAAGAACTCAATGATAACATATTACTTCTTATTTGATGTTTGATCAAATAGGCCTACTAAGCCAATTAGGCCTACTAAGCCAATTAGGCCTAGTAGCCTGATCTTTACACATAAAATCCATTATAACCTATAAAAAACTTATAAACCCTAAAAAAATTATTATATTATACCTAAATCAACTCCTCACACCATGAGATAGGTGATTTTTATGAAGAAACTCTTGCCACTTTGTCACCATGTTGACTATGCTAATTCTGCCTCATTTTCTTACAAAATGTTTATTTTGAAGGAGCTATAATGGGAAATTACAAGAATATTTTTTACCACATTAATATATTAGTATGACAAAAAATTCTTAGGATTAAATCTCCATGAATTGGATTTATGTAAGCTGTCTTGTACCTCATTTTTCATTTTTTTTTCTCAAAAAAAACCTAATTTATTCCCTGATCCATATAGTTCCATAAAAAAATTTGAATTAATAGAATAATATATTAGTTTAATTTATTTTATAAGATTTTTTATGTTTATCCATGAGGTTCTGATGGTAATAAATTCTATGTTTGTCAAAACTAGTCATTATGAGGGTTTGGGAGGGTTTTAGAGCTGAATCTTCTTAATGATAATTCATGAATCACATACCACCAAATAAAAAATTATTTCCATTAATTTTTAATATAAATACCTCCTTAAAATCCCTAGAATATTTTTTCCCATGAAAAATATATGAGAAGATATCACGTGAAGGAAATTTGCTTGTAGGGTTTGCAAGCATTCTGGACATGCTTACACTCTTAACAATTGTTCATAAAGTAAAACACCCTAAAAAAATCAATATTTCATAATTATAATTTAATATGGGTCCTAATATAATTCTAATATATTTTTTACAAACTCTTCGTGTGGTGAAAGATATGAACATCTGATCAAGTGGCTTAAAAGGGTGTCTAGAATTGTAGAATTTGAATTTCTCCTCATGGATGAATCTAAATTATCAATTGATTCTCCATACCTTAAATAATAACCATGGGTCCTTTAAAATTTCATAAAAACATTATATATGTGTCTTTTTTCTTGATAGGTCTAAAATTGACTTTTGGCCTATAGGCATGACTGCTTGATTTAGCCTGTATGGGCATGGTTTACATATTAATTAGAGTTTTAACACTATATTAAGTTATTAATAAGATTTAATATCATAATATAATTATTTTAAAACATTAAAATTATCTTATAAACCTTTTTATCACCTCAAAACTCATTTGGACCTCCTCTTGCTCCATTATGATTATTTTTTTTACTAGTGAGGGACTGTGTCAAAATAGTGAATACTTCCACTTGTAAAATGTTTTTGAAAATGTTATTTAATATTAATAAAATTATCATCATGTTTTTTTACCAAATTTAAAGTCTTCAAACCACCTATAAATGCCAAAAAGCTCAAAATTACCTCTTTTGCATTGTCTGAGTGCATGCTTGGCTATGTGTTGGTGTTTTACCATGGTATTTTGGTTATAATAAATATTTATAATCTTTAATATTTTTTTAAAAACATCATTTAAGTCCTCATACCCTTCATTTATCATCCCCAATCTCCCATGTCACCTTATGTCACCTTTTACCTCCTCAAAAGAGCTCAAATAATAGTATGTCAATAATACTTGGAGCTTCATGCTATGATAACTGGGATTAATTGGTCTAATTCATAAATATTTATCTCCATAAATAATATCACTTAAATGGTAACCACCATTCATCTTTCCTCTAGCATGTTTTGACCTTGTATCAAGGCATTTAGGCCTAAAAACAACCAAACTTTTATACATAGGCCTACAGGTGTATGTTTTTGAGGTGTATGACTTAATTTTAATTTTTTAACCCCTAATATAACCTATTTATAACTCCTTATTCCATTTTAAATGATTCAAAATTAATCCCTATGTTTTCAACCTATCCGACCTAGAACTTGATTTGTTGGTACTAAAGCTCCTTAAAACCCTTATGGTTGTAGGTGGATTCTTCATTAGGTGGATTTGATTTTAGATGGTCCTTTTCAAAATCTATCTAGATTTTCATTTATATAAATATTCATGGTATATTTCTGTAAAATCTCTTTCAAATTATATAAAACTCCATTTAGGACTCTGCTTGCATACTAATAACTTGAAAGATACTAGAGGAGGGACTGTATTCTTTTGTTTCCTATAGGTTACCGTTAAAGGTGAAAAATATTGAGTTTCATGTAAACTTTAAGTCATATATTAATCATTTTTATAATTATGTATTCAATAATCATTTATGAACCCTTGATTGCTTATTAAACTGTATTAGGCCACTATGCTCCAAATCCTCTCACTATTTTTAGAAAGATATCTATTTAAAAGATTGTAGGTCTCTTTTTGAAGAAAATAAAGATTGTGTCACCATGTTGTTTGGATATCATAGATTTTTATATGTCTTTGATATTAATCTCTAGATTATTTTATCATAACAAGACATTATGATGCCCATACCAAATTATAACACTTCACATCCCTTTATACTACTTGACTATGTTGATCTTGATAGTAGTTATGGATGGACTAAAACAAGGTGTGGAGGTGCTTGGTTCTTGAAGAAGGTGAAAATATGTGTAAACCTATTTAACCTATAAAATTATGTCCAAAAAAATCTATAATTTCATTTAAATGTCTTGTATCTTCTAGGTATCTTGAAAACTAGTTCACTTTCTTAAAGACAAATCCATTAGGGTTGGTTGTAGGATGAGACTTTAAGAAATTATCCTATTCTCTTGAACATTTGGAACCTATTTTAAGGTATTTATACCTCATATATAATTATATATTTCCATTAAACCTTTGCACCATAGGAATTCACCATGACCCTTCTTGAAATAGACCTTCTCAAACATGTACATGAATTGATTGTTTGTATGATGATTTATCCCTATATGGACTATAATTGAGCCTAATATATGATTTATAAGATTTGGTAAATACAAAAGATGATAGGAAAATTTAAAATTATCTCTCAAGACATATGACCTCAAAAATATCTCAAAAGCCTCTTTTAAGAGCAAACCCCTCAAAATATCTTTAAACATTGCTTACCTATGCGGTTGTAGGTGATGATATTGGGCTAGATGTAGGTGTAGATTTCTATGAGAAGATAGCCAAAACTAAGTTTGGATCTTCTCAAATATAGTTTTGATACAAAACCTATAGAAATTATCTTATAACATACTTCCTTATCATACTAAACTCCTTTCTTGCATATATTTTTGACTATCCTTGACTGTATTATGCTTCTTGAGTCCTTGTAGAGTTTATGAACAAGGTTCTTAAAGGCATGAAGAGATTTGAAAACATAAAGAGGGTTATGATATAATCTCTTGTTGGTTATTTCTCAACCAATCTAATACTTATCATAAGGTTTTAATACCTTTAGGTCTCCTTAAGTGCATAGTCAACCTTCTTAGTAGAGTATGTCTCCCCTTTCTGATGGTTGTAGGTCACCACTTTATCCTATTAGACCCACATTGAAACTTGATAATGCCTTTTTTCTATCACACTCTTCATGATATTTCTAATCTCAATGCCATTTATGTATTTTAGATCAAAATAACCTCCTTGAGCCTTACGAGTGCCTTAAGACTACCAAATAGGCCTTCTTAAAATGGTATGGCCTATAGGTGGTCTCAAGGACACCTAATTGTAGTATATGACTACCTTTTTTATGATACATGATACTAAAGGACACTTACTAGGATTAAGAAACCCCTTATTTCTTTCTCATCTTCATTAATATCTTGATATAATGTATAATCATCATAAAGTTGTGTATATGACTATATTTACTCCATTTGTATGAATCATGACTATTATAGTCTTTGGATAGGTCATTAGACATGACTATGGTTCCTAGTTATCTCCCTTATATGCTTGGTGAGATCATTTGTATAGACTACTACAATCATGAATGAGATCACTGTCATTCTAATATGGATGTCCTTGATGGAAAACCATGATTGTATTATTCTTGTTGTAGGTGATCATATAGAAATGGTGCCAAATTCTAAGGTATGCATACCCTATTCTTCATTCAAAATAGTTATTCACCTCTTGATTTCTCATGATTATTATATATTTGATCTCACTAAAGCTTGAAGAATTTATTTCTTTCCTGAATCTCCATTGAACCATCATGACCATACCTTGACTATGTAACTTGATGTAAGTGCTTCTTCCATGACTATATATAATTTTTTGCAAGTATATATGTCTTCTTAATGCTTGTGATGGATTTTTGTCAATATTTCACTCTTAAAGGATGAATTCCATGGAATGGAAAAGATTGAATGGGTGATGAGGATGAAAAATGATGGAAACTCATGAAAGGAGGGTGTGGTGAAGCATAAAACATAGTAAGAAAATAGTGGTAAGACAGTGATGTAGGGTCTAATGAGACGGACATGGAAAGCAGTGTGAAGGAGCATGTCAAGACCAAGGTGATAAGTTAGATGCAAAAATGAAATCATGACCATAACATAATACAAATTTGGATTACATTTTGAGAGGGAAAAGGGGGAAAAATAAAACATAGGTTTCTACAAAAACCTTAAAATATGCAAACTTTCTTTAAAGTATGCTAAACTAGCCCTTTAAGAAGCTTTGAGAGAATAAAGATGAGCTAAGACATGGATATTTTGGATAATATAATTATGAAAATTTATTTTAAATATAATAACATGAATTAAATTTATTCAAAATATCAAAACAAGAAAACTTGAAAATCCACTCTCTCTCCAAAATCGTAAAATTCCTCTTTGAAATCATGTTCCACTACAGATTGAACTAGCTATCTTTTATAGCTTTGTTTCACCTTTAAATTTGTGAATAAGTACTGAAGGATGCCATATAAAGGAATATTATATTCCAAATATTCTATTAAAAATTGAATTTTCTTGAAATATTGCCCTAATGAGGAGAACATGAGGAAAATCGGTTGCCTCCATAGATGCAGAACTACAAAAATTATCCTAACTTAAAAAGAATGGTTTATGAGGGAGTATAATCCAATTCAAAAACCACTTATTATATTATTAATCTATCTAAGTCTACATTAATTTCCCCAAAATTTATACCTGTGCCTATACTCTCAAATCTTTGCTATCATGAAACTTGCAAGCCTATTTGTATGTGCAAAGAAGCAAAGTGCCTAGATATGACCAGTTTAGGGCCTGTATTATTTCACATTTTCCTAAAATTATTCATGGACCTTTTTTATTTCCTCATAATAATTATTTATGTGATTAATAAATCTAATAAGGGTGGTTATATCATATGTTAGCTTCATAATGAAAATGAAATCAAAATGAAAACAAACACACTAACATGTATAACACTATCTTTCCTAGATAAAAGGGAGGAGCATGGTGAATAAACACAAATGAACAAATCACAACTGAAAATGGAGATAACTCACACAATTCCTTACCAATTCCTTGAATTCTCTAATAGGTCTCCTCGTTTAGCTTGTTCGGATTGTGCTCAAGAAGTCTTCATCAATGGGGCTTAGTTATGTCCATCTCCTATTGGAACCGTGGTTGGATTGGATTTTGGATTTTATATGGATTTAGGTGGATTTTATTGTCTCAATTTTTTCATTATAATACTATGGTATAGCTTCATTCAATCTTGTTCTAAAACTTGTATTATAACATTACTCTATCCAAGCTCTCTAAATAGAGATGCAAGTGCTTGTATTTATAGGTTTAGTGAAAGGATAGGAATGAGTTAAATCCTTACCTATGTTTTCTTAATTAACCTTATTAGATTTAAAGTGTGTCAAAACCTCATGATTATCATGGAATAGGTTTGCTTTGAGATATTTTGGATTTAGACAACTCATAAAAGGTAATGATTACTTCTTGGGATATTTTTTGATTCTTTGATTTCTTTTTTGATAATTCATTTAATTGCTCAAGGATGAATTCAATTATGAATTTTATTATACTTTTAATGTTAATTAATTCATTTTATGTATTTTGAATATTTTTAAAGTTTTTATTTAATTAATTTTGGCATTTGCTCTATTTAATTAATTTTTGGGCCAAATTGATTTAATTGCATGTGATGAAGCCAAATTCAAAATGTTTATACATTATTAGGATAGATTTTCAATGGTTGGTAATAATTGATCTAAATTTGGATATGAATCCATTGGTGGACACTTTTATATGTCTATAGGACAAACATACCCAATAAAAATTAGCCCCAAACAAATTGGTAGTTATCCTAGAATCAATTATTAATGCAATAAAATGGGAAACAACCTCAACTTAGGCAATTCCAAAAATAATAACGGATCTTCCCCTCTAACCCATGGCAATAACTATGTATAGGTAATCAAGGCTTTCTTTATCAAATCCAATAACCAAAATAATAGGACTTAATGCCAAAAACTCAAAAACTTATTAGACCCACTCAATTACCTACCCAACTCATCCCCAACCCTACCAATAAGTTGGTTTAACCAATATAATACATTGAAATAATGTAATATCCAACATATACCTTGGATATCAACTAATTATATCTTCACTCAAGATGCATTCTTCCAAAACACACCTCATTCATAATCATATTTTTTTTTTTAATAACCTAATCAAATCTATACTCACCCATGGCCACTCTTAATTAAATTCCACCAAAAAACCAAAAAAAACCTATCAATCCTCCTTCTTTGAAGAGATTGACCATCTCATGTCCTAAACCAGAACCAAAATTTGATATCTTAGGATAACTCAAGAATGTGTGTATAAACATTCCACTCTTTTATGTAATAGAAGATGTTCCTATATATAATAAGGATGTTAGAGAGCTATGTTTTAAAAAACTAGGAAGAAAGAATAAGGATCCTAAAATAGTCCATGTTATTGGCCAACTAGAAGATATTATGTTGGGAAACATAGTTCCCCAAAAATACTCTAATCCTAGAAGTCCTATAATTAATGTTAGTATCCATAGCCAACCCATCTACAATACCATAATTGACCTAGGTGTAACCATAAATGTGATTACAATGGATACCATGCAACAACTAAAATTTACAACTCTCTATCCAATACCCACCATCCTGTAGATGGTTAATAGGTCAACTGTTAAACCTCAAGGGATTATTAAAGATCTAGTCATCATTATGGATTCCTAAAAAGATCCAATAGACTTTATTGTCTTGTAGATAAATAGTAACTTGCGAGGTTACCCTCTCATCCTTGGCCACCCATGGTTTTTCATAGATGATACTTTTATTGGCTGCAAGTCAGGAAAAATGTTAATCTCCAATGAAAATGACACCAAGAAATTGGTTCTTTATCCACTAGCTAGGCTTTCCCAAAATGATGGACCAACTCTTTAGATTGATGACTTTATGAAGCTATCTCCTTGAAAACTTTGTGTATAATTGATCAAAGTCTAGATTTATAGGAACAAGAAGAAGACACTATCATTTCTGATATCCTACAAAAAACTTATCAAGAAGATCATGTAGCCATAAACATGTTGTAATGTAGACCATTCCCACTTTATAATACTTTTCCTAAAAATGACCTTGCTGAAATTTCAAGGAACATTTGGACATTCCATCAGTTGCTTCCCCATCAATGTAGTTATGCTTCCTTAATTGCCAATGTGGAGACTATGCTCTTTTTAATGAAGAAAGTGGACATTCTACCAAATAAACCTCTCAACATCAGCACCTTTTTTACATCTTAGTAAGACATCTATTTACTTATAATGCTAAGAAAACACACAACATCATTTTCTTGAAACTACTATGACATGAGCGGAATAACCCTATATTTATGCACACACCATGTCTACATTAAATAAAAATGTAAGCCTATTCACCAACCCCAAAGATAAACAAATCCTATATTCAAATACTTTATTGAAACTAAGTTGCAAAAACTCTTGCATAAAAGATTTGTTTACCCTATTTTGGTTAACATTTAGGTTTTTTCCTTGGTTATTATACCTAAGAAAGGGTGAAAATGGCATATTTGTGTCAACTACAAAGAGTTGAATACTACTACTAGGAAGGACCACTTTCCCCTACCATTTATTGATCAAGTGTTGGATACATTAGTAGGAAAAAATATTTTAATTCCTAGATAGATATAGTGGTTATAATCAGATATGAATATCCCCACAAGACCAAGATAAAACCACTTTTACTTACCCTTGGGGAACCTATGCCTATGTCATCTTACCATTTGATATTTGTAATAACCTAGCCACTTTTCAAATGGCTATTTTGAGAATTTTTTATGATATTTACCATGACTGTGTTGAAATATACATGGATGATTTCATTGTTTATGGGTATATATTTTAATAATCTATTACCAACCTAGAGAAATTTATTCAATAATGTCAGGACAACCAATTATCTTTGAGTAATGAAAAATTTTATATGCATATGACTATAGGGATTGTGTTAGGACATCACAATTCTCTTGATGGAATTAAATTTGATACAACAAAGATAAGTATCATTAAGGATCTACCCACAACAAAGAAACATAAATATGTTAGAAGCTTTTTAGGACATGCTAGTTATTATAGATGATTCATCAAGGAATTTAATGAAATTGCTACACAATTGTTTAGATTGATTATTAAGGATGCTAAATTTACCTAGACTAATGATTATCAAACTACCTTTTAGAAACTCAAGGACCTTCTCATAAAAACTCCTATTCTCAAGTGGCTTATTTGGAAGAAGCCTTTTAACATCTACACAAATGCATCTGACACTACCTTAGGAGTTATCCTTGGCAAAAAAGATGAATCTTTGAGCTATGTAATCTATTTTAAAAACAAGAATCTTCACGGGGTTGAGCTCAAATTAATTATAATAGAGAATGAATTTCTTGTAGTCATCTATACCATCAATAAATTTCTAAACTAAATTATAGGTTACCAAGTATTCATCCACACAAATCAGGAAATAATTAGGTATTTGATGAATAAACCTATTGTAACAGGCAAGATAATTAGATGATTGTGTTTGCTACAAGAAATTGACATTACCATTATGGACATACCAAGTATGAATAATCTAGAAATATATTTATATCTCAATTAAAAAATGATGAACAAAGTCCTATTGTTGATGATTCATTTCTTAATGAGCATTTGTTTGTAGTAAATATTCAATCTCCTTAGTTTATATACATTGATAACTATCTTATTATAGGATTACTACCACAAAATTATTCACCAAGAGAAAGACAACATCTGATCCAAAATATCAAACATTACTCCTAGATTATAGGACATCTCTTTGTTACTAGACTAGATTTAGCTATGCAAAGGTGTATCCAAGAAGATGAAGCCTATGACATTCTCAAAACCTACCATGATGAGCCCTATGGGATCATTTTGATGTAAAATGGACTGCTATGAAAATACTTACAATAGGATATTATTTTTCTTCCTATCATAAAGATTCCACGATGTATACCTACAGATGTTATCAATGTTAGCATATGGGGAAATCTACCTACTCTAATGAAATATCATTATAGCCACAACTAGATCTAAAACCTTTTGATAAGTGGGGACTTGATATTTCAAGTCTTAAATATCCTAAATCTAATAACAAGGAATATATACTAGTGTGCATTGATTATTTCATAAAATAGGTGGAGGTTAAGGCCTTAACACATGATTGAGATGAGAAAGTGGTTGTGTTCTTGTATGAATAAATCTTCACCCACTATGGAGTACCAAGAGAACTAGTCACAGACTAAGAACCACAGTTCACATCAAATCTCATAGTTGCCTTGGTAAAATAATATGAAATTAGACATAAAAATTCTACCCCTTAACAGCCTTAGTTGAATGGTCAGGTGGAAGTTATAAATAGAGAATTGGAAAATATCCTTACTAAGACTATCAACCTGCATAGAAAATATTGGTCAACTCATATTTTGGAAGTAGTTTGGGCTTAAAATATCACCTAGAAAACCATAACTGGTTTCACTCCTTATGAACTAGTTTATTGTAAGAAGCTTGTTCTACCCTTTAAATTTTATTATAAAATATTGAGGACATCACTTGACTTGGGCTTAGACCTCTACCAATCTCAATAAGATAGTATCATCAAGTTGAAAGCACTTGATGAACATAGAAAGGAAACACTTCATCACACTAAAATAGTGTAGAGATAATGAGTAGGTTGGCATGATAGGAATATCAAGACTAAGAACTTCCAACCTAGATATTGGGCACTCTTTTCTTATTCTGAATATAAATATCATAGGGGAAAGCTTTAGTCTATATGGCTTGGGCCTTATGAGATAGAGCAAGTTTTTTATAATGGAGTTGTGAATCTAATTACCATTGACTCTATTTAGTTTTTCCTACTTTTTAATGACCATAGGATAAAGCTATGTAAAAAACATTTTTCCAAGGAGACTCTCACTTAATAACTTCTTGAATATCAACATCCATCTATTTTTTATGAGACATACCAATCTATTATTGTCGCCAAAGTATATTTTTATCAACCCTTCTCCAATATTTTCTAATAAAAATAAGCTTCCTACAATAAAAAATAAGCCATTCACAATGGCTTGATTTGATCTGAATAAAATCCTAACCACTAGGATCCTCCAATTCCATTTGAGTTGGGACAATAAATTTTAAAAAAAAATCCAAATCATAGCAATAAACTTTTATTTTCATATGTTTGCTTGCAGATTGATTATTTAAGATCAAAAAATCACTTTCTTTGTACTATAGGATAAAATTATTGTTGATTCAAGATAATTCTTATTGCTATAAGATAGTTCTTATTACCACAAGAATCATTTCTCTCACTACAAGATGAATTTTTGTCACTTAATCATACATTGCATTACTAAAGATCATCTCAAATGTTGCATAAAGTGCTCTTACTTCCAACTAATGGTCAATGCATGCCTAGTAAACCTCACATCCACCACTTTGGCTCATCATTTATTCATGAATGAAAAGGTACTCCTAAGTACTAAGGTAACTATTTATAATTATTTCATTACATAAGTTTTAATTATTCTCTAGATTATGATTATTAATGCTAATAAAAAAATTTGTTAAACCACTTGCTTGAGCCATCCTGAGAAAATATTCTTACTCACATGATTAACATGACCATTAAATATTTTTACCACCATATATATCCCTTGCCATTTCCACAAGCCTTTCATGATTGTCAATTGCATCACTTTAGGACAAACAACCACTTTAGTTGAGGGGGGGGGGGATTTTACATAGTCCAAACCCATGATCTCTCTTCCAAAAAACAATCAAAATCTCAAACATTCCTTCCTAATCTACCCCATCACCAAACCCTTGCTATAAGAATGTAAAATTTACATCCATTCCACATAATTTTATTCTATGACATGGGTGGTAATGCTCAAGCATAAGCCACTCAACATCTCTCCCTTAACTAGTGACCCAAAACTTATGGTCATATTTTGGAATGTAGGTTGGGTTTAATACTTTGAGAAACTAAATGCTCTTGACCAAAGAGTTACAAAGGATTTTTTTAGATCATTGTACAACAATTTGTCAACAATCAAAAGAATGGAGATACGATTAACTAAAACTATCTTCAATATGGTAACTAGATTACCCAAAATAGGAGAATTATGGCAAGAAAAGTTTGTTAACGAAGCACAAATGCAAAAATTCAATAGAGGGGATGAAATATTATAGACTTCAAATCAAGGAATTGTGTGTTTTTTAATACTAAGAAGATGGGAAAGAACATCCATATTCATATTTAGATACTTTACCTATGAATGAAGATACTCCATGATGCATGGAGTTCATTTCAAACTTATGAACCACCTATGACATGGTATTGTAATAAACATTCCCAATTTCCTACGTAATATGCTCACAAGAATGGTATATGCATTCCAAAAAGAAAGTGATAATTATGAGGAAGAAGCATAAGAATAATAAAAGGTAGATGTAGAAATATAAATGGCAGTAGAGGAGAAAATGGAAATAAAAGAGGATCCTCTTGCATCTACACAAGAACCTATAGAAGATGACCTTCTAGTAGCCACACAAGAACCTATAGAAGAGGATCTTCTTGAAGCTACACAAGAAACTACAAAAGAGGATCCTCCTATAACTACACAAGAAATTGTAAAAGAGGACCTTCCTATAGCCATACAAGAACATGTAGAAGAGGATCCTCATGTAGCCACACATGGAGACCATGCAGCAAAGATGAGCCTTATGGAAGAAGCTTCAACAAATAAGGAGACCAGAAGGAGGAGGAGGAAATTGATCCTATAACTTGAATATGAGGAATCTAAACAAGATATTCCACCACTAAACAAGGCCCATAAAAATTCCAAGGTTTCATCTAGTCCTCAAAGGTCCCATAGATTGAGAGGAAAGATAATAAGGAGGAAAAAAACCAAAACTTCTTCTATTATAGAAGTTGGTGAAAAATTAGAATAAGAACAAGCTAAAATCTTGGCTACTAATAGTGATCAAGTACCTGAAGCATCTAGCTTGATGAAATAAAAATAATAAGGAAGATAAATATCTTCAAAAATAAGAGTATTTTAAAGAAGGTAATGTAAATAGTTATGAGGAAATAGAACAAGTAATACAAAGTCTTGAATTGTTGCAAGAAGAAAAAGTGTAGAGCCACATAGAAATAGAACAATTGAAGCAAACCCTTATGTTAATACAAGAAGAATTTCCTACCCATAAACAATCTCTAAAATAAATTAAGCATATGATGAAAAAGATACATGACCAATTAGGGAATGGACTAGATGCACTTTATGTAACATCATCTCAGATGAAGCCTCTAGTAGATAGCCATCCTACAACTATCATCTCATAGCCTCTTATAGTAGGAAAACAATAGGTAAAGTCCATAATTTACCAAATGATTAAGCATAATTATTCATTTACTATGTCTTTTAGAATGATGAAATGGATACACAATTGGTCTAGAAGATCTATAGAATTGACAAGAGAAAATAAGAGCTTAAAGGAAGAAGTTATCATCAAAGAAGAAAGGATCTCCATACTAAAACAAAAAATTGAAGATTTGGCTAATCTCACTCAGGTAATCCTTGACTATAGGCCTATCACAAGGGTGTATCTAGTTGACCATGAAGAATAGTAGCATAAATTTAAATTCATGCAAAATTATTATGATTTACCATGTGAAGTACAAGACCCTCTCTCTTTTTTTTCAATTATACAATACAATCTCACAAGTGGAACATGCACAATTGTGTGTATTTTATCTTCATAACTATGTTTTTCCATATGATAGAGAATGGAATACCAAATTATATGTTGGATATGTCCTTTTAAAGGCATTCTCATCATATCTTCTGAATGAGCATGGGAGAGGTTGTGAGATGAAAAAATAAATGAAAAAGGAAAGATAAATTCAATTGATTATCAAAAGAGAATCAAGAGCACTTGAATTTATGTTATTATAAGGGGATAACATTATGCTAAGAAAATAAATAAGGACTTAGTTTGCTAGAAATAGTGATGAATCTTGATATTTTTATTTGGGATTAATAATTTCTATTGGGTCATTAACATAAGAATCCTATTTAGAAAGATGGAAAGAGCTCACCCATGAGTTAACAAATAAGGATACGTACTCTCATTTAAATTTTAAAGTAGATTTTGATAGAGTAACAAGGTACAATCTGATTATAGGAGAACTAGGATCATAGTTGTTGAGTACAAGATTGTAACCTCCTTTGTTTTGGTATTCCATACTGGATTGGTAGGATATGACTCCTTGGATGTAGCCAAGTAAGTTATAAATTGGTATCTTTATGAATAAAGGCATGGAAGCTACACTCAACTATATAGTGGTGCCATTGATCATGTATATTTCAAATCTATTTGTGAGTTTGAGATGAGAAATTTTATTGCTCAAGGATGAGCAAGATCCTAAGTTGGGAGGTGTTATGAGCCCTATAATTGTCATGTTTTTTTATCAACATTTGCCATATTAGATTACCATGTTTCCAAACCATTTCCCATATGTTTTTATCACAAGATATCCATGTTTTTAAAATATCATTATGTTATCATGTATCTTTGAATAACTAGACTTTTATATTGAAAATCAAGTATATAATATTTATTTTTTATTATAGGATGTTTTTATTTAAAATGTGCTTAAAAAGTTTTTTGAAGCAATAGGTACATTCAAAGGAACATTTCATAGTCTGTTATATAGCAAAGGAAATTTGTCATGAGAAAATATACTATAGATACTACATGACCAAAGTTATGAGAAAACAAAATTTGATTCCAAATCAACTGACTCACAGAAGTTGTAACAACATTCATGGAATGTAGTGAATAAATTTGGTTAAGGCCAAATAACTTAGATTGTCCTAAAGCCGCACCAAAAGTTTCATATGAATGGTATCCTTAGTAGAAGGAATTAATTTTTGTTATCCTACAACTAATTTTTTCTTAATTTGAAATGTATTTTGTTTTATATAATATAGTCTCCCCTATTGTATCTATACACATATTAAAAGTGTTGAGAGGTAATAGAGATAAATTATAGGAATAGATTAGAAGCATTTTCTGTAAGATAGTTATTGTTATAATTTTCCTATAGAAATTCCTTACTACGTTTGATTAATATGAGAAACTACTTATGAGTCAATCCTAATATTGTAAGAGGAAGGATTGAAGCTTGAGTCAGAAGGAGGAAGGGCCCCCTTTGGAAGTCTCTCAGAAATAATCTAATTTGTCAAATATCTAAAGATGTTATTTAATTTATTTATGTGCTAAGTGTTTTATTTATAATTTGTGTGGTTTTTATCTTTGTAGTGATTATTTTGATGAAGATTCTGAACATAAAGTAGTGTAATATTTTGATTCAAAATTTGGTATGAGTGTTCAATTTAGTATTTCATTCTTTGTATAATTTTTAGCATCTTATATTACAGTCAATAGAATGTTAAATTAGAGTATTAAGTGTGAACATATAATGACATCATCCTATCAATTTTGCATCCTTAGGTTGACATTTAAATGAAGTAGAAGATATAGGTCTTTGGTAACACTCATCATTCATTAAATATCAAGAGAAGTATATTAGATTGTGAATTTGTTACTAGTCATGTATTGTTGAATTTCATCTATATAAATGCTCTTGGGAGGATTTTTAAATGTTAATCTAAAAATAAAAGTGCATGAAGAACTAGGGTTTTTACACCCCCTTCTCCCAAGAGATTGTACGGTGACATAGAACTTCATGCTACTCACCCTGCATCAATAGTATTTCCATGATAAGTGGGGTTATTTTACTATAAGTTTTGCACACCTAGATGGTCCCAAGTGTGGTTAACGCTAAAGATGAAATCACATCAATATATTTCATACCAGATAACTTACTATGCAAGGGTGTGATCTTTTACATAGTGATTCCATACATGTACTTCTTAGTGGAATACCCTGGTTAGCTAGACCTAATTGGGGTTTTTATGATGATTAGAGAGGCTAGCCATTCATCCCCCTGGAAATCATAGTATCCATGCCTTAATTTATATATACTCTATGGATCAGGGTTGGTATGATGTTGAGAGATAAAACCCCAAGTCAATGCACCCATAAAGAACTTGTGAAGAGGCTATGAATTCCTGATCACAAGCCAAATTGCATAAAAATAAATGACTAGTGAAAAGATTCTAAGGTCATGTTTAAATCATCCAAACTATACATATTTTAGGAGAGCTTTAACGATGTTATTTTCATGGCTTTAGACAAAGCAAAAATGTAAAAAAGAGCTCTTTTGGTCACTTTAATTCCCTAAATGGGATGGGGGAGATCATACATGCATCAATCAGTTTGTGAAAATAAATAACTTTAAAAGAACAAGCATAAAACAAAACACTCATAAGAGTATGTAATCTAAGTGTGAGTGTTTATTTTAATGAACCAAAGTGAAATGTTTATGAAATTTAGCCCCTTGGAATTTGTTGTTTAAATTTTGAAACAAGATAAAAATTATTTAAATAAAAATATTCTTAAAACACCAATTTTAAATGTGAAAATTGCAAGTTAGAAGTGTTTTAAATGTCTCCTTATGGCCTTTAGAACCTGTAAAAATTATTAGAGGGTTTACAAGATTTTATGAAACATTTATGAAAATTTAAATAAAAATGATGACATATTCTAAAAATTTATGAGAAAACACATGGTTTTAACAATATCATTAAAATGGAGTTTGGATAACCCCAAACAGAGCTCTGAAAGATGGCCTATCAACCTACTATTCTACAAAAAGATTGACATCAGTTTTAGATTATGCACATAGAGACCAACATCAGTTTTGGGTGATGCACATAGAGGTCAGCATTGGTTCTAGGTGAATCAATCCTAGCCAGGCATAATCAATGTTAGTTTTTTTATAATCAATGTTGGCCTCTATGTAATCTATGTATCACTAGAAAATAGAATACATGAAAATTAATGTTAAAACTTGGATTTTTAAGATTTTCAAGCACACAATAGAAAAACTAAGATCAACATTTTCATCTCCTTGCTATACAACATTCTTGAAAGTCCCATCAGGCATGTCCTTTGTGATCATAGTAATCCAAGAAGGGAGGTTAGTAAAATGTTAGTTCAAGTAAGAAAAATCAAATAAAAACACATTAACACTTACACTCCAAGCCTAGAACTTAGGGAGAGCTTAGTAAGAAAAGAAAAATAAAAGAATAACTAAAATGCCAAAGACGAAAAAACTTTTACCTTCCTTGAGTTCTCCAAATCACATATTGATTGGTTTTCTCGGTTTGTGCTTAATAAATATTTGAAAAATGGTGTGTAGCTCATTCTCTCCTTAGCACCATGGCTTGTGTTATGGATTGATGTAGCTTGGCTCAATATTTTTGCATTACAACCTTACTTTCTCATAACATTTTTTCATTATAACACTACTCTTCTCAAAGCCTTGAATTCATTTGAGCATGATAACTCTACACCAAAATATCTTAAAATTCAATAGGCAAGGCATTATAATTATAGAAAATGCATCTAAACCCAGCGCAAGGTGAGTCAAGGTATAATTTAAACATGGAATGGGTTCAAACCTAATCTAGGTGAGTCAAATATAACCTCATTAGAGTTAATAGTTGTCAAATAATCATGATTTTGAATGAATAAGCATGGGTTTCCAAAATGAGATATTTTAGGATATTTCTAAAGAGCTTGACGACTCACAAAGGTCATGATGAAAGGCTAGGATATTTTCATCTTTGAATTTTATTTTCTAGTTATTCATTAATTAAACATGGATAATTCATCTAGGCTTTTAATTTAGTTTATCTTTTTAATTAGTGTTATTTATCCATTTATCTCTTTTATGATTTAATATTTGTTAATGTACCCCATTTAATAGGTCCATAAGCCAAATTGACTATTGTGATGTCATATGATGCTTATAATAGGATACCCTAATTAGGTATGTCTCATCATGTTTTCAATATTTGATGAATAATACAAAAGCAAATTTTGGATGTTTAGTGATTCTTAGGCTCAATTTGTAATAGCTAGAAGGAATTGGTCTAAAGTCTGGTTAGAAGCTAGTTCTGGCCAATTTTAGGTGTCTACATAAGTAACCATTGTCTACGACTCCCAAGTCTTGGGGGTACATCCATCCATCACCACTCCACTTCTCTCATCTTTCCATTCCATTCCATAATTTCCATATGACCCTGGTCCTAATGATAAGTATATAATATATGCTTAGGGAAAATCAAGAGATATGAGTTTCAAACTAGGGTAATTCATTACTATAAGTTTTAAGGGAATATTTATTGGGGAGTCATCTAGAATACCTATTCCACTTTTAGACTATACTCATTCCATTAAAACATCTTGATATGTATCCCAATCACATCCTCTTTGATGATTCTTTTTCCTATCAACCTTGATTGCATCCAAATTTGTCCATCCATATTCACCCCCTAAGAAAAAATCCATGAGAATCCACTAACCTCGTCACTAAATAAGGGTCATATAATGTTCCTACTCTAGGATCCATAGTATGATTAATAATTGAATCTTGATCATTAAATTTAGACCCCAAGCATTGTTGTTATAATAATTTTGTGATCATTGTCCTACTTACCAAATAATTTACCCTTGTAGATATCCATTTCACTATATCCGTAAGGTCATTTTGTATATACTCATCATAATTTTGATTTTCATTGCTTAGTTTCTTTGTCATTTATGAATTTTATGCCATCTTGAAAATAATATCATCTTCCTCGTTCTATAATTTGGATGTTCTTAGAAATTAAGTCTTTTCATACCTTATTAAGTGTCAATGTATATACTTTTAAGTCTTCATTAAGTTATTTTATTAAAATTATTATGGAAAACTTTTTTTATAGTTTTGTTACATTATATTCTTAAAAATTACTTTTTTAATAATCATTAAGTCCTATAAATATTTTATCTTTTTAACATAATAGTCAATAATCTTGTTTTGTTATGTTGTCTTTTTGAATGTTACAATTTTTAACTTTTATTTTTTTACAAAGGGAATTAGGATGTCCTTAAAGTGACTACCCAACATAAAGTAGGTAATGTCAATAAATAGAGTTCCCACTCTAAGTCTCCCATGCACTTTGAGTCAAATGTGACCTTGTCTATCTTTATGTCGTAGGTACACTTCTACTCACATGTACAAAATCAAATTGGATTATCTACATTTTTAATGGCTTCAAGTCCCCATCCATTCCATTCCCCCAATAATTCCACTATCCTATCCAACAATCCTAGCCTAATACCCAACACCCACCCAAGCCCTTGGTGCAAGAGGATTTTTCCCAAGATTAATTTTTGAGACATATGATTAAATCAATGTATTATTTACTAACACATGTTATCAATCATTACATGTCCTTATAAAGTTACATTATAAATATAAAACAAAAAAAAGCATCTGCATATACACTATAACACATGATAATCATCCATAATACATAAACAATGTCCATAATTACATCTAATCTAAATCAATATATCCTAACATCACATATAATCATCACAATAAAAATTAAATAATTTAAATCCATGAAAACAAAATCCATCTTATTAATAATCACAATCACATAATTAATGTTTGAGTATTATAAATGATTTCATGGAGGTGTCCTGGTGAGTGGATGTAGATCCTTGATATTATATATGACAATGACAAAGTGTGCAATGTGCTTGTTCTTATATGCTTGAAGTATGATTGGTTGATCTTCAATTTTGGCATTATTAGAGATGTTCAGGGATGAGTAAGGAGTATTGAGCATATGTAAAAGGTACCTAATATGTTTTATATCATTTATATCTTGTGTACATAAGAAAATTTCATCTAGTTGTCCATAATTTTCATCTAGACCCTTTGGGTCTATTGGCATAAAATTTGAGTAGGAAGTTTGATGATGTCACCATTGCCACATGAGAATGAGTCAAGGGGAGTTGGCCATATGGTTGTGATCACATTAGTCCCTAGTTTTTATGTGCCATATCTCAAGTCATGAATAAAATCATGGTCTAAGATATGAGTGTTCAAATTTTGCTTCTCAATTAGAATTCATTATTTTCCCATACTTAGCCAAATTTTCATATGGATAAAAAGAGTCGAGTAATTAGTTTGATGATAAAATATATCACAAATGTCAACATTTCAAGAGAAGGTGATCATATAGGTTTGTTAAATTTTGAGCCTAGTTTATTTGAGCTAAATTTTAGATCATGTGATGAAGCGTGTCAAAATATGTGCATATGAAAAGTTGGGATCTTAGGCAATTTGACTATGGTTTTCCATAGCCAATTTTGCAATATGGAACGAAGAGTCGAGTGAGAATTTTTATGGTGTTATATTTTGTACATGTGAAGGTTTTAAGAGAAAATGATCATATGGGTTTGTTAAGTTTGGATCTTAGTTGGTTTAAAATAAAATTTAGATCATGAAATGAAGTTCATCAAAAGATATGCTTGTTCAAAGTTGACCTCCTAGGCAAGTTTTGACATCATTGGCTCTATGATAGAAGCTTTTGAGAAGGAATTTTAATTGCATTATATTTATCAAGTACAAGGGTTCTAGGATATATTCATTATATGGTTGGATTATTATATATGGATAGATCATATGGTCCAAATTTTAGATCATGTGATTAAGCACAAAAGAAGTTATTGAGGTTCAAATTTGGCATTCTAGGTAGATTTAAAGGGTCCCCATACTTAGTCATTTCTACACAAGTTAAAGATCAAGAAAGATTGATGGTGTGTGTTACTCTAAGAAGTTAGGAAGTAGTGAGATGAGGATAGGTGCATGATGTTTAATTATTGAAAAAAGGTAAAGGATAAGGATCCAAAAATGAGTAGGTTTTCATATAGATTGATCAAATAGTGAACATTGATTGCTAAAGACCTGACTGGTCCACAAAGATCGATAAGGAACATTGAGTCAAAGTATTGAAATTGCATAATATGAGGTCAGTTATTAGATGTTTAACATTTAAATTTGGTATACCATGTGTTTAAGTTCAAAAAATATCAATGGTGCATGATTGATCCAAAGCTGAGAAGACACAAGATGTGAGCATTATGTTCGAAGGTTAACTATGACCATTTATATTTGAATATTTGAATTTAACACAACCAGATATCTATATTTTTCCATATCTTTTGATATGAGTTGAATTTTATAGTTTTATAAAAAGTAAAGATGAAGAGGAATCAATGGTTTATCTAAAAATCTTAAATTTAATATTTGAAAGTGGGTACAATCAAATATATTAATGTTCCAAGTTGACTATGTGTTTGTGCTTATTCTGCAAGTGACCTGAGAAGGATGTTTGAGCTTGTATTGATGTGATTTCAATTTATAATGATGAATTATCTATTGGTTAGTGTTTTAAACTCCATAAATATGATTTATTTGTATTTTAGAGGTATCAATCTATCTTGAGTATGAACAATGCTTAAGAAGTTGACAGTGTATTCATTCATGATGTTCCTATGTACTATGTTAGTGTTTCAGTTGTTTTAAGCATATGTATAGGTGATAAAAGATGATTATAATAATTTGAGGATGTCAAAGGGGACATAAAGAGTAGACCCATGTAATTTAAAGTGTTGTTATGTTCCTTTTTTTTTGATGATATGCTCAATGGGTGAATAGGACTCCATGAGACCTATAAGATCTACAAGGGCCTTATTAAAAGGTGTAGCTATTTAAGGATGACCCATAGATTCTATGGATAAAATATTAATATTTTATTGATTATTATATTCATATGAGATATGCCTTAAGGGTTAAGTCATTCCTAATGGCCAACCAATGTAGTGATTATCAAGATTGCTCTATAAATAGTAAAATAAAAGATGGTGATTTATATAATTTGAGAATGAGATACTTGGGAGAGATTTGAGAGAGGATTGTGTGTGTGTTTTCTATAATTAAGGAAGGTTAAAGTATCCTAAGTATGATTTGAATAATATAATATATTAAAGACTATTTATTGACATGTAGGTAATAATTATGTTGGAAAAATAATGCTCTTGTAAATTGAGTGTGAATGTAGGTGAAGAGTGATAAGTAGAGGTCTATTATCATGTGTTGAAGACATAAATTCATAGTTTATGTGTTCATAGGTTTTTTTGTGGTATATCATCATCTAAGGTGGTTACAACCTCCTTGTAAGGTGAAACATGGTAAAAATTTTGGTTGTTGTTATAATTTAACTTGACAGGTGTGGTAACACCTTGTGGAATTGTAGTCTCTAAATAGGGATTGTAGTTTTTTGATCATTTGTAGATGGTATAAATTATATATTATTAATAGAGGATAGTATTATAACTACAAGTTATAATGGTTTTTTTTCTCCAAGAGGGTTTCCCATGTATGTCTTGTGTAATGTGATTGATCTTGCATTATTTCTCTTTCCTATTGATATGAATGTTGTGTATACTTAATGAATGCTTATGGTATCTGATTAAGTATTTGTAAAGAACATAATTGAATTTGGAGTATTGGGGATCATTGATTCACCCTCCCTTATTTATTTTACCTATAACAATTAAGTCAATCCATAATCACAAAAATAATCATAACATAATCCATATATCACCATACACACCATGATAATGATAATAGTCCATAGTGTCCATAAGAGTCCATGTCAAAAATATATAACTATAAAAATAAGACCCATGGGCATAAAATTTATAAAATGAATACATGTCCATAATATAAAAACCTATCTCAAAAATACAAATATAGAATCACTATTATCTAGGTGGTCTTCAGTCAAGTTGATGCATGGACTGGGATGAATATAATCTAAAAGTTGGGGCATGTTGTTCCATATGAATTGCTCCCTCATATAAATCTCTATAGTATTGATCCTCTTGTGTCAAATAAACTATCTACCTAATCACCATCCCCATACCTTATTAATCTAGTATAATATCACCCTCCTCCTTGGCCTTCTCATCCACTTGTAACTCTACCTCTCTCTCCCTTAACCTATATCAAATATTTCTAATCTACCCCCATAATGTGGCTATATATGAGTATTGTCTTTGAATATACCTTTAGATTGAATCTATATACCCCTGAAAGGTTGACACTATCCCATAAAACCTAAAACCTAACCAATTACCCCAACTATCTAACTATTTCTTTGAATAATTTATCCCTATAAATATGCAACCATCCTATCCTACTCAGTTGAGATGCCTATAACCTTTGTATCATAGGCCTATATATCTCTCTTTATCCTATCCAATATTACTAATCATCCTCACTCAAAGGTGGCTTAGATAGTTCTACATAATCTACACCTACTCCATGTAGACATCTAATTCCTAACACCCTTTGTGTTGAAATTGTCAATCTTACTCGAATTTCACTCAAATGCACATTTTAGGTCAAAATAATGAAAACACCCTAAATGGTTCAAAATTTTCATTTAAAAGTGTTTATTTAGGTTAAATTATCCCTAAATAGGGAAATGAATTTTATGGGCCAACTATGATCAAATCATTTTGAGTCAAAATGGTAATTTTGCACCTGGGTGCCTTAGATTGCTCTTTTTTGTCAAATCTCCTACATTAGATATGTGCTCTTTTTATTTGGTATTTACAACATCCTAAATGGAATAATGGCTCCAATGCATTTAACATTACCTTATAATTCTTCTCTAGTCAAATTATGACCTAGTAATATGACTTTTTAATCATTTTGATTAATTGAGGGCCAAATTCTAAATAATTACACAAATGTTGATTAACCTTGTGTAAGGATAATTGATCCAAATCAAGAGCTTAAGTGTATTTTACATGAGAGTTGTTGAATATTTATTTTGTAAATTGATTTATATTAACTTCATTACCTAATGACATCATTATATGGGGTGTCATCCATAAGCCATAAATACATAAAATATCAAGATTATGGGTCTCCCATGCCTCTTAAATGCTCCTTTATCCCAAATATGTATCAGGGATATTTTTGTATTTAATTATATAATTATATTATTTCATGGCCACACATCTTAATTTTGATATGGATGATTATGGTTGATCTTGATCAATCTCAAAAATCTATAAATAGAGAGGCCATGAACATCATTTTCAAGATTGATTTATGCAAAGTTATAATGCTAAATATCTCCATAATCCTTTGCATTTGATCACTGATTTTATTTTAAAGCTTCATTGATAGGATAGCTTAGTGATTCCAAATCATGAGCCTAGGTTTTAAAAGGAGTTCTTGAGATAATGGAGGAGTTGGCCACGATTGTTGTTGAATACAAGAGCTCTTAATCAAGGGAGAATATGATTTTGAGTCGCATTTATATGGTGAATGCACTTGGGAAGGTAATATGGTATTATTTTCTTTCAATTGTTTCTTACTATTACTTGTAATTCCCACATGAATATATAGGCTTAATCCGGTTTACTCTTATGTATTTTTCCTTTGATTTATTGGACTAATATTTGACTAATCATTTTATGTAATCCTCTCTACATTTTGGAATGCCTAGTGGGACCACACCCCACAAATTTTATCACAAATCTCTTTCAATAAACTTACTAACCATGTTTATGTATAATCTTGGAATGAGGGAGCTAAAAATAAATAAATTTAGATTAAAAATTCATTTTTTGGTAAATTACGTTTTCATTTCTAAGTATTGCAATTTTTTTCTCTATTGCAATATCACTGCTTACATAATAGTAATTTTGTAATGAAATTATTGTTTGCTAAACAATGATTTTGTAGTTCAGAGCAATGATATTGTTAGCCAGAACAGTGATTTCATTCATCAGAGCAACGATATTGTAGAATAGTAATATCATTCTAGGGGCAGAAATATTGTTGATTTGGTCACTGATTTTATTTAGAGAATAGTGATATTGTGTTTTTTTATTGATCTAACCCATAAAATCAATATTCTTGTCTGAAATTGTGATTTTTTAAGAAAATAGTGGGATTGACTATGTAATAGTGATATTGCAATAGATATTTAAATTTTTAATGTTATTTTCTCAAATTCCTAAATGTTTAAAAGTAGGCCCTTATAATTGTGTTTTTGTAAGTTGAGGGATTAGTTTGGAAGTTGTTTTTATTTCATTTGACTAACCAAACACACTTTAATTTGGGTTTAAAATGAACATGCTATGTTTTTACACATTTGGTATTTGGTGCCTAAAATGAACATATCATGTTAAATCTTAGAAACATTTCAAGTTTAGTGATTAAAATCAATATTAAGTCTTGAAAATTTTAAAAATTGGTGCATTAAAATTGAATATAAGATAAGTCTTGAATGCCTCAATATTTGGGATAAAAATGAACTTAGGTTTTTTGTTGCTTCATGTGGTCATTTTGTGAAATATTTTTCATTTTAACTATTAAGACCAAGGGGTTAAAGAACACCACCCGACTTTTCCTTTTGTGTTTAAACTTTAACTCATTTGTCCAAATTTATATTCAATATTTTTTTAATTAAAATTTGATTGGCAAAAAGAGGGATATTACATGTATGCTCTTCCATCCATCCCCTTTAGGGAACTTTTGGAGTTAAAATCACCATTATTATTGCAAGCATGCATAGTCCAAGGCATAGAAATAATGTCATCTAAATTAATTCCCAAAAACATGCAATAGTTTGGGTGATCCTAAAATGACCCTAGATTTTTTCTATTAGTCATTTATTTTATTGCACCTTAGCTTGTGAGGTGAATTTCATTACCTCCCAAAAATTTTATAGGGAATATTTGACTTGGGGTTTCATCTCACAACACTAACTTCAACTGTTCCCACTAGGATTAGAGGTTTGAATAGTTAAACCACCTTTTAGTGTTAGATTTGCACATGGGATGTATATGTACTTTAGCCATCACATAACATTGAGCAAGCAACGAATGTAGTGGTTAAAAAAAGGGCAAGACATTTTCACAACAAGCCAAGTACCATGGACACCCAATTAATGTGTTTCTTATCTTGTTTTTTGACATGAAATTCGATAGCCGTGGGATCCATCTAGAAACATTTGAAAACTTACTAGTTTAGTTAACCCCACTTTACCATACCTTATCAATTTAGACTTAAGATGATTTTTTTTATCTTTGTCATTAGCTTAATTTGTCTTGATTTATGTCTAAAAATACTTGTTAAACTCAACAAACTTAACCAAAACACATTATCCTCAAAATTCTTGAGTAAGGGAGGGGTTATGATGTTTAATTGGAAAATTTATCTTTTCCTTGTTCAAATTTTTATAAAAAATTTGTGTCATATCATCCACTTTAGCAAAATTATGTTTCCCATTTGAGTCTATATCATTTACCTAATTTGTTTAAGTCCCTTATTTCACATTTGAAATTGAAGCTTTCTAAGTTCTAAGGGTTGGTGTGTTAAATCGGGTTTGCCATTTGCACACTAAACTTGTTTTAACTTGGGTTCAATTTTATATTTGAATTGAGGGCCATTTATTAGACTCAGAATCATATTATCATCTTGGTGGACTCAAGTCATCTTGTGTATCACTCATAATTTGAGTCTTAGAACATATTTTATCCTACTAGAACCATGTGGCAACATTATGTTACCCTTTTGGTCCTAGCTTTGTACTTATGATTCATGCATGTTTTTACATATTGATTTGATTAGTTTATATTAGATTCTTCATTATCTAGAGATATTTCCTCTAGTTATATAGTATAAACTCATCAAAGTTAAACTAGCTTTTACGTATTGATGTATCACAAAAATCTAGGCTTTGGTGTATTAGTTTTCACCTTGAATTTTAGAGTTATCATATCCTCTTTTGATTTATATGATTTTAACTTCACGAAAGGTTGAGTGAAGTGATGAAAAAATTCTTATAATTGTATGTGGTTCCAAGCCACCCTTATTTTATAGTATCTTTGGTACCCGAATCATTTGTTTGAAGAGATCAAAATCCATATCTTGTTTAAAAAATTTGCAAAAAATTATCCAAATCTTGTCAAAACATTGAGAACACTCTTTTCAAAACAATGATACTAAGGTACACTTTCAATAGGGTTTCTTATGGCCCTAGTTTCAAGGTATCAAATTTTTATGATGGACATGAACACTCCATATGATTTAAATATGTTTCTATCTTTGGGCCTATCTATTGAAAACCAATTGCATCCATGCCAGTTATCGTACGTCATCATCATCCTTCCCCTTTGATTTTTTCTTCACACTCAAAAGATACTATTTTTGGGTATCCTTCTTATCCTTTAACTTGTATGATCAAATAAGTCTAAAAAATAAAAAAGTTACCATTTTAGGACCTCCTCCTTTGGTATTCACAAGAAACTAAACTAGGAATTATTTAGTCATTACCATTTTAAGACCTCCTCTTTTGATTTGCACAAGTAACCAAATTAAGAAGCATCCAGTTGTTACCATTTTAGGACCTCCTCTTTTGGTTTACATAAGCAACCAAACTAAGAATTATCTAGTCATTACCATTTTATGACCTTATCCTTTAGTTTGCACAAGCAACCAAACTAAGAAGCATCCAATCATTACTATTTTAGGATCTCTTCCTTTGGTTTTCATAAATAACCAAACTAAGAAGCATCTTGTTTTTACCATTCTTGGCCCATCACCAGTTTTTGATGAACGTATTATTGAAAAACCTACATTTGATGAACCAACTATGTTTGATCCCTTATTTTATAGTCTAATTTTTTGAGGGTCCATTATTGAACCAAAAACCATTGTTTTCGCTAAACCAAATGTTCCCCACTTTAGAAATTCCATGTCGATATTTGAGACAAAAAAAGAACCATTGCCTCTTTGAGATCCATCTTCTGAGGATCAAAATGTATTCAAAATTGATCTTTTATAACCATTTGTCAACCAAAACCATGATGTTATTATCGAAACACCCATTTATGACAATTCAACCTATGATAAGTTACCTATTCATATTTTACCTATTTTTAAAGAGACTCATCTCCTTGACAAGCTAGTCTCTTTAGAGTTGTCTATTAATCTTTTTCCACTCATTAAGGAGTCTCACTTTGATTGACATGATTTTATTAAGACATCCCTTGAGTGGTTCCCTCTCTTTGAGGGGATTCAATTAAATGATCCAATATATGTTGAACCCTTCTAGGATGAATTAGTTTTTATTGAGCCCATTATGTCATCACAAGCCATTACTTCTCAAATATTTAGCATTCAATAGAACATTATAGAAATAACCACGTCAGATGAAGAATTAGAAATAGAGCCAAGTTCTATTTTTGAATCAAAATTATATTTAGCTTCATAAATAGAATCAATATCAATTATGGAATTTGATTTAGAGTCCCTTGCATCATAATTAGATTCAAAAATTGATTATAGTCATGGTTGTTACAACATTGGTTACAATTGCCTTCTAGATCAATTTGAATATATTTATGATTCTTCTATGGTTTTTGAGGATGATTACTTCAACATCGACACAAGTTATCCTAATATTTTGTATGAGTATTGTGTTATATTTTATCATCCCACCATTCTTACTACCCAACATAGGCATTATATTAACATTCTACCTCCCACAAATGTTGATTGGGACTGATAGAATCACACTTTATTGAACTACATCCATGGTGACATACCATTTGGAAAATCTTAGGGGGGATAAGACCACATTAATTCAAAAGAAGAACAATCTTCTAGTGAAAACTTTTTAAAGGCACAAGGGGATGAGAAAATACCAAACTCAACATCTTTTAGTGAAACATTTTCAAAGGTGCTAGAAGACAATCAAATTCAAATGTTAACATCTCTTTATGAAACCTTCTCAGAGGAAATATGGGATGATAAAAACAACTTCATTGGTGAAAACCTCATTGAGGTGCCAAAAATTGAGCACAAAAGTTATTCACTATTTACGAAAGATATTATTCAAAAACAAATCATAAAAAATTCTAATCTATAACATAATCAGATGGTAGCTACTCTTAAGATCAAGCAATAGAACAATCTAGTGGTCATATCAAGAGCATCTTTATAGGTACTTGGACCTACCATAACCAAATCTATGTAAAATCTAACATCAACAACATTATGTGTGATTGAAAGCCTTGATCTACATTTATTTCCCATTCATTATGCATTTCATTATCACCCACTTATTTATTACCCACTTCTATCATTTATCTTAATATTATTTACCATCACTGGTAGTATTGTCCTTTATAGAAGCTACAAATATATCTTGTCTTGACATTTGAAGGAATAAAATTCTATAATCCACAAAGATAATGAATACATTATTAAGATCTAGATCTGTATCTAGTTATTGACATAGCAGCTTTTATAAAGGGAATTAGGTAACAACTTTATAACTGATCATTTCTATTGACTCACATATTGATTAGGACATGCATCTCCCTATTAATAAGAGTAGTAGAACCATTTTTCACTTTTCCAATTACTATTTGCCATTACCATGCCCCATCTCTTGGGGGAAAACCTATATAACCTTTTTAGGCATTATTATACCATTATGATCCATGAACCATGTTGTTGAACTACATTGACTTGAGGTCCTTATATTATTTGTATGTAGTTCTCAATTTTTATTGAGGTCAGCTCAGTCACCCTTTTTCTATGTTCTTGCCATTTTATGAGCAATCTAAGATAATCATCACTTGGGGGAAAATTTATTGCAACTATAGCTAATTGTATTTTGATCATTTTATTATACCATTTCTTTACTATTGACCAAGGCTTGTTTTTAGTCATCTTACTAATCCCATTTTGATCTTGGTTCCTTTGGTTCATCTTGCACTTTCTATGGGGTATTCTAATCCAATTTCAACAATTTTAGAATTCCATGTTGAATGATAGTCTATGGAAGTAGTGTGACATTTGATTTGGAAAGTTATCTTTCATCTATAATCTTATTTGGTATCATTGATTATAACTACCTATGGGAAAATCAATATTGTTTTAGTGCCCCTGATTATAATTGCCTTTGGGAAAATTAGTATTATGACATTGTTTCCTATTTATAACTACTTATGTGAAAATTAGGTACAATACCTTTTTATCATACATTACCATATCATCTAGTCATTACTATTATCATTTGTCTTATTATTCACCTTTATTTGTGAACTTATTATGACCTAGTCTATTTTTCATCAGCTTTTATGTGGGTAGAATTACTATGAATTGGGATTATTTTGAGGTTATGTAGGTTGTTCCTGATTCATTTTGAGGTTAACTCAATACCTCTTATCATATTCTCTCACCATATTTCAAGAATTTTAAGTTGGCACACTCTCATTGTTTCATGAGCTAAACTATTTTGTATCTCTTAGTCCTCAATCGAGTTGAGATACTTACAAAATTCCAAAAACATTTGTAAAACATTCAAAAACTCAAAAAAAAATTATGTGTTTATTTGATTGTTGTCTATCACGTTAGTCTTTTGTTTTCTTGTTTGGTCTTTATTCTTTGTTTTATTTTCCAAGTACATCTTGATGGTCCACATAGATCTTGATTATTTGTATCTTGATCTTATGTTATCAAGTTATTCTTGCCTTAATGTTATAATTTTTTTTCTTACTTAAGTCTTGATTGTTCATATCTTGATTTTAAGTTAGGTTCATTTATGTTTATTTTTATTTATCTATGATTTTTTGTTTAAATGTAAATAGTTGTAACTTTGGTTTTTGTCATTATTGTCCTTAGTTATAGGTATTCACATTTGAACTAGCTCAATGTAATTAGAATATTATATCATTCTAAGTTATTCATACTTATGATGCCTAATTTATTTTTCTATAGCAAGCACTTTATGCTCAGGTTTCAAAGTCTTAACATCAACATCACTCTAATAAATAGTTCTCAAGAACACTTTGCATCATTTAGGCTCATGATATGAAATTAGGCATCTAGGTACTATGCATTTTAGCATTAGACATGCATCTCTTTATATACATCATGAGTCTAATCAAATTATTGGTTAGCTTTCATAATTTCTCATTCCATTCTCTCCCAAACATGGGTGAACTACATTGTCTTGAAGTTCATGTTGGAACATGAGTCCATGGAACTACGTAGGAAACATCCACTTGTATTTTACATCTAGAGTTAGCTCTATCATCTCAATTATTCTTTTCATCTCTCTCATCACTTTGTTTATTTTGTATGTTGGGTTTTATATGGTTTTATAGGCTATTACACCATCACATGTCCATTTTTGCCCACTCATTTTAACTTATTTACTGGATTATATCCTTGAGATATTTTTCTTGATAATTGCCCATGTTGGGGCATAACATTTGAAAAATGTTAGAATTAAATCATCCCTACAAGGGATAAACCATTATTTATTCTCTATCAATGATCAAAATTATCCCTACTAGGGCACACCTATCTTATCATGATCAAATTTTATCTATTGGGGCACTTCTTATTATATTCTCTTTGAAGACATCATTATAGTGGTGATTCCATTCCTAAATTATAATTTTCTCTCTCTTCCTCTAGCTCCAAGCTCTCCACACTACTGCCAACAATGGAAATATTTAGTGTGCAACTTGTCTCAATATTTATCAATGTAGTAAGTGCACATCTTGTACTCTCAAATTGGGTATGTTTAAAGTGTGTTCCTTAAATTTATGGGTTTTATATTTCACATTCCCCCCATATTTGGGGCCTATTATACTCATAATTATATTTTTATCATTGATGGTAATCACATGTGCAAGCATTATCTCATATGGATGTGATCTATTCCATGGGTAAATCTCTCACACTCTCTCTCTTTTCAAGAGTCCATCCTTCTGTTCCATCCTAGTATGTCCTCTCAAGGGGGTATCATGGGTGTATTCCAATTTATTCTTGACAAATTTTTTCTTTGAAAATATTTTACTTCACCTAAATGTCTCACTATGACTTCTCAATCAAGGGCAAAATGTAGACATCCAATTCCTAACACCCTTTGTGTTGAAATTTTCAATTTTACTCAAATTATACTAAAATGCTCATTTTAGGTCAAAATCATTAAAACAACCTGAATGGTTTGATCTTGTCATTTACAAGTGCCAATTTAGGTCAAAGTATCCCTAAATAGGGCAATGCATTTTATGGGCAAGATAACCTTATCATATCATTTCAAGTCAAAATCCTAATTTTGCACCTTGGTGCATTGGATTTCACTTTTTTATTAAATATCATGTATGAGAAATGGTCCCTTATTATTTGGTGTTGAGAACATCCTAAATGGGATAATAGCTCCAATGCATCTAACATTGTCTTTCAATTCTTCTCTAATAAAAATATGACCTAGTAATATGACTTTCTGACCATTTTGATTAATTGAGGGTGAATTTACAAATAATTACACAAATGTTGATTAACCTTTTTTAAGGATAATTGATCGAAATTAAGATCTTAAGTGGATTTGCCATGAGATTTGTTGAATATTTCTTTTTGGAAATTGATTTCGATTAACTACATCACCTAATGACATCATCATATGGGGTGGCATACATAAGCCATAAATACATAAAATATCAAGATTATGGGTATCCCATGCCTCATTAAGACCATATATGCCTCTTAAATGCCCCTCTATCCAAAATATTTATGAGGGATATTTATGGATTTAATTATATACTTGTATTAATTCATGGCCACACATCTCAATCTTGAGATGGATGGTCATGGTTGATCATGATCAATCTCAAAAATCTATAAATAGAGAGGATATGAGCATAATTTTCAAGATTATTTGTGAAAATTTATAATGTTAAATTGTCTCTACAATCCTTTACATTTTATCATTGATTTTATTTGCAGGCTACATTGATAGGCTAGTTTAGTGATTTCAAATCATGAACCTAGGTTTTACAAGGATTTCTTGAGACATTGGAGGAGTTATCCACCATTTTTTTTGAATACAAGAGCTCTTGATCAAGAGAGATCATGATTTTAAGATTCATTTTTATGGTGAATCAACTTGGTAAATTAATATGGTATTATTTTCTTTTCAATTGTTTCTTATTATTACTTGTAATTCCCAGATGAATAAATAGGCTTAATTTAGTTTAATATTATGCATTTTTAATTTGATTTATTGAAATAATGTTTGAATAATCATTTTATGTAATCCTCTCTACACTCCCCTCCCTACATGATCCCCACCTTTAGCCTAATCTCCATCTTGACCCCTTGATCTCCCCCATCAATATCCATAATAAATGGACCTGTCTGAGCATCCTTCTAACCCCATGCATGGGGATATGTTCCTTATTCTCATCTCCTCCCTATCTGATCATGTGCATATAATAATCTCTATATGGCCCCCTCCTTACCTAGGTGAGACATATAAGTAGTCTATGAGGTGATCTTTGGGCCCACCAAGATATATAGGTTATAATCACTCTTACATCTAGTATGGGAGTCTGATAATCCAATATAATATGGAAAATAATACCATAACCCCCTAGTGTTAATAATTTTGATACTAAAACCCCCATTGTATTCTCTCTCTATCAGTATGAGTAAATAAATGTTCCTCTTCGAGAACATCTTATTGCCTCCTAAATTGCCACTACACCCAATTTAGCCTATATGTATTGATAATGTAATCATGATGAAAAGTAAAATAACACTCTATGAGTATGAATCATGTAATATATATGTCCTCAACCTACCCCCACTAGACCTATCTATATAACATCCAGATGATCTGATCCACTCAAAGACTATCAAATTCATATTTATTAAAATGCATCTCAATGGCATGGGATATTTTTACTCCAAGAATAATGTACCATCCAAACATAAAATGTTGGTCAAAATCCCTATTTTCACAAGTTCCTAGTGGTCTCTCTATCATGATATGCTCCTAACTTTGCATCTGTAATAATATGGAGGGGCATAGGCTTGTTGTTCCTCTATAAGCCCCCATATGAAGATCTCTATATAGGTGGCCTAGTATTATGGGACCTAGGTAAACACTCAATAATCCTAAACCTTATCTAATATTACATCCCCCAATCCTAGATGGAACCACTACCTACTCTTGTCTAGAAAAAGTATGCCAATAATAAGAGACAACCATAAGAATTAGCCTATAAATAATACCCTCTCTTAGAGATCTATAAATATCGACATAAAAATCATCAACTCTAATATAAATTCATCTAGATAGTATCGATACCATCACACTCAGGGTATGTGAATTCCAATATATCATATTGCCTCTCATTGGCAATAAAAAAATATGTAATACTTCCTCAAGTGTCACTATCATCTCACTAGTCACAAAGTGGAACATGCTAGTCTCTATGTGCCATCTCTCAACCAGTGTTGTAATCAATGCCTTATCAATCCTCACCATGAACATAGTCATGATATAATAAATTCCCACCATCTTGAGCACTCCATACTCTACAAGTGTCAAATGATGCATCACATGTAGTACCACTTGATAGTGTAATTTAGATTCCAATACACACCATATCAAACCATGACCCCTGATAATCTTAGAATATCTATTTAATCCCTCCCATCCACCTAGTACCTATCTATCAACACCCCTAACTCTCTCACTTAGACACCTCACCTAACCACCTACTTAGTCTTCCCTTCCTACCTAATCTATCCTCTTTATATAATTATCCATTCTAACGAACTTTCCTACCCATAAAATTCAATTTTATTATCTAACTAACCTATCTCATTATTCAAAATAAACACATACCTTATTATCTAATTAATCTATCCTATCCACTACTTACCACCCCCCAATTCATTTTCCCATCGGTCTAACTTACTAACTTACCATTCTCATTAAAATTCTTACTATCATATCCTCTCTCCCTTATCCCCTAACCTAAATATTAATCAATTTAAATTAATAATAAACTATCCCAATCCCCCTTCCCTTTCTAACCCATTAACTAACTATCACTCCTAATTCCTAAAAAATAGCTTATTACGATCTAGACCTAACTAATAGTTTTGGTGATATCACTATTTGTAACTTGAGGTTTTACAAAACCACAAGTCTAACCATATAGTTTGTAAAAATATGATTCCTTCATGATGGTATTACAATAATGCAAGGCATCAGTCATGGTATTGTAAAACCATAGGTTACCCCTTGTGGTTTTGTTAAACTATAGCTTGTGATTGCATTATCGCCACTTGTAGTGACAATATCATAACTAAAGGAAAACCCCCCATAGTGATATTGCCATGACTCGATATATATGCCATAAATTCCTATAATAAATGTTTAAATGATAAAATCAACTAATTAAGGGTAGTGTACTCACTGGTGGTCTTATTTCAACTACCCTTTGGTGATTTTAGACCCTCTCTATGTGGTTTGATGAGTGAGGAAAGCGATCTATGGATTGATCTCTAGAACACAAAACTCACTATATCCAAAATTCAAAATGGCCCTTTTACCCCCATTTTCCCTATTTTACCCCATAATTTACCCCTTTCACCCCATTTATCACTTCCTAACTATATTATCCAACATAATCCATTAATTTTGATCCTCAAATCCCTTTTCACATCCTATTATATCATCTAATCACATTATCTTCATCTCTAATTTATGTTAAATCACTAATCTATGGCACAGCCTTCTATTCCCCATTATATATCTAAAATCTTAAGTCAAAAATACATCATCCTAAGGTGTTTTTAGACTATATAGGTAGTACCTGGTTACTCTTTATGTGTCTAGGGATATATTGACCACTCGTAACATCTGATCCTATCACATCCCCTATAGGTCGGTCAAAGTTATTTAATCATATTAGGATATAAATCCTATATTAAACTAGGTTATTATCAATAGTCACTTGTTAACTTTCCTTTATAGGCCTCTATCTATCCCTTGCATGTGTCCTCGCTAGGGAGTTATCGATAGCTCATGGCCTATCTCATCTTTTCATTCCATGGACAATGTTGACATCTTGGGAATTTTAGTCTTATCATATTAATCAAACTACCTCCGTCCTAGGCATTGTTCATTATATAGGACTTATCATCTAAGGATAATTCCCTTTATCCCATAGCAATTCTACTTGGGAAATCTCAATTATAGATTTATTAACACTCAAGGCATCATAAACCCTCATCATCTTGGTCTTATCCCACCGTAGGGATTTATTTTTGAGTGGCAATATAACTCATTCCTCCCCACATGCCCCCTAGAAGGGGTATCATGTGTACTAACATCATATTCTAATGCATCCATGAAATGGTTTTTCTTTGAAAATTAGTTACTCCTTCCACTTTGCTCATTCACAATGCCCTTTCAAAGAGGGGAAAAATGTATACACCTAAATAATTCTATTAATCCTACTAATTTATCCAATACCCGTAGTCTTAGCCAATTAAATAAAATATTATTTACCTTATAATATTTCCTACACCCCATAAACTTGTATACACCCCTTATGACCAATTAATCACCCCATTATCCTACTAATAAGCTTACTTAACTATAAATCCTATTGTATTAACTACCCACTATCCCACTTTCAAATTAAAAATTATAATTTATTCAACTACCTCCCATCCAACCTACCACCCTAGCCTCTCTTACATCCCTATGAACCTTAAACCTCATTTAATCCCCAACTAGTCCCCATTATCTCTTAAACTAATCAATAAACCTCAAACTATAGAATCCTTTCTAAGATTTTATAAGTCTCTAAACTAAAGTATTTTAATAAATGAAAATTACCTAAAAATACCTCGACCATTTTATAAATATGCATCCTTGGGCCATGGAAAAACTATTAAGAAACTTGGAATTCCGTAAGCCCTTATTATACTGTCATCCATCCTAAAGCATCATTATAATCTCATAAATCCATTCTACTATTAAAGGAAGACATTAGAGTCATTTTGAAGCTACAAGAAATCAATCCACATTCAATCAATTTTGCATTAGAATTAATTAGAAAATCTTGGAGAGAAGCCATAAGGGACAAGGTGATGGTAATATTTCACTCTTGAATTATTGATTTTTCATTTATTTCTCACCTTTTTATGTTATTGTGTTGTTGATTTAATCTTACTATTTTTAGTAGTTTTGATCAATAGCTCAAAAATACAATCATATTGTTTGTAACCTTGTGCTCCAAGGTCTTTAAAACTTGAAAGAGTGATTGAAATGTAGAGCCAATGGGATTTAGATTAGTCACAAATGTGATGTAAACATTATTTTTATGCTAATATGTGTTGAAAATGGTATTTGTATTGAAATAATTGGTAATTCCATGATATATATATATATATTATATATATATATATATATATATATATATATATATATATATATATATATATATATATATATATATATATATATATATATATATATATATATCAATAGTAGTTTCAAGAAACAAAGGTTTAAACACATAATATATGATCCTACTAAATGTAGGTGGATTAATGGGTATGGGATGATTTATATTACCTTCTAAGGATTCACCATCACTAGGTGAGGTAGCCTTAGTTTTATCTTGTTTACTTATTTCATCTCTTGTAACTGTAGACACTATAAAACTATACACGATGGTTCTAGATGTCAAAATACCCCTAGACCACCTTAGACCCCCCTAGGGACCATCTGCACCCCTTTCAAATAACCCACCTTTTGACCCAACTTAAACTTTAAGCCTCAACCATGATTGGTTTACCTTAACCATTGATAGCTATTACTGATAACTGATGGTTAGACTCCCATCGCCTGAACCACTAAACTACCACATCACTCTGCCTTACTTTTTTATGATTAGCTTTTCCATTATCTATGTGTATATTAGTGCATGTCTAAGTTAAAACTAGAAAATATATTTTAACCTCTTTTGAACCTACACTTACACCTCTTCCTTTTTCCTATAAAGAGAGAGGAGGAGGTGAAAAAGGATCCAAAATTATAAAGATCTTCTTGTATCAGAGTTTATTTAGTAGGGAATTCACCCAATGAAAGAATAAGTATGATAGATATTTGAAGTACTACCCTCCATCAACCAATAACTAAGTAATTTTACTCTATAAAAAATACCCTATACTCTACCAATGATTTTATTAACCAACCACCTCAATTGTTCATCAAATTAACAACCAAAAACAACCTAAGTATCTATTTTCAATCATTCAAATACTTTGTTTTTATTTCATAATCAACCCAACCCAAATCCATCTCTCAGAATTATGTTTTGTGACCTCACCTAAACAACCTTTTTCTTGAATATACCCAACCCACAATAACCACTATTGATTACTTTGACCATTAATAGTCTATCCCAACTATCGATGGTTACCCTGACTGTCGACGGTCACCCCAACTATTGATGGTCACTGTGTGACAAAATAATAGTAAGTTATTTTCACCCACTAGACCTCAACCAAATCCAATTTTTTTCCCTCTATCTCATCATAGATCCTTAACCTATCTTATAAACCATACCAAACCTATTTACCATTAGTATTGACCTACTTATTTCTATAATTAGTCAATTTCATCTATTCTTTTATCAAGAATGTTTTTGTATTTGATTTTAGTATCTTCTATTATTTATGAAATTAATTTATCTTTCATTTTTAAAAATTTATTATTTAAATACATGGATTGATATCCTCCAAATAAGCTCATGCTTCTTGGATCTAACTTGCTTGGCAATCCACCCTACTAGTTAACTAATCAAACCATTTATTTGAGTGTTTTATTATCTATAGGTCATTCCTCCAAAGCCAAAGAGGATCATCTACACTTATCTAGATCAACACATATATAACATACCAATTTTTTATACCATACCCTTCTTGAGTTTATTTTCTCTTATTTCTAAAGAACATAAGTGAAATTTCTCTAAAACATTCTCACATGCTCAGTGGGACCCTTGAGACTTTTCTTGGGTTCATAGTTGCATTTAGCTAATTTCTTCTTCTTATCTCTATACTCATACAATGAAATTTAAATTTATTTTTGGGCTTAAAATTGACTTCATCCATCATCTACTTACTTATTTTTGGCTCACATAGCTTGACCAAAACAAATTAATCAATCATAGTCTCACTCTTGTCACACACACAAGACCAAATCACTTACATCTCAATAAACATCAAAAATTGGCATAAGGCCCAACTGGGATTTCATTACCTAGCAGTCACCCTCCCCAACCATCCTACTTGGATTTCATCACTAAGGGGAGAACCAACTCAGCTCTCTAGTTGAGTATAATCTTTATCATTTGATATATGTTGGCTAAGTGCCTGACACCCTTATAATTTTGGTGTGTAAAGTGAGGGAATAGGCCCCAATATCAAGCCACATAATAATCTCCAATATATATCCCTTTGAGAGATTAAACATAACCTAAAACCAACCATAGACTTCTTTTCTAGTACCTGCTCTACAAGCCAAATTCAGTCACACAATTTTTAAAGCTTAAGGCATAATCCACAAGAGATACTAAAAGGAACCTTGGGATTTTACATACTCTAGTGCATGTCTTATTTTCCTTTATCAATTCTTATCTTCTCTTTATTTTAGTTGTGATATTTTTTATAGAGTGTTCCTTTCATTACTTGCATGGTGTTAATTAGGCAATAACTAAGAAACCAAACAAATGAGAATCCACCTCCCAATTATTCATTTTACTCTTCCCCCTCATCCATGGAGTACATATCATATGTAAAGAGTTATCATCACCTTATAAGAGTCCTATCATCCCTCAAATAATATCCTAAAGTGATGTTGATTTTGCCTCCTTTCTAGATAACAACCTCATAGTCCTATAACATTACCTTAACACCATACCCTTGATTTAGTTACACCTACTGACCAATCCTACAACATGCCATCCCACCTTATGGGTGACACTTTTGTATCCACCATCTCTACCTAACCTCTAGTCACCCAAGCATCATCCTCAACCAATAAACCCACTAACACCACCATTCAAAACCAACCCACTCAACCAAGAAACACCCAAGCATCTCCTTCCTCAACTAATAACCCTCCTAGTACATTAGTAACCTAACCTTTGGGCACCGATACCTCACTTACTATAATATTTCCCTCTGTTAGTGCCACCACCATTCCTCTCACTTCTAACCTAGCTACCACCACTACATTTTAGATTTTGGTGGTTCCCATACCTTCTACCCTTCCACCCATTAGTTTTAAAGTGACTACCTACCCTCTATCTATTAACACAAACATACCTCCTATCCAACCCATGTTAATCTCTAAAAACATACCCATCGCACCAAACTCGATATACGTCCCTAACCCATAAGGATATATAACTCTGCCTTCCACCCAACCACCTATCTCCATGTATTCATATGTGGCATCATCCTAACCACCCATAACCACATACTAATATTTGGTAGATTCTCAACCCCCCATAAGCTACCCATATTCTCCACCTACCCAAACCCAACAAATCTTAGCTTACAAGTATGGGGGTGCACAACCCCAATATGACCTTCTAAAAATGTTAATGGACAAAATGACTACTTTAGAGTCATCTATTGCTATAGCTCATAATATTTTGTTAAATGACCAAATCTACAATGAACTAATTCACCCACCTATCCCCATTCAACCATCCCCTCCTCAATGGGAACTTCTAAATTTTTAAAATTTTCAAAGCAAGGATGACCCTCAACAACACTTGTGAGCATGTATGCATTCATGTTATATGATAACATATGATGATTCTCTCCTTCTTTGTACCTTCCCAATGTCTCTATTAGGTCTAATACTAGATTGGTATAGTGATATTATGAAGCACTCCCTCTTTTCTTTCACCCAACTATCTCAGATTTTCTTAGATCACTTTTCAATTAACATCTCCAAAAAAGTCTCCATCACTGATCTCTACTCCATTCAATAATTTGATGATGAATCCATTGTTAACTTCATGGCCCATTTGAGAATCCTTATAAACCAACTCTCCTTCTCCGTACCCCAACCCAAGATGATTGAACTCTTTGACCAAGGTTTTGCAAAACACATCTCCTTTCAAGACCTTTGATGAAGCCTTTACCATGGCATGAAAACTAAATAATAGGTACATAAATGAAGGGAAGTTAAAACTAAGAAATAAGAATTCTACCTTCAAATCAAATGAGGTTTCCACCTCTAAACCTAACAACCAAACCAATACGAATTCCAAGAATAAAGGAACTGTGCACGTGTTTGTCTTTAATACCACCCATCTACCCATTGTCAACCAATCCAACTCTTCAAACTCCTCCAATCAAAACACTTGAAATCTAAACTACAACACCCATAAAAAATCACTCCACTTTTGGGGAGTCATATGATTTGATCTTGGAGAAATTATTAAAAACCAATATCATATAACTTCCCCTAATAAAACCTCCACAATATTTTGATTCCTCTTATCCTGCACTTAATTAGTATAAAGAGAATAAATTATCTGCCTTCCATAGAGTCATTAGACATGACATTAGCAGATGTAATTGTAGAGTAAAAAATACTCTAAATTTTATTTTTATTTTTAGTTACACACTGCAAAATTTTGTCCCCGCACATTTTGGTTTGAGATAGTGAAGTTTTGACTCAGAGCGCAGGCTCAAATTTCTTTTTGCCTCATTTTTGTGTAAGTGTCAAAATCAAGTGGAAGCTGATAAGTGTCATCAGCTGAGGCACCTTTCATAATTTCTAGAAGTTGGTCAAGATGTGCCACATGTCTCATATTAACTTAGTGGAGTGCAACAAGTGTCGGCATCCACATCTCATGTTTCTTATGCATCTCGAAAGCCTCTTTTCAATAAAGCTTTTCTCAGAATCAAGCGGAAGGTGCCAAGTGGCAACCATGGAAGGTTTCAATATGCTTTTATAAAAGCATTAAAAAATGTCACATATCTCAAGCTAAAGAAAGTGGAAGCTGCCACGTGTCAACATCTGAATTATCTTTACTTAGTTTCATTGATAAATAAAGACTATGGTGGATCCTAGGTTCTATTTCTTAGGCAAGCGAAAGCCGCCAAAGTCACCATCCATGTAAATAGGAAATGAGGCCTGAATGTTTCTATAGTATAGACAGAGCAATGTAGAGACTAACAAGTGTCACCTTCCATAGAATTCTCAAAGGGTATCTAAAAGTAGTGGAGACTACCACATGTCACTAGCTAAAGATGTGTAGAAAGTGCCACCTATCCCTGTCCCCTTTTTGAAGTTTTTAGGGTGAGAAATGCTATGGGTTTTATTTTCTATTAAGTTTTTAAAGTTTTGAATAATAAAATTGTGATAGGTGTCAAAGTTGGAACACTCTTGAGCAAAGACACAAAAAGAGTATAAGTTACGCAGAAAGTGTCATGTGCCTTCGATAAGTGCTGCATAATATGCCAAGTGTCATTTTCTGGTACCTTTTGAATAATAAGAGGGTTTTCAAGTAGAGAGAAGGAATTGGCCAAGTGTCCTCTCCTATTTAAAAGTGAGAAGCGTCCTAGGTATCTATGTCGGCCAATGAAATTTTAGGAAGATAGAATGTTTTAGATCTAAGAAATATCTTGTGTTAGACACTTTCAACTCAGTTAGGCCGTTAGATTGGGAACATGTAGACAATCCAAAGCTAATTCAATGCTATAAATAGGGGTGCAAAGATCACCAAAATCATGATTAAAATATAGAGGGAATTTTTTGCAAGAGATTATTGTCAATATTTTTTTGATTTTTTTAGCTGTGATCAGGGATATCATTTGCCTTTGTTCTATTTTCTTGAGTTAGAAAGTTTATGTAATTGTGCATGTTTCTGTGCCTTTTATGTGACGAGAGAATTAATAAGAAAATTGAGTTCTATGCCTTTGTTGATATTTTTCTCTGTCACTACAAAACTAATCTAAGTTATGAGCCTCTATTTCTTTTGTTTTCTATTTGTTACATTGACCATGCCTTGTTCACTCTTTAATGTAATTAAATCTTACATATATCTTCACTGTGCTTAAGGGTTGAATTAAATTCAAGCGCATCACCATAGTTATATTTTCTTTAGTTGCACTTGTGTTTCTATTTAATTACTACCCCTTTTCCCATTATACCCTTGATATAAAGAAGAGCCAGCTTCTTTAAAATTTGGAGGTTGTTTCAAGTTGCAAGTCCCACTTTCCTGAAACTTCCCATTGTTGGTGTTAGAAATAGTGAAATTTTAATCATCAACAATTTTTGGCATGCTCGATTGGACATCATCTTGAAGTTTCTTTCAAGACCGTATGAACCAGAGAGCTACAAGGAGTTAGAGCTATGGACCAGTGACAAGATCTCAATCTACTATAAATCTAGGTATTTTTTTTCCACCATTGGTAACTAGTCTGAGATGAAGATTCAATCAGTTTATACCAATACCAAGAGTAAATATGGGAGCTCCTATACCCCCAAGGAATTATACAAGTTGGAACACTGATAGTCCTTTGATCCTACCAATACCACCAGCCACTTGGGACCCTATCCCAGTAAATGCCTTGAAGGCTCAGCCCAAATTCAGTGGGCAATATTTTAAAACACTTGAGGAACATTTGCAAGATGTGTCTGATGTCTGTGCCATACATGTTGTCACACAACAAAATGTGGCTATAATATTATTAGTAGCTTATTTTAAAGGAAAAGCCCTAGAATGGTATAGATCTTTGACCCCAAATACAATATCTACATGGGATCAGCTTGGAGATCTTTTCTATGAAAGATTTAAAGAAAAGGGTGATAAATCTTCTTTGTTGTAACAATTGATTACTATTGAAATAACACCACAAGAAGTAATGACTGACTTCAATTCAAGATTTCAAAAGACTTAGGAAAGGATTCTTGCTATAGCTAGACCATTACCAGGTATGGCTATAGTGTTTTATTTTAAGGCTTTAAATTCAGATATATCTATTATGATTTAGTCACTCAGAGGTCAGACTCTGCCAGAGGCTTATGACTATGCAGTCAGTGCTGAAAATAATTTAATAGATTCTATAAAGTTGCCCTCAAGGCCTCCCATGCCTATGTTTCCAAAAATTACCTTCCCATTACCTCAAGATGTCCCTAATTCCAAAGCTCCACATGTGTCTATGTATAAATATCCTCAACCACCTGCTAAAGAAATTGTCCCTACTCAGTCATCTGAGATGGATGATATCAATAACATATAAAGGACATTTTCTAATTAGTTAATTAAAATAAAGAGACAATATAACCCTTACCCTAGACCTCAATATCAAGGCTATCAAGGAAATAAATTTCTATCACAACCAAACCAATATGAGGGTCATCAAAGGCAAAATAACCCTCAGCTAGAAAATCAATTAGTGGTAGTTCCTACACCCTCACAAATTGTTCCCCCCAATTCAAATAGAGAAATTGTTCAAGAGAAAAATAATTATGAAGATAGCACCAGCACCAATGACTAGTTTTTCCCTTGTAATAATGCTCATACACCTAGAGATTGTCCCATGGGTAATCTACAACAAAAGGTAGTAGAGCAAAGAATAATGGATGGAAAATTTTCCAATACTTTAGATGCACAAACTTATCAGTCTCCTGGTATGCAAAATTTAGTCCTGATGGCTCAGATGTAAGGGATGTCTCTATAACAAGAAGAAGAAATAGACCCTAAACATGCTTTTTTTTCATGGGTTGAAGATGAAGAATTAGTATTCTTGAATGAAGCTTATGCTTCCAAGAAACCAATGGTGAAATCAAACTACTATACTAGATCAAAGAGAACAATGATGAAACAGCCTGAAGTTGCAAATAGTTAAGTTATGGAGAATCCTCCATTTCAAGGTCAATGAAACACAACTGTCAAACAAGAAGTGCCTCAACCAGTGAAGAACCAAGTGATTCCTGTATAAGTTCAATAAAAATCAAGGTATCATTATTTTCTAGGAACTCAAGCACTAGGACCAATGAATGTGGTGGAACAGTTGAAGAGGACTCTAGCAAAAGTATCAATATAGGACATACTAGATATTCCTAAAAAAATATGTTTTTACAAGAAGATCTACAAGTCCAAGCAATGCCTAAACATAATGGCACCAAAGAAGGACTTGCTGATAAATAAAAACTCAAGGACACAGTTCCTCTAAAGACAACAGCCTTTGTGAACAATGCAGTAGAGGTAAGTAAATCCAAACCAGAGCCTTTCTATTTAACTCTGATAGTTGGAAAGAAACTCTTGCATAATGCATTGATAGATTTAGGGGATAGTACTATATTAATTCCTAAGCAAATAGCTGATGCTTTAAAAATAAAATATGAACCACTTACTAAATGAGTTATGCAGCTAGATGGCAAATCAGTACAAACAATAGGGAGAATTAAACAACTCCCATTGCAATTATATACTTGTCCTAATATAATTGTTAATTAAGATGTAGTAGTCATAGATATACCTCCTATTTTTGGTTTATGTTTATCCAGACACTTTATAGCCAAAATAGCAAGATATATGTCCCTTGATTGGTCTCACCTAATCCTAAGAACCAAATATGGTTCAAAGATGAAAATTCTATCTGGACCACTGTCAAAAGATCACATCACTAATGAACCAACATCAAAATTAGAGGCAGATCATGCTATGTTGAATAAAGAAGAAAGGGTTTTTATTGAAGATTTGGGTGAATGGATAGAACATGACCAAGAAGATGAAAATAACTATTTTTTATCTATGATTCATAGTGATCTATATGGAAATTATGACTCTACTAGTCTGGGCACTTATGTCATTTTTGATGAAGATCATGTAATCCCAAATGTTTTAAGGGAAGAGACACCAAATATTCAATAATTTGAAAAAGATTTATAAATTTGGACCTTAAATTTTGATGGGACCAGAAGTAAAAGTGGTGGTAGAGCAGGAATTTGTCTTGTTGCTCCAAATGGGGAGAAATTTTTGAGAGCTATTCATTTTCAATTTGCTTGTACCAATAATGATGTTGATTATGAATCCTTAGTTCATGGGCTCATTTTAGCCAAGAAAAAGGGAACAAAGAATTTAATAGTAAAATAAGATTCAAAATCAGTGGTAAAGCAAATTAGGGAAAAGGAAATAGCCAAAAATATAAGGATGAGATCCTATAGACATAGAATTTGGGACTTAATAGAAGATTTTAAATCTTTCAATATTGAAGTAATCCCAATAACCCAAAATTTTGAAGCTGATAAGATGGCACAGATTGGGTCATAGTTTGATCTAGCAACTGACCTATTAGTTAACAATGAGTCAATAAAAGTTATTGTAAGGCCAACTATCCTAGACAACGATGAGAATTGGCAAGTATTTGAGAATGATTCTCAGGTAAACTCATTCTTGAAACAATCAAGGGAATTTGCCAATCAATTGTAACCAAAGATTGAAGAGGAATATGGGGATCAAATTATACAATTAAAGAATAATAAGCTTCTCAAAGGCTTAATCACTTTAGAAAACCTTTTTGATCCAGAAGATGTAGGTCTAGAGAAGAAAAGGTTCCAGGTAAAGAAAGTAGATTATTCTAAAATAGAGGTGAGTGAAGGGAAAAAATTAAAAATTGGAAATTCTACAACATAAGAGGAAAGAGAAAGATTAATTGACTTGTGCAAAAGATATGATAGAGTCATAGCCTGGAGCTATGAAGACCTTCATGGATATAATAGAGATATCATTCAGCACACAATAGAGTTGATTGAAGGATCTAAGCTAGCCAGATAGAAATAGAGGCCAGTAAATCCAAGGATTGAATCTCTAATGGTAGATGAGTTGTAGAAACTCTTAGATTCCAAAATAATTTTTCCAATCAAGCACTCAACCTGGGTATCAAATCTAGTACCAGTCAAGAAAAAGAATGGTGACATAAGATTTTGTGTAAATTTTAGAGACTTGAATAGAGCATCTCTGAAAGATCACTATCCCTTGCCATCTATGGAACAAATTTTATAGACTGTGGCTGGATTAGAAATATTTTCCTTACTAGATGGTTTCTCTAGATATAATCAAATTTGGTTGGCTGATGAAGACCAGTATAAGACTACTTTTACTACCAAATGGGGAACATTTGAATATGCTAAGATGCCATTTGGCCTATCAAATGCACGAGCCACTTTTCAAAGAGATATGGATGTAGCATTTGGGGAACTTATAAATAAAATCATCCTAATTTATCTTGATGACCTTGCTAATTTCTCAAAAAATGTTGTTGATCATTTTGATCATTTAGAATCTATTTTTTAAAAATGTCAAGAATTTGGAATATCCTTGAATCCTAAAAAATGCATCTTCACCGTACCTCAAGGTAAATTATTGGGACATATAGTATCTAAAGAAGGAGTCTCCATAGACCCAAAAAGAGTGGCAGCTATAATGAACTTACATCTTCTAGTAAATAAGAAAGTAATTCAATCTTTCTTACGGAAGATTAATTTTGTTAGTCGATTCATATCTGACTTTGTAGGCTTAGTAAGACCAGTAACACTCTTGCTAAAAAAGGACCTGATTTTCAAGTAGACTATAGAAGAAAGGCAAGCCTTTGAAGAGGTCAATAAATCTATCTCAATAGCCCAAGTACTTAGAAACCTAGACTTTTCTAAGCCTTTTATAATGTATGTCTATGGAGGAGAGCTCAGTATTGTTGCTGTCCTAACACAAAAGGATGATAGACAGGAAGGAGAGCATCCAATAGCCTTTTTCTCAAGGACTCTTAGAGAATATGAAACTAGATATAACTTTTTTGAAAAATAAGCATATGTTATGGTAAAAGCCCTCATGAAATTCAGGCATATAGTATCAGGAAGTAAGATTTTGATACTTATGGCTCACCCAAGTGTTAAAGAATACATTATGGAGGGTGAAATTACTAAAAAGAGGGAAAACTAGATAACAAATATCCTTGAATATGATGTAGAGGTAAAACCCACTAATTTAGTCAGAGGCAGGGGGTTATGACAATATATGACTCAAGAGCTTGAAAAGATGATACCTGTGGAAATAGATTCAGAAATGGAAAAGTAAACTGTATTGAGGATACAAGAGGTCGATTATAACTCTTGGGTCATAAACATGATTAATTTTATGAAATATGGGATTTACCCAAAAGAACTCCCTCAAAACAAGAAGAGATACTATTAGATGCAAGGAATCCATTTTGTTTTAATTAAACAAGTTCTTTTTAGAAGAAATTCTGATAGCAAACTTTTAAGATGTGTAGAGAAGGATGAGGCTAAGAAAATACTACATGAAATGCATCATGGAGTCTCTGGTGGACATTCTTTTGCAAATACCACATCCATATAGATAAGTGAGGTAGGTTATTTGTGGCCTACTTTATTTATAGACTATTATCAACTGGTTAAAAATGTCAATCTTGTCAATATTATGTGGGGATGAGAAGGAATGCAATAATGCCTCTTATTCTTATAATTGTTGATGAACATTTTGCTCAATGGGGTCTTGAATTTATTGGAATGATAAATCCAGTGTCTAGTATGGGTCACAAATGGATTTTAACTGCCATAGATTATTTCACTAGATGGACTGAGGCAGTGCCACTTAAAGAAGCAACAGAAAATGTGATCCTAGACTTTCTAGGGAGTATCACTACTCGCTTTGGGGCTCCTCACACCATAATTTCAAATAATGTTAAAGTATTTTTAGGGTCTAAATTATCTAACTTTGCATTAAAGTATGGAATATATTTGAAAACTTCTTCTAATTATTACCCTTAGGTTAATGGTTTGGCAGAATCAACTAATAAGACCCTGATTAGACTCATCAAAAGAATAGGGGATGATCATCACAGAGAATGGCATAAAGTGATGAATATAGCACTATGGGATGATAGAATTACACCTAAGTAGGTGATGAAAATCTCCCCATATGAACTGGTCTATGGCAAGCCTGCCATAATACCTCTAAGCTTGGAAATTCCTGCTCTCTAACTGATAAAATAGATTGAAATTGAAGAAAATGGCCCTATGATAGTTAGACTTGCTAAACTTTTGGAAGTTTAGGAAAAGAGGGATGTGGCACATTATTCATTAATTAAGCATCAAAAAATAATTAAAGACTACTTTGATAAAAGGACTTTAAATTCTCATTTTGAAGTAGGCTCAATTGTTTTGAAATGGGATGTAAGAGCTGCCAAGCCAGGTCAACATATTAAATTTGAAGCATTATGGATTGGCCCATTTAAAATTTGTGTGTGTAAATAGAATAATTCATTTGAGCTAGAAATAATGGAAGGTGAACCTGAAGAGATTCCTATGAGTGGGATCTACTTGAAGCATTTTAGTTAACCTGGGTCTCTAATGTATTATAGTTAGATAGTTTCCTTTTCTCAGTTGCTTTTTTCCCCCATTTTTTTTCTTTCTCACTCTTTCTTTTAAATAAGTGTTCTTTGAACACGTAGCCTCAGCTCAGAGCCTTTTCAAAATTTTCAAAAACTCTCGACACTTTAAATATCTCCCAAATCTTAAATTCCCTAAGGTACCTTGCATAGCCACTTGCATGACATGTCTAACTTGCTATTCCATGAAGATTTAGTAAAATTTACTAATGGTTATTAGGGTTTAATTCCATTCTGAGACTTGATGGGTCAATAAATACTTCATAACAAGAGTTAAATCTTACAAGTTTCTCAAACATTCTTGCATCTTCTATATAAACCCTGCTACTTACATTTCTAGCTCATAACAAACCTTCTTAAGTGAAAGTCCTTCCTTATTGCAAAAGCTTCATACCTATTACTGTAGTACACTATTTTCAAAGAATAGATATAGATATGGAGGGAACATAATCTTTGCAACAAGGTTCTAGGATTTATGAATCCCTTGATAAGTTTCTTATGAGCAAATCATATGCTTCAGCCCCCACACAACCATTAAATACCTACCCATGGACCAGAGTCCCTAAATTTGGTTAAGCAATAGACCCAGCAAAGGTAAAATATTATGCAGATGGAATCATGGACCCAATTCTTCAAACAACTAGTAGCAAAACTCTCAGAGAAGGGGCACATCAAAGGTGTCTTCAGAGGGCCAAGGTGGGACAATACAAGATATTTTTAATGAGGATATGGACTTCCCAATTGGCATACTTCATTTTCATAGGTGTGCATCCATGCCTTGATTTGGTCAAAATATACACAATATTGTTTCATGTACTTTCAAGTACCATACAATAGGGTCCATTTATAGTGAAAATTACACCAAAGGATATCAGAGATATGTTGGCCCTATACCACGATAAGATAGCCACATTTCTCACCATTGCCAAGATGAAAAAAATGTGGGAAAACATCAATAATCAATTGAGGTTTCTAAAAATAGAGCTATAATTAGGTGGTGATGATACTACTGTGCCAACACTGCCAACCACAAGAGCACAATTTGCCCAAGCTAGTCAAGATGAACTTTCCATGATGGCTTTCATTTTTAGAATGAAAGATGATATAATCATTTATGAGGAACAAATGGCTATCCTCTTCAGATTCAAAAATGTTGACAAGACTCAAGAGTATTGGCTTGATTTCTTTGAGCATATTGCATATTCAATGGTGGAACAACTTGCCTAGTTTAGATCTAAAGGGATTTTCAGGTATTCCTCTTATTTGTTCCACCTTATGTTGTATCAGAACTCTAGCATATTTTCCCAACACATGCATCTAAACATGTATGACCCAAGCTTTGGTCTACATAAGACCACTCTTGTGTCTGCATGGACACATATTTTGTCTAAAACTAGTGACCCATATGAATTTTGGGAACTTTTTGTTGCCCCTGCTTTTTGTCATCTGAGCCCATAACCAGTTACAAATAGACTATTTCCAAGTGTATCAAACCTTATGACCAATTTCCCTATCCCTTGTGATTACTTTTTTGGATCCCATCACACTATTATTAGAGTTCATGGTTTTTGTGGGGATCCAGTGTTTCTACCTAATATTTTGACCCTTAGGTTAGCATTATTAGAGGTCACAAAGAAGGCATCTATGGTAGATAATGAATATGGCTCTAGGAAGAGGAAGAGGAAAATGTATGATGTCCCATGGATGACAAATAACATGGCACTAGAGGCTAGAGATGCTGAGATTATGTTGCTTAGAAAGATAGCCTTCCTGGGTTTCCTTCTAATTGAAGATAAATAGGTATATGACCCAAATGGTTTCATAGCTTCATGGATCAAGACTTATAGGGTTGCTGTCAAAATTACACATGAGGGCTGCCCCTTTTAGGAAAATAGGAAAAATCCTAGGGAAGATATTCTTGAATTCTATGTTGAATTGATGGATTTGCCTCTTCAAAAAAATAGACCATGGGAAAATTTTTATGTTAAGCAGAGGGATTTTGACCCTAAAATCAGAATGCCTTCTAGTTTACGAAGAGCCTTAAAGAATAAAGACTAGAATGCTAAAAAAATAGAAGCCTATTAGAAATATAGGCAAGAGATTTGTGAGATAACCCACTCTTTTGGAAATGTGGATTCAGATGAGAAGTGGGAGGAACTCTGGGATGAATTTCATCTATCTCCTATGTCTATCCCTTATACAAGCAATTTGTAGACACAGGGTAGAGAGCTAGAAATCAGAGCAGAGTCCAGTCAAACATCACAATCCCTAGTGCAAACTTCAATAGTAGTCATTGTAACTATTTGGCCCCAATCTCTTAGTGTCATAAAAAAATAAAAGGGTGTGGTATCTTCACCACCAAAAGCTTCTCCATTAGCTTCAATCCTTGATACTCCTAGTTTTACACAAGCACCACTAGTAACAGTGGTAAGTATTGAGGAGAAGGGAGCACAACTAGAAGAAGAAACACCAAGGAGACATAAAAGGCTGAGGTTCCAACTTAATTCAAAGGAGAGGGCAGAACCCTCACAACACTAATCATAGAGTGCTTTGGTTGCTCCTTAGGTAAGTATTGTTTCTCCTTCTTCTTCTCAATCTCTCTCTTCCCCTTTAGGGGTGATGATTCTGTCTGGTCTAATGACATTGTCTGCCACCTCTACTATGTCAATTTATCATTTTGCCCCATCTATCCAAACTCAAGATATATCATTGCCTCACTTTTCCCCCTCTATTCCCAAGAAATTGTCTCCTCAGATTGCCCATAGCTAATAATTGGCTATTCCATATGGCTTGCCACAAGGTTTTCCTTTTACATGTGGGCACATTGCCTCTCCTTCTACTTTCCAAACTCAAGCAGATGTTGCTAAGAAGGTGAGGGAGGCTTGAAGGGAAAAAAAGAGGATTAAAGAGAATAAATCCCTAGTTACACCACATCTAAGGTCACAATTTGACCCAATTCAGTAGCAACTGATAATGACCCATTTGTCACCAAATATAGTCAAGCCAAATGAGCAGATGCAGCTAGAGGATTACACAATGAATGTAGTCGCTATAGACATGTCCCTATTTAGACCAAAATATAAGGTTGATCTACTAAATGAATCTACTTCTACAGTATTTGAAGATTATTTTAAAATATCAAGGAAGCTACAGAAGATGGAGGTTGATCTAGCCAAAGAGAAGGCAAACTGTAGCAGTTTGACCACAGAGATCAATATTAAGAATATTGAAATAGAGAGTCTTAATAAATGGTTGTAAGATACTATTTCTCTTCAAAATGACTAGGCTATCCAAGCCCAAAATGATTCTTTGAAATTAGGGCTAACACAGGTAAAGGATGCAATGACAACCTTAAGGTGGGAAAAGGCAGCATTCTAAGAAAAATGTGAGGAAACCCTGCTACAAGTTACTCAACTTCAAGAGAAGCTATTAAATGAGTAGAATAATACCATAGCTATTCAAGCCCAACTTCAAGATAAGTGACAAAGGGTAGAACAATTGACACTTGAATTGGCTAATAGGCCAAGGAATGTAGGGGTGTAAAATCTGGTGAAGGAGATTTATGAATCAATATGGAAAAGAATCTCTATGGAGATTATTCAGCTCAGAACTTCTCTAACCTTTCTACTAAATGCATAGAAATTATGTGAAAAGGTGGAGACTTCAGTGGAAGACACTTTGTCTACTATTTCTGGGAGAGTATTGGACTCTGAAACACTGTTGCAAAAGCTATATGATGCAACTAATGGAACATTGTCAGCAGTAGGGATTATTGATAGAATGGTCACTACTAAATGAGTGAATGAGGTTCTCAATTACAATTCCACTGTAATAAATTACAAAGAGCTTCTAGATGTGATGAAAGAAGGAATCAACAAAATGAAACAACACATTGAAGTCTTAGTGTAATTAGGTCTTCCTTCCCCTTTTCCTGATGACAACACTGTGTTGATGATTGAAGAATTAAAACCTTTTTTGTTAGCCAAACAAAATGATCAGGCAATTTTTCAAGATTTAAAAGATGATTCATCAGTACCTGAAGTAGAAGCCATTTTGATTCCTATTTCCTAGCTTGAATTTAGATTGAAGGCTACATTTTAGATTTTGCAAAAATTTTCACACAAAGATATTATCAATCTTGATTTAGCCTTTCATGAATTGCAAAATAAGTAGGGACTATCTAATGATGAGTGGTCTACCTATCAGATAGCCCTACTGAAGCTACAATTTTCTATCACTTTTGATCATGTGAGAGTTGTGGATTATTTTTGAGTAGGCTCAAACATCCTTAGGGTTGCCAATAACTGTAGATTAAAAAATACTCTACATTTTATTTTGATTTTTAGTTGCGCATTTCAAAATTTTGTCCCCACACATTTTAGTTCGAGACAGTGAAGTTTTGACTCAAAGCATGGGCTCAAATTTCTTTTCACCTCATTTTTGTCTAAGTGTCGAAATCAAGTGAAATATAACAAGTGTCATCAGCCGAGGCACCTTTCATAATTTTTAGAAGTTGGTTAGGATGCACCATGTGTTTCATAATAACCTAGTGGAGCGCAACAAGTGTCAGCATCTACATCTCATGTTTCTTATATGTCTCAAAAGCATCATTTCAATAAAGCTTTTCTCAAAATCAAGTGGAAGGAACTAGGTTGAAACCATGAAAGGTTTCAATATGCTTTTCTAAAAGCATCAAAAGATGCCATGTATCCTAAGCTGAAGAAAGTAAAAGCTGCCATGTGTCAACATCTAAATTATCTTCACTTAGTTTCATTGATAAGTAAAGATTGTGGTGGGTCCCAAGTTCTATTACTAAGGCAAGTGAAAGCTACCAAGTGTTTACATTCATGTAAATATGAAATGAGACCTGAATGTTTCTATAGTATAGACAGAGTGACGTGGAGACCGACAAGTGTCACCTTCCACAAAATTCTCAAAGGGTAGCTAAAAGTAGTGGAGACTGCCACATGTCCTTGTCCCCTTTTTGAAGTTGCTAGGGTGAGAAATGCTGTGGGTCTTATTTTCTATTAAGTTTTTAAAGTTTTGAAGAAGTGGATTGTGGCAGGTGTCAAAGGTAGAACACTCCTAAGAAAAGACATAAAAAGAGTATAAGTTATGTGGAAAGTGTTGTGTGCCTTTAGTAAGTGTTGTGGAACATTCCAAGTGTCATTTTTTGGTGCTTCTTGAATAATAAGACGGTTTTCAAGTAAAGAGAAGGAATCAGCAAAGTGTCCTCTCCTATTTAAAAGTGGGAAGTGTCCTAGGTATCTATGTTGGCCAATGAAATTGGAGGAAGATAAAACATTTCAAATCTAAGAAATATCCTATGTTAGACACTTCCAGTTCAGTTAGAGTTCAATTAGGCCATTAGATTGGGAACATGCAGACAATCTAGAGCTAATTCAATGCTATAAATAAGGGTGTAGAGATCACCAAAACCATGATCAGAAGATAGAGGGAATTTTCTACAAGAGATTATTGTCAAGATTTTTTAGACTTTTTTAGTTGTGATCAGGGATATCATTTGCCTTTGTTATATTTTCTTGAGTTAGAAATTTTATGTAATTGTGCATGTTTCTGTGCCTTTTATGTGATTGGAGAATTAATAAGAAAACTGAGTTCTATGCCTTTGTTGATATTTTTTTGTGTCACTGCAAAACTACTCTAAGTTGTGAGCCTCGGTTTCTATTGTTCTCTATCTTTTACATTGATCATGTCTTGTTCGCTCTTTAATGTAATTGAGTCTTACATATAGCTTCACTATGCTTAAGGGTTGAATTAAATTTAGGTTCATTGCCATAGTTAGAGTTTCTTTAGTTGCACTTATGTTTCTATTTAATTTCTATCCCTTTTCCCATTATAACCTTCATATAAAGAAGAGCCAGCTTCTTTCAAATCTGGAGGTTGTTTCAGGTTGCAAGTCCCACATTCCTGAAACTTCCCATTATTGGTGTTAGAAACAGTGCAATTTTAATCATCAACAGTAATACCTTCAATAACATTGTCCAAAATCTCATTGACAAAGGGAAACTTGTGTTGGATAACCCTAATACACCCTCAAACCAATCACTTGACATATTTAAATAACCATTCCCCAACCATGTTCTTTCTACCAATAATTAAAATAAAGCAAAATCCTCTCATACCTATGATGCCCATACTGACGATATGGTTCTTAGTGAGCTCATTATTAAGGAGACCATTGACCAAATCACCTCTTCCCCCACTCTAATTATTGAGGTAGTGGAGTCACCAACCTCTCCCTTGATATGCACATCAAAAGAGGAAAGCCTTCCCACTTTATCATTTTTCTCAATTATACAAAAATCCACTCTTCCTCTAGCAATCACACCTAAAGAAGAAACCACTTTGCCTACACCTCCCTTCAAGGAGTCACCCTCTTAGATATTGGAACCACTTGATCAAGAAAAAGATGAGATAATCATTCTTCCCCCTTAAACCATGGGTATATCCTTTGTATATAGTGATGGTGGATTCAAACCCATCTATAAACCTTTCTCTAGACTTGTCAAAAACTTATAATTCATATCTGACCCTAACCTAGATCAAGTTACCTTTTGTCAATAGCTTGGACTCTTATTTAATACCAAGTAGGAGCCTTATTTATTATAAAAACCTACCCTTTCCAATATCAAATCCACTACCACCACAACCCAACCATTGAACACCTCTACCTATCATACCATTACATCACCATTAGAATCAAACTCACCTAAAGTCACCAAGTCACCTTCTACGATTATAACGAAACCCACCAAGAACCTTGGCACTTTGCATACCTACAAAATTACTCACCCATCAATAAATTTGGACCTAAACCCACTAAACCTATCAAAAAAACCCCAAGCTAAGCCAACAAAGAAGGTAAAACCACCTAGAAGCCTAAAACCCAAAACTCTCCCTCCCCTCTCCACCTTGCCCTCTATTTTGGGACCTCATCCTTCTACATTAATTAGGAATCCACCCATCCTAGAAAATACTCAACCACCAATTTTGGTTACACTATCACTCCTACTTTCATCCACACTATTTTCACCAAACCACCCATGGACATACCTCCTATATCCTAACCAAATATAAATAAACTAATTATCTCTTGAATGTCTACCCCATAAATTTCTAACCCCAAACCCTCAACCTCTCTACTAAAACCCAAACATTCACCAAGGGCATCACTTCACCTAAGTCTTTGACCATCAAGACCACTCTTAAAAAGGCTACCATCCCCACTTCCAAACCTAAGCCCTCCATACCTCTACCACCATTGTTTGAGTCTTACTCCACCATCCTATAGAGGATATTTTAAGTATCTTACTTAACCTTGATATCTATTAGACCATTTGACCCACACATTCCTAAACCATCTTGGTATAATGACAAATGAATATGTTCATACCATAAAACACATGGGAATGACATAGAGAATTACAAATCTCTCCATGTGATAGCCCATCAACTATATCATGAGGATGACTTATTATCAAAAAATCCCCCTATGATCTCCACATCAATCCAAGAACCAAAAGCCATTGACCAACACCTACCTACCCCTCCACTCTCACATTAGAGTGAAGAAACAAAGTAATCACCTATTTTTACCCCTCCCCCAATCCATACCATCCATGTGGTCACATGATCATAAGCCCAACCAAAATATAAGGTAAAGGTAAAAGTGTCCATTCTATGGACATATCGCTCCTCCACCCAACCATCTAGCTAACACCAAACATCTTTACCTTCAACCAAACCCAAATTATCCATCTTGGGACCCTCTCACCCCAATCCATCTAAATCAATCCAAAGAGTAGTTGTGAAATAACTTCACTAGACATCGGTGAAGATGAGTTTGTATGAGTTAATCAATACCTCACCCCATCATCACTAAGAAATGATAGAAACATTATAATATATAGAGGTACAAGTGGAAGAACAAAAACCTTTATCAATATTTGTCAAATATCTTCACATTTCTAACTTTATTACCTTTAAGGAATCATAAATACCCTCTATCCACCTAGATGATCCAAATATTCCTCTCTTCATTAACACCTATATCAACTAGACCCACATAAAGAGGGTTATGATTGATGGGGGAACTAGTATTAACATTATCTCCTCCCATTCTTAAAACCAACTCAAATTACCCAAGAACATCATGTCAAAAACCTTAACAATGCTCTAATAATTCAATGATATCATGACCATGACTTTAGGGACTATTATCCTTTATATTCACTTAGGACTTTGCATGCTTCTTGAGCTCTTCTATGTAGTAGAAGGTGAGTTCAAGTACAACATATTATTAGGACACCCTTATATTTGTTCCATGGGTTATGTGCCATCCACCCAGTACATTGAATTTGAAATGAAGATCAAGTTTTTACCATATAATTTGAATTGAGCCCTTTCACATCATGTAACATGACGTACCAACCTAACAATGTTCTCCTTCCCCCATCTGACAAACCTTCACCAGTAAAAGATGAAACCCCATCTCCTTATACCAATGAAACATTTTCTAGTTGTTTTATTCCTTCTATATAAATCCCCATAATATAACCTTTAGAATCAACCTTTTAATGTATTTCATTTGGGAAGTATCACCTCCTCATCCTTGATGCTTTCCCTACTCCTCAAGAGTATGGGAGACTTGACCATCAACCTAGTTATGACCCCAATATCAAAACCATTATCCCTTTCAGACCCTCAACTTGTCAAACTAATTTCATCTATGGAGGACTTGATAAAACCCTCAACACTTTTACCACCTCTTTTTCACCTGAACCATTCACCTCCAGCTTTTCATACCTAGAGAACTAGATTTTGCCAAGATATACCTTTATAGGTGTGCTTGGAAGGAATTTTTCCTATGTAGGTATGAACATGAGCCACATGAGTTTATTCCAATCAAAACCTAAAAACCTCACAAAAATCATGGCCTCAATTTTTCACCACCTAAACAACAAACCAACCCACCTCACATTATCATCATTGATGAGGAAATCCCATCCTCACTATACACTCTACCATTGACAACTGAGGATTATAACTTCATCCCCCCTAAAAAAAATTCATCAACATGATCAACCTCAAACCCCTAACTTATCAAAAAGAGGGTTCAACTATAACCATTCCTCTAACCCATCTTGAGATGATAGGAAATGACTCTCCTACCTTAATAATATTTTGTGTTAGGATGACAATTCCATTCTCACCTATCTTGGTGCACCATATTTTTCTATCCACATATCCCTTCCTCCTGAGACTTCAACCATGTTGAATGAATCCACCATGGATATTAACTTGTGTACTCTGGACAACCTATGCTTCATCAAAATTAACTAATCAATAAATTTTAAGGAACTTCATGATTTCCCCTCCTTCCTACAAGATCACATCATAACAGTTGCTTGGTCTTACAATGACATTCCAAGAATTGACCCCTCTATTTCTACCCATAACATAGTCACCAACTATGATACTAATCTTATTAGGGAAAAACTTTGATTAATTCACCCTCACATAACCCTTTTCATCAAAGAAGAGATTCAACATCTCTTATCTATCAATTTCATTCAATCCATTGACTACACCCAATAGGTTTCAAACATCATGCATATCACCAAAGCCATAGGGGGACTATGCATTTGTGTGGAAATTCATGACCTCAACCTTGCTTTCCCAAAGGATGACTTTCCTCTAGCAAACATTGACTAGCTAGTTGATCTTACAGTTAGCCATGAGATGTTATCTCTCATATATGGATGTTTATGTTACAATCAAATCCTAATTGCCCCTGAAGATCAACACAAAACTACCTTTATCACCCCATGGGGTAATTTTTTCTATAGGGTCATGCTTTTTGGATTGAAGAATACTGGTTCAACCTACCAACATGATATGACCTAAGTCTTCCATGACCTTATCCATAAAATCATAGAATATTATGTTGATGACATTCTTGCAAATTCCAAATATCACAAGGATCATTTGGCCATTCTCAATATTATCTTTGAGAAACTCATCTATTACCATGTCCACTTTAATTAAAGAAGTGTATTTTTAGAGTCTTGTCAGGAAAAATCCTTGGATTCATCATCTCCATTCATGGAATCAAATTTGATCCTACTAAAATCAAATCAATTCTTCATATGCTTCCTCAAATTAAGCTAAAACAATTCCATAGTTTATAGGGGAAGCTCCAATCCATTCATCACTTTTTATCCTAGTTCTAAGACTAATGCCAACCCTTCCATCACATTTTAAAGAAGGATGTCTCTTTTAAGTGGAATAATGGATATCAAAAAGCCTTTGATTCACTCAAATAGTACCTTTTGTATCCACCTATCCTCACCCCTCACGAATATGACCAACCTTTATACCTTTATATTTATAGCACCAACCACTCCTTATGGGCCATGCTCACTCATTAGAATTAATAACATAAAGAGAAATACATCTAATACATTAGTCATATTCTTTTAGAATATAAAACTTGGTACAACTTTACCAAGAAGCTTTTCCTAGCCTTAGTTTTTATGGCCACCAAGCTTTGCCACTACCTTTTCAACCACAAGACCTATGTCATAACCAATACTAACATACTCAATTATACACAATCTAAGCCATACCAAAATAAATTTATATCCAAGTGGATCATGATCTTAGCTAAGTTTCACCTTGATTTTATTTAGTAGAATTCAATTAAAGGGAAAGTCATTGCTGACCAATTGGCTGATACACCCTTAGAAGATGATAAACCTCCTCCTCTTGAGTTTCTCGATGAGTCTATCATAACCCTCTCTCAGGCATACTTCACCTATCAAGTAGCCATGTTATTCAATGGATCAAAGTGTCAAGGTGGTGGGGGATATAGCATCATCCTTATCCCCCTTCATGGTGAACGTCTTCTTTTATCTTTCAAGCTAGATTTTGGGTGTACCAACAATATGGATGAGTAAAAATCCATAGTAATAAGCCTTGAAACTATGTTATCCTTGGGATTCAACATGATCAACATATTTGGTGAATATAAACTTGTTGTTAGTTAAATAAATGGCTCTTATCAGTGTAAGAATGATGTTTTTCAATAGTACAAACAATTAACTAGCATACTCTTAGCTTCATTTTAACACTACCATATCCAAACCACTCCATGATCTAAAAACAAGTTTTTCAATACCATGGCTTCTCTTACCTCTTATATCATATCTTTATCCTTTGAATCTATGGTATATATCATTATCTATAGACTTAACCAGCCCTCTTATGTCTAATTAGACTCTCCCACCATCTTCAATATGGAGGAAACCCAACCTGACCTTTATTATCATTAGATCTTTGACTATATTAACCTTATCATCATTACTTCTGATATTTCTAGGAATGATTAAAGTGAATTTATCTAGAGTACCTCACATTATACCATATTAGGGAGAATTATTTATAAACATGTCTTTGATGGCCTACTCTTCCATTTCCTATGCAGTCATGAAGCCTCTCATGTTATCATGGAAATGCATAATGGGATCTCTGGGGAGTACTTTAATGGCCTAGCCATCACTAAACACATCCTTCACCTTGGTTATTACTATCCTACCCTTAACCAAGACTATTTTTATTATTTGAAAAAGGGTGTTGAGTGTCATGAACATGCCAATTTACATCATGTACCTATCCATAGTCTTCACATATCCATATATTTTTGTCCCTTCTCATAATGGGGTCTAGACCTTACTGGTGAAATTAAAACCCATTATTCATAGTGACATCATTATATCATCATTTCAATCAAATATTTTACCAAATGGGTATATACTATTCCTCTTGTCTCAACCAAATCTAAAAATATTGTCAACTTTATCAATTATCACATCATCTACCATTTTGGTGTTCCTCACAAAATCATCATTAATAATGATAAATATTTCAAAAATAAACAAGTCCAAGGTCTTTGTGATGCATTCAATATCAATTTAAGTTTCTTCTCAACATATCTTCCTCAAGAAAATGGACAAGTAGAAGACTCTAACAAAACCCTCAACAACATGCTAACTAAAATGGTTAATGTATTTGGTCTAGATGGATGTTTACACATCCCCCTTTCCTTATGGGCATATCATACTAGCATTCAAAATACTATGGGTACTATCTATTTATTTTTGGTTATTAGAGTAGAGCTCATCTTGCCTCTCAAATTCCAAATTCCTTCTCTTCACATATCCTTTCAAGATATCATCTCCAAAATTGATTATCATGAAGAATGTTTAGCCCAACTTGAGCTACTTGATGAGCATCATTTAGCAGTACTTACTCACCATCATTTTTATCAAGAATAAATAAAACACACTTATAAAAAACACATTAAAGTGAAAGAATTCAATATTAGAGACCTCGTCCTAAATGAAAACCAACATGTCACCAATATAGATAAAAATAAGCATGGAAAATTTTCTTTAAATTGGCTTGGACCTTATATCATAACGCACAAGTATGGATCAGGATCTTATCAGTTATTCTATCTTGACGAAAACCTAGAGCTTGAGACCCTCAATGATTTGCATCAACATCCTTTGTTGGTTAAAAATGATCAAACTCACCTTTTATCTCACTTAATCTCATCCCCTAATTTCAAGCCACCTTCATCTCCCTATCTTAGGGGCAACTGATTAAAACTAAATCATGTAATTATCCATCACAATCATAACCTAATCACGAATAATGGGTACCATAGATATACCCATGGCATAATTCTCATGGTAATTTATGCCCTATCTTAGGACAAATTCCCATGGTAATTGTCACCTAATCCTCCTTCATGCCTACTCAATCATCCCACAAGTTTATTTTTGCCTTCATAAAATGAGATAATAAAATGTCAAGCCTATATAAGCAAGTCTATGTCAAGAAAAATCAAAAGTAAATTCATAACCAAAAATAATGATGGGTCATTACTAGCATTCATAGACTACTCCCTTTAAGGATAACTACCAAAAAAATATCAAAATTTCTCAATATAAGTTAGACTGCACCCTTGAAAGATAACTATCACAAACCTTAAACAGAGCACACAAACTTAGACCATGCCCTTGAAGGATGGTTGAGTAAAGAATTTTTCAAATCATATAATTTTATTATAATATTACCATATTGATCATCTTCCCAAACCCTCCCCAATGATTAAAAAATAATAAAAGACCCATTATCAAACATTGGAAAAAGAAAAATAATTTTGAAAACCATAATCAGCTCTCATGAGTAGACATCTTACATTGATCAGTCTATAGCTTATATGACATGGAATTGTTTATAATGACTCATTTGTAACCTCTTAAAGAGGCCTAATAATCTCAAAATAAGGTTCCATTTCCATCCATCTCCCCTTTATGCACTATAAACAAGTGATTTTGAGGTTACTTAACATTATGTGGTCAAGACACCCTTTTAACCAACTAACGAATGTTAATGTGAATCATTCAAATGGATTATGTTCCTTAAAAAAATATAACTTCCTTTTGTATTAGTCCTTGCCAATTAAAAACCATTTTACCCTATTTTTATCCTCTCATACTAGTTGATATATTCACTTAGACATTTGTCCCTTGATTATCTTATCTTTCTCACATCTAGTTTTTGTTTAACTTACTTTATGTGCTTCAATTTAAACAAAATGACCATAATCATAACCACACCACATAAATATCATCACAACCATTTTCAAAATCTATAACATCAATATCATATTAACATCATAATACCAATGAACAAATAGAAATAAAACATTTTTCACCACATGTTTAAATCTAAATGAGGAAGAATATACTCATCAAATTTTAGCATAAACATCATCAACATATCAATATCATAAACATGATCATCTCAAACATAAAAATAAATCATCACATCCATACACAACATCATCAAGAATCATAGTCATAAATGTCATAAACATCATCCTAATCACCAAAAACATAACATTCTCATCTTAATCACATAATATAACATCAAATCCATAACCAAACATTATCATAACCACAAATAAAGAGACATATCATCACATTCCTAGCTACGTGAGTCCACATTCACATCATCATGAGCATAACCATAATTAAAATACTCAACATGAACATCATAAACATGAACCACAATCCATGTGCAAAGATCATATCTATAAATTGTGAGTCTATAAACCACATAAAAATCATCATGTATAACAATATAAATATCTCTCTCAAAAATATACATCTCAATTCATTAGCTCATAGGCTGGTATCAAAAATCATACACATAATAAGTATATTGTCTCATAAGCAAACTAAGACCCTAAGGTACCATTACTTCTTGGTGTATCACTTCCTCCTATTATCATTGATGCCTATAATACCATCATGAAAGACTATACCATGGCTAGTGTCGCTCATGCCTAATCCCTCTAACCAATCACTAGTTACATATCTAGTGCAATCCCCTATCTTTATGCCTATTGATCACCTCCACCAGTTGGATCAACATCCATGGCCTATCTACCACTATCATCACCACCAATATTAGTTGTATCATATAGTGCTTGGTGCCATACAGGTTAACCATCCATGATAGCTACATCATATATCTCTAGCCTTGATTGGAGCTCCTCATGATCAATAAAAATGTGAACTAGTTGTGGAGAAAGTAGTATGATATTTGTATCCTCCCTCTTATACCTCAAGAATAATCTAAAGATACCTTGTACCAAGCTAAACTATCATCATACACTATCAAAAGGTATCAACTCTATCTTGCCATCCCACCTACTGTATATCCATTGATATCTCTACAAAGATAGTGTGTGTGTCATGCATAGTGCACCCATCCTTGAAACTTGATATATGGCCTCCAAATCACATATATAATAACTAAGGAATCTAGTAAGCCTCTAAACCAGTCTATATCATGAACCCATCCACTTGGTCCTAAAAGGGAAAAATCATCTCTCTACCTCATAAATCTTACTCAAAAACCCATCTGAGCATAACCTTCCCATGATATCCCTATCAATCATAGCACCTTGATGTGATCATATGCCTAGTAATGTAGAACAAACCCTACACTAATACCATACCTCTTGTGGGATGAAAATACCCATAGCTACCTATAAATCTATACCAATAACACATGTACCCATGTAAACATTATGTGACTTAGAAACATCTCCACCAAGACCCCTAGTAATAAATAATTGAACCTCCCACTAATCAAATTAATTAATGTGTAGGACATCACTGTTATCATCACATGGTCAGTAGCTACCTATCATCTCTAGTCCTCTGGTATAATAGAGTATAGATGAAACCTCCTGAATGCTACCTCATAAAATTTAGGTCATCCACATACAATATCTCCATAAAATCATCATGTTATTCCATCTTAATATGATAAATCATCTCACCCCATATGGGTAGCCATGTAATCATGTGTATATCCTTAGGTATGATAGTCATCTCACTTGCAAAAAGTAGAAAGGTGTTAGTGGTAGGTACCATCTCTTTATGATCACCACTATCATCATGGTGTCCTATGGAACATGTTGGTAATGCAACATAACACAAAGGCCCACCTCATCCATATGAACCCACTTAGCTATAGTCATCCCTTAATGAATCTTGACAAATATCTTAGGCACCTAGTGTCACATCTGGATCCACTCTTGTGCCTACAATGTTTGATAAAAAATAAACGTATTTATCTATACTAGTTTTGATTATGAACTCTACCTCATTCACCATTCAACTCATAAAAATTTAACCTATCTTATCTAAAACCTAAATAATCACCCTTTTTGCCTAAAATACCTAGCCCCAATCTTAAATACTATCTATCACCCTACATCATTTAACTATCTCCCACACCTTCACACCTCAAACTCAACTATTCATACCCTTACCTATTAATTATATTACCTTCACCTTAACCCTCAACATTAACCTTGACCTAAATGTTTTCAAACATGACCTAAAAACTCTAATCTTTAAACCTTTTTTCAAAAACAAATCCACCTCTTATCGATCATTGATGGTCATGGTGATCATTGATGATTAGGTGATAAACAACCTACTATTATTCATTATTGATGGTTATATATGATTGATAATGATCATTATGGGTACTCATCAGTAGAATATCTAAACTCCACCCTTCCCAAGAAATCACCCAAACACCATTATAACCTAAACATTTTCACCTATACATATCCCCACCTTATTAAACCTAGCCTACCCTTTCAATTTAATCTTTATGCTCAAATTCACCATAAAAACCCACACACCCTAAACCTAGGTCAAAACCTAAAAAAAACTAAATCTATAATAGACAATCAATCAATAAACAACCAAATTTCAATATAAAATACATTCACAAAAATCAACTTAATTTATCAATTCAAAAACAACCCTTACCTCATTCCTTGACCATCATCAAGGAGGAAACTTGAGGCCCACTACCTATCTGTGTGCCCTACCACTCCTGCCCTCCATCCTCATCAATCAACCTCTGGCCTACTCAATCAACCTCACCCAATCACTTGCCCTCATCTGTAAGTTCTTCTCACATAAAATGCCAAAATACTCTCAGCAAAAGTTACATACTCAAATAAACCAAATAAGACCCTTGGATATATTTTTAACCATGGCCTTTTAGGGTTGACACCTGACCATTAATGGTTAGGGTAACTGCTGATGGTTAACCCTAGGAACCCTAACCATTGATGGTCATAATAGTAGGGTTTTCCCTCTCCTCTAACCACCAACTTTTCACCTACAAACTTTTAACACATACCCATACCAAGTTCCCACCTACGGAAATTATCTTCTTCACCTACCTTGAAAACCACCACATTACCCCATCACTAGCCATTTTGGCCCAAACTATCACATACTTTTGTAATGAACTTGTCTTGGTCCTTTAGACTTCACCAACTACTTGCCACATTGAATAGTTTTTTGATATTACACTACTTTATGCACACCTAACCAATTTTGTGTCTTCTTGAGATCACTTCCTACCTTGAATACCCATGAAAATACCAAATTTGTCTAGGAGACTTGAGTTTATGAGTGTATTCCAACCATCACATATGGTCATGTGGTCCACTTATCACTTGTCTTTTTAGTACCAACCTTATTTTTACCAACAATGGCAACCTAGTCAATGTGTGATCCTAGATATTTAAATTTTATAACACTTTGTGCAAGTGTTTTTGCTTTAGTACCTAACCTATCACCCACATCCATCACTAACTTAATCACTTATCAAACCCGCACCTAATTATATTTCACCTCATCAACTCCTAGCTTGAGGGGGAACACTTCCTCCCATACTCAAGTAGCCAAACCTTCAACCCATAATCCATTTTTGTTTTATCATTTGCTGATACAAACTACATAATAAAAAATGGCAAAATGTAGATACTAAAAACTGTACACCATGGTTATATATGTCAAAACACTACTAGACCACCTCAGATCCCCTAGGGACCATTTGTAGCCCTTTTGACCACAAACCCAAGTCAAAATGACCCACTGACTAACCCACATTTTGACCCAAATCAACATTTAACCCTTGATCATTGATGATCAGCCTAACCATCAACAGTTAGGCCTGATCATTGATGGTTAGGTTCCCACCACTTGAACCACTAAACTACCACATCATTCTACCTTGATTTTTTATAATTAGCTTTTCCATTATCCATGTGTAGATCAATTCATATCTAAGTTAAAATTATAAAATCTAGTTTAACCTCTCTTAAACCTAAACTTCCACCTCTTACTTTTTCCTATAAAAAGAGATAACTAGGAGGTGAAAAAGGATCCACAACTATCAAGAGCTTCTTGTATCAAAATTTATTTGGTAGGTCATTCACCTAGTGAACCAATAAACTAGTAAGTGTGATAGAGATCTAAAGTATTTTTGTCTATCAAACAAAAACCAAGTGCCATTATTCTACCAAAACTACCCTAGACTCCATCAATGAGTTTATCAACCAACTACCTTAATCATTCATTAGATCAATAGCTAACAAGCTAATTATCTATTTTCAATCATTCAGCTACTTTATTTTTATTTTGTAATCAACCCAGAACAAACAAATCTCTCAAACTTCCACTCTATAAACTCATAAAAATATGAATTTTATTGAGTACATCCAACCCATAATAATCCCTAATAGTCACTCTAACCTTTGATTGTCTATCCCAACCTTTGATGGTTACCCTAACCATCAATAATTACCCTACCTACTGATAGTCAACCCAACCACTGATGGTCACTGTGTGACAAAATAATAGAAAAATATTTTCACCTACCAAAACTTAACCAAATCTAACTTTTTCCCCATCTATATTATCATAGATCCTTAATCTATCTTTGGAACCATATCTAACCTATTTAGCATTAGTATTGACCTGATTATTATTATAATTAGTCAATTTTGTCTTTTCTTTTATCAAGAATTTCTTGTATTTGATTTAAATATCTTCTGTTATTTATGTAAATACTTGATATTTCATTTTTATAACTTTATTATTTAAAATCATGGATTGACAACCTCCAAACAAGCTCATGCTTCTTGGATCTACCTTGCTAGGCAATCCACCCTATTATCTAATTAATCAAACCATTTATTTGAGTGATTTTTTATCTACAGGTCATTCCTCCTAATCCAAAGAGGATTATATACACTCATATTCATTAATTCACATATAATATACCAATTTTTTCTACCATACCCTTCTAAAATTTCTTTTCTCTTCTTTCTAAAGAACATAAGAAAAATTTATCTAAAATAGTAACATACAAAAATCCATCTATTAAAATATTGTTATTATTGATATGAGTAATTAATTCTTCTTTATCTTCCATTTATAATTGGATTTTTGTGCTAATATTTTCCATTACTTCACAAATGAAAATTTTAAAATTTGTAATAAATTACAACAATCAAGAAAGAAAAAATATGAAAACCCTAATTTTTCCTAGGGTTTGATGTTCAAATATTAGTTTCACCAAATTTTTAACCCTAAAATGATCTAGGTGATCTTATTTTTATCCCTATATTTGATTAAATGGGTATATAGAAATGAAATGCACAAGGCTGACAATTATATCTATAGCAAGCCAATTGGGTGTTAAACTTAGATATAGGCATATGATGAATTCATAAATTGAGATAGTATAAATATTAAAAATAAAACTAAGCTACATATGAAAATGACAAAGAATTAATATACTTAGTTTATTCTAATGTTGACATAGTGTTTGATCTAGAACAGGTAGAAATAAAGTTAGAAGATGGTTCTGAGATAGCTCTCAGATTTTGGATTTAATGTTTTTAGTAATCTAGAAACTAACTTTAACCTAGGATAGTTATGTCTATGATACTATCTAAGTTCAATTTTAGTGTCCTAAACATCATACTTATTTAAAATGGATGTCACCACTTGGATGCTTTTCGGTTTGACTTCACCTTCACTTTGGGTTTGATTTTTCCAAATGTATAAGTCTAAGATGTTATATAATCAATAATTAGTGTCTAAATTAACCACCTAGATGCTTCTAGATACTATGTCACCTTTTCTCTAATGCATTCATATCTAGGTCATGGATTTTCACTCCTTGTAAAATAGTAAAACCCTAGTTATTATCCTCATAATGATTGTGGTAAAAATGAGTTAGTGGGTAGATGGTGTTGATCTTCCCTAAATACCCCTATATCAATGAGTGCTACCTAAATATCTAATACTCTGAATATGGCCTCAGACTTATGTAGTTTTCCCCTATAAGTTGGATTTTGTGTAAATCATGCAATGTGTGATAATCAAACACAATAGTGACCTAGCTCATAACTTGGTGAATATAAATTTTGGGTTGATCTTTTAGTACTTCAAACTTATATATGTGATGTCTCTATGACTAAAATAGAAATAAGAAAATGTATGGAAGCTTTTTCTCACTTGAGTTTTTGATAAAATACTTTTGGTAAGTTGACTTGTGAGTTTCCAGGTGTTTCCAAGTTCTTTCTAGGTATGTGCTAGGTGAGGAATGAATGGGGATTGATCATATATTTATACCAATACCATTGGAGAATATTTCATATTAACTTAGGCCAATATTTATGATACATTTAATTTTCAAATTATATCACTTTAAGGCACTAAAAACTTGGATTGGGATAGGACACATGTGTTTACATAGGCATCTGACTGGGATACAAGTATAAACATAGTTGGAAAATAAGTGTAGGTATATAACTTGGACATATGGAAGATAAGTAGGCTTCTATAATTATTATCAAGATATAAGGCTTGAAACATCATAATAACATTTTCTAGATTAAGAGATAAATAATTAGGCACAAATAGATAGTGTATGTGAGCCTTTTGGTAGTAGGAAGGTTTAGATGGTAAAGGCACATCCATGATATGTATTTTCCAAGTGTACAAGACTAAGGAGATATATAATTTATAAATGGTGTCTATAATTACATTATAATTAGTTCATATAATCTAAAATTTGAAATCATTAAAATGTTTGAAGGAAAACTTGGAGATGTGAAGAGGAGAATTAGAGGGTAAGTACACTTGTGTGTTGATGTAACCATGTTTCCTCTTGGTAGTTTAATTTGGTAATGATTCTTCCATATTGAATCATTGGAGAGAGAGAGAGAGAGAGAGAGAGAGAGAGGCTCACAATTTCAACTTGGAGATGTGAAGAGGATAATTAGATGGTGATCATGCCCCTAATTTAGTGCAAAGGTGAGTTGTGCCAATTTAATAAAGTGTGTTAAATATTAATCTCCCATCTCAATTATATACATAATCTATCTAATCTCACCCTAGATCAAATGGTATAACCATATCAACCTAAAAAAATAAGTAGTTCCAAAACCATTGAAGGTGTTAAATCTTGATTGTACTACTCAAAGGAGACAAATGTTATAAATAGATAAAGAATCAAATGCTACATCTTGGTAAGGTTGATACATAAATGTATATGTAATCTAAATATATATATTTATGATTTAGTTATTTTCATGGCATATACACCTCTAACGTGTCCCAATCTTAAGTATCTATCAAAATTTAACCTCTAATTTGTAAATTATGTATATTATCTATCACAAATCTCAAAAAATCTCTTATATCAATGAAAATTTGTGCCAAATGTATAATATAATAACTCATGTGTATCTATATCATGTAAATTATATTAAATTCTACCAATTTTGCCAACTATGTGTATGTGGAATTATGTTTATATGAGGTTCCCCCACTAATATTCCCCCCTTTTGATGTGAGGTTATGTAATTTGATAGTCACCTTATCTCAAAAGGATAAGAAAGCCATGTTATATCAATAAACATATAGTGGTGTCATGTCTAAGTAGATGTGTCAATGAAGCTTATAGTATGTAAACATAAAAATACATAATATGGATGATATGGATCATGGTAATGTCTTAAAGTAATGAATTTAACAAAAAATCAACCACACACACAAGAGCACTCAATGTCATGCAAGGTAGTCTAAGGAGACCACAAATAATGGGCATGTTGAAATGTTTCACACTCAAAAGGGATGACATGCTATAATTTACACATACCAAATAAATAATCAACACTCAAAGCACTATGTTAAACACACAAGGAAATTTATTAAATTTTACATAATCGAGGCAAGATAAAAAATAATAAGTACACTCAAGTAAGCTAAGTGAAAGATGATTAAGTGAAATATATAACCGACTAGCATAAACATGTCATATGATTCCCTTCATACATGTGTAATCCAAATTTCATGTAGCGTATCATTTCAAATACATTATGTAATATGTGAAAATGAGTATAGGAATGTGAAATAATTAGTATATAATCTCATAATGATAATGTATATTGATCATAGACTAATATCACTTGTATCAATCATGATTAATAAGAGTAGACATCCCTAACATAATGTGTCACATGGGTAGAGGGAAGGTCCAACATCTGTACGTGCATGTATCATGAATATAATGTATGCCTATATCACACTCAAGTACCCATGAAACATATGTGTGTATAGAAATATAATGATATGATATCTACTAACATAAAGTAAACAACATATGCAAAAGCTACTAAACATGCGGATGCTAAATATTTTTGTAGTTTTGATTTATTTGAATGTTTTTATATTTTATTCATTATTTGAGTTTTTAAAAATTTAAATGATTTGAAATTTTATTTCAAGATCTAATTTTAGAATTCATCACAATCGTAAGGTATAGGACTTCTTGGTGGCCTTATAAACTTCTTTTATTACCACCATTATTTATATTGAGTCTTTGGCACTTATTCAATATTCTCTTGTACTTGGCTACTAGAAACCAATGGTATTGGTTTATCACCATACCCATCATGTTGAATATTAATTTATTTACCTGCAAAAGGAAAGGTGAGCCAAATATTCATAATATCAATTATCATGCCCATATCGCCCAACCACTTCTACCCAAAATGAAATGTCAAATGTGGTTCCTAGTCTAGTACCCATATGATTATATGGATCACTTTTGGTCCTCATGGTATGAGTAACATAAAGTACCCAAGAGATTATGGAAAGAGTAAATAGTGTTTTAACTCCTCTATAATATGTCTTAGTTTTTATAAACATGAAAAACTACAAACTATGTTCCACAATTATGGATATCAATCTTGAAATGCTCATAGTAATTCCCATTAATATTTGTAATAATGATTAGATCCTATTATCATGGGCATTTTTTAGTATGCACCCTTGTACTTAATATTCTTAAATTATTAGATATCAAGGAGATTTTTTGTTATTTTTGCATTATTTGTATACACCCTTAATTTTTGTATTTATCAATTTATTTATGTAGTGCCTCAAAATAACCTATATCATGGCATGTGATCTAATAATAATTTCAATATTTTGATCCTTCTATATGGTCTAATCTACTTTGAGACCTATGCCTATTAGGAAGTAAAGATACCATCTTGTGTGTAAGTAGTATGGAAAGAATTATGTGTGGAGCATTTAGTGCTATTATGATCTATAAAACACATTATGGTGGCATGTGTGAGGATTCCACATTATTAACATAATATATATGCATTGGTCCCTTATAATGTTGACTTAAACATTTTAGCCAATAGGGATGAATTGTATAGAAATCATTTACATGTTCATTGATTATATTTGATTTGCCTTTAGCTGAGGTTGGTTTTGCATCTTCTAGTGATGGATTTAATTTATCTATACCAAGACTTTAGGTGTGAAGACAATATCTGAGAAATGATCAAGCAGATCAAAATTGAGCTTATGTAATTGCTCATCAGTCATATCATGAAGAATGTCATCATCATTGTCATAATAATCAGAAATCATGCCATCATGTTTCTTAGAATTTGCCAATAAAGGAAGCTCAAATGTTTGGTTTTATATTTATTGTAATATCATAGGTTTCTTTTGTAGTGGAGGTTACTCTATCTATTTGGCCTTATGTTAATTATCCATTTGTACCTCAGATGTTGGTTATTTATGAATATATAAGATAAATTATCTATCATAGTTAATTCACCCATATCATATGCTGATATAGTATTGATTAGAATACATTTTTTGGGTGGTACCATTTGAGGAACCCCTTTCATGCTAGAGTGTAACATTATACAAAATTTGAAGGGTTCAACACTGATACACATTATCCATAATGTATAATCATGTATGAATTTACTCATTGATGTAATGTATATGGTATAAATTCTATAATATTATCCAAGGTCTACCCAAGAGTAAGTTAAAATTTGATGATTGAGACATTACTTCAAATGTAGCTTATACTATTTTGGGTTCCAATGTCACACCTAACTTGATTTAGCCAATTGGTAAGTTTCATGAATTATCAAACCCTTTAATATTCATATATGATGTTTGAAAAATATCATTAGTAATACCCATTTATTTTTAAAAATTTATTTTATAAATATTTAGACCTAAGCCATTGTCAATTAACACTCTCTTGATTCCCTTATTGTGAATATTAACTTGTATGAAAAATAAAAAATATTGATTAATGGTATCCTTTTAGGGTAGATATTTTTAGTCAAAAGTGTCGAGATTTGCATCATTTTTGAGATCTTGCATAATATCTACAAAATAAGCTGGCTCTATGTCACTTTCTACTTGGGTTCCAGGCAAGGCTTCATAAAAAATATCCTTATAGATAGTTGATAGTTTTAAAAGGTCAATAATAGACATCTTATCATGGGTAATTATTACTTATTTTTTATATCATATCATAAACTTTATATTTTATTACTAAACTGGGCTTAAGAGGAACTTGACGTATATGAATAGGTGGTTGGGTAGGTTGGACACCTTTTCCTTTTCGAGTAGTGACAGTCTGGACCATGGAATCCAAGATAAGTCATGGGTGAATAATGGAAGTGGGATATTATTTGCCACTTGAATAGGATCTAGGGGGAATAAAAGGATGATAACATACACATTGGTGCCTAGTGAAGTTAGGCAAGGGTTCAATGTTATTTTATGAAGTATTGTAAAGAGAGACTATATTTTTATCTTATGTTATATCACTCTATTTATTTTTAAAAATTTGTTGAATCCATTAGATTATCTCTTTGATGAATTGAGTAATGTATGTAAGATAACAAGAAATGACTACTAGTATGTATTGTATAAAGAAATAACTAGTGGATGTATTCATGTTAAACATAATTAATTCCTTTATACTTGAAGTAAATGTAATTTTTAATTTTTTTTACTAATTTAGAAATAAAAAATCAAAGAGTCCCTAGGAAAAGATAGGATTGCACAAATAAGACTCATATGTTGGGTTCACTAAATGTTTTACCCTTTTTTTTATTAAGGGTTGGGAGATAACTTAAGCAATTAAAAAAAAAGACTATTTAATAAGTAGGACAATTAAATAATTCAGATTTACAATATATTTTGATATAGTGTTAAATTATGCAAATATGATAAATATAGAAACTACAATTCCAAATAGTAATTGAATTTATTAATCAAGAAGGAATAACACTTATCTTATTAAATGATGTTTAAGTATATCTAAAAATTGAAGGTGTATAAATAGTCAAGATGATGCTCAATTATGATTCCTCATATTATGTATATTATCTATCTATCATCTTAGACACTATTGTCAAAATAGGGACACTAACATCAACCATTTGTTCATAATGAAGTACACTTTTTTCCTATAAATTCCACCTATGCCTATTACAGTCCATTTTTGCATTATATATTGTCTATTTAAATCATGCATATAGGTCATGGATATCATTATGTAGCTCAAAACCCTAGGTCCTCCAATTAGGGCATGCCACCTTACAAAACAAGGGTTAGTAGACTCAGGTGAAGTCAAGATGACCTAAAAGACTCCTCTATCAGTGATCACTACCTACATGGAAACATAATCCAATGAGGGCCTCATAATGATGTGTTTCTCCCATTATGTGGGTTTTTGTGTGAACAATTGTGAAATATATTATATGCGAGTGATTGTAGTGATTTGTATTGTAACTTGGAAAATATTTCTCATGAATTTATTATTAAATGCTTTCAACCTATAGTAATAGTTATCCTATGATTGATATGGAAATAGGGAAGAATAAGGTATTAAAACTATGATATTTAAATGACTAAGAGATTTTGATAGGTGCTTTCTTGGTAGTTGCTAGATGATCTAAATGAGTGGTCTTTGTTTTATATTTATACTACACCTTTTGAAATTATCTTTCAAGATGGTTAATTAAGACAAATAATTTGACCCATGGATATCAAAATATTTTCAAATTTAAGTGTTTGTGAGGTATAGACACTAGATTTAGACCAAGGACACTAGCATCGATATTAGTGTCTTAGTCATGATGTTAGTATCTTGGAGGATAGAGAATTATTAAAGATCTATAATTGATAGTGTAAGATATAAATCAAATTTTAAACATGTTATGGGCTACAGGTGGTATGGGTCATCATAATACCATGTTTGGACTATAGGATAAATATTTAGGCAGAGTAATGTGGAAAATGTGAGCCTTTGGTAGTGGGAAGGTCTTAAACTAAAGTATTGAGCCATGAGTAATATTTTCCAGGTGTAAAGACTAGTTTATCATGTAAAATATAGATTTAGCATCTAGAATTTTTCTAATTCAGCCATAAATCATAAAGAGTAGGTCATAGCCAAGTTTGAATCACCTCAAATAAAATTAAAATTTATCATTTACTAAGTATAAAAATATAAATAATTGGTTAAATTAATTAAATGAGCACTATTGCACACATACACCTAATGGGTAACTACATGCAATTTGAGTTCCCTCTTTGAAGTATTGGATATGTAGGCAATGCTTAACCATTCATCAAAGAGTAGTTGGGGTCAAATAAACCCACCTTATTTCATAACTTTAAAATTAAATCAAATGCTAAATGTGGACCTAGGGTTTAAAAGAGAAGGAGATAATCTTCTAAAATTACATGCACCAATAGTTCCTAAGATTGTACACAAAGAAGACTTACAAAAAGGTGGAATGACTTATGTAGAAACAAATAAGAAAAAATATCACCCAAAAAAATTTTTCAAGTTTTATATGCTAATATTTTTTAGTGTATTCTAGAGTTTAAATATTATATCCATTCAAATCCATAGACTCAATTCTTGATCCAAGTAATTCATAGTCTAGTTTGTAGCCATCCTTCTCATCTACATTTAATATCAGAACTACATAGTATAATGAAATGATAAGTATCTTATTCCCTTAACTCCTTTATGTTTTATAGTTATTACAATTGTAAAATTATATTCTACCTTTTACATTCATATTTATGTTTAATTTAGTTTAAGGTTATATCTTATGATATCACATTAATAAAAACTAAGGTAAAACATAAGGTTTCATGACACTTTGGTGTTGTAAGACCATGGTATATTTATAAAGGTATGTGTATTGGCCCAATACATATGAATAAGTTTAGAAATTTATTATAGAATGTAAGTTGTGTTGTATAATCATATTAATGCTATAAATGAAGGATCATACATTCCACTATCTATGCCTACTAAACCATGGGAAAGTATTTTCATGGACTTTATGTGAATATTACCTATGTCCAAGTTTGGCCATGACTATACATTAGATGTGGAAGTAGGTATAGGCTCAAAAATTATGGAGGTGAAAGTTTATTTTAAGCTTTCTAAGCAAGATAGAAGGCATGGGTCATCAACATAAGACTGGTCAGACTAAGAGATATAGGCCAAAGGGCATAAGATAGATTAGATGTGAGACTTATGAAGTGATAAAAGGTACATAACTAAGAGGAACAACCAAGGTCTAAGTTTTCCAAGTGTACAAGACTGAGGTGTTATATAATCCATAAATATCATAAACATCCTCCCCGCTTTAATCTAGTAATGAATTTGCTACTTTAAAGGAAAGGAATGCATACCTGGGTGTGTATAACACACCTTGTCTTTGTGTATGACCAACTTGAGTAGTTTATTGGTTACTAAATTTTAACCAAGATCATGTTACAATATATAATCAATGCAAGAGAGAGAGAGAGAGAGAGAGAGAGAGAGAGAGAGAGAGAGAGATCACAAGATCATGTTTTGGATAATTCATAAAGTTGTGTAAGTGTGGATAACATTATTTGAAAGAATTCCCCCACTATATATGGAGAAATATAAAAGTTTATATAAATACTAATGTGGAGAACATGTTTCCAAAGCATGCTCCCACTATAATCTAGAGATGTTGAATACTGAATGGGTGTGGAAAACAAGCTCCAATGTATGCCCCCATTGAATTTGAGAATTGTGAAAAATGTGAATAAGTGGGGAGATAATTCTTCCAAATCATGTCCCCATGAATCCATTTCCATATGACATGACTCCACTAAATCTAAAAAATGATATAAGTATGATATATTGAATGAGTGTAGAGAACATGCTTCTAAAGAATGTGCCCACTAAATATAAAATTTGTGCCAAGTGTGGATAACATGCCTCTATAACGTTATACCAATAATATGACCCCCCCCCCCTTAAGGTGAGATAAATATAGGAATTAATAGTTACCTCACCTCAAAAGGATAATATAATTGTATAATTTGTGAATGTAACCATGTAACAAATAGAAGGAACATGTCTAGGTATATGTATCATTGAAGTGCATAAAGCAATGTGATCACATGAAGACATAATATGCATGATAAATATCATGGAAACATATAAATATTAATAATATAAGATCAAAAATTAAACAAGCAAACACACAAGAACACTCAAAATAAAGTCAACAGGCAATGGCCTAAGGAGACCACAAATGAGGGGCATGTTCAAATGTTGCACAATTGAATAAACATGATTTTGTAAAATGTCCATAAAATCAAGAATGACATATTCAAATGTCAACACAACAAGTAATGACATATTAAAATGTAAATGAAAACATACATAGGCACATGGGCCATAACTAAAGTAGCATATTCAAATGCTCAAATAAGGAATACAATATTAGTGTAAGACACTTAAGGAAGTGCATAAAGTAAATCATAAGCAACCAACATAAACATGTCATAGTATCCCATGTATCAAGTTTGTTAGGAAAAAATATCAATTGTATAACATATTAATTATCCTATGTAAAATATGACCATAGATAAAGGAATGTGTAATTACATATGTAAGCTCAAACATGATAATGTAAAGTGACCATCAAATCATATAACCTTTGTGTATCAATATCAAATAATAATATGCCCCATACGTCTACAAGTCATGAGTAGAGAAAAATAACATCCAAAAATAGAATTAGATCTTGTGTGTGTGTGTGTGTGTGTGAGTGAGTATCATTCTAAAATATAAGTGTGACACATGTGTGTATGTAGGAGTAACTAAGTATGTTGGCCATCAACTTAGAACTAACACATAGATGATAAGGAACTAATATAACATGTAGGTGCCGAACATGTTTTTGGATTTTTGAATGTTTTTTTTGGTATTTTTAGTATTTTTGGAATATTAGCATAGGTATATTCAAGTAGGTCCTCATCATCAAAATGAGTAGGGCCACTTGGAAAGGATTTTAAGATTTGTTTATATTGATGGAGTGAAAACACTTCAATGTTTTTGTGTAATGGTATACCTAAAACTAATGGTGTAAGAAAATAATCATGTCCATCATGTTGTATGCAAATCTTCATACCCATATTATTAAAGTTTACATACATGTTTTTGATATATAGCTTAGTGGTCCACTCAACTAGTCAATTTTTTCTAAACTTTAGTTTTAAATGTGGTTCATTTGTTGATATTCATATAGTTTAATCTTCAACACATAGGCCATAAGTAATGGGTAACCAAATGTATCCTTGATATTTGTAACCTATATTAGTTTGTTTTTAGTATGTCCCAATCATGCAATAAAAGTGGTCTTGTAAGTTATATCCTACCTTTTTGGATCAAACATGATATGGTGGAAATATACCCCATTAATATTAGTATTAATAGTTAAATCTTCATGATTTTGTCACTTTGAGGGATATCTTTCTTCTAAAATATAATAAGGGTTTTGCATTTTTCCCATTGCGTACACATTGTGTATGCATCCTTCATTCTTATATTATTAGATGAGGTTTTTAAATATTGCACATTGATTGGTATTATGGATAATGATCTAATTTTAATTATAATATGCCACTCCAATTATAGGTAGTGGTCTATTGTCTGATTTGTGTTTGATAGAAGGTAAATAAATCATCTTATGCTTAAGTAACATGGCTAACATGGTACTTGGAGTATCTTGTTGTGTCTTTGGGAATCCTTTTGAGAAGACTCCACATTATTCATGTGATGAATTTGAATTTAACCCTTAAAGTTGACTAAATGTTTTTAGCCAATAGGGGTGTATGGAGTAACAATCATTTACATGCTCATCTGCTATTTTTATTTTGTCCTTTTTTGGATTCAATTTTATACTTTATAAAGGTGGGTTTAACTTATATGTGCCAAGACTTGTAGGTACAAATAGGCTATGTGGAAGGTGATCAAGTGGATCAAATTTTAAGTTTTGTATTTTCTCATTTGTCATATCATAAATTATATCATGATCACTATCATAGTAATATCAAACATGGCCATCTTTTTCCTCAATGCTGACTAATAAAGAAAGCTCAAATGTTGGGGGTTCTTATAGTCTTTTTTGGATATATTGGTAATGGTTATTATTCATTATGCATATCTATGTGCACCTCAGATTTTAGTGCCTTATTTGCATATATAGATAAAGGATGTATTGTACTTGACTCACCTATTTCATATGTATATATATGATAAAGAGGGATGGATTGTTTAGGTGGTACCATTATAGGGATGCCTTCAATTTTGAAATGTATCATTTTGTAAGATTTGAAAGGTTCATCATCAATAGGCATGGATAATAAGGTGCCATCATGTATGAATTTTACACATCAATGGAGTGTATATCGGTCAAATTCCACTAAACATATCCAATTTCTACCCAAAATTAAATTATAATGTAAGGATTGATACATTACCTTAAAAGTAGTTGAAATTATTTTTAGTCCTAAGGTCACATCTAAGGTAATTTGTCCAAATTGAGGGCTACGTGAATTGTCAAACCCTTTATGTGCATAATTATGTTTTGAATAAGAATTTTGTGTTAATATACATGGTGGTTATTAATTTCATGATACAAATGTTTACACCTAGTCCATTATCAATGAGCATTCTTTTAATACCTTTACTTTTTAATCTAAATTTTGGTCAATAATATCTCTGGATGATAAATCTATTGGATAAAAGGTGATAAGCTTACTATTGTTCTTGACATCATTCATAAAATAAATAAAATAAGTAGGCTCAATATCACTTGGTAATCATGTCTCACACAATGCCTCATATAGGATGTCCTTATATACATTAGATTATTTTAAGAACTCAAAGATTATAATATTTGCATGAATATTTCTCAATTGGTTAATAATGTCATATACCTTAGATTTTATTACAAGCTTAAGTTTACAAGGCACCTATTGTATATTAATAGGTGGAGGAATAGGTTGATCAATCCTACCTTTTTAGAATTAATAACATTGACCATGTAATCTAATATAAGTTATGGGTGAGTAAAGGGTGTAGGATGGTGTTGTGGTAAACACACTCCATTTTTTTAAGAAATGGGGGACACCTATTTTGAAAAATTATAACCATAATTCATGGACCCATTCTCACATTTTTATTGGCTTCACCTATATCGAGTCTCCAAAATCTCAAGTCACCATGCTTCTTTATTTTTCTCTAAGAGAAAATGATGTTCATAATGACCAGTGGATCTAAATAGAAGGCATTATCAATTTATTAAAGAGACCAAGGAAAATCTCATCTATATTCCATGATTAGGATGGGTAATATTTCCTTGAATGGTTAACTTTATAATTTTATAGGGTTTCCCTTACTTAGATGTTCCTAGAGTCTCAATCCTATTCCTGATGACCTCATAGTACTGCATAACATTACAGGGCCTAGTTTGTGACTAAGTAATTAATTTATAGTTAATCCTTTCACTTTAACTTATTAATTTTTTGTGTTTTATATGGGATCTTACATGTGTCAAATTATTAGTGATATGTACCTTCAAGATATTCAACTAAGGGATAATCACATGTTGCACAATAAGAAAGTGCCATGTGGCCATTATCAAACCTTTCAGCCTCCCAGTTTGACAAAAATGTCAAATCCTAGGAGGGCCCAATGTAATTAGTAATCACCATGAATATTATTATCAAATGCATTAGTCTCTCAAGCCTAAAAGAGATTTCATAACCTAGGAGAGCTTAATGTAGTAAAGAGGTGCCATGTAGCCCCAAGGCATACACCATTAGTGCTCTAACAAATAACCCCACACTAAAAATAGAATGACAAGTCACCCAAACCTAATAGAGATGTTAGATCTTAGGAGATCCTAGTCCAACTAGTGAATTGCATGCTAACTAGTGATGGATTGGTTAGTCTCATGATCCTAATAGAGATGTCATAACCTAGGAGATCCTGACTAAATCAGGAGACACCATGTGCCTTAAAGGTCAATGGTGACTTAATTTAACTAATTAATATCTCTCCATTATCAAACTTATTAGTCTCCTGAACTATCAAAGATATTAGAACCCAAGAGACCTTGATGTAGTGAGGTAGTGACACACATCTTATGTCCAAAAAAGTCAATCTTGTAGCCTGATAAGGCTATCATAATCTAGGATGGCCTCACATATCATGGAAAAAACTATGGAATAACCAAATAATTTAGCAGGTGGGCCCCCTAAAGGCCCTAATATTCATAAAACCAAGTAAAAATATAACCACAAGGGCTAATAAAAGGATGCATCATGTCATCATCTACCATCTCATCTCCCCCTGAATATATAACAACAAAGTGTTGAGCTATGATTAGGTCTTAACCATTAATGTGAAGGCCAATTAGGATGTGATAAATTATTTAAACTCAAATATATTGGTAGAATTGAAGGATGAGGTAGTTTTACACCTACCCCACTCTAGACATTGATGAAGTGGGGAATGGGATCCTGATTGGATAAGTTAAAAATGTCACATTGTCTTTACTAGATATGGTAAAAAATGTGTAAACATATACTCCAAATTTAACTTTGGATTGGGAAATAAAGTCAAGGATTAAGCCATCAATTCAAATTTAAACCATTATGGATGAGCAACCAAATGCCAATAATGGAGGGGGATGAATTCAAGTTTGAATAAGTGTCCCAAGGAAATCTCATTAGTCATTATATCTCTGAGATAACAAATTTTACCTCATTTATCTCTACTCCTACCCACTAATTTTGATCCTTTCTCTTTTAGCCTGATATTTTCACCAAATTTCATCCCATAGTAATGGCCACTTCTTCAAACACCAAAGCTAAGACTAAGTATAGGGATACTTTTTTCCCAAATGGTCTGACTCAATTTAAGAACTATAATGAAGTGTTCAAGGCCATTGACATGATTCCTAAATAATCAATTACCAATTATGATGATGAATCTCATTTAAAGATGTCTTAAGAGTGTACTATAAATATGGCATACATAGATCTATGGCCAAGCCCAAATTCCTCCCTTGTATCAACTTATTTGGAAAGTTGTTGCTCACTACCAGGTAGGTGTAGAATAAAATTCATGATTGGGTCTACTCAACCAGATATCAACACTATATTTCCAACATCTTGAGCATGTCCTATAAATCTTACTACATTATCCTAGACCCCAATTTTTCATATAACTCAATGGTGGAGAAGACTAGGATCAAAACCTTCTAAATATATGATGTCCTCCAGGATTGGGTGGAGAATTTGGATGGTAAATGGGTTAATAAAGAGTTTGTCAGTGCATATATGGTATACACCTTCAAGGAATGGGTTCAAATTAGCATGATCTTACTGAACTAGTTGTTTGAGGCCTTGGATTACCTTCACATTAATAAATAGTGAGTGCCACTACTTCATATGATCCTCAATGGCTCCCAAGTCCCAAACCTAGGAGGAGTGGTCAATTTCAACATATTCAAATCCATAGTAGATGCACAAGAAGGGGGATATTTTTACATTATGAGCTATCTCATAGATTCATTTTGTGGGACACTCACTTTTAATCCCTCTATCTTTCTTGCATGGGTTTTAACAACCCTATGGTCCATGTAATTTATAAAAACTATATGGTCACCAATACAAAATTAACATTTCGGAAATTTATTAATGATACTACCCAATGGTATACAACATGATCAATGAGGCCCTTATGCCTCATCTATCATAATAAATCAAATATTTACTAATCCCATTATAGACTACTAGTATCTTTGGGATGACATAAGCATCCAAGTTGCAGGCATCATTAAAGAGGCCTTATAATTACCATACCATGTTCCATATCATATTATGGAGGTCAAAATAACTTATGAATTGGTGGAAGGTGTTTTCACTTATTATATCAATCACTAAAAAAAGGCCTACCCACCTCTAGTAATAATCATCAAGCATCATGCATATTGTTATTTTCATCCCCTATAAAATGTGGTTGTAGGATAAGACTCTTTGGAATCAGGAAGATCTGATCCATGATATTGGGACTTAAAAGGAATGATCCAAGCCCATTTGGAGAAGTACTTAGCTCACCTCAACCTTAATTATGGACACTAGATGGTAAATTATGATGAGTTATATATAAATGTCATAGATTACTAAGAGGTTTTCACAAGGATCAAATCCTACATAAAGGGGAAGGGTAAAAAGGTCTAGTTCTCTAGGCCCTCTTAGAACCTTTCTACATTAACTTAGTATTTTGGGGATGTCACACCAAATCCCCCTATAATTTCTATAAAAATCCTTTAAGGAATCCCATTATCTTCTCCCCCATGCCTAATGGCTTCCACCACCATGGCTTCTCCTCGTCCATCAACTTAATCATCTTATCCCTAGCCAAGTCAATCTTGGGTGACTTGGTAACAAGTGTCCCAAGCATAGGCAATTCTAAAATAAATGCCTCAACCCCAAACCACATAGGATCTAATATTTGTTATTAGTAGCAATATAAAAATGATCCTAAAGTAAGATCCATTTGTGCATCAGTATATGTTCCTTCCCTCATTTCCTCCTCTTTCCAATTACCTTCTACATTACCACCCATTTTCCCAATTCCACTACCTCCTCTCTTTGCCCAAACATCTGTAGCCTCCACCATTCCTATCATCTTATCTTATTCATTTCCATCTGACCCTTCTATTCCCTAACTTGGAACTTTCTCAATTCTGCCATTGATGATGCCTCAAATGTAAGTGCCTTTCAAGGCCCTATCTTTGTTATCCACCTCAACTATTCTAAAAGTAAGTAGACCCATGTGTGTGTCTCCAATGACAAGGGTCATCTATGTAATCCCTCTAACAACATAGAAACTATCATAGTCAACTTCAACATCCCTCACTAATCAAATCCTTCCATAGAAAAATTTGGAGTTGACTCAGGTAAAAGGCCAAGGAAGAAGTGAAAGGAAGTTCATGCTTGGCCCATAGTGTATATACTAGTTACTCTAGTTATGCCTCCACTGCTAGTATATTTTACTCTATAACTCACCCAATTAAATCCTCTCTTATCTCCTCAAATACCTTTTTCCATCGCCTTGATCACTCAGGGATTTATCTTTAATCATGTAATCTCCTCACTTTTATTACACACCCCCCAGCTAGAGGTCATCTCCCCTCAGGTGGGCATGATCTAGAGTTAGTGGTAGGTGCATATATTCCTATGGGACTCATCATTCACTTTCCCCCTTTCTCCCCCATGCCTCATCCTCCTCCTCCATTAATTTCATCCTTCACTCCTGTTAGGACTTGTTCCAAAGTCTTAACATTAGGTTAGATTTTTTGGTAGGTTAAATAAATAATTGTAAATGGGGACTCCATATTCTTAATAAAGACAACCCCATAAGATAAAGTTACTTAGTTTTAGTTTTAGGTAGTTTTATATTTTTGATTTAATTAATTAAAACTACCTTACAGGTTGATTTCCCATAAATAGGTGGTTATAGGATTAGTTGGTTTTACCGGTCATGGGTAAAATATATATATATATATATATATATATATATATATATATATATATATATATATATATATATATATATATATATATATATATATATATATATATATATATATATATATATATATATATATATATAAATATAATCTATGTTTGCAATGTAAAAGGGTTAATGGAATAAAGGCACCCTTATGTACTTTTTTTTTGAAAATTAATAAAATACTTATGCACTTGAAATAAGTGGGGACAAGGTTCAAATTATTTGATGAAGGAGTTATCAGTGGTATCAGAGCTTGGTTTTGTCCATCACGGTGAAGTTTAGGAGCTTGGTGAATTTGAAAGAAGGCAAGGTGAAAAGTTTAATTCATGAGAAATAAAATAGTATGAAATAAGCTATGTCATATCAAGAAAATATTTCATTAGTTTAAATGTAATATCAAAATTTTGAAAAATTATTAAATTATTTTAATTTTTCAAATATTTTTGCATTTAAACCTGTGTATTTCTCTTATAATACCATCTAGTCATTTTGGCCATTCAATATCCATTAAATTGTGTTTAAAATCCTCATATGGCATTAAAAATGAATTTCTTAGCATTTAAATGTTATTAAATTCATTAATTTTTGGCAAAAACAAACTTGTATGGCCTGTTTGCAAATTGAAAACCTCTATAATTTTCATCCATGGCTGCCATTGTTGATTGTATTCATTCTCAACCCTTTTGAATCCAAAAACACCTATAAATCTAGTTAAAAACTCTATTTTGAATCCTCAAAAGAAAATCTGGCATTTTTTTGGATTTGTACAGCCAATGGTATGGCCTTCCAATGCCTTGGCTAAAATTTGAAGCTATTTCTAGCAAAAAACTACCTTAAAAAATTACTAAATTCAGCCAAAACCTTTTTAATACTACATGTACAGATTTGTATGGCCTCAAGGAGTGAGAACAGGAGCAAATAAAATTTATAGGAGCTACCATGGCATCCTAGGCAAAAATGGCACTATAATAAAACTGGCAAATATTTTTTTTATGTTTCTAAAGTGTTGGATATCAAAAATTTGCCTTAGATGGGTCCCATGTGAGAAATCTTGACTAAGAAGGTTAAAAAAAGGAAAAATCTTAGATTTATTTACATACATGTAATTTTTATTTTTTTTTCCCTCATAGACAAAATCTAGCATAAGTACAAGTTTCTGAGTATTATACTTTGAAAGTTCTCTTAGAGCAATTGGTTAAAGTCATTTTGTAAGAAGCTTGCAAAGAGGAGGTCAAGGGTTCAAATCCCTTCTTTTTGGAAGAAATTTCCTTAGAATATACTTTTGTAAAAGGAATATTCCCTTTCAAATCTACTTTTTCTATGCCTTGAAAGTTTTGAAAAGCATACTTATTGTATAGTGTTGTTTTGAAAATAAAAAAGGGGAATTAAATTCTATTTATTTTACATTATTGTGGTGATATAAGGGTGTAATTGGTGGAATAAGGAAGTAATTTGTCAAAATAAGGGTGTAATCAATTGATTTTTGGTGAGGTTAAGTGAAAAACCCATAAAAATTTCTTTTTTTCCTTTTTTTTGCTCTATGTGGAGGTTAAGTGAAAAACCCCATAGAAGCAGTGTCTTGTGCAGTGAGTGTCATATTTGTTTCATCTCTTTTGCATTTTGTTGCTCTTTTATCTATTGCACCTGCTTTATTTCAAGATGATTAATATTCAAAACTTTATTTTAGATAGTGATAGATTAACAATTTCCAATTATTCTAATTGGAAACGATTGATGGAGGCTTCAATAGTTTTTAATGAGTTATGGAATATTGTCAAGAATGAAAATCCCATATTGCCAATAGAACATGCTAAATTAAATGTATTCAAATTTCATGATTCTAAGGCCTTATCTCTCATTATATGTTGTTTTACTCATGATACTTATGTTCATATTGAAAATTCTCTTCATAGTTGCACTGCATGGAAAACATTGTCAAATTTGTATGATAAGAAACCTAAGCATAAGAAGATATATATTCATATGTAGTTGTTTACTTTGTCATTAGATTAATATGGGGATATGGGAGAATATATGTCTAAGTTAAGAAATATCACTACTGAGTACACTAAGGTTGGGTTTGTAAAACTAGATGATGACCTCATAGTCACTGCTACTTTGAAAGGACTACCTGGGTCTTATAGAATTTTTTTTGAAATGTTACATGTCTCTGACAAGATCATAGGCATTAACTTTGATAAGTTGGCTAAGTTTCTCATCCAACATGACCTCTCTCTAGCAAAAAAATCTAATAAAATAGAAGAAACCCATGTTTTAGAGTCAAAGCCTAGTTCATTTTCATCTGGGCATCAAAACAATAGAGGAAACAACTATAGAGGGGGTCAAGGTTACAGAGGAGGAAGATATAAAAACATAGGTAGGGGTTATTCAAAAAACCAACAATCTAACCAATCACATTCACATGAAACAAGTGATTGAGGACATGGTCACAACTCATATAGGGGTAGAGGTCAAGGTAGATCAAACATTCAGTGTCATAGAAGTGGAAAATTTGGTCACATTGCCTCAAAATGTAGGATTCATTTTGATAAAATTTAGAGGCCACAAAAAGTGACTAAGTCTAACTCTACTCAGTATGCTGATCATGACTATGATGAGTCTAATAATGTTGCCCATGAATCTATATTCACTACTTTGGGGCACATTGATTATATTGAATATGAGGCTAGAGATGAGATCAAAGATTTATGGGTTTTAGACATAGGATCAACCAAACACATGACATTTATGAGAGATTTCTTTTGGTATTTCAAGGGAGCTTCTCTCTCTCCAGTTGCCTTGGCACATAAGTCTATGCATACACCACTAGGACTTGGATCTATTTGGATTCTTCTTCCTAATGGGTCTATAAAATACTTGGAGGATGTTTGGTATGTTCCCACATTGAAGAAACACTTACTTTCTTTGGTAACTATTCAAAATAAAGGTTATCAAATTTTACTTGAAAATGGGCTCATTTACATCAATTTAGTGAAAGATGATTATAAAATAATGTATACAGAATATGAAGATGGAAACTTGGTTAGATTACATTGTAAAGTACTTCCTCCCACTATAGAACTTGTGGCAGTTGTTGACACAGGTACAGGTACTATGTCTACACAGTGGTTATGGCATCTCTGCTATGGACATTTGAATATCCACTTTTTAGTGGATTTGCATAGATATGGTATGGTGAGTGGGCTTTCCACTTTTCACAAAGATAGTATTCTTTATGAGTCATGTGTTTTGGGCAAATAAAATCAATAAAAATTTCCTAAATAGTCATCCTAGGGAGCTAACAGATGTTTTTAGTTAGTTCATAGTGATGTATGTGATGTGAAAAAGTCATCCATTGGTCGGTGTAGATACTTTGTCTTGTTTATTGATGACTTTTCTTGGATGACTTGGGTATTTTTTATGAAAAATAAATCTTAAGTTTTCTCTAATTTTGTTGATTGGTTACACTTATTCAAAAAAGAAACAATTTCACATTTGGTCACTCTTCATTTAGATAATGGAGGTGAGTATGCCTCAAATGAATTTTTAGATTATTGTCTAGAACATGGCATTCATCGACAATATAATAAAGCTTATAATCCACATCAAAATGGAGTATTTGAATGGATAAACAAAACTTTAGAGGGCACAACACATGCCATGTTACACTACAAATAACTTGATGATAAGTTTTGGGTAGAATTCATTGGTACTACAGTGTATTTGAGAAACAGTTCCCCCACAGTTGCACTTTTGGGACAAACTCCATATGAGGCATGGTATGGGTTTAAACCAAAATTTAAACACTTGAAAGTGTTTGGATGTCTTTGTTTTGCTTTGGTTCCTATTAAACATAGAACTAAGATAGAACCATGAAGTCAAAAATGCATCTTTCTTGGTTATTTTAAAGATAAAAAGGGGTTTTGTTTACTTGCACAGGATATAAGAAAATTCATAGGGAGTCGAGATGTAATATTTGATGAGTTTGGGACTATGAACACTACAGAGATTGATTCTCAACCTGATATATTAGAGAGGAAAAATATAAAAATAGATAAGGGTTTGAATAATGGGGATAACTCTTCAAAGTTTTGGTATGAGACTCAAATTCCTTCACTTTCCTCTCCTTCATCTACAAGTTCACAAGTTGATGATTTATAAATTGTTGAAAATTCTCTATGTCCCCCTTCAAATGATGCACATAACGAGAATTATGGAGTCCTTGATTTGAATTATTTGACTAAATATCCAAAATGGGCTCAAAGTAAATTTTTTGACTTGAAAGCAGATGAATTTGGTTTAATAGGGCTAAAGAATTCTCAAAAAGAGGTAAACTATGCTATGGTTGTTACTACTTCTTCCTCTGAGACATCCACTTTTGAGGAGGCATCTACTAAACATGTTTGGTAATAGGAAATGAAAAGTGAGTATGATTCCATACTTAGCAATAATACATGGGTTTTAGTTGATCCTCCTCCACATGTTAAACACATAGGTTTTAAATGGGTTTATAGGACTAAGTATAAATTAGATGGCTCTAGTTATAAATATAAGGCAAGACTTGTTGAAAAAGGATATGCGTAACAAAAAGGTATTGACTATGAGGAAACATTTGTACCAACTGCCAAATGGAACACTATTCATATGGTATTTGCCTTAGTAGTACAAAATGGTTGGAATGTATATCAATATGATGTTAAAATGGTTTTTTATATGGTGATCTATATGAAGAAGTATATATGAAATAAGTTCACAGTTTTGAATAGGTGGGTGCCAAACACAAAGTGTGTAAATTGATAAAAGCTTTGTATGGGCTAAAACAGGCACCTAGGGCTTGGTATGAGAAAATGGATTCATACTTTAAATCCATTGGTTTTCATCATAGTGAATTTGATGATACTCTCTATTTTCAAGTGCAAGGTAAGAAAATGGTGATACTTGTTCTCTATGTCGATGACTTGTTTATCATAATTAATGATGAAAACCATAAAAAGTCTATGAAGAAAGATTTAAAATATGGTTTTTAGTTTATAGATCTTGGACTTCTTCACTACTATCTAGGCATAGAGGTAACTTAGAAAGATCATACTATTTTCATTTCACATAATAAGTATATTTTTGAGTTATTAGATAGGTTTAGTATGAGTTATTTCAAACCTTCCCTCACTCCCATGGAAAGTAACTTGAAAATTTCCAAGGATGATAGCAGTGCCTTTTTTGATGGCACCACATACAGACAATTGGTGGGAGGTTTGATATACTTAATGACTACCAGGCTTGATATTTCATTTTTAGTTGGAATTTTTTCTAGGTTTATGCATGAGCATAGAAAAATTCATTGGCATGTAGCAAATCAAGTACTTCATTACCTTCATAGAATGAAAACATATGGCCTTGAATACCACTATATCAAGACCTTCAAACTTATTGGATATTGTGATGCAGATTTTGGTGGATGTGTGAATGACAGAGTGTCAACCACAAGATACACTATGCATATGGGTTCAACTATCATTACTTGGTGTTGTAAGAAGTAGGATACAGTGGCAAATTCATTAGTATAATTAGAGTATATTATAGCATGGGATGCTTCTAGAGGAATTTTTTACCTACATCATATTCTTGAAGATCTTTAAGTTTCTCAGTTTGCTCCTACATAGTTATACATTGATAATCAAAGTGCAATAAAGATGTCCAATAATCCTATGTTTCATGCCAAAACAAAACATATGGATGTCAAATAACGTTATCTATGAATGATGGTGGCAAATAAATCTCTTGATCTAATATATTTCCAAACTACTGATCAGATATCTGACATCTTCACAAAACCCCTTGACATAATCAAATTTGAAAACTTTAGAAAAATGCTTGGTATGTGTCTAAAGACCTAACTTGGGATCATAGGGGGGTTTTTTAGGACTCGTTCCAAAGTCTTAACATTAGGTTAGATTATTTTTAAGGTTAAATTAATAATTGTTAATGGGGCATGCATCTTTTTAATAAAGACACCCCCATAAAATAAAGTTACTTAGTTTTAGTTTTAGGTAGTTTTATATTTTTGAGTTAATTAATTAGAACTACCTTACGGGTTGATTTCCCATAAATATTTGGTTATAGGATTAGTTGGTTTTACCAGTCATGGGTAAAATCTATATAATCTATGTTTTCAATGTAAAAGGGTTAATGGAGTAAAGGCACCCTTATGTACTTATTTTTTTGAAAATTAATAAAATACTTGTGCACTCACACTAAGTGGGGACAAGGTTCAAATTATTTAATCAAGGAGTTATCAACTCACTCCACTTATTACATTTTTCCCATGCCTTATTCTATACTTATAAATACCATCTCTATCACCCCACCAATACCTCCCAAGACTTGAGGGATGGTCCCTATATCTAAAGTGTTAAAAATGTCAATGTAGTGTTAGGAATATAGAATGTAGATCAATAATAATGAAATAAAGACATAATTAAAATTTATAAATCATAATAGAATAGAGACACAAATTTTACATGGTTCACCCAATATGGGCTATGTCCACATAGAAACTACTAGTCCTTATTATTCAATCCGTCAAATGAAGGGAAAAAATTGTAATACATCCACTACAATATCCTCTTCACTCTCATAATCTCACACAATTACACCTAATTACAATGCCCTCATATCAAAGGATGGTTACAAATTATGGAAAAAATGCACTAACTTAATTTTTACCATTAGATATAAAACCTAATAATAAATGGTCCAAACTAACTACAAATTACAACATTTTATAATGAATTTTTCACAAAATTTTCCTTCAAGGGAATTTCCCCCAAAACCCCACCAAGGGGGCTCTAAAATAGGTTTAAACCCCTCCTATAACCCCATGGTGACTATAGTGGGAGGGCATTACCCCCCACACCCTCATGTTAGGAACTAGGCATTAAAATAAGATCAAGCCCCACCGTCCAACAATATCCCACTTGGAGACTGATTGTTGCAACTCCACAACGATACAATATTACTTCGAATTTTCTTTGAAATTTGACCCTCACATGTTACTCATATTCCTTATTATCCTTAAAGACATATTGAAGTTGAACAATGCTCTAACTTATTTTTAGTGACTACCTTTGTTAGCATATCTATAAGATTATGACACATATGGATCTTTTCCAACCTTAGTTGACCATCCTTCAAAAATAAATGAATGAAGTGATACCTGAGTTATATATGTTTGGTTCTTGAGTGTAATTCCAAGTTCTTTATTAAATGAATTACACTCTAGCTATCACTATACAACATGCAATTTTCTCGCTTATGCCTCAAATCTTCCATTAACCATTGCATCCGTATCATCTCCTTGATATATTCTATATTTGTAACATATTATGCCTTTGTAGTTGACAAATCAACTATATTATACAATTTTGAAATCCAACTAATTGCTATGTGACCAATAGTGAATACATAATTTGTGGTTCTCCTCCTGCCATCTAAATCCCCAGCCATGTGTGAATCAATGTATCCTTGTAAGGTAACATCTAAACATTCATATAAAAAATGTCTATCAATGGTCCCTCTCAAGTACCTAACAATCCACTTGATTCTATCCCAATTCTCTTTTCCTAGATTGTTCATAAACCTACTAATAACTCTCACTACATGAGCAATATCTGGTCTAGTGCACACCATAGAATACATTAAACATCCAATTTCTAAAGTATATGGCACTTTGGTCATGTAATTTATTTATTCCTATGTTTTAAGACATTTTTCCTTGCTTAATTTTAATTACCCTCCCAAAGGTGTACTAAAAGGTTTTGCATCTTGGATAGTGAACTTGACTAACACCCTCTTGATGTATTCTTCTTAAGACAATGTCAATTTCCTATTTTTCTTGTCTCTTTTTATTCTCATACCGAGGATTTGGTTTGCAACACCCAAATCCTTCATTGAAAATGAATCTACTAGTTTTCTTTTTAGATCATTTATATCATGCATGTTAGACCCTATAACAAGCATGCCATCTACATACAATAACAAGATAATATAGCTACCATTATCTAATCTCTTAAAGTAAACATAGTGGTTATAATGACATATACTAGAGCCTTTTTCTATCATAAACATGTCTAATTTAAAATACCACTATCTTGGAGCTTGATTTAGGCCATACAAACTCTTCTTTAACCTACACACCATTATTTCCTTACCTTTGACTTCATATCCTTGTGACTGCTCCATATATATTTCCTCCTCAAAATCACCATGAAGGAATCATATCTTCACACCTAACTATTTAAGGTGAAAATATTCTACTACTAGCAAACTTAAAACAGTTCTTATGGAGGTCATTTTAACTACTACAAAAAATATTTTGTCAAAGTGAATACCTTTCTTTTGTGCAAACCCCTTTACAATAAGTCTAGCCTTGTACCTCTTTTTTCCTCCATCTTATTCCTTCAACCTCTAAACCCATTTATTAGATAATTCTCTTTTATCTATAGGAAAATTTGAACCAAATCCCAAGTTTGGTTGTGTACCAAAGAGTCCATCTCTTCTTTCATGCCTTGCTCCCAATTCTACTTGGTTTTTACCTGAATTTCTTTTTCATAACTTTATGGCTCACCACAATCAATCAATAATAAATAATAAAGTGAAGGAGAGTAATGTTTAGGTATTCTACTTTAGTAGATATTCTAACTACACTTTCAGGAGTTTGAGGTACTTATTGTAGTTGTTGCACATTTTGATTTTCTAGCACTTTTGGAATTTTATTTCCAATAATTTCATTAAGTACTACATATTTTGTAGTTGACTTTTCCTATTTATTTTCCTACAACTAATCTCTATACATGACCTTTTTCATTAAAGATCACATCTCTACTCATAATGATTTTCTAATTTTCAGTATCCCATAAGCAATAACCAAAATGATTAACTCCATATCTAATAGAAGTACATTTCTTAGATTTTGCCTCAAGTTTGGTTCTATTTTATTTATCAATATGGACAAGTCCTTAAAAATTAAAAGTCTTTAAAAAATAATAATCTACCTTTTTACCTATACATGCTTCCTATGGAATGCCACCATCCAAAGGACCTGAAGGCCCTCTATTTATTAAGTGAATAATAATATCCATAACATCTACCTAAAACTATAAGGGTAACCCTACATGAAATTTCATGCTCCTTGCACACTCCATGATTGTCTTATTCGTCCTTTTTGACACATGATTTTTTGTGGTGTTCTTGGAACGATCTTCTCTCTATGAATCTCATGGGATGAATTGTAATTATCAAACTCCTTACTATAGTATTCACCTCCATTATCTAATATGACACACCTTAACTTATTTACTATCTTAATCTCAACCAAAGCTTTAAATTTATTAAAAGTATCAAAAACATCAGATTTATTTCATATGCAATGAACCCAAGTTTTTCTAGTTACATCATTGATAAAAGTAACACAATAAAAAGAACCACCAAGGGATGATACCTGAGTTGGTCCCCATACATTTTTATGCACAATCTCTAACTTTTCATCCTTATTTATCCTCCCAACTCTAAGAAATCTAACTCTCTTATATTTTCCATAAACATAGTGCTCATAATCATCCAAATCCACCTTCTTCAAATCTAGCAACAAATTCTTTGAATGGAGAACTTGCAACCCCTCCTAAATCATGTGCCTAAGTCTATGGTTCCATAATTTTATATCTACCTCTATATAATCTAACTAAATGGAAGATTCAACATCAACATTAGATTAATACAATATACCTACCTTCTTTCCTTTTACTATTCCCAATGATCCTTTAATGACTTTCCATGCGTTTTCTATGAATGTAACTATGCAACACTTACTTCCTAGCTACCCTAATGAAATTAGATTTATTATTAACTCAGGAACATACCTCACCTCTTTCAACAACCATTTGTTTCCATTCTATAATTTTATCTGTATCTTACCATTACTTACAATTTTATAGGGTTCACCATCACCCAAATAAATATACCTAAAATCACCTTGAACATGAAAATATTTCTTATGGGGTGTAGCATGAAATTAAGCCCCTGAATATAACACCCAATAATCATTACTATTATCTAAATAAAGGATTAAATTATCTTTTAACACATCACCTACTACAATTCTTTCCTAGTTTTTATCTTGTTGTCCATGTCCTTATTTTCCTTTATGAAAACAACAATCCTTCTTCAAGTGTCCTTTCTTCCCATAAATCTAGCACACCAATGTTTATCTAGATTTAGATATATCCTTCTTAGACTTACCATGATTCTTTAGTCCCTTTCCTCTATCTTTTTGTCTTCCCCTATTCTCCATAGTCAAAGTGTTACTTGATGTCTCACGTATGATTTTTTATCATATTTCCTCGCTAAGGATAACACCAATAACATCATCAAACTTTAAAGTGTTTGATCTTGAGACAAAATTTATCACATCTATGACCAAGACATTCTATCTTTTTAGTAATGAGCACAAAATCAAAAAATCCCTAACCTCATCATCAAAATTTACTCTTATAGAGCTTAACTAATTTGTGACCATGTTAAATTCATTTAAATGGTCAGCAACAAACCCATCTTATGACATTTCTATATTAAATAAATGCTTCATAAGAAATACTTTGTTAGAGTTTGAAGGTTTTTCATACACTCTGTTTAATTCATTTATCACATCCACTATCATCTTTTCTTTAAAAATATTGAAGATCATCGATGTTGCCAGGCATAATTGTATTGTTCCTAGTGCGTTTCTATTAAATACCTCCCATTCTTCATCCTTCATAGTCACCAGATTGTTTGCTATTCTCCCCAATGGTAGGAAAATATCCTTCTAATATAGATAGTCCTCCATTTGCATCTTCCATAGCTATTAGTTTTGGCTATTAAACTTCTCAACCTTAAAATTGCCTTCTTTTACCATTTCTCCCACTTGAACCAGGAAACATCTTTTCCTACAAGTTTATCTACCAAATAAACCTTTGGCTTTGATACCATTTGTTAGGAATATATAATGTATAGAAATAAAAATTAAATAAATATAGAATAAAAATTCAAAAAACACAATAGAATAAAGACATAAATTTAATGTGGTTCAACCAATATGGGCTACATCCACATAGAAACTATTATTCCTTCTTATTATTTAGTCCAAAAAATGAAAGGAAAAACATGCAATACATCCACTGTAATATCCTCTTCACTATCACACTCTTACCCAATTATACCTAATTACAATTCCCTCATATCAAAAGAGGGTTATAAATTAGGGGAAAAATGCACTAAATTTATACTATTAGATATAAAACCTAATAATAAATGATCTAGATTAACTATGAAATTACAACATTTCATAATGTATTTTTGAAAAAAAATTACTTCAGGGGCACTGCCCTTGAACCCCTACTAGGGGGGCTCCAAAATAGGTCACCACCCCCATAGAAACCTATGGAAACCATAGTGGGGAGTGTTTCCCCTCCATACCCATCTTGTTAGGAATTGGGCATTAAAATAAGATTAGGTTCCACCATCCAACATGTAGGGGACCCCAGAGGAACAATGATATTTTAATTATACCACAATGATTTTGCAAAGGTTCCTTACCCATAATTTCATGTAATATGGAAACTTTATGGTTTGGTAGAATCAATAATACTTATTCTCTCACCAAGGTCAGGACTCTTGAAGGACAAGATAAAATGGTAGAATACCCACTCTCAGTTCTCTATGTGACGCATGATATGTCAGAGAATCTTCTCAAGGATAAATAAATCCATGTCAAAAATCTTGAGGTGAAATTCATGATATCTTACCTACTTGGATTAATTATGAATATCAAGGATACCATCCTACAACTCTTCTCTACTCTAGAGAATGTGGTAGGGACTATGGAGGATACCTGGGTGCTCATCTGGTAAATTGAGGACTATCTAGAGAGGGTCACTATAATTTATGTGAAGTGCTAGAAGTTGATTATTGTGATTAATAAAAACATGTTCTCAAATCTCAAATTGATTCCCATTTTAGATTTGGCTTATATCAGACCTACATCAGGGCTATGAAGATTATAATGGATGAGTGGCTTACCTTGTCTCAAAGAGTGGTGTGACCCATAGAAGATGGAAAAAGGAAGATATTAGATTATTTCAAAGAAGTTAATATCTTAGTTTTATTCCATTCAAATGTAACTCTATTAGATAGGGGTCAATTTTGGGTTGATGTGGGTCACTTTAACTAGGTCATGAGGGAAAAGGTGGCCAAGACAAACCAAGAGGGAGCTCAAGTGGTTTTTGATCTTTCAATACAATCTATAGAGAGTATAATCTAGGTGTCAAAATTATATGTGTCAAAGGAGGTTCCAATCTAGGTGTACCAAATATTTGTATCCCAAGCTAACATAATCTTCATAGATCCCTTGATGAACCTATCTAAGCTAGATTAAGATTTTGACCTTGTGATAGATGTGCTTGAATCCAAGAAGATGAATTCAAAGTAGTTGAGAGCTAGATCTTCAAGCTACCTCCATGTATCATTTAAGTGGTCTCTCATAGATATTTTTGAGGTGGCTTTAAGGGTATTTTATCTATTTTTTGAATTATATAGTTGTAACTACCAGGATTGGCCATCATGGCTCAGGATGGGAATATCATGATACTAGGGGTGAATCCCATCCTTGTCTATAAAAGTGAAACCATGTTTTATTTTTAAGGTCAGTAATTTTTATCTCAAAAATTCTATCAGAATCAAGCCAAGATTTCCCCTCTAGTTTCCTTCATCCCCTTTTGAATTTTAAAGAGCTAGCCAAGATTGCTCCTTGTAGTAAGAACTAGTTGTATTAATGAATATTATTTTATCCATTTTAAGTGACACATGTTTTATTTATCAAAACATATTTAATTTCAGTTTTAAGGGAATAGTGCCCAAATAATTGTTCTAGGGATATATTACTTTATGAATGTAATTACTATGATGTGCCTACCTGTCATAAACTCTTTGTGATTTCCTCTCATTTTATACATAATATTGATAACTAGTATGTTATCTTGCAATTTATTTTAGAAGTTTATGTGTGATTTATTATAGACTTATAGTAATGATATTTAGTAAGTATTTACAAATTAATCATTCTTAAACTACTTCCCTAGATTCTTACCATTGTTTAGCATCATAGTTAAATCCTTTGGCAAGACTCAACACATAGTGTTATAACTATGGTAGATGTGCTTAGATCAATTATTAAAGCATTAATTTCACTTTGTTCTAGAAAATTTTTCTACTTCCTTACCCTTCCCTCATTTTGTGTTTGTTTTGTAAATTGAATTATCCTTTCCCTTTTATTTAATAATGTTGGAGCAAATTTCCTAAATATGAATAATTGATTCAAATAATTCACTCATTCATTCTCAATTATCAAGATTGAACCACTAGTGGTGATGTTGCATCTCTTAGATATTATTCCATGCATATTCCATTATGAATATAAATATTTGCAACCATGATTTAGGATGATTTTAAATCATTCCTAAAACAAAGGATGAAAATCTATTAGTGTTCCCCACTATTCTCTTTGAAAATGCCCAATCACATGAGCATTTTTATATCAAGATCTTGGACCGAACAATAATTGGCACTAGAAGGAGGGCATTTTTTAGAATATTTTAGACTTACCCTTAATTAAAAATTTGTTTCCCTCTATTTTACACCTCTCCCATTTCTTTACTAGCTTAAAATGCAAAACAAAAACTGGTGTTAGGAGGGAACTTTTCAAAATATTTTAGACTTGCCCTTGATTGTAAACTTGTCACCCTCTCCTTTATACTTCTCCCAGTTCATTGCCTGCTTAAAATGTAAAAATAATAGATAAATCTAGAATGAGGGCTTCTTCTATTTTAAGGATAATTATTACTAAGAACCTAAACTCTAAAAGAGTGTTTTATTGATTGAATATTATCTCACCATTTATTCTCTCTCCATTATTGTGTGCTTCAAACACACCTAATAGTAGTAGATAAAAGGGAAGGAACCAATAATTTATATGTTGAGTATTGACTTATTTGAAACCATGCTTGTTGGTAATGATATACTAATTACTACTTGTTTGTGAAGCATACTAAGGACTAATTCACCTATCACCAGAGTTAGGTCCCATTGTGTTTAGGTGGTGGTTTCCATCTCATTATTCCATAGAATAACCAGGCTTAATAGAATTATACCTACTATGATTACAACTAACTTTACTCCTTAACCTCTCCTAATATGGCTTTGTTGGTTCACTCAACCATTAATGTCCCATGAATTTTCCATGACTTACCCAAAAACCCTGAGAGGTATCTTGCCTATTTCACTCTTAGTGTAGCATGAACTATCAAATAACATGTGAACTCTTATAAAATTTCCCTAAGGGTATTGAATATAGAACATGAGGATGTGGCATGTAGGATTTTACCATTCACATTGATGGACTCAATATATGACTAGTTCCTCAACCTCCTAGAGGATTTGATCCCTAATTGGGACCAATTCAGTACTACCTTCCTCACCTAGTTAAGGCAATTAATAGACCCTAGTGTCTTGTATCATCAATTCTCCTATATTAAATGGGATCCTAATGAGCCTATCAGTAAATTCAATGCTAGGTTTCAAAATATGTACATTTAGGTTACCATGCTCTACCAACCCAACCCCCAACCAACACTCCAAACGTATAAGAATGTTGTTGACCCTTGAATGACTATGGTTTTAACCAGATATCCAATAATAGTGGACCTACCCCTAGCTTATGTAAGAGTAATCAAGGTAGATAGGTAGCCAAACCTATAAGGTTAGATGATGGCCCCCATTCTTAATGTGTTACCATATATACCCATGTTGAGCCTCTTTATTAATGCTAATTATAATATCCCAATGCTTTAGCCATTCCATGTAACACATCAATTCCCATTAGTTCATCCCACACCAAACCAACACTTGGGTTTTCTTAACTTATGGAAACATGAAAAGTCTCCTTAGTTACAATACTAGGTAGTCCAAACATTGATCAAAACATGTATGACCACCTAGCTTCACTTAGTGGGTGATGATGGATCTAAAGGGCTAACCTTTGCATTCTTGAGCCACTTTAGGGGAATTGAGCAGTCAACTCCATTCATGATATTACTCTTTTGACTATATCATTTAGCATTAATCAACATCACAATAGGTTTTGTATTGGTCTATGTACTTAGTGAGCTATATTCATTCCTTTCTCTCTCTCTCTCTCTCTCTCTCTCTCTCTCTCTCTCTCTCTCTCTCTCTCTCTCTCTCTCTCTCTCTCTCTCTCTCTCTCTCTCTCTCTCTCTCTCTCTCTCTCTCTCTCTCTCTCTCTCTCTCTCTCTCTTACCAAGCTTTATATGTTCTTATTTTAGATATAACATATCTAGTAATAACTAATCTACTCTTTGTTTTCTTTTATAGATTTGCACTTCACAACATGCTCTCTGTGTACACCCAACATCATGTAATATTCATAAGCTTCACCCTTACAAGTAAGTTCAAGTAAACTTTATATTTTTCCTTTATCCTAGTATTTCACTTTGCTCCATCACTAGAATAAAGGGGGGAAAATTAAGTCATATGAAATGTGAAAATTGGTAACTTGAGTGTGGTTAATGACACCCATCCCATAGGTCCTTCTTACTTATTTTCATGACCCTCATAGGCATATTCTAACTAATTCCTAGTCATCTATAGCCTTCTATACCTGATCCTAGCTCAACTAAACTACTCTTTTCATGAAAAATCCATTCCCCTAAGTCATATTAATTAAGGACAATAATGCCCAACTTGGACTATAGTACTAGTGCCACTACTATTCACTTTTAGTACTCTTGTCCAAGTGCATTTTTAGCCCCAATGATCAGTTCCTTATGGTTACCCATCCTCATTATCAACCTAATGTGAGTAAATTCAATTAATGATAAATATATCCTTATTAAATCCCATTCAAAGATCATTTGGAGAGGGTTGTTAATTATCACTAAGCAAGCAAGAATACAAGCAAGACTACTTAGACAATCTTTCCTATTCTTTACATACAATCAACTAATACAATTACAAGCTTATCCAAATCCTTACACAAGTCCTTAACCACATCAAGCACATCTAGTTTAGAATTTTACATCTTCATGCACACTATTACATAAAGCACATCAAGTGGGAGAACTAGATATGACTCGATCCCTCTTCAAAGTATTGGTATGTAGGCAACATGCCCACACAAGGGGTGTGGATACACATTCAATGACTCCTATAGAAAATAATCCCCCATCATTCTAAAATTTGGTCAAAGTATAAAGGAGTCTAGGGTTTGAAGACAAAATCTACTCTATAGGGATTTCCATAGACATCCAATAGTTAAAACTTCATAGGCAGGGTCACATATACATAGAAAACAAAACCCAAAAAGCTCAGGTCTCCTAGGTAATAGTGGCAAAGGTGGAAAATTACGCTGGTGCCACTAGTGTCTTATTTTGATGCTTTTATCCAATTATAAAATAAACTCTATATCCTAATTTATGATACTATCCTAGTCCTGCACAATAAATTCTAGACCCTACAATAACCATTTTAGTCAATTTTTAGTTAAGTCTTATTTTCTCTCCCATATTATTATTTTTAGAAAGATTAAAATTATAGTAGAATTATAAAAATAAATATCTTAATTATTTCATATTTATTTACTAATTTTACTACTCATACTCTTTAACTAAATGAGTAATAATATACCAATATTCCCAAAACTGTTAAATCAAACCCCCCATAAGAGCCAATCCATACTCCCTTTTTTATGGCACATAATCTATTATCCTAACTAAGATCAAGATACCTTCATTATGTGTATATTTAGAGCATATTGAAGATAAAAAAGAGTATAAAGTCTCAAGGTTTCAAGAGCTAAAACTTCTTGATGGTAAGCATGTGGCTACCCTAAAAAACTTGCAGTCTTATTAGAATAGATTGTAAACAACATACAATAAGCACATACTCCCTTATGAGTTTGAGATTGATGATTTGGTCCTAAAAGATAACCATAAGAACATAAATTCTAAATTCAATAAAAAAGGGTAAGTTCTAACCTGATTGGTTGGGACCATTTGTTATCATAGTGAACTATAGATTAGGGGTATATTGACTATCTAAACCAAATGGTGAATAACTTTTAGATCCCATGAATATTGTACACCTAAAGAGGTTATATGCCTATAAACTTATAACTATTTTCCAAAATACCCCTTACTTGGGAAAAACTTGTGCCAAAGTATTCTACTATTACATCTTAAAACATCCTCTCATGGACCATATTCTTTTGGCTTACCTTGGATCATTCGTTCAAGAACCATATTACTTTCATGACTATAAATAGTGAAGGATTTTGGACTATTGGCACACTGAACATACTTTATCCCCCCTATAATATTCTCTTAGAGAACCATAATCATTACATACCGTCTTTTGGACCCCTTCATTCTATACCATTCACTTTGAGAACCACATTATTTATTATGTCTTGGGCTTGTTATAACCTAAACACTTTTATCCCTTGACCAATTATAATCCTAATTAAAAATCATCAACATTATGATAGAATTTGATGCCCATTCTAAAATAGGATCAACAAGGATATAATTTTTTAGCTTCTTCTATAGATGAGTGAACATGAATTCGTGTTCAACTTAGGATCTTTGCCTATTGGATGGTTCTTCAGATATATCTATATATTTCACACTATTCTATTATCTTGCTGCTACTTGGTAGGCATTTTTGCCTTCCCAAGATCTTCACTCTCACCAATTTAAGAGAATGTGTTATTGTATCTAGCTTTAGCTATTATTGGAGCTCTTAGTTACTTCCCTGGTCCATTGTTTATATCAATGATTGTCATTGTAGCTGACTTAGTTGTTATTGAGACTTTTACTCTTAAATGAGAATCTCCTAGATTAGTTGGTTTCCCTTTTTACATATTTTATCCCAAAAACATTAAAAAAATGATCCACTAGAGATCAAAAACATTGTCTTATGCTTTTGTACATTATGCTTCTCATGATCTTGCCATTTTTCAAGTAATTATCCCATGCACTTCCCATTTTTTGAGCTCGTCATCTTCCCTTTTATTATACAAAATTACTCACATTTTTATTTTCATCACTTTTTCTTCTATCCCACTTCCTGGGAGAACTACATCTAGCCTGAAGTTCATGCTGGAATATGCATCCATGGAACTTTGTAATCATCATCCACTTACCTTATACATCTGGAGTCAACTCAGCTAACCCCTTCCTTTTCTTCTCTTCCCCCATTTATTTTGAATTGTTCCTCTTTAATTATGGAACAACTGTGTGTCTTTGTTCTTGATACATTATTATATAAAGTAATGCCTTTACTACATAGGTCTAAATAGCTATTTTAAAATTATACTAACTTGGTTTCTATTTGTGTTTGTTTTTATTGGTGTTTTGTTTTGTTTTATTTTTATTTTATTGTGCAATCTTGCCTTTTCACTTATTTCTTCTTCTTTTGTCCTTTTTATTACTTCTTGTCTCTCCTTGGTTTTTTGTTTTCCTATTTGGTCTTGTTCTTCTCTTTTGTTTTCAAGAACATATTGATGGTCCACATGGAGCTTGATAATTTATATCTTGATCTCATGTTATTAAGTTGTTTTTATTTTATTTTAAAACATTCATGATCCTAATTAAGTCTTGATTTTTCATATCTTGATTTTTAGTTGGGTTCATTTAGGTTTTTCTTTTTTCTTTTTTTTGTCTTTGTTTTTTTGTTTAAATGTAAATAGTTCTAACTCTAGTCTTGGTCATTTCATACAATTATCCTTAATTATAGGTATTCATATTTCAATTGGGTCCATGCAATTAAAATTCCATGTCCTCATAAGTTCTTCATACTTATGATTCCTAATTTATTTTGATATAGCACTTAGTTTGTTCTTTGGATTCAAGTGTAAACATTAGCATAACTTTGATGAATAGCTCTCAAAATAATCATTCATAAACTAGGATCAATAGGTTTGAAACTTTAAATCTATGCTTATACATACATATATTATCATACATCATGAGTAATCAAATATTTTGGTCATTTTTATTCATCCCTCATTCCATTCTCTTCCATTTATGGGTGAATTACATCAACTTGAGGTCCATCTAAACTATGTAAGTAACACTTGGATACATGACATATCTTGGGTGAGCTCGACCACCTTCACTTATTATTTTCATTTCTCTCATCACTTTATGTAATCTTGTATGCCCAATTTTTTTTTGTATTTTTCAAATCCATTCCACCATTGCATTTATGTTTGCACCCTCTCATATTTAGTGTATGTAATAGGTTATATCTTTCATATTTTACTTGCCAATTTGCTCATGCAGGAAACAAAGTGTGAACTATTCATAAATATAAATCAACCCTACAAAGGCAAACCATTATTTATAAGTGATCAAAATCAGCCCTACTAGGGTAAAATTACTTTCTCGTGATCTTATTTTCTCAAATGTATTACATTATTGTTTTGTCTATCTTTGGAGACAACATTTTCCTTTTTCTTCTAATTCCAAGATCTCCATAGTTTTTCCCATGATGGAAATATTTTAGTGTGTAACTTATCTCAAGATTGATCAATTCTAAAGTGTGCAGCTTGCATCCTAGCTTTGGGTGTGTTCAAAGTGTGTCACTTCTATTTTTAGACTGTATCCTTCCTATTAAAACTAGATTTAGTCACATTATATTATTATTATAATTTGATCACTAATGGAATCAACGTGTTCAAGCATTAGCTCATTTGGATTTAATGTGTTTCATAGGTTAATCTCACTTTCTCTCTTTTAGAGAGTCCATCCTTCTATTTTATCCTATTATGTCTTCTTGAGGGAGCATCATGGGTCATTTTCATTTTCTTCTTGACAAATATTTTCTTTAAAAATATGTTGCTTCACCAAATGTCTTGCTACACCTTCTCAAACAAGGGTAAAATGTAGACATCTAATTCCTAACACCTTTGTGTTGAAATTTTCAATTTTAATCAAATTTCACTCAAATGCAAAATTTAGACCAAAATCACTTAAATTAGTTAAATGGTTTGAACTTATCATATAAAAGCACTGATTTAGGATAATGTATCCCTAAATGGAGAAATGCATTTTATGTGATTCCCAACTTTTCTTAAATCACTTTGAGTCAAAATTATGATTTTTCATTTTCATGCTCTGGATTAGTCTTTTATTTTGATTCATTAGTACATGTCATGTACCTTTGTTATTTTATCATGGCACATCCTAAATGGGGTCATGGTTTGTATGAATCTAATATCACCTTCCAATTCTTATCGAGTCAAATTATGACCTAGTAATATGACTTTTTAACCATTTTGATTAATTGTGCACTATTTTCCATAGAATTACACTAAAATTGATTAATCTCACTTAGGCAAATTAGCTTAAAATTAAGACCTTAAGTAATATTTCCATGGAAAAAATTGAATATTTATTTATTGGAAAATGATTTTGAATATCTGCATTACCTAATGACATGATCAATGGGGTGGAATCCATAAGCCATAAATGTAACAAATATCAGGTTTATGGGCACCCATGCCTCATTAATTCTTCTCTACCCAAATCATTATGAGGATATTTATAGATTTAATTTCATATATTATATTAATTCATGGCCACACATTTAAATCTTGATATGTATGCTTATGGTTAATTCTAACTTATTTGAAAAATATACAAATACAAGGGCATGAAACATCATTTTTAAGCTTATATTATGTAAACTTATATTTTAAGATTATCTCCACAAGATTTATTTCTATTGATCATTGTGTTTCATTTGTAATAGGCTAGTTTCACTTGATACACATATATTAGATTTATTATCTTGACCCTAGATTATACATGGTGAAATTGAGATAATGGAGGAGCTTGGCATCCATTGTTGATAAAGAAAAGAACACCAAATTAAGGGAAATACATGCTTGGAGCCCCTTTTGGATGGTGGAGTCACTTGGGAAGGTAATATGTGTGTGTTTTATTTCAATTGTTTCCTATTGTCATTATGAAAACCTATAAAATATGTTGGATTATATTCTTAGTTCTTATGCATTCTTTTGTGTTTTCTTGACTAATGTTTGAACTAATCCTCTTTGTAATCCAACACTACATATTGTTTGAGGATATCACCCTCTTTGAGACTATTTATTGAAAACCAATCTAATTGATGCTGATTTTTGTGCATCATCCCCATCCTTCCCCTTTGATTTTTATGCCACACTTGAAGTTTACTATTTTGGTATATCCTCTTTTGATTTGTGCACTGAACTTGAAGGTTACCATTCTAGGTTACGCCCCTTTAGCTTTTGTAAGTGATCAAGCTCTGAAACATGTGAAGGTTATCATTTTAGGCTATTCTCCTTTAGTTTATATAAAAAATATAGCTCTAAAATTCATGATTATTATTATTTTAGGACCTCCTCCTTTCGTTTATGCAAACAACCAAACTATGCAACATCTAGTCATTACCATTCTAGGCCCATCACTAGTATTTAGTGAATCTATTGTTGAATAACATCCATTTGATGAACCTAATTTTGTTGATCCCTTATTCAATAGTCTAATGATTGGATATCCACTTATTGAGCCACAAAACATGGTTCCCCACTTTATAAATTATGTGTTGATTTATGAGCCCCAATAAGAACCATTACCTCTTCAAGAGCCATCTTATGAGGACCAAAATGTGTTCAAGGTTGATATTTTGCAAATAATTGTAAACCAAGATCATGATGTTATTATCGAAACACCCATTTATGATGATTTAACCTATGATGTATCACCTATTCTTGTTTTACCTATTTTTAAATAGACTCATCTCCTTAACAAGCTAGTCTCTACAGAATTATCTCTTGATATTTTTCCACTCATTGAGGAGTCTCCTTTTGACAGCCAAGATTTTTTCAAGTCATCCCTCAAGTGGTTCATATTATATAATATTTATCCCAAATACCAATATCTTCACATGGATTGATTAGATGATAAAATTTACTATTTATATGAATGAACAAATGATTTATACAAGCTTTGATAGGCTAAACCATCTTCAAGACATCTTCTATAAATGAATGGACTAACTCATACACCTCAGGAACCCTTGTGAGACAAAATATTGTAGAACCATATTATTCTTCATGGTAGGAACATGATCTTCAAGTTTCATATCCACACAAGCTTTTTAGCTTAAGTTATGAGCATTCAAAATTGGACCTGTAGCATAAGACATTCATGCTAACATCAAGTTTGAGATTCATAAAATGACTATTTGGATTTAAAAATTCCTTAAAATGTTTAAATTTTATCAAGATCTAATGTTATACATGAGATTTCATACTGACACATGAGATCTAATGGTTCATGCTATGGTCAAACAAGTCAAAAGGTCCTTGGGTTAAAATCCCTTAAAAATCTACAAGTTGGACAAGATTTGATCATAAAAATCAACCATGTAAAGATATAAAAACATGATCTCAATTAAAAATGAGGTAGGTTGAATAAAAATTAATGATCAACAATAAATTATATTGATGATCCAATGGTGTGATCTTGAATGGTAGGAAAGTGGGACCAATGCCATCAAAGGCTCGTATTACTTTGTACATCTTGATCCAACGATGCAAGTGAGAGTCAACATTTCAAAGGATCTTCATGGTATGAAATCAATGGACCATTTTTGTTCATACTAAGATAAATGGTACAAATGAGGTTAAAAGGGTCAAAATCTAATAGAAGGGATCTACGTTTCCAATGAGAGCAAATATAGGTTGGAGCATTTTGATTGGCCCAAACAATATTTGATAGACAAAGTTTAACCAAAAATTAGTTTTTTGACCAAAAAAAAAAGTTTTTCAAAGGTTATCTTTCCACCATTAGATCTTGATCAAACACAAAGGAGTGGACATATCCATGCATTTAGGTATAAAGAACATAAAGGGATGTAATTAAAGCTCAATATGGACCTTTAGTTTGTAATATTTGTGACATGTAGGGTTCATTATATGATGGTCTTCACTATTATTAGAAGGATACATGCATATGGTGAACTCTTAATTCCTAAAAAAACATAATGTGTCTATTTGGACCTATTTAGATCAAGAAATAGGTTATGTAGTCTATAGGTCTACATCAACATAAATACTATAGGAAAATTAATAATCTTAGATTGGTTTTCTACCTATAAAATAGACCCCTAATCAAAACATGGAAGTAGAGTAGATATGTGATTAATGCAAAGGGTCTCATCTATCGATGTTGCTCCATGCCTAACAAATTAGGTACTAATAATTGTTTATGACATGACTGTTAGTTTCAAGATTTGAGGATTTGATCCTCATCAATAAGTCAAGTGGGCTTAGGGTGTTAAGGTGGTGAACTAGTGGTTGAAGAAGTAGTTAGATCATTGGTTCCACTCAAACAAACTTTGTCATTATACAAAACAAACTTGTTTTCTAGTAGGATGTCTCAACCAATGAAAGGAGCTCAAAAGTTATTGGAGCAAGAAAAGGCTAGTTGGTTGGAAGAAGACACACTTGTATAAAGGAATCATGGACTACCACTTTATTCCTTGATCATTGGGACCCTTTTTCCACTCTCATGCACATGTTTCCATCTCTCTCTTTCTCCTTTTCTTCTATATATAGAGGTTTTTAATCCTTAAAATATATCCCTCTGATCTCTGTCTTAGGCATGACTAAAATCTACTAAGATGGAAATTGTAACCTCTTAAGATGAATACAAGACTATTTTTTAGATTTCATTGTTTTGGTATAGCGTGTACATGTCAGTGTAATTTTCATATGTGGTATAATTCTCTCTTTCCAAGTCATGATCTCACCTAGTTTCTAGTTTATCTTGTTATGTAAGTCATCTTTAGTGTTCAAATATCTTTTGATTGATGCTTGCATGTGGATACTTTGAATGGTTATTTTCTTAAATTATAACTCTTCATAATTTCCCTCAACTTTTGATCATTTGGTGAACCTATGCATGAAATTTTGATGTATGATAGTTTTTTAGAATCCTATATCTAGTCTTTTACTTATTTCATTAGTGTTTTAAGATTCAAATAGAGTGGATCAACCATCATTTAAGTGCATCACCATATTTATCTTATGTTTCCTTTTCATTTTATCTCTCTCTCTCTCACACACACTTTTCCCTAGTCATTACTAGGTCTTAGTAATGGAAATGAACTAAAATGATGCAACAGAGGAGCTGGCCTTAATAAAAATCCTAGATTTCTGACCCCATTATAGGATACCCACAACCTGGAGTCAGTCCCATGTTGGACTAGATTTGGAATTAGAAACTAAACACTTCTACTTTTAGCTAGGGTGAAATCTACATCCATAACCATTCCCTCTCTTTAATGGGATTCACTTAGATGAGCTAGTCTATGATGACCCCTTCTTAGATGAATCAATTTTTATAGATCTCATTATGACATCATAGGCCATTGTTTGATACCAAGTGTAGACACCTAAATTTCATTTAGTGTTGAAATGCACTTTAATCATTATTTTTAAGTCTATTAATCATTCTTCTTAATTTAATAATTAAGATTTCTTCCTAAAATCAATTAATTGATTTATTTAATTTTTTTTGAAAAAGTCAATTGTGTACCTTTTATTATTTATTTTAATTACTTAATTTTTTAATTAACCAATTCAAACTTCTCCCACTTTTCTCTCCCTCATCCCAACAAAATCCATGAAAACCTCCACTTCCTATGACTCTTCCATTGAGTTGTCAATCCATTTTAACTAAGTTTACTAACCAACCCCTCTTTTTCCTCACCTGGTTGAAATAGTCTTCATCCTCATGAATGAGGACTCATCCTCAATCATTGATCATTTGGAACCTTGAAAAATTCCAATTGATCCTCCACCATCAGATCATAATCTAGGCTTCTATAATTAACTTAAAGAATCCTCATTTAAAAAAAGAACAAATGTTAAAATCAATCATGAAATCTTGAATAAATCACAATCAAAATATGGCAACATAATCAAATATTGCATCCAAAGTGAATCAAAGTCAATATTTTACATCCAAACAGTACCCATTTTACCTTTGCATTAGAGGAGTAATCACCACATTTTAATATAGAAAATCAAGTCTGAATCTTAATGGAGGATTGTTGTGTCTAAAATGTGAATGTTTTGATTGTTGTTTCTTACATGTGTTGCTCTAACTCTAGTAGAATTTGGCTCATAATATTCATGTTCTTTATCTTTGCACTTTTTAATTCATACATTTTTGGGATGCTAGGTGGGACCTATCCATGTCTTTTTAATCTTCTTGTTTTCTTTGTATACTTAGACAATATTACTTTTCTAGTTTTTGTTATTTTTTATCTATCTTTTACATTTAGTTCATACATTTTTTGAACTAGTATGGACTATAGGTTATTGTCTGTGCTTTTATGTTTAGTTGTATGTTTTTCCTATGTAATAGTGATATTAGAGCACATTTTAATGATTTCATTAGACTAAACAACATTTTTTTCACTTTTTCCATGTTGTTGTGCTTTTTTTGTGTTTTCCAGGTTAACAGTGATTTTATACTAGAACAAAAATTTCATCAGAGAATAGTGATATCATTCTACCTTGTAGTAATTTAATCATAAATCAAAGCAAAATTATCATTTGGTGCAGTGATTTTATGTTTTTATACAATGATTTTGTCATTTGGTCAAGTGATTTCATCTTTACCTACAACATTTTCATCCAACACTAATTTTTTTGTTTTGTGCAGCGATTTCATTAAGAATAACAACAATATTATTTTTGTAAGCCTTTTTTAGTTTTTTTTCTTTTGCTTATGTGATCATTTTGCAATTTTGCTTTTTTACTTAACTGTGTAACAATGATTTCATCACAGAGGCTTGTATTTTGTCTTTTTTGTTTCTTTTTGTAGGTTATATTATTCCTCATCCCAGGTAAAACAAAATAACACCTTGTTTATAGAATAATGGCCAAAGAAAATTTCAAAAAAGCAAAAAATCAAACCAAATTTATTTTATTTGTTTTTACTAACATATTTCATTTTCAATCTTTTGCATTCCTAGTAAATAAATCACACTTTATTTTCTATAGAGTAAATATATTTATTGTTATTGTCTTCTTTTTTGGTTGCAACAATTGTATTTCTCATTCCTTAGTGCCACATTAGTGATGATACCTAGAAATAATAAATAATCTCATAACTTATATGTCACCCTAGTTGATCTTGTGTATGCTTTTTACATGGCATCACACTAGTGACGATACCTAGAAATCAGAAACAAGTATTAAATCTTTATTTATATTTTATTAGGGTCTCTATTGACCATGGATTTCACCACCATGTAATAGGCCAAACACCATTTTTGGTGGGATATATAAATTGAGAGCTAGATATTTCAATTACCTAAGTGGTTGTGTGTTTTAATCACACTGTGACATAAGGGGATTTCATGTTCCAATACCCAAGGTTTCAAAAGCTGACTCAAGATCTGATATTACTAATTATCAACACACTGAGACCTATATGGATATTTTGGGCAATTTGGGATAAGACCCAATAGTGTGTATCTACATATCAATCTATTCCATGGTTTTATTCCCCCTAGATAAGCTTGTGTATACCTTAATCCTAGGATTACTTATTTACTATTCAAATTTGGTGCATTGGTCAGTGGTTAATGCTGAGAATTTACTTTCCACACACCCTCAAAATTGGACTCAGTGGGCCATGAGCATGGTAGGATCCTCCATGGTTATCACCTTGAAACATTCAGCCGTATCTAGGAGTATAGATGAGTAAGTGACAATGAAAATCCCAAAATTTCTTCAAAACCCTTTTTTGCCTAGTTTTTATCCTTTGTTATACAAATTGTTTATTTTATTTATTTGGTGTATGTCTTAAAACCACCTAGTTAGATCATTTTATAAAAATATTTGTCAATAGTTTTACCATTGTAAAAAATAATCATGGCCTCTTGGAACATTAACAATCCTAATTCATTTCCAAATCATAGTTTCAATAGCCTATTTTATGATTTAGAGTTCAATTCTCCTAATATTGATTCAAGGTCACCTTTGAATCAAGTATGTTATCAAACCAATTAAAAATTAAATCTAAATATGCATTCAAGCTCCAATTTTAACCAATTGAGCTGCAACATGGATGGTTATTTTAACTCTCTAAATTCCCCATCTAATCCTCATCAACAAACCACCTCCTATTTGTATTTGCCCTTGGGACATAATTCTCACATGGGGATAGGATTAAACTATTCCCCTAATTATAGTGGCAAATTTTTTTTGAATAAATACCCTAGTCCCATGTCATCTCCTTACCAAACATCACCTAACTAGAATCAAACCATGCATATAAATCCATAGAGCTCAAACCTTGGTGTTGCTATGAACTAATCTTATAATCCACCTTCATCACCATTTTTGAATACCCACATCTATAAAAATTATTCCACTAGCCAAATCCCAAATGAAATGAGCCCAAACACATTCTACTCAAATTCACCTTTTAACATACATGAAAATTGATCTTTCCATAATAGTCAAAATCAACCATTTGGTTTTACATCCACTTTGTCCCAAGGTTCAAATCCCCATTTTTATGTCAACCCAACCAATCATTATTACCAAATCCAAGCCACTTTTTCCATTTCATTTGCCACAAATAGATATCAAAACACTTCATCATGGTACCCTTATGTGACTAATATATACCAACATTTCAACCAAATCATTATTCATCTATTGAATATGAGGCTCATATACATCAAGAAATGTCAGATGTTGAGTATATTAGGCATAACTATCCATCCATAGATCATAATTCTCATATCTCCTATCTCGCAAGATAAGAGATGGAAGATGCAAAGTATATTTGGCATAATCTACATCTTTTCATACTTGATAAGCCAGCCTTACAAGTTTTCAATATCTCCCTTCATCACCAAAAAATATTATATCTCATCCTAGTAAAAATGGGGATACTTCATCCATCAAAACACTATTTATAACCAAGCACCCACCTCTAATCAACATCCCACATACATAAAGACACCAGCTAATCCACCTGTAGACTTAACATATTATTTTAGATCACCACCCAAAAGTCCAATTTACTAAAAATCTCTAAATCCAAAACCAAACATTTCCAAAAAAGAAGTTACAAAGAGGTGTGGTGTGAAGACAATCCATCAAGCTCTCATATTAGCCATAGTTCAACCTTAGGAAAATATATTATCAAAATCTGATATTTACTTTCTTTTAAAGTTAAAATCAAATTTAATATCCTCTTTAGGGCCAACCATCATTTTAACAGTAGACAAAAATGTAGACAAAAATAAGAATGTTATAAGGTAATAATCTTCATCCATCATTACTACCAACACTATCAACAATATCATAGTAGTTTGTTTGATCACCATCAGCACAATTCTTCCTTTTCCTATCAACAATACATTACATGTACACATTAATTATAACCCACAACATAGGATACCATTACACTGGTCTCATAGGAATTTTTCAATTATCACATCTATCAATCTCCATGAGAGCATCCCTTTAAGAGAAACATTACTACATCAAACACTACTTGAAGCTCCAAGGGAGAACCACTGAATGGTCATAGATCAAAGATTTGGTTCTCTATTAATTGAAGACAATCATACTCAAGATATTCACACATCAAATTTATAAGGAGAGACACAACATGGAATGATCTCCCTATAATTTTATAAGAAATAATCCTAACACCAATATTGCATACCTATTATACTGCATTAGTGGAATGGCATTATAGTGAGTTAGATTCTCACATTGAGATCAATTTTAAAACACACAATAGTTGGTTTGATTATTTTGCATTTACAAAGGAATTAAGAATAGTCCACACAAATCTATCCTACTTCAACTTCTATAGTATTTGGTGGTTAATTCATGGTCGTTGGGTAAGAGATATTAGTTTTTGAACATATGGAGAATTGTTTAGCCCATGGTGTTTGGTCATTTTTAATAATATATCTTGAAATCCTTATAGAGAAAGATGTCCACATTCACTGGTGGTTAGATGAACTATTAGAAGATTTATAGAGTTTAGTTTTTCTATTAAGCACATCAACATAGGTTTCTTTTACAATTGCATCTTTTCATGTTAAATTATAATTACTACCAAATTTTAACAATGAAATTTGTACCTACAGATCTTTATCCAACAAGGGTTCCCTAATAATGAAAGACTCTTAGAGTGGTTTGCTAGTAACACTTGGTGGGTTCAATAGCCTCATATTGGTCATGTTATCTTCTAAGTTAATAATATGACTAGAAATTGATCAGGAAATCCAATAAAAATAACATCATTTATCTATAGTTGGCATGGGATGAAATTAGGATATCATGTCCATACTGCATCTTGTAACCTTTCATGGGATATAAATGCCAAAAAAAGAAAAAACCAAAAAAACATAAAAGCCATAAAAAGACCAAAAATTCATATCAAACATGTTTTATATTCATTATTATTGCCTTAGTATTTGGGTTTATCTTGTTAATATTACATTTTATTGTCATTTGAGTTTAGTTTTATACATCATATGTGGTGTTGAGTAATTGTTTAATTATTTGTTTACATAACATTGAAGCTTTCAAAACTACATCTTATCCTTATTACTATCTTAGATATCACCTCAAGAATTATAATACATTTGGTCATGATTAAGACATTTATAAGTAAAGTAAATTAATTCACCATCACCATCATTTATGACCATGCTAGCTAATTATTTCTATCTAAAAGATACCTTATGACAGAGTCTCCTTTATTTTTAGGTTCTCCTTTAAAAAAAGTAGAAAACATTTCAAACGTGCTACAAGAAGAAAAATAGAACACTTACTTGCCTATCATTGTCTTCAATGATGAATCCTTGTATTTTACTAGTTTCATGGGACCATGATCAGGAAGTATGGTTTACCCATACAAAAGCATCCATATCATCAATTTTTTTTTATCAAAATCACAAATCAATATTTATCAGCCTTCATTGGTCTTTGGTGATGAGCCTTTGATTCTTACCAGTTGTATAAGATTAGCATTGGGGAGAGATATCAATCAAAATTACAAATCAATATTTCTCACCCTTTATTGGTCTTCAGTGATGAGATTTCACATCTTACTAGTTGCATGGGATTAGCATTGGGGAGAGATATCCTTACTCACCTTTTTATAGTCTTTGGTGATAAGCCCATGTGTCTACCTAATCACATGAGATTATATATTGGGAGTCACAAAGCAAATAAAAATCAAATGGATGATCAAAAATAAAACAAAAAATTCAAAAAATAGCTTGTTTATATGACTACGTTATAAAGAGAGGAGTACTTTATCCTATTTACCAACTCTATTAAAATCTTGTTCTTTCAAGATAAACCTGATAAAGCTAGTATTTTCATAAATAAAAAGAGACAATGCATACTTTACTACTATTTATAAGTACCTTTTCATTATCCTTTGAAAAATGTAATTTTGATCAACATGTATTCATCTCTCTAAAAATTTAGAGATACATGTTATGTACACAAATGATTAAGATCTATTGGCAAAATAAATTATCAATGTATTTGACTAAATCTTGTATAAATTATTGTCAGTGAAAACTAGTTCTTCTAGAACCATGTATAATAAAACATTATCTATAACTACTTGTTTTGCATAAGGGCTTGCTATTTTTAATAGTTATGCTACATAAATCCATTTGTGTCATTTTTTTTACCTTATAACATTATTCAAATTCTAAGTTGTTATTACATTTGTACAACCATTATTCTTGCTCATAGTTTGGGAGAGTGGTTTCCATAATTTTTCCATTCAAAATATTTCAAAAATCCGAAAAGCATAAAAAAAATAAAAAAAAATAGAGAAAATAATTACAAAAACATTCATAAAACACACAAAAAACAAACAAACCAAGTCCAAACAAAGCAACCAAATTCACACATTTTGTAGTATAACAATAGTACCCATTGCCATTTCCTTCCATTCATTTGTTCATTAGGTGGGTCATTTGTGCATCATTTTCATCACACACTTTGTTCACCTCATCAATCATTCACTTTTTCATTCCTTCTCATATTTGGGAAAACTACATATGGTCTGATATCCACACTTGGACATTGTTTATGTGGATTATGTAGGAAATGCTTAGAGACACAGGCTCTCTAGGGTTAGCTTGACCACTGCCTTCACCATAATACATCCCCCTCTCATTTACCTTTAGACATTTTTCTTTTCCTTCTCTCTCATCTATCTAGTGTTTCATGCTTGCTCTTGAACATAATTCTTATCCTAAACTATGATTCTTTCTTTGTATTTTAGTTGCTTAGTTTTATCCTTTGTTTTATATCTTTGCCTTAGCCATTTGTTTGGTTGCTTTTTACATCTATTTATTTCATAATTTGTTTGGTTGTTTTATCTCTAAATCATCCTTGGTTTTTTCAATCTTTATTTCTTTATAATGCATTTGTTTATATTAAATCAATTACAAATAGTCATTCATTTAAAATTATTAGTTTTTGTATGTTTTGTTTGTTTGTCTATAGTAAATCTTGTTTTCTTACTATCTTGTTTATTACCAAAAAGATTATTTTGTGTAAAAGCATATATAGTATGGTTATGACTATATCATGATGTAATTTTGTAAAGCACACAACCTATTATTCCTTTTTTTTACATTCACAACATCAAAATTCATCATGATTATTCCACATCATAGGTGATATTGTGTTTTACAGCTACATTAAAAATTAGGTTTCTTAAAATACAAAAAAAAAATTAGAATGCTAATGCAAAACCCATGTTATACAACAAAGTTTCATTCATAATCATACATTTAATTTCATAAAAATCATGCTTCCATACTAAAATAAATGATAAATAAAATAAAATTACATGCATGATAAATTTAACTAATATGCAATAAAGTATTAAACAATGATATCCATATATCCATCAAAATAATAAGTCAAGTCCATAATCCATAAATGTCAAAATCATCATGTATATATATCAAAATGTGTCTCTAAAATAGATACAACATATGTATACATCAAAGTCATCCATCACGTAACCAGAGGTCAAAACTAAGTCTCATCCTATCCCTTAGAAGGGGTGTCAACTCTCTAAAAAAGCTCTAGCTATCATGGTGTACCCTATGGTGGCCACATCCCTTATAATACCTATCTCACTACTCTGTCAGACTCCATTGGATGCATATATCTAGTCAACATGGATAATCTCAAATAATAATCTATAAATGATGGCTTGTGTTATTCTACTAGTAAAATAACCTCATATAAACTCTAGTAGTGGGTGGCCTACTCCATAGACCTCATGAATCTATCTAAAATGGCTGATTGACATGTCTCATCTAGCTATGTGCTAGCCTCTACAAGCTTTGTTTGATGTATATCTCTTTCATATCTATACCTATATATAAGGGATAAATAATCTAGTGTCTACATCTCTACATCACATGTAATCACCCCTATCCTCATAACAACACCATCCATCCTATCCATAATCTCCTATAATCTAGGTATCTCTACTTGTGAGCATTGAATCTCTATAGACTACTCCTCTCTGATAGAAACCATACCTTATACCCTAGATATCTCATGGTGTAAGCCATAAATATCTCTATCCCTCAATTGAATCTCCTCTAATAGCCCCTCAATCAAGGCATGCTCCTCTAACATCCATGATGAACCTATAGTCTCTCCTCTCTGGTGAAAAAAAAATGCCCTTCTCTACAAAACAAAATTCTTGAGCAAAATACTATAACAGCTCTATTAGCTAACCTAGACGGGCCTGATACTAAATGATGGACCACTCTACCAGTAAACTATACACAACTGAAATCTTCAACAATAGAGCATTTGTTTTTCATTTCAAAGGGAAAATTTTAATCTTGTCTTATCTGAATAAACTATACAGGCAGCCAAATACTCACATGCTTTCCTATACACAGCCACAAATAGTCTCAGTCTATATATTTGTGCATCGAGCCTTTGCATCAACAAACCCTTCTACAGGAAAACATCCTCGCTCGAACACGATTCCCATGTAATAACAGAGTCCATTATAAATATGGGTCATGGTTTACTAATGGAACTTGTTCCACTTAGCTTCCCTTACCATGTCCTTTAAACAGATCTTAGATAGATTAGAGACCGTGTATTCATCAATAGTTGCATCCTTCTATGCCTCACCATCTATCTCCAAGCTGCCCAGCTGGCTCAACTTTTGGATGTAGGTACAGCTTCATGTTGCCTTAACACCTTGCTTGGGTTTTGGCTCATCACTTTCTTGTTTAATGGCAGGTTTGACCACAGGATTCCTTTGGCAGGTTCACCTACTTTGATTCTTCACTCTCAGATTCTTCTAAATTGCTCACTTCCTTCCTTAGAGCAACTTTGACTGGTACATCCTGATAAATTCCTAAGATTGATATCTTTGTATTCAATTGAGTAACTTTGGATGCAGGAGCCTTCGATTTCTAAAACTTTTGATCGATGCTTTCCTTATATTCTTCTTCTCCCTTCAATTCAGTCTTTACCATAGTTTATAAACAAATTCAGAAATCACTACCTAGCGCTTGTGATTCATCGATATGCAGACAGTGGCCATAATTAGCATAGGGTGCCCCCATCTTAGCTGCTTAATGAACCCATATCCATCTATAGGTGCATAATAATCATAGCTTATTGTAATAAAAGAAGACCATTCAGTTGATGGAAAAGGTTGTTGACATAAATCGACTCTCAATTGTTGGAAGATCTAAGCACCAGAACTAATCGCCTCACTTCCATTTGAATAGATCTTGAAAAACAAGGTAATATATATTATATTGAACTTCTTCTCTTCAATGACTCTCGATAAAACAAATGCTCTTCAAATTCTTTAACTATATGAATTTCCCAGACAACTTTACATGCAGATCTATTACCAATACATGGCACCTATTTCAATTTTCTTTTAATTATCTACCGTTCTGCAAACTTACAAATAGTTAACTGGTAGATCACTTAGCAGAAACACAATAGAATTTGCATGTAAATTGACTGACTAATACACAAAACGTAGTAAACAATATAACTTCTATTCCATGCAATCTAGCAACACACCATACTCTACAAATAATTTAATGGCTCCTGCATCATTGACATAAGACCATCCATTCAATACAAAACTGAAGCCTACATTACTAATAAACGCGTTCCAATTTTTTTTTAAAGCTTAACAAACGCCCCTTCTTATTATACACAGTACTGAAATTTGGCTTCTCTGAATGCTTAGCTCTAACTCTGACATTTTCTCTTCAAAACCACACCATAATCATTATTTCATACAGAACAATCCTTTACACAATCTGCATAACGTATATAGCTAAAAACATACAATAAACATTATTTTCTCAAATTTTTTATAGTCTTTCCATATGCAGTCCTTTCTCAGACTTTTTCTAAACTTCCTCCTACACTACTAAAATAGTCTTAATTTACTTCAAAAATAATTCAACCAACTCCTAGAAAAACTCAACAAATGCATTTAAACATAGCATTATTCAGCTAACACCTAACCTATGCCACTTATGCCTTGATTTTCCTAATTTCACATGGTGACAAGGTTGTCAATAACTAAATTTGATCTTTACAATACTCAAATAAGCCTATCCCCTCCTCTTGACAAGTGTATAAGATTTAAATTTTTTAACTACAATAATTTTTGAAAGAAATATTTATCCATATTCTACGCACTCCCAAGATGCTCCTGCATTAGATTCCTGGGATTAAAAAGTTTCATGAGCTCCTACTCATGAATTTCACTTGTTTGGCCAACAAAATTTACAAAACAAATGTCTTCTTCATTCAATTTTTCATACAAATGTGCATGTTCTTGGCTTCCACACTTGGGTCTTGTTTTGCTTGCTATCTTTTCCTTCCAAAGTACATCTTGCTGCCTCTTCATCTTCTTTGCAGTCTTCTTCTCTACATATTCATCTTCTTGAATGAGGATATCAACTTCCAGTTTCTCTTCTTGAGCTCTTAGAAGAGCTCTCTTCTCCAAGTACGTCACCTCCTTATCAAGCAAACCTATACAATCACCATTCAAAACAAAATTAGAAACAAACATTTGAGACCCTTGGGTCTCTCCAAATTTTTGAACCCATACTTGCTGCTCAAGTATAACTTCTTGGTCCTTTGTCTTCATTTCTTCTTCACAGTAATGTTCTACCTCCTCAAATATTGTCATAGGACAAATATTGTACTTTGCTTCATGATTAATGGCATATTCTAAAGCTTCCAACTCTTCCAACAATTGCTCTTTACTTTGATATACAAAAATCTTGTTTAGTTCCTCGACTAGAAACTCTCCATCAAGGTTTTCTATCTCCTTCAGGATATCTTCTTCAATTGTCAAGTCTAAACACTTAACCTTCTCTCCATTTTCTTCTTGTGGCTGTTCTACCCCTTCTTATTTCTTATCAAATAACTCTCCTTCACCTGCAAATGCTTGATTAAACTACCATATTTCTCCTTCACATTGTAGATCTTCCTCCTTAGTGATTAGTACATTTGAATCAAAATCAACTATATCAACATCATGCAACTGAAAATTGTCATCTTCAATATTTTCTAATTCTAAATTTTGATCATTATACCTTTGTTCTTCATCAACATGCAACTCCTCATTTATTTTGTCCCCTTGAGTTAGGACTTCTTCTTGCTTGATCAATTCTTTATGCTGATCCTTCTTCATGTCTTCATCACTTGAGGCATTACAACAAGCCTCCTCTCCTTATCTAAACGCTTTCTCATGAAGTGATTCACCTCCTTGATGCATGAGCATCTTCATTGGATCATATGTTTTTCCTTCTTCCACAACTTGCTTTCCTGTAAACAAAACATCAAATGAAATGTCAGATACAAAAACATTTGGCCACTTAATTACTTATTGTTTGTCTATTTATTCAATGATGAAATCCATCTCATACTGAACTTCCTCTTCAAATTGAAACTTTTCTTCAAGCTCTTCATTATTGAGCTTATCCTTTTGTTTATGCTTCTTCATCTCTCTCCTTAAGGCAACTCTTAGCCTTTTTCTTCCTTTTCTCTCCATCACTAATCTAACTGGCCATCTTACTCTTTTCTTCTTCATTACCCATCCTTGCCATGGGTTTTCCATATTCTCTACCATGATTTCTATCATGGCTATCCTTGCCTTTATCTCATTCACTTCTCTTTGGTATTCTTCCTCTCTTTGTCTCTTCTTTTTGTCTCTTTCTTGTTTCTCTCTCTTTATCTGGTTCATGTTTCTTCTAGGCAATCCCTCTATCACTCTTCTCAATTCTTCAAACTCCATCCTTTACCTCACCTAAGTCTATTTCACCTTAGTCTTTTGGCAAACTATCCAAGCTTCTTCTTGGATCTTCTTCTTCTTCTTGAGCAATTCCCTTTGCTCTTCTTCTAGAGCTTCTCTTAGCTCTTCCACTAAGCCTCCCTTGGCTTCTTCTCCTCTTAAGCCTCAATGGCTTGACTGCCTTGAACCTACAACCTCACAACATACATTATCTTTGTCAAACACTGATTAAAAGAATACAAACTTTTATCTTTTCCTTTTTCCAGGGGCTTACTAATTCTCTTTCTTTGTTCTTCAAGCCTCTATGGCTTTTGGACTCTCTTGTTACTCACTCCTTTCTTTACACTTCAAGGTTTTTCACTTCTCTCTCAAACCTTTCAAGCCTTACTGCTATATCTATTCTTCATCAAAATTCAAAAATCTCTACCTTTTCCAACTTTACAAATGCAAATAAGGTACAATAAATCAAACCATCTACCTTTCAAGGCTGTTTATACCTCCATCTTGTCTAGGATGATCTTCTTCTTGTCACTAATCTTCTCTTTCAAGGTCTTCAAGAACCTTTATTTCCTGTCAAGCTTTAATTCACCTTTACTTGGATGGATTTTGCTGCATACCACTTTCCTAACACAATTTGCCAACATATAATTTCTTCAGAACAATATTTTCACAAAACATCCATACCTAATTCCTTGATGTAGTTGCCTCTCCAAGAACTCAAACCTTGCACTCTGATACCAAATGGTGAAAAAAAAATGCCCTTCTCTACAAAACAAAATTCTTGAGCAAAATATTGTAACAGCTCTATCAGTTGAGCTAGATGGCCCTGATATTAAATGATAGACTGCTCTACCAATAAACTATACACAACTAAAATCTTCAATAGTAGAGCATTTGTTTTTCATTTCAAAGGGAAAATTTTAATCTTTTGTCTTATCTGAATAAACTATACAGGCAGCCAAATACTCACATGCTTTCCTATACACAGCCACAAATAGTCTCTGTCTGTATATTTGTGCATCGAGCCTTTGCATCAACAAACCCTTATACGGGAAAACATCCTCTCTCAAACTCGATTGCCGTGTAACAACAGACTCCATTATTAATATGGGTCATGGTTTACCGGTGGAACTTGTTCCACTCAGCTTCCCTTACCATGTCCTTTAAATAGATCTTAGAAAAATTAGAGACCGTGTATTCATCAATAGTCGCATCCTTCTACGCCTCACCATCTATCTCCAAGCTGCCCAACTGGCTCAACTTTTGGATGTAGGTGTAGCTTCATGTTGCCTTAACACCTTGCTTGGGTTTTGGCTCATCTCTTTCTTGTTTAATGGTAGGTTTGGCCACATGATTCCTTTGGCAGGTTTCACCTACTTTGATTCTTCACTCTCAGATTCTTCCGAATTGCTCGCTTCCTTCCTAGAGCAACTTTGACTGGTACAGCCTGATAAATTCTTGAGATTGATATCTTTATATTCAATTGAGTAACTTTAGACATAGGAGCCTTAGATTTTTGAAACTTTTGATCGGTGCTTTCCTTATATTCTTCTTCTCCCTTCAATTCAGTCTTTACCACAATTTATAAACAAATTCAGAAATCACTACCTAGCGCTTGTGATTCATCGATATGCAGACAGTGGCTAGAATTAGCGTAGGGTGCCCCATCTCAGATACATAATGAACCCATATCCATTTATAGGTGCATAATAATCATCACTTGTTGTAATAAAAGAAGACCATTTAGTCGATGGAAAAGGTTGTTGACACAAATCGACTCTCAATTGCTGGAAGATCTAAGCACCAGAACTAATCGCCTCACTTCCATTTGAATAGATCTTGAACAATAAGGTAATATATATTATATTGAACTTCTTTTCTTCAATGACTCTTGATAAAACAAATGCTCTTCAAATTCTTTAACTATATGAATTTCCCAGACAACTTTACATGCAGATCTATTACCAATACATGGCACCTATTTTGATTTTCTTTTAATTATCTACCATTTTGCAAACTTACAAATAGTTAACGGGTAGATCACTTAGCAAAAACATAGCAGAATTTGCATGTAAATGGACTGACTAATACATGAACTGTAGTAAACAATATAACTTCTATTCCATGCAATCTAACAACACACCATACTCTACAAATAATTTAATGGCTCCTGCATCATTGACATAAGACCATCCATTCGATACAGAAATGAAGCCTACATTACTAATAAACATGTTACAATTTTTTTTTAAATCTTACCAAATGCCCCTTCTTATTATACACAGTACTGAAATTCGGCTTCTCCGAACGCTTAGCTCCAACTCTGACATTTTCTTTTCAAAACCACACCATAATCATTATTTCATATAGAACAATCCTTTACACAATCTGCATGCTAAAAACATACAATAAACATTATTTTCTCAAATTTGTTATAGTCCATCCATATGCAGTCCTTTCTCAAACTTTTTCTAAACTTCTTCTTACACTACTGAAATAGTCTTAATTTGCTTCGAAAATAATTCAACCAAATCCTAGAAAAACTCAACAAATGCATTTAAACATAGCATTATTCGGCTAACACCTAACCTACGCCACTTATGGCTTGATTTTCCTAATTTCACATGGTGAAAAGGTTGTCAATAACTAAATTTGATCTTTACAATACTCAAATAAGCCTACCCCCTCCTCTTGACAAGTGTATAAGATTTAAATTTTTGAACTAGAATATTTTTTGAAAGAAATCTTTATCCATATTCTACGCACTCCGAAGGTGCTCCTACATCACTCTCTCTATCTTTGTAGTGTGAGGAGATCATAAAATAGTATCATGCCTTATGACCTCATGGCCTATGTCCTCATCACTCTATTTATAATAGGATAATCCCCTCCTACTCATTAATTTATATCTAGGTCCATCACTAATCTTGCCTCTCGTAGAATATCCATATCCTTTGTAGTAGTAATAAACACATCCTACATTTGTCTAGTATCCATTGCTCATCCTCTATCATCATCTAATCCTCTTTCACTTACTACAACCCTCATAATCTAGACTCCCAAATTTGTTCTTCAAGGTTGTTTACTCAAATTAGTTGTTAACCTGTGCCTCCATGTCTTCAATGGTCTATATGGTAGTGTCAATCTCAAAGGTCTCTATTGAGCCCACGACTCTATATATCCATGCGCTAAACCTACATATATAACATACCTCCTATCCCTCCACCTCATTGTATGTAACTATGTACAACTATGATCAAAAATAAAAGGATCAATCATCATACCCCATGATTGCCTCTCTTACATTGTATGATAAAAAACACGTAGACCGGATGGAATATTTTGTCTCACATCAAAATATCTCATCACCCTATCTATTATATATCTATCTATAATGTAAACATGTCTTTTGATGATGTAACACAGAGTCATCATATAATCCATGTCTAGCTCCTCATCCGGCTAGTCAAACATAATGTCAATATATGACCTCCAAGTAATTTATGCATCAACTAGCTCACCCATAGCTCTCCTATAGAACTCTAAGTCACCCAGATGTGTCTTATGTACACCAAGAATCACATGAAATGCATAGGTCATCAGCTCCCCTACCTATCAAACATCTAGGTGTCTAACTAGTCTCTCAATCATAATGTGCTCCTAGAACCAAACCTATAATAGTGTTAAAGGCCCTATCTCAACTTGACCTAAGTAAAAAAAATAGTGAAAACCATGATATGAAATAGATAAAACATAAGGTACCCATGAAAACCTAACCTCCATCTCCATCATGTCACCAGTGACATCTAATAACCCAATATGACATAGTCTACCACTCTTTTTAGGTAGAAACATGCCACTAACAATAGCCATCAAAATAATAGTCATAGAATCTATCTCAAGATCCATGTAGTAGTTCAAATCAATACCATTCCTTATAACTAGTTACACACTCTCACTAAAAATATTGTATAGAGTCTCATCCTATAGACCATGTCCCTAGTATACTAGTCTACCTTGAATCAGAATGCCTAGTATCTGATATACATCCTCTAAAGTAAAAATCATCTCACCTATTGATAATTGAAACATACTCATCTCAATATGCCATATCTCAACTAGTGTAGTAAATAAATCTCTATCATCTCATACTTCAGGCATCTATGCAATGAAAGAAAGCCTAGTCACCTCTAAAGCACCCTAATTATACTCTATAAAGGTCAACAACAGTGACATAGCATGTGACTTGCACTCTTGAGTCACTATCACTGGTAATACCTCCTACAAATTAATGACATTTAATATTATTCAAAATTTATACACATTGCATTTATGCATTTGTTTCGTAAATATCACTTCATCATCCATTATTGTCAAAAAAACCCTAAAATGTTTTGAAAACATCTAACAAAATTGTTTTTGGTTATAACAAAATCACTTTCATCCTTTGGAAAATCATTTCAAACAAAATTGCTTCACATTTTAGAAATATTATTACCATTTTTAGTGATGTCACTACAATGTTTGATGATTTCACTATAGCAATATTGTCTTAACCCAAAAAAAACCACTTATTAGAATTATAAAATCCCTGTGATGTTTAATGAAATCACTATTTACCCTAATGAAATCATGAAGCTCGATAATGATATCATAATTTTGAGAATAATTATTTCATTTTCATCACTTTTGAACCAAAATAAATGCTAAAAAATTCAAATATTCACAAAATTAGGAGACTTATTTGAGGTCTAGAAAAGTCTCACTCGGTCTACACGATGCTTATGGTGAGGAATGTGGTCCATTTCTCTTCACTAGCCTTAGATTCAAACTCATTATAATCACTTTTTTAGTTATAATTATGAATATTATTTTCATAAATTATTTTCTAAACTCCCCCTAAGCCCTTATTTATATTAAAAACCTAGTTAGCATTTCATCTCTTCAAACCAATCTATTGTTAATCATAAGCATTAAATCAATTTATTTTCACAAATCTATCAAACCCTTGCAATCATTTATCGACATGAAATCCACCAATCATTTATAAACTCAATAATTTTTTTCCATTTATGGATTTGTAGTTTATTATTGCTAGGATATATCATTCCCACACCTGCTACTTTATCCCCTAATCCACTAGTAAACAAAAATAAGTGTGCAATCTCTGAGTGGTTTAAATTGTTGATTTTGAAATCAAAGACATAGTATTACATTACTAGGGCCAAATCTTTTACATTTCAAACACATTAAAAATTTGACATCAAAACTGAAATAGATTATTTTTTTATTTGACTGCTTAAATATTTCCTCTTTTTATCAAATTTTGAGCATTTTTTCTTTTCTCACACAAACCCATGAGGGGCTATCATCATACTCATTTTCATTCATTTGGGTCAAATTTTATATTTTCTATCATCAACACTCTACTTATTCTATTCTTTGAAACAATATTACTTCGTAACACCTTTTCAAAGAGGGGAAAATGTAGACACCTAAATTTCATTTAGTGTCAAAATGCACCTTAATCATTCTTCCCAAGTTTATTAATAATTCTTATTAATTTAATAATTAACATTTATTCCTAAAATAAATTAATTGATTTATTCAAATACTTTTAAAAAAGTCAATTGCACACCTTTTATTATTTATTTTAAATATTTAAATACTTAATTTACTAATTAAAACTTCTCCCACTTTTATCTCCCTCATCCCTACCAAATCCATGAAAACCTCCACTTCTTATGACTCCTCCACTGAGTTGTCAATCCATTTTGACTAAGTCTTATAACCAACCCCTCCTTTTCTTTACCTAGTTTAAATAGTCTCCATCCTTATGAATTAGGACTCATCCTCAACCATTGATCATTTGGAACCTTTAAAAAGTCTAATTTATCCTCCACCATTGGATTGTAATCTAGGATTCTATAAATAAGTTTGAGAATCCTCATTTAAAAAAAGAATAAATATTGCAATCAATCATGAAATCTTAAAAAAATTATAATCAAAATCTAGAAAATCATAATCAAATCTTGCATCCAAAGTGAATAAAAGTCAATATTTTGCATCTAAATTCTATCTATTTTAATAGGGCAAATCAGATCTAAATCGCAATGGAGGATTCTTATGTCTAAACTATGAATGTTTTGATTGTTGTTTCTTGCATTTGTTTATCTAACTTTGGTAGAATTTATCTTATAATAGACTTTTTATTTGAATTTGAAAATTTTAATTCATACACCAAGAATTTAATAGAACATTAAATAAACAACCACATTAGATGAAGAAACAACATTAGAATCAAGCTCCCTTTTTTAATCGAAATCAGATTTAGCATTAGAAGCAAAATCACTATCACAACCAATATCATATTTAGAGTCCATTGACTTGGACTCATCTTCAAAAATAGATTATAACTATAGATATTAAAACATTTTTTATAGTTGTATTTCATATCAATTTGAATATATTTGTGATCTTTATATGATTTTTAGGATGATTACTTCAACATTGACATAGGTTCTCCTAGTATATTCTATGAGGATTGTGTTACCTTTCATCATTTGATTATTGTTTCCCATTATATCCATTATATTGACATTCCACCTCCCACAATCATCTATTGGGACCAATAGAATCACACTTTATTGAACTACATCCATGTTGGCATACTATTCGTAGAATATGGGGGAGACCAAGACCAAACTCATATAGAGGAGGAACACACTCTTAGTGAAACCTTTTTAGAGGTGCTAGGGGATTATCAAAGAAAAACCATAGTATATTTTAGTGAAACCTTTTTGAAATCACTAGAAGACAATAATATTCAAATGTTAACATCTCTTCATGAAACTTTTCAGATCGGTGATAACCTCATTGAGACACCAATAGCTGAGTAAAAAAGTTATTCATTGCTTGATGAAGATGTTATCAAAGAATAAATCATTATATATTACAATATACATCATAATAAAATGGTATCTACTCTTAAAATCAAACAATATAAAAATTTGGTGTTCTTACTGAGAGCATATTCAAAGGTTTTCGACCCCATCACAACCAAAATTATGTTGAATCTAAAATTAGCAACATTATGTGTGACTAAAAGTCCTGATCTTCATTTATTTCCCATTCATTATAAATTCCATTATCATCCACCTATTCATTACCAAATCATATAATTTATCCTAACCTTATTTACCATTCCTGGCAACACTTTCCTTTATAAAGGCTATGAGGATATCTTGTCTCAATGGTTGAAGGAAATAAAATCAATGACCAATGAAGATCATGAACACATTATTAAGATCTAGATTTATAACAATTTATTGATAAAATAACTTTACTAAAAGGGTGTTAGGTTGAATTTTTATAACTGATCATTTATGATATCTCATGTGTTGACTAGGACATGAATCTCCTTGCCAACAAGAGCACTGAAACCTATTTTTTTATTTTTTTTATTTTTTTTCCATTTACCATTTTATTTTCCATGAATTATCTCTTGGGATAACCCTATAGACCATTTTATTCTAGGAATTTTATACCATTGTGGTCCATTTACCAAACTATTTGAAATACATTGACTTGAGGTCCTTCAAGACTATGTAGGCAACACTTAATTTTTATTGAGGTTAACTTAGTCAACCTTCACCATGCTCTCATCATTTTTTGAGAAATTAATTAAGTTTGAATGCTCTCTCTATTTTCAAGTAACATAAGCCATGATCTCACTAGTTTTTAACAAAGTAAGTTAATCATCACTTGGGGGAGACTTTGTTTCCACTATAGTCAATTGTCTTTCGATCATTTTCTTTATACCATTTTCTATACCATGTCTCTACTATTAACCAAGGCTTGTTTTTCACCATCTTATTTATGTCATTTTGATATTGTTTCCATTGGTTCTTCTCATACCATTCATGAGGGGATTATAATCTAGTTTTAATAGTTTTATAATGCCATGTTGGATGACAATCTATGAATGTAGTGTGCCATTTGATCTGACACATAGTCTTTCATTAATTATCTTATATGGTATCATTAATTATAACTACCTATGGGAAAATTATTATTATATTTGATACCCCTAATTATAATCATCTTTATGCAAATCAAAATTATGACATTCCCTAATTATAATGACCTATGATAAAAATAGGTACAATGCCTTTTTATCATGCATTGCTGCATCACCCAGTCATTACTATTATCATTTACCTTATCATTTGCTTTTATTTACTTATTGTGGCATAGTCAGTTTTCATTACATTTTGTGTTGGTATATTTACTATGACTTGAGGTCCTAATGATACCACATAGGTTATGCTCAATTAATGTTGAGGTCAACTTAGTCCCCCATTTGAAAATGCTCTTGTTATATTATAATCATTACAAGTTGGTGTGCTCTCACTGTTTCATGAGTTGGACCATTATGTGTCTTTTAATCCTCAATCAAGCTAAGATAATTATAAAATTCCATAAAACATTCATAAAATTTTAAAATCCAAAAACAGTTTTTTTTATTTGATTGTTTTTAGTACTGTTTGGTCTTTTGTTTCCCTATTTTATTTTCCTCTTCTCTTTTGTTTTCAAGAACATCTTGATGGTTCACATGGATATTGATTATTTGTATCTTGATCTCATGTTATTAAGTTGTTATTATTATTTTTTTAAACATTATTTTTCTTAATTGAATCCTAATTGTTCATATCTTGATTTAAGTTAGGTTCATTTATGTTTATGTTTATCTTTTTCTTTTCTTTTTTGTTTAAATGTAAATAGTTGTAACTCTAATTTTGGTCATTATTTTACCATTATCCTTAGTTATAGGTATTCACATTTGAACCAGATCCATGTAATTGAAATGAAATTTCATTATGATTTATTCATACTTATGATACATAATTTATTTTGCTATAGTAAACACTTTGTGCACTAGATTCAAGTCTTAATGTCAACACAACTCTGATGAACAAATCTCAAGATCACTATGTATAAAATAGGATCAGTAGGTTTAACACCTAAATTTATTCTTAGACATGCATTTCCTAGCATAAGTCATGAATATAATCAAATAATTGGATAGTTTTCATTATCCCTCATTCCATTTTATCCCATATTTTGGGTGAACTACATTGGCTTGAGGTCCATTTAGGCTATGTAGGCAGTGCTTGGATACTAGACATATCTTAGGTTAGCTTGACCAACTTCACTTATTTTTTCATTTATTTCATCTCCTTTTTAAACCTTTTATACTTTGTTATTTATGGATTTCTAAGCCACTACATCATCGCATCTATGTTTTCACCTGCTCATCTTTAATCTATGTTTTAGGTTATATCCTTGAGTTAATTGCTTGCCAATTTTCCCAATATAAAATTCAAACCAAGTTATACATTTAAATAATCCCTATAATGGAAAAACCATTATTTATTATTTATCAATGATCAAAATTAGCCCTATTAGGGCACAAATATCTTATCATGATCAAATCTTCTCTATTGGTCACTTCTTATTATCATCTCTTTGGGGAGACCACAATTATCTTATTCTTCTAATTCCAAGATCTCCACATTTTTACCCATGATGGTAATGTTTTAGTGTGCAAATTTTCTCAAGATTGATCCATGTCATAATCACGTAAATTACACTCTCAAATTGGGTGCATTTAAAGTGTGTCACTTATATGTTTGGATTGAATCCTTCCCATTCCCCCCATCTTTGGGGCCAATTATGCCTCTAATTATATGTTAATCATTGATGGAAACCATGCATGTAAGCATTAACTTATCTGGATGTTATCTATTCCACTAGTTAATCTCTCACTTTCCCTATCTTTTTTAGAGTCCATCCTCTTCTTTCATTATAGTATGTCCTCTCGATGGGGCATCATGGATAATTTCTAATTTCTTCTTGAGAAATATTTTCTTTGAAAAGATGTTGCTTTACCTGAATGTCTCGTTATGCCTTCTCAAATTGGGGTAAAATATAGACATCCAATTCCTAACACTATTTGTGTTGAAATTATCAATATTATTTGAATTTTACTTAAATGCATAATATAGGCCAAAATCACTAAAAATGTGTGAAATGGTTTGAAATTGTCATATAAAAGTGATGATTTAGGCTAATGTATCCCTAAATTGGGTATTGAATTTTATTTGATTCTTAAATTTTATTAAATCATTTCAAGTCAAAATGATGATTTCACATTTTTGTACTCTGAATCACTCTTTTCTTTTAATTCATAAGTACACATCATGTACCTTTTTTATTTTGTGTCAACAACATCCTAAATGGGATAATGGCATGTACACATCTAACATCACCTTCTAATTCTTTTTGAGTCAAATTATGACCTAGTAATATGACTTTTTGATCATTTTGATTAATTGTGCACCATTTTCCAAAGAATTACACTAAAATTAATTAATCTTCCTTAGGAAAATTAACTCAAATTAAGAGATTAAGTACTAATTCCATGGATAAAATTGAATATTTATTTATTAGAAAATGATTCTAAAAATCTTCATCACCTAGTGACATGATCCATGGGATGGCATCCTCAAGCCATAAATGTAACAAATATCAGGATCATGGACACCCATGCCTCATTAATGACCCTTTACCCAAATAATTATGAGGATATTTATAGATTTAATTTAAAATATTAGATTAATTCATGGCCACACATCTCAATCTTGAGATGGATGGTCATGGCTAACCCTAGCCCATTTGGAAAATATATAAATAGAAGGGCATGGAAAATCATTTTTAAGCTTAAATTATGTAAACTTATAATGTAGTATTATCTCCAAAAGCCCTCTTTGCGTTTATTATTATGTTTTATTTTAAATAGGTTATATTAAATTGATAGGCATAGATTTGATTTCTTATCTTGAGCCTAGATTATGTATGGTGATCTTGAGATAACATGGGAGCTTGGAATCCATTATTGACGAAGACAAGAACACCAAATCAAGGTGAAAAGTATGTTTGGAGCCACTCTTACATGGTAAAATAAATTGGGAAGGTAATATGTATATATGCTTTAGTTTAATTGCTTTTTATTATCATTTTTAAACCTTATAGAATATGTTGGCTGAGATTGTTAGTTCTTATACATTCTTTGTATTTTCATGACTAATGTTTGAACTGATCCCATTTGTAATCCAACACTAAAGAATTTTTGAATATAATATACCTTAAAATTCATGGTAAGGTCCCTAATATAGGTGTAAAATCTAGTTTGGCATCTTAGTTTCTCATAATAAATCTTAGAGAAGCCAATAAACCTACATTTTCATGCTTAAAAATTCCTCATTTCTATGTCTTCTACCTTGAAATCATGTTTGAATAGCCATTAAAACTTTCACATTATTAATTTAAATGATTCATATTATATCTTGAAAACCTACAATCAGACCCTTCATAACCTTCAAAGACTCCCAATAACTTGTTTTAGGTATAAACTAGTGTTTACATCATGACCATCTCTATTTCTTCAAATTTCAAGCCTACAACTTAAGGTATCCATGTGGGTGAGATTAATAACCTTGAAATATCCTTCAAACCTATCATTTCCCTAAAGTATACCTGTAACTTTCTATAGACTACCTAGAATTTCCTCAGTTCTCTTGTTTAGAATAAGTCATATAACCTTGCAAGGTGAGGTAAAAATCTGTAAATTGAAGCTCTAAGAGATCTAACCATGTCTTAGTCTTCAATAACCCCTGTAATCATTTTCTTCATGTGTATTATACTTTAACCAAGATACATTAAAATCCATTTTAATTAGTTTTCTAGGTCTATAAATGTAATCCTTCATAATGGGGTTGTAGATTAGATCAAAGTCTCCCAAGAAGACCTATAACCTGGTCATGAACCTATTAAGTATTCCCATTATCTTGTATGCAATATTATGGACCTATACTCACCTAATTTGAAATTTAAAACCATATAGGATACTCATTATAATATTTTTCATCTTCAAAAGTACCTTTTAGGATTGTAACTTTTCTTTTTAAACTCAATAACTCATTCCTCCTTCTTGAACACCATAGAGGCATTATTCAGGACCACAACCTTATTACAAGGGTTTGATATTTCATGGAGCTCCAATTCAATATATGTAGGATGAAAATTCTTAATATGTTTTAAATCTCCTTTTGAAATACTTTTAGGTGATATTTGTAACCTTGCAATCATTCATAAATCTTCTTAGATGCATTTAGAATCATTAGAACCTTGGTGACATGCCTTCATATGTATGAAACCTTGAAACTTCACCACTTTCATATATAATCACATCATAAATCTTTTATTCACTCTTTTTTTAGTCATGAAACTTGTGGAATAGGCCTATAGACTTGATGTGGCTTGGAACACCTTGTTCATTTTACCTATAAATTCTTGAGTTCTTGAGGTCATAACATGATGTAGGCCTATAGATGCATGTTTTGAGCTAGGTATTCACCATTATCACCATGAAAAGATATAAGAGATTCACCAAATAACCTATAAGGATTTTTAATACCTATATGAGTCTTGGAGAGTTATTTAAAGGGTGTTCTCAACTTATCTCAAAACCTAGATCCATATAGGACTTTGTGGGAAGGTTTGTAGACTTATATGATCATGTTATAACTCTTGAAATTGAAATAGTAAGCCTGAGGAAATTTTCACTATGCTTAGCACCTTAAATTTAATATTAAAATATTTTAATCATATTGGGACAAGATTTAAAAGTATTATACTTCCTAAATTGGTTTTTACCTTCTTCAACTTAGATCAACAACATTCTAGGATTTACATGACATTGATGGGTATAACCCATAGTTTACATGCATGTAATATTCTTAAAAATACCTTGAATCCATGAAACCTCTATTTTTTTATAATCTAGTATTTTAGTTCATTTATACTTGTTTCTATCTTTTAATCCAATATTAACAAGTTGCAAACCCTTTTGAATCTTGTAATTTCTCATTGTCAAACCTACATGACTATAAGTACTTCAAAGGACCTTGAAAGTTGTCTAAAACCTTGACATGCTTTATGCATAATTAAAATACTCATGGTTAAATCCATTAAACCTCTAAACATACCTCAAAATATTCATGATATTATCATAAGCCTAAAAGGATCTGGAGTATTTTGAGAACCATTACAACTCTTGAAACCCAACATTATTATCTATCTCTTTGCATAGGCCTGTAAACTACTATTTTTTTTATTACATTAGTTTGGATCCATTTAAAAAATAAAATTATAACCTTTTTAAATGATTGGGAGGTTATTAAATATAAATATTATTTTCTCCCTTTTTGAAACTTATTTAGGAACACTAAGCCTAGACCTGCAGGTTCCTTGAAAAGCCTTGACAGTAGGTTTCAATCTTGAATAAAAAAGAAAACCTTCTTGGTGCCTATATATTTTCATGATGGGCAGTACTACATATATATAATATCTTGTATGAGTATTGATAATCTAATTGTAGATTTGAATATCCTTTTGAATCTTAATGAGCTATTGTATGCACATTTAATTAAATTATGTAACATTAAATCCCTTTGAAACATATCTATACATGCACACGGCCATGATAATTACCATAATAGAATAAAATACCTTCTAAGATCCTTTAAATGGTGTTTATTATATTCACATGTCCACTCTTATGCCTTTATAGCCTGAAAACATCCAAAAAGTGCACTCATAGCTTCCTAGGTTTTAAGCAAGGATTAAAACTTATTAAAACATTATTTGTAGATCCATGAGATTATAATATATTGATTTGGTTTGATGACTTATGGTGGTGATTTAAAAAACTTTTAGTCTCTATTACCTAATTATAGCCATGCAAAAGGAGGAGTGCATACAAACCCTTGATTGTATACCTCTCACAAGACCTGAAGGTAGTTTTAGGGCTTATTAATGATTGTTAATATCATTATATTCTTATTATTTCTTATAAACACTTGTAAATATTACATCTATACCTTCCCCTATCTTCCAATGTCCATACTAAACCATGTAAATCTAAAACATAGATAGTTAGTCCATAAAATTCACATATAGGTTCTTGTAAATAGGGTTTTAAACTGGTTATGCTTTGTTTAGAGGATTGTGATAATTTTTATCTTATTTGAATGTGTGAGAGCCTTAAAAATATGAGAGGATCTCATTTTAAATCCACCTTATATTTTAATACCAATGTTAGACTCTATAACTCAAATGAAGACTTATTGAAAACCTAGAACTTCTTATCATCTTCCATGTTTCAAAGATTTTATACATTTTGCTTCTTGTTAAGACATTAAAAAGGTTTGATACACCATGTAGATGATTAAGGAAGGGTTTTATATCTTTTTATCATGAATATAACTTATACAACTACTACAATCATGTACATATAACCCCAAATATGTAAGTCTTCTTTCATGGCTTATGTTCAAGGCTTGTCTCCTTATGATCTTCCTTGGAACCTATGGTTTCTTTCATGAATGAGAATTATTTTAATTAAATGACTTGAAACATATTTTTTATGATGTGAATTCCTTGATACATGATGTTTTATCCATTTTAATTTGAGGAAATCTAAAAAAATGATTACAACTTAATATTTTGAAACTTCAAGCCTTGAAGGGGATTGAAATCATGAGGAAGCCTTGACTATGGTGTTTTGGCCTTGAGGATTTATTCAACAAACCTAAAAAAAAATACTAAAAAATTAAAACCACCATGAACATGTTTGAAGGTGGATAATATTTTGGTGATGGTTTGATACACTTTCCTCATGTTGAAATAATTAAATTCCACTAAGGAATAAAATGGAGGGAAACAATTGAACTAATTGCATTATTTCACCATTTTTATGGATTAGAGAGTTGGTAAATATTAATAAAACACAAAAATCACTTTATGAGACCTTATGGAATGTTTAATCCCCTCTATAATTATTTTATTGGGTAACTTAAGACCTCTTTTAACCCCTTCATGAACTCATAAGCATCTTTTATGACATTTTTTTCTTTATTTATGATGATGTGAGTGATCTTAAAACCATTTTTGCTTAATTGTACAATGAAAATAATGGGAGATACCTATAAAATTCTATCAAGGTGATCACAAATGACTTTTTACTCTTTTTATGGATATTACCTTGAAAGGCATTTCATATCTCTAGCTATCAAATAGGCTTAATTAGGCCATGAAGATGTTAGGATGACTTATTATACCTTCAAATAAAATATTTCATTAGGGATCAACTTGAATGATTTTATACATGTAATGGAGCCTAAAAATGTTAATAATACCTTAGTCACACTTTTTTGTATTGGAAACCAACACAATAGACCTCTTATAGAACTAACACCAACTCATGACCTTAGAATATGACTATTAGACCTAGTCCAATGAAGAAAAAGGTGAAAGTAACCTCAATGGTCTTAGCATACCTATTAATATGTAGAAACATCATCATGAAGGTGATTTAAAGTACTATACTTAGTTTTTTTTTATAGAAAATGATCCAACCCTATGCAAACCAGGTGTCAAGTGACTAAGGGTGTCTATAATAGCCAATAATTGTAAGACATAAGACTAGGATTAAAGTTACAAAATTCTTACTTATTATAAGAATTTTTGTTAATAATTTCCATAATTGTCTTTTATATTTTGGTACATTAGATAAGTTAATTCCTGCATGTATTTATAAAACATTTGGATTGGTTCTCATGAAATTAGACAAAGTGGTAGTTGAGTTAAATAATATTGAAGTCAAGGTCATTGGAGAGCTATTGAATGTTCACATAGAGTTAAAATATAAACTAAAAGTGAAATATTTCATAGCAATACAAGTATTTGATATTATAGAAGCATATGACATGTTACTAAGAATACTATTTTAGTATTTTCGGTTTGTTTTTCTTAATAACATTAACTTACTAAAAATATAAATGATACATGGTTTAAAGATGAATACATATGATGGGGTTTTTGAACTATTTATCTAATTAAATAGGAACTATTTTTTGGTTAGTAAGGACTACCTACACACAAGAGGCAACTTGGACAAGATTGGATTAATAAAATAGATGATTGGGTTGCCTGATACAAGATCAGTTCTAGGAAGTGGTACACTTCCTTTAGGATGTCAATCAAGTATTTTATACAACCAAGTGGATAATATAATGATATAAATTATAATAAATCATGTGATAATATGTTATACTAAAATGAAATAGATCAATCTACTACATAAATATTGTCAAAGCATCCATTTCCAATAAGCTATAGCAAAGTCTTCTTCTTCTTGAATTTCTTCTAGAGTTGGGACAAACATGATCATGCAAAGTACTAACTCAAAGGAGATGTCACTTTGATCAAAGAATAATTGGTGAGGAACTATGGGTAAGTCATGTATTGAAACCACATCATATATAATTCTAATCAAGGTCATCTATAGATAATAATGCATGATTTCAAGACTTAGAAATAATAGATTGAAAACACTTAAAACTACTAAACTAGTCCTAGGTAACAAACAAAAATGAAAACATAGGTATTTTTGTTTATTGCCTTAGAATCGATATTGATTATGTAATTTATGTCTATATATATAATTAATCATCAATAATCCTCAAAGTAAATATTAAAAACTCAGAATGGGGCCTATAGGTGGGCTTTAAGAGATTATAAATGGCTCAATTATTGGTTATTGATTTGTGTAAATAGATTAAGGATGATAAATAGAATTTAAATACAAAATATAGTAATTATAATGCATTCAAATAGATAGTATACTTACCTCTAAAAATGCTTCCTGTGTTATAAAAAATATCTCGTTGATAGGGATGTGTTTAACCTTAGACTAAGTGTGGATGGGTTGAAATAGGGATGTCATTCTTATGTAAATACTCCAGGGTAATTTATTTAGCATTTTGATATGTAAATTTAGGATCCTTTAGCCTAAGGATGGACTGAGTATACATCAATGTTGATCCTTATAGGATTGATGATGATCACAGGGATTAGTATCGATCTAGTCCAAGTTTAACCTATTTATTCCAACAAATCTAAATCATGGGATCAAACCTATTCTAGGTTGGTTTTTAGTGAGGCTAAATTATGGAAAATTTGTTGAGTTAAAACAACTTACCTTTAATAAACTTAGGGATATCTTATTATATTTAGGGATGGTTAATTAGTTACTTAGGTAAAAAGGTAATTAAGTAAATTAATTATGAAACATAAGATAGTAAAAGGTAAAACTACATTTACTAACATAAAAATGATGGGGAAGGGGTAAGACACATTTATTCATAATAAAATTATGTAAATTTATAGTGTCTACATTTTCCCCCTTTTTGTTGAGTGGTTTGTGATAACTTTTTTTGAGATAAAAATTATGATAGGTCACTTACCCTAGGTTTATGCGAAGAGGTATTCCCCCTCAAACTAGGAGCTGGTGAAGGACTATGAGGTAGATATGGATTTAAAAATGAGGTGGTAATGGATAAGCTAGATGGTAAATAAGAATTAAAAACATAAAGATAAGCATGAAGTAAAAATCTTAACTAAAAATATATAGGATATCCAAAAATGAATGTCCCAAGTAAAACAAGTAACATATTGCCACAACTATGGACATGTGGACTATATCAAAGGTAGTAAAGAGAGCAAAGGCTAAAATTGGCTGACCAAATTATATGGTATGATTAGTATGTGTGTGTTACCTATGGACACTTACACTCAAGATGATGTATATTTTTAGGATCCATAAGGGATAAACACTAAAATGAATATAAACCTATCAAAGGTTGTGGGACCATTAGGGGGTCAATGTCCACAAATCATTAATTCTGGGTAACAAAGGATAGGATAATTGTAAAAAAGGATAATTTAAGTGGCCCTAAAATAAGGCTATAAGGAAGTAAAAAATGTGCAAGTAGTATAAGGAAGCCAAAATGGACCAAATCAACATTGATCTAATGGAATAATATCAATTAGGATAGAATTGACATCAATCACAAAAGAATAAATTTTGACCCTAAAGGGATATAAATAGGATGTTGAATGGCTTCAACAAATAATGTAATCTATATATAGAACATTTACACCTATATATAAATTTGAATGAGCTATACATGATGGAGGCTAAAGGGAGTGGTTGATGATGATGATGACCACATGATGAGGTAGGGGTATAATTATTTTATTATTTTGTTTTTTAATTTTTTTGAAATTTTTTACATTTTAAACTAGTTTGGTTAGGTTTTTGCATTTCCTAGGGTTATCATAGGTTGTCATTGATTTATAATAGATCGATACTAATTCCCTAGTGATCAATCATTGATCGTTGGTAGATTGAAGTCAATCAAAAAATTAGAAAAGATTGGGTATCAATCAGTGTCAATCCCTTAAGTGTCGGTACCAGTTTTTAGGGGGTAAAGAAAACTAAATGGATATGAGTAGTGGATAAGAAACTAAATAAATATGGTGGGTTGATGGGATTAAAAGAATGCATATTATTGACCATGAAAGATCAAGTGCCAGCATTGTTAGAGAGACTATAAGAGGTGATGGGAGATGTATATTGAGAGAACCTCGAGGTGATAGGTTTACATGGACTATGCCACTATCACCGAGTACATCAAGACTTGAGTCTACTAATGGAATTACTAAAGTTATGGGGTCTATATTTAGGGACCTTTTATCTATTGATAGGAGAGATGACCATAAATTTAGAATATATTTATAGGATACTATAATTTATAATATAGCGAACAAATATTACTTCAGTGGATGAGAGAGGATGGGTAGTATCACTGACATGATTATATGGGGATGGTGCTAGAGGTTTCAACTTTGAGGTTCTATATGATTAGGACTATGATAAGAGATGGGTTATCACTATGATGATTTTGGACATCTCTTATTGCACATTAACTTAATCTAATAGATGTAGATTCTCATGGAACTTGATGGGGGTGTTAGCAAACATGTGGGAGCATTAGATAGTATTTTCATGGGATTTTACATTACTTGCACTAATATATAGGGAGTTGTGGGTATGGAGGATACAATAAGTATATGGGTTGGATGTTACCTATGTTGTATAGTGCTAGGATTATGAGCACATCAAATTAGTGCATCCACCAAGTATACCATAAATGTGATGGCATAGGTTTGCATTCAATGTTCTTTTTTATGATGGATGGATTTATTTACCTATCCACATAGAGATGAGAGAGTCAAAGATATAGAATACTATAGATAGGTATTGGAGGAGATGAAAGAGGATGAGGTGATATGGTGTCAAAACATTATGTTTCCATCATGGATAAGGATGGAGATGGAGCTAATAGTAGGGAAATGAGCAAGGTGGCTATGTGGGAAACATATAGATCATGTGGAGCTATTCTAGTTTGGGTGTAGGCAGTGAATATTTAGTATATATCAGGATATACCTAAGGCATGATAAGTATATAGGAAGGATGACTTAGAGGGGTAACTACTGAAGCCATAGGTTACAGATCTAGAGATTTTAGTGAAGGAGGAAATAGAAGGATTAGATGTAGATGATGTCAAAGTTACAGAGGCATACTTTTTATGGTGGGTAGATTGGCATGGAGGAGGATAGGAGAGGGTGGTGTAGTAGAAATGGGAGATGTAGAGATGGTATATGTGGAGGGCATAAGAGGAGATAGGGATGGAGACATATACATATAGGCTATAATAAAAAAGAGGGATGTGGCTTGGGTATAATATTATAGAGTTGTATTTAAGTGTGACCAGCTATAGGCTAGTTTGATAGAGTTATAGGGGTATAATGATGCATTAAAATAGAATTATGATGAGGCATGTCGAGTGTGGGATAGGTATCATGAACATCATAAGAGGATTAGATTATTACCAGAGTTTGCAAAGAGGTAAGTATTAGGATCCACCATAGGAGGAGGAGAATAGGGTAAGAAGATGGGCCCTCCAAGTATTATAAGCATGGATAAGTATCAGGACATGGTATAAAAGTTATGATATTATGAGCATATTAAGACAAAGGGGTTACAAGAGTTTCTTAGATATGCTAGCCACATAGCCATTCAGGGTCAAAATCCATCAAAGATAAAAAATATCATAGGGGAGACACAAGAGGGATAGGGGGTAAACTAAGGTGATAGTGGAAGAGGAAGAGTGTATATCTATCTAATCTAGATCTAGTTCACTAAGTAGTCAAATATATGGCTAAGTATATGGATTGGCTTTGCACATATTGTATATTATTACCTTTTTATGATGTACATTTGATTTTCTAGATATATAGATTTTAAAAATATTTATTACACACCTTTATTACATGAGCTTACATTATGTGATTTATGGATTTGGATTATGTGGACTATGATTAGATGGTATTTGAGTTATTTATATCATGGATTATATTTATTATATGGTTTTTACATGGTTTATATTTTTTAGATCATGTGATGTAGATTTTATCTTGATTATGGATTTATGTATATGTGTTTTAATGATTTATGATGGATTGTGGATTTTAAAGTATGTACTAACTTATTATGTATTATGGATTTTATATCATGGTTGATTGTGGATTTGTAAATTATGTTATGATTTTACATGACTTTAAATGTTTATGATAAAATTTATTATGTATTAATGGTCCAAGGATGCATGACTCATAATTGGATTGGACCCTAACCAAAGTTAGTCCTCTTGTTATTTTCACATATACAACCTTTATCTAATGTTAACAAAAATCCTTAGCAATCTCTTGTCAACTAAATTCATAAATATTTGGTTTAAAAAGGGGTTTTCTATGTTTGTAGGGAATGGGGGAAAAACTTAATTCTTTGAGAATACACGTGTTATTTTATGTTTTTGAGATGTTTAACCTAGATATAATACATGGATAAATGTAGATTGATCAATGTGGGAAGTCTACAAATTTAATGAAAGCTGATCAATGAAAGAAACTTTCTTGGGAGATAATTTTAACTTTATAGTTTTTTACATGACTTGATTTTAATAAGAAATTGATCAATTTAGGAAGTTTAATAAATCATAGGCACATAGACATCCTTCAAAGGAGTGTTCTACATGTTTAAATATATATATTTCAATAACTATCCTTTGAGGGACCAATCTTCAACTTTTCTTTTTTCTTGATTTTGATAATAATTGACCTTCAAGGGATTAGTCTACCATTTTGATATTTTCTTTATTTTGTATCCCAAATTAACTTTTTACCATGAATTATATTTAAGACCACCTAGGGTGTTTTCATAAGCCATGGAACTAGGCCATGTGTTCTTCTGAATAAGCTTTTGAGGTGAATGATTTTAGGAAATAATGATTCAAAACTCCACTCTATTTTGAGTAGAGTTAATATATGAGAACATGCTATGAATAGATATGGCGTGTCCATGTTTAATAAATACGGGATACTATGATATACACACATGATCTCGATCACTATGGGGTATGTATAAAAATAAGGGATAAGATTTTAAGAGAACTTATGATGATGGGAGATTGTAATAAGATTATTCATAGTAGAAAGGATGCAGATGTAAATCATTAATAGGCTCATGTTTTTATTTTCCATAAAGAGAGAACAAATGATATGCCATAGATCCATATTTATGAGTTATAATATAGGGTTGAAGATAATTTGGAACAAACTTTCCTCATTTAATTTTTTTCATATTTGTGACATGTTGATATTATTTAAGGATTAGGTCACCGATATTAAATTCTTGTTCTTTTAAATGTTGATTATATTATATGCACATTTTATCAATTCTTAATATACATGAAGGTGATCAAGGTCTATGGCTTGATGCTCATCTAGAATTTATACCTATGCTAATTGTTCTTGATGGTAATCTTCTTCAAAAATGATATCCTAAAGAGACGTCTAAAGGGAAGGAATTTGTAAATTTAAGGGGAGAACTACTTTGGTACCATAAACCACAAAAAAATGGGTATGCCCTATAAGTGTTTGAATAGTAGTTAGACAAGCCCACAAATCAAAATGTATATAAGAATGCTAATCCTTTCCAGTGTCATTCACTATTTTGGTTAACATCTTGATAAGGAATTTGTTCAATGTTTTGGCTTGCAGATAATAAGGTGATGAAAATCTCAACTTAATGCCAAAGGATTCACACAACTTTTGGACTTGATTATTTTAAAAATATTTCCCATTATATATAATGATTTTATGTGGGACACCAAAAATGACATATGATGTGATGATTAATGAGATCAATGATCTTATTAGCCTTGGTCAAAAAAAGGGGAATGACCTCCACCCATTTAGTGAAATATTTGGTAGTAATAATGATAAAGATATGTTATTGGGAATATTTAGGATTGATCTACCTTATAAGGTCTAAACTCCATTGGGAGAAAGGCCAAAAGTCCCTGTCTACTTATAATACATTACTAGGGATATGGCATAAGTTGTCATGTTGTTGAAACTTCATGTATTTCTTGACATACTCATAATGGTCCTGATTTACTGTTGGTCAATAATAACCTAGTTGCATAATCTTCTTGGTGATAGTTAAACCACTAAAACAACCACCACATATTCCATTGTGAGTTTATTTGATCATGATATTTAATTCAAAATTCTAGAGATAATGGATAAGAATACCATCAAACCCTCACTTATAAATCACAACCCCTAGTATTACATAATGAGATCCTTATTGTTGAAAAGCATGCTTAGTGTTTTTGGATAAATATGAAAGAATAATACCTTTAGACAAATAATCAAATGTTAATCTATAACAAAGATCCAAATGGTTTTCCTCTATAGTATATATAGAATAAAGATCAATTTTGATATACAAATGTTGATTGAACTTATGGATAAGGACAAACAATCTAGATTCCTAGGAGGAAGATGGTATAAAGGAGGGAAAGGAAGCTTGGTATCAACAAACTTATTGGTTGACTGAGGAGTGGTAGGGATGACATAATGGTTAAGGGTGGATAGTAATTGCTTTGATAAAATCTTATACCTCTATAGGATATTATTCTTACATTAATATATGTTAATTATTTTATTGAACACCAATTGGGAGTCCCCAAAAATATGTAGTGAATTAGCACCTAGAGCCAGAGCTATTTGGAGACCTATAATTAGGGTTTTATATTTTACCATATTATTAGTACAAGTGAAATTGATTTTAAAAGATAGGGGCATATGAATTCCTTCATTGGTAATATAATAGTCCATGCCCCCCCCTCTATGTCCCCCTCTATTTTCACATTTATCCATTAAAGAATAATGTCATCTAATATTCAAGATATCCTTGGAAGTAGACGTTGTAGATTCATCAGGGAATTCATATCTAGATGGGATATTATCAGAAAGGGGTGCCTCTAATAACTAATCAGTAAAGATTTTCCCCTTAAGTGACTTTTGGTTATGGAAGTCAAAATCAAACTTATCAAGAAGTATAAGCCATCTTGACATTCATATATTCTGATAGGGTTTTGAATGCATGAACTTAAGAGGATCAGTATTAGTAATCACATAGGTCTTGTGATTAAGAAAATAATGGTGAATCTTGGAAGCCATGAACACTGAGGCCAAACATAGTATTTTAATATGCTTGTAACAAGTTTCATACTCAACTAAATTATGACTTAAATAATAAACATATTGTTCTCTATGTTTCTCTTCTTGATGGGTAAACATGGCACCTAAAGCATGATTTGTGGATGAGATATACAAGTAGAAAGGTTTATCCTCTCTTGGAAGAATAAGGATAGGGGGAGATAAAAGATACTTCTAATAGTATCAAAGGCTACTTGACAATTTGAATCCCATACAAACTGGGTGTCTTTCTTAAGAAGATGATTGAATGGTTGACATCAGTTAGACAATTGCAAAATAAATTATTGAATAGACTATAGTTTCCCTTATAAAATACGAGGCTTATTGAGTTTGGAAGGAGGAAGAATATTTATAATGGATTTAATCTTAGTAGGATCAACCTTGCTTCCCATAATTTAAATGATAAAAACCAAAATAATTTTTGATAAAACCCCAAAGACACTCATTTTGGGGTTAAGACAAACCTAATATTTTATCAAACTAGTGAATATTTTATGAAGGATTGATAGGTGATGTTTAGAATACTTAGATTTATCAATGACATCATCCACATAATATTAAATAATTTTATGAATTAAATCATGGAAAATATAGGTCATGACATGTTGGTAAGTTTTTCCTACATTATTTAAACTAAAAGGCATGACCCTATAACAAAAAGTCACCCATGGTGTAATAAAAGAGGTTTTATGCTAATCGTCTAGGGAGATAAGGATCTAATTATAACCATAAAATATATCCAAGAGTGACAACATCACATGTCCCATAGTAAGGTCAAAAAATAGTAGATATTAGGAAGGGGAAAAACATATTTTGGATAGGCAATGTTAAAGTCATGAAATTCAGGACAAAGCCATAGTTCCCACGTGGCTTTGTGATATTTAATATGTTAGATACCCATTGAGGGTAACTGATGGGTTGGATAAAGTTAATGGATAACAACTATTGGAATTATTCCTTGACAATAATTTATATATAAAGATGCATCTTTTGAATCTTTTGGTTTAATGGATTAGCTTGTAGACACCGAAATCGTGTCGACTCCCCTGGTCATTCCCCGTCTTATTCTTCTTTGCCTATTTAACCCTTGTCGATCACTTGTTCCACCAACCTTGACCCTGGCAGCATGTAAAAATGAGCACAGAGCTAAAGCTAGACTCTATCCCCATTATGCATCTGCCGACAACGGTCTTTATCCGGCCGATGTCGGTCACCTATCGGCCGACGTCGGCAATCCTGCCGACATCGGTCACCTTGCCGTTATCCGTTACCAGTTATCATTCAGTTTCCCGAAATGGTTGACGAACCGTCTCTCACCTTCATCAACCTCTGCCAACCATTCGAGACCCGATCCCGAACGCTATTCAACCATTCGAAATGCTGATCAATCGAACCCGAGCAATCATTCAACCAACCTACAAATTCCGACATCAACACTATGACATCAACACTCCCGGCATCAACCAATCTGCATTCAATCCGGCTCCAACTATGGCTTTCATCACATCTTTTGGCAGGTAAGTATTTATTCCGTTTGTTTTATTTCTTCCTTGGTTATTCTTTATCAGTTCTGTCATCCTGATTCTTCAAACCACAGACCCAGCATCCCTCATTTACATCCCTGCCTCTGTCCAAACCCTACCCTGACCTTGCCCAGAACCTATCCCGACTCTCTCAGAACCTATCCTGACCCTGTTCAGACCTTGTCTAGAACCTGCCCCTACCGACGCCGGTCACTACCCTGACCGACGACGGCACCTTAACCGACGTCGGCACCTTCCCTAACTGATGCCGGCACCACAGAGACCGACGCCGGCGACTGTGTAGAACAGTGCTGCGTATCAGGTACGCACTTTTATTTTCTGTCATTTATTTCTATCATTATTATCTACTTTCATCCAATATTCTACTTTTTTATCAAGTGGGTTGATATCCTTCTAGGGAGTCTTCGTACTTCTGGGATCGGGCGTTCGCCTGACAGCCCACCATATCTTTGACTAATGTTTTTCCGTGTTTTAGCCTTTTCTTCGCAGGTGTCATTCCTCTACATCAAAAGAGGAGAATCTTCCAACGTCTGATTTTGGTGTGCACAACTTTATCAGGTACTTCTAGCCTTGACCATTTCTTTTAGTTTCTTATTTCTTCTTTTGAATGTAAAAGCAATTTTGCATAGAAACATTCTGGCACGCCCAGTGGGACCCTAGGTCCTCCTTGGGTTCTTTCTTTCTTTTGTTCATTTACGTGCATTAGGTTTCTTCCTTTTCACCTCCTTTTGTCTCTTCTTAAACGACATCATAAGCAGAACTAAAACAAACATTTCTTTCTTTCTTGCACTTCTAGACTAGCTAAAACTCATATCCTTCGACTCTTTCTCCATTCGTCTTCATACGAACAAACATTTCGACTTGGGCATTAAAACACTTTGCATTCATCTCTGTTTGCCTGCATCTTTTAGACCACACATAGTAATTAAAACTGCATATTGAATTAATCTAGATCACTTGATGTTACACGACCAGACCACCTGCACAAAACAAAATTTTAACTTACTTGAGACAAGGCCCGACTGGGATTTCATCCCCCAGCGGATACCTTACCCGTCCCGGTGACCCTACTTAGATTTCATCACCAAGAGGGAAGCCCACTCCATTCTCTAGCGGAGTCTAATCTCTAGGCGAGGTATATCTTGGCTAAGCGAAACCAGCTAACCACTGGAATCCTGAAGTGAGGGGAGCTTGCTCCTTAGCACCAGGCCGCGTACCAGACCCTAACACAGACTTCTTGAGAACCATAACAAAACCTGAAACCATCTATAGACTGCTTCTTCTAGGACCTGACTCACAAAACCAACCTTCCACTACACACATTCTAAGGCATAAGCCACTATAATCCTAATAATTTACTTCTAGGGTTTTAGGATCTGCTTGTGTCTTCATCTTTTTTTAGTTCTTATCTGCTTGTTTGAGCTTGTGAGGACGTTCTTTCTTGCCTTGAATGGTTTTGACACGTATTCAAACCAAGGCTCTTCTTGACCACACTAGCCATCAATCGCTTTCGCCTACCCCGCCTACAACCAATCATATAATGGAGTTCTACTCGAAGACCGAAAGAATTCCTACTAGACTATCTCCAACCCAGACACCTATCATCCCAGAAGGGGACCAAGATTTTGCAAGATTCTTGGACCTCAATACCGCAGCCCTCCAAAACTATCTCGCAAGAAAACCAATGCGGGACCTTTCAGACGACTTGGCGATGACATCAACACCGTTCGCCACCCAACCTTTTACGACTCAACCTTTCACCTCAACCATTAACCTGACCATGGCCTATACGCAAAGTTTGGCCTCCTCATCTATTTTTAGACCAACCTCCATCGGGGTTTTGTTACCCCCTCAACCACCTGCAATTCAACCAAGTTCTATATCATACCAGAACTTGATTGTCTCGACCCCACACACTCTTGCGCCTATATATGCAGGAGTGCCTACCTTGCCCTTTGTCAATGCCATCACACAACCTCCTTTGGCGGTATCTAGTCAGCCTATGCCTTCTACCTTCATAACCCAACCACCCTTAACCTCTACTTCTGCCCCTGCGACTAGTCATCCGTACGTTGCGCCCTTACTGGTACAACCAACTACGTCGTACGCCTCTTCTAACCTCTTTCAAGCGCCTTACAACCTAGGGGGCGCTCCGTCCACCAATCCGTCAGCAGACGTCATCAAGATGCTGATGGATAAAATGTCCAGTCTCGAAGCTTCTATCTCCGGTTCAAGTAATGTCTCTTCATATGACCAGATTTACAACGAGCCCATCCACCCTTCTGTCCCTATTCGACCATACCCCAACCATTGGGAGCTTCCTAAATTTACTCGCTTTCAGAGTAAGGAAGACCCACAACAACATCTACGGGCATTTAGACATGCCTGTTACCTTATCGCCCACGACGATGCGTTACTTCTACGCACGTTTCCTATGTCACTTTCTGGCCCTGCCCTTGACTGGTATAGTTCTCTTGCCAGACATTTTATCTTTTCATTCATCCAACTCGCCCAACTATTCATTGACCATTTCTCAATCAATATCACTAAACAAGTTTCAATCACAAACCTTTACTCTATCAGGCAATTTGACGACGAATCAATAGCCGATTTTGTCACCCGTTGGAGAAGCTTGATTAATCAGCTCTCCTTCTCCTTGCCTCAACCCGAGCTCATTGAGCTCTTTTCCCGAGCATGTGTCAGTCATATCTCGTCCACCTTGCGGATTCAGACATTCCACACTTTCGATGAGGCCTTCACCATGGCCCGAAAGCTTGAACTCCGCGCCATTGAAGAAGATAAGGTCAAATTGTGTAACACTAACACAAGAACCAATGACCATTCTTCTTCCAGACCTTCTTCTACCCACTCTCAATCCAAGGAGTTGGCAAACACTGTCATCTTTAGACCATCATATTCAACAATAACCAACCGATCATCATCTTCAACATTAGACTACATCAATAAACATTTTCAACGTCAATCCATACAGCGTCAATTCACTCCAATTAGGGAGTCATATGCCTCTGTCTTGGATAAACTCATCAAGCAGGGGGTCCTCAATCTCCCTCCAATCCGACCACATCAGTTCGACCCCTCAACACCTATCCCTGCATGGTACAGGGAGAACCACTTTTGCAACTATCACCGTGTCAAAGGCCATGACACGGATCACTGTCAAACTTTCAAAAATATCGTCCAGGACATGCTAGACAAGGGGGATCTTATTTTGGATAACCCGAACACACCGCCCAACCAAAACCTTGACATTTTCAAGCAACCCCTTTCTAATCACCCGCCTACTCAAGACAACGTCCAAACCATAACCAATGACCCTCAAGACCATGATATACACACGGTCGACACTATCTTTTCTCTTATCCCTGACCAACCTTTTTCACAGGTGGAAGACCTTTCTTCCCCTATACCTCCTCCACATGGCGAAGAACTTTCTTCTCCCACTTGTCCTCCATCGACTTCTCCCATATTGGAGGATGCTTTGACCACATCAACACCACCTGCCTCGCCTTCATCCTTATTATTATCCATAGACGATCATACCTTTTTGACTCCTCAACCACACACAGAAGCCATGACTACTCTGGTGCTCTTTCCTCTTAAAGAGCCCACACCTTCAATCCCTTCTCCATTGAGAGAAAAACCGTCCACATCTAAGTCCAAACCCGCGCAGGCGTCCATCATGCCCAAAGAGATTAAACCTCTTGGTGTTCGACCCACATCTAATCTTGCCTCGCACAAAGGTGGCCCTCAACCCAAACCAAAGAAGGCTACTAAACCACACTGGAGGCCTCCTCCCCTATCTTCGTCATTACCTTCAATCTTGGGCCCACATCCGTCTACTTTACTCAGAGTGCTTCCCACTCCCATACTTCACAGAGGTAAGTCACCTCCATTATTCTATCAACCCGTTAGACTTATACCTCCTTCAAACCATCGACCAACGCCTCTTACGCCTCCCAAACCAATGTCGCCAACCCTCTCTACAATAAAACATCCCGATCCATTAGCAGGTTCATATGCCTTGCTCTTACGGCAATTGTTGCAGTCCTCTCATCTCAATCTCCCGCCTCTTAGACCATATCACTCTCTCGGACCAAAACCACCATGGTTCGATGACACTTGCATTTGTGCGTATCATCGCATGCCTGGGCACGACATGGAGCATTGTCATGCCCTCAAGGTCATTGTTCACCAATGTCTGGGGAATGACACCTCTCTTTTCGACCACATCATCAACAAACCTTCAACACCACCCCACTCATCAACTCTCGGATCAAGGCCATCTTGGTTCGACAACTCTAAATTCTGTCATTATCATCACACTCTGGGACATGACACCGAGCGTTGTTGCGCTCTTAAAGCTGTCATTCGTCACCACCGGAAAAAGGATTCCTTTCTTATCAAGGATCCTCTTGACCACCCCTTTGACAAATTATCAACACCGACCCATACCTCTCTAACCTCGTCATCTAAATAGGGATCTCCACGATAGACTAGGGTCCCTTCACCGCCTTTAACCCCTTTATTCAACATCAACACAGTCCATCTGACCACTAAACCTCAATCGACCTTAACTAATCCGTCAAACATTCTCCCTAGCAGCTGGGGGAATTCAACCTTCATCCAAACTTTGACCAATTTTTTAACTCAGTCTCAATCACTCTGTCAACTTAGCCTCAACCAGACCAGCAACCAAACATTTAACCTGACCTCAACCAAACATTCGACCCAACCAAAGACCAAATACCAACCAATCAACCCTCGACCAACCATTGACCAATTATCAAATGACTAAATCTCAACCAAACATTCGACCCAACCTTTTTATCAAAACATTCAACCTTTTTCAATCAATCAACAACCATGTCAACCAACTTCACATCCATCAATCAACACCTGACCAATCCGGAAAGAGGCAAATGGGGCAAGTTTGCTCCTAATTGACTCAGACCTTATCATGCACATGTATACACCAGGGACTTATCAGACCTTGAGCCTTTTTATGTGTTGCATCTGCGACCGTTCTACTACTAGTCGAGTATTCGTCCACTTGACACTTAACTTGAGCTCATCCCTTGAGCAATCCCCGTTCCTCTTAGTTCTACTTCCTATCAACCCTATTCCTCTTAACAATTCCTATAACCCTTTTATGATGTATGGATGCTTTGTCCTAATAAAAGGGAGCCCTTGACCTTCTATAATCTTGTCCATGACTCACACTTCTATTAAAACAAATCAAGATGTCAAAACATATCCATGGTCACTATATCAATATCAAAAAAAAAAAAATAGACTGCTCCCTCGAAGGACAGCTGTACTATCCTTGCTGTAATAAATAGACTGCTCCCTTGAAGGACAGCTATTCAAAAGCCTTTATATTAAACAAAAATCTAGACCACTCCCTCGAAGGATGGCTATGACTAATCTGGCAATAAACAGCATTATTTTAGAAGCTTCCCGCATTGATCAGCTTCACAACCTGACCACCAAGCAAATGACATCTCTATGCAGGCTTCCCGCATTGATCAGTCTGCGCCAAAAAAAAAAAAAAAAAATAGTCATGGACTTGGCTTATAGTTGTCTCAGGGTCTCCTATAAAAAGGGGCATAGTTATCTCTACTCTTAAAATGGGTTACCCTCTTTCCTCCTCCTATCACCTGCTCAAGGGACTTCGAGCTCACTTTAATGTCTAAGTGATTTGATTACCGCTCTAACATAACTATGGTCAACGACGTCACGCATGAATGGGGCTCTTGGTTCTCATAACCCCTATCTATGCTATCTTTTTGGTCCTTGTCAATGAAAGAGCAACTTGCCTCTCACTTTTTCTCTACACTTTGGTCACATTCACCTTCATCACTTGTCAATCAACTTAGCTCAACTCTCTTTTCAGACCATCAACATGACCTAGCCTATTCACCCTAGTTTCTATGGACACCAATACACATGGAAACTATCATCTCACCAAAATTTATGTTCAGCATAAACCAATACTTGCTGAAGCATAAATAGACCTCAATTCATTCTTAGCATACATCCATCACGAATATGGAATATTGCTAGGGATGAAAAACCCATCAACCAATGTTACAGAATACACCATTTGGAAAAGGCTGCAACATCTTCTTCCCCTCATCATTTCATCATAACCATAACCAATCTATCAACTATTTTAACCACCTATCTACCACTCGGACCCTTTGTCTGAACTACATTGGTCTGAGGCACTTCCACAAGGGCTATGTAGGCAGCACTCAGATGACATGACCGTCTTCTGGGGTTAGCTCGACCATTCTCGTTTGTTCGTCTCTCTGATGGACAAACCTTCTTGCCTTCTTTTAACCATAACCTTGCCCTTCACCACGACCCATTTCTATCCCTTTGACCCTTCCTCCCTTCTAGGGAGAACTACATCGGCCTGAGGCCCTATCACCAGGGCTATGTAGGCAGCACTCAGTTGACATGGGGTCTTCTGGGGTTAGCTCGGCCGCATCCTTTCATCCATTCATCCATCCATCGACCACCAACCATTGGAGATCATGCCTATCTCCTCCGACCTCGACCACTTCCAAGACATTGTTGCCTTGGTTGTTTTTGCATGTATGCTACCTCATGACTGGTTAGCAGAATTGTGCGTAGACCTTTTTGGACCCTCACAAGTATAGGATCGCAAGCCGGTTGATCCATACTACTTGTGACTTTTTCATGTTTCTAGGAGCACTTCCTGAGCCCGGGATACCTGGAACGTGATGACCCATTTGGAGCTTCAGCTTAGATTGAGTGACCCGATCAGCAGACGACTAAATGCTGGGGCCCGGTTACTTTAATTTTGGCACTCCTCGACCCTTGACCTGCGACACTTTGGCCTGACCATCTCATGCAGTGGTATGCGCGCAATCACGACTTTTGCAGCGTTCACCCTCACCCCTTTTTCATCCACTCCTTGTCAAATTAGCACCCGATTCCTGGTTCCCTTCCCTCGACTCCTGCTTTGAGGGGGAATACCTTATCCATACTCGGGGCATTTTGCTTCCTATTTTTGTCTTGCAGTTCATTCGAACAACCAACAAGATGAAATCAACCTTATCCCTCACTTGGGGCAATCCCTCCTATTTTTGTCTTGCAGTTCGTCCAAAACAACCAACAAGACAAAAAAGGGCAAATGTAGACACTGAAATCATGTCGACTCCCCTGGTCATTCCCCGTCTTATTCTTCTTCGCCTATTTAACCCTTGTCGATCACTTATTCCACCAACCTTGACCCTAGCAGCATGTAAAAATGAGCACAGAGCTAAATCTAGACTCTATCCCCATTATGCATCTGCCGACGACGGTCTTTATCCGGCCGATGTCGCCGATGTCGGTCACCTATCGGCCGACGTCGGCAATCCTACCGATGTCGATCACCTTGCCGTTATCCGTTACCAGTTATCATTCGGTTTCCTGAAACGGTTGACGAACCGTCTCTAGAACCGTCTCTCGCCTTCATCAACCTCCGCCAACCATTCGAGACCCGATCCCGAATGCTATTCAACCATTCGAAACGCTGATCAATCGAACCCGAGTAATCATTCAACCAACCTACGAATTCTGACATCAACACTACGACATCAACACTCCTGGCATCAACCAATCTGCATTCAATCTGGCTCCAACTATGGCTTTCATCGCGTCTTCTGGCAGGTAAGTATTTATTCCGTTTGTTTTATTTCTTCCTTGGTTATTCTTTATCAGTTCTGTCATCCTGATTCTTCAAACCACAGACCCAGCATCCCTTGTTTACATCCCTGCCTCTGTCCAAACCCTACCCTGACCTTGCCCAGACCCTGTCCCGACTCTCTCAGAACCTGTCCCGACCCTGTTCAGACCTTGTCTAGAACCTGCCCCTAGCGACGCCGGTCACTACCCCGACCGATGACGGCACCTTAACCGACGTCGGCACCTTCCCTAACCGACGTCGGCACCACAGAGACCGATGCCGGTGACTGTGCAGAATAGTGCTGCATATTAGGTACGCACTTTTATTTCCTGTCATTTATTTCTGTCATTATTATCTACTTTCATCCAATATTCTACTTTTTTATCAAGTGGGTTGATATCCTTCTAGGGAGTCTTCGTACTTTTGGGATCGGGCATTCGCCTGACAGCCCACCATATCTTTGACTAACGTTTTTCCGTGTTTTAGCCTTTTCTTCGCAGGTGTCATTCCTCCACAGCAAAAGAGGAGAATCTTCCAACGTCTGATTTCGGTGCACACAACTTTATCAGGTACTTCTAGCCTTGACCATTTCTTTTAGTTTCTTATTTCTTCTTTTGAATGTAAAAGCAATTTTGCGTAGAAACATAGCTTTAGGAATAATAATGATGTTATGAATGATTATATTTAGGTCAATTAATAGCATATAGCTATAGTACCAAGTAAATTATTTGATATTATTAGTAAGGAATGTTGTGAAATATTGGTATTCTTAAGAAGCTAAGGATTGGAACACTTTGATATTTCATGGGACCTCAAGCATCCCTATGTTAATATTAGTTGTGGCCTCGTTTAAAAGACTAGGAGACTTAGATGGTATGATGTTCTTTAAATACAAATCTCTAACCCATAAATAAGTTAAAATAGAGTCATCATCCCAACACTCCATTATGTGGACTAAGAAATAATATTCATCTATTAGGTCAAGAAAACTATAGGAAGGCATATAGTTTTCTTATCTCTTTGATAGGTTAGTAGTTTCAAGTGAATAGTGTTAATAAAAGAAATTTAGGTGGGATGGAAATGGTTTCATAAGTTACCATAAGGGAACCAAGAGGGGATGAGGTAGTTTCATCATTCACATCCATAGGTATATAGGTCATCAAAGCATGATCATCATTGGATTTTTATTGAAATGGAGGACATGTTTCTCATGTGATTTTATAATGTCATTTATTACAACCTAATGGGGTCCTTATTAATAACATACTAGGAAAAATCCTTTTCAAGTACATCATTTTAGATAGGTTTGTATGAAGTGTGGTTTGTCAATAAATGATAAGTTAGACATGAATGGTTTGGTACATTTTTTACTCTCCCCATATAAGGGGTATTTGTCCACTCCTCCATAGGTTAAGTGCATTTGGAAGTGATAAGGTATGAAGGGGATAATGTATGATAGGTTGGTTTTATAATTAAACTACTAGTTAGGGAATCCATATGCATAGGTTTTGATAAGGTGTTGAGAGTTAACAACTAATACTCACCTATAGAGAGTTGTTGAAATATTGATTCAAAAGAGTTTACATCAGGGATATAGGATGAAGGTATAGTATAATTAGTATATGTTTCCACAAAAAATAATAGACTTGAGTTATTTAAGGATATTAAGACAACATTAGGATGATAAGTCAAGTTACAAGTCTTGAATGGATGTGGATCTATTGGGACAACATAGATCTTACTTTCATGTTCAAATTTAAAAAAATAATGTAAAGTGGATGAAATGAAATGCATAACATGTATTTAAGGATGTATTATTAGGATTTTATATTTAAATTCCATTTCTATCATGTAAAATAACTCTAGGAGGCTACATATACCTAGCTAGATAGGGAGGATGACTATAGATAATGTGGGGGCAAAAATATCATTAAACACTCATAAGATAGCTAGAGATTGAGTTATAGTAGTTTCATGTAACTAAAGTTTCCTAAAAGTGTGTGAGGAGATAGTTATTATACTATATCCATTATAAATCCTAACTCTTTTGATTTGTGTTTGATTAACTTGGGTAGTGATAAGTAATGGTGGGTCCTAGTCACCAAGTTGTAATGCAAATATTTAGGAATCATAAAATGTGAGAAATGAAAACTTCTATAAGGATATAATGAAATATGATAGAGTTTTAGGTTCATATAATTATATATGGGTGTAGTATAAGGCCTTTATCATAGCTTCTCAATGTTATAGATAATTTTGGATAAGTTCAAATAAAGACATCTTAATCGGAAGTCGATGGATTTATTTTAAAACTGATATCTATATCAATTCCAAGGAGTTATTATTTTGTTCTTTCTCTAAGATATAAAACTTAGGTTTTGGGAAAAGAATTGTATTATTATATGTGATACAAGTAAGATATTTTACAATAGTCACTTTGGCTTTGTTGGGATTCTAGGTTTTAATAACCCTAGTTTTCGGATCGAGTGGTTATGTGTATTGCATATATATGAAGTAATGGTGGGTTTGTTGTGTTTTAGGAATAATCTATGTCTATAGGGTTTAGGATGGTTTGATACTAAGTTTCATTAGAGGTTTTATCTTCCATTTAATCTTGTTTTGACCCTCTTGATAATGTACTAGTTCCTGGGGTGGCCTTGACTCTAGTAATTTGATTATGATGATAATTATGACCAAATTGTTCCTATAAAATATCATCCTCTTATAATAAATTTTGGACTAAAAATTTTATCATCTTGAAATTTTTGATATGATGTCCCATTATTCGATGTTAAGCACATTTCTTCCTTTCCCAATACCATGTCCATTTTTGAGTATGAGGGTTAATAAGATTTATAGTGGTAGTATGATAAGGGAAGTTTAAAGGAGTTGATCAATAATATTGGATTAACACCCCCATAATGTATCTTGGTTGTTTTTTTGACCCTTCAAGGCATTGGAATGAGATATATACTTGATTTCATGTCTTGATTTCTCGCATTCATTATTTGAATATTTCCCATAGAAGGTAATGTATGCTTGGAATAAGACCTTACCCTAAGATTCTAAGGGTAATAAGTATTTAAGGGATTATGTATTGGAATTATTACTATGGTAATATCCATTTTTACTATTTTATTATTCTTAGAATATGATTCCATAATAGTGGTGTTTACCCAACATTCCCCTATTCTTTAAAATGAATTGGGATGCACTTTTAATTTTGATTTGGCCCTATTTATTAAGTTTTCTTGTTCATTCTATGGAATATTTTTGATTGGATTGTTCATTAATCATAACACTTAGAAGTACAAAAAATGATATTTTACATTTTGGACTAACTTATTAATGTATTTTGGGGGTTTTGTACTTATGTAGGTTTTAGGACTTCGTTTTGTTTGGAAAACTTTTGTTCAAGATTTTGGTCCTCAGATAAACTATTTGGGAAGTTTAATTTAGGGTATTTGTTTAAACATTTTTATAGAATGATGATTCAAAGGATTTGGTCTATGATCATTTTCATTAGAGGATTTATTTTTTACTTAATTTTGGAGAATTTATTCATCAAATATTTTCATTACAATTCTTCGAGGTTTGTTCATGAGAGATTTTATTCAAGATCTATTCATCAAAACTTTTGATCATGACTTTTTATTAGGATTTATTCATTAGATATTTTTTCTTAGCTTATTTCCAATTTTTCACTCGATCAAATAATTTTTTCAAAACATTATTCATCCACTTTTGTGATTCACAAGTTTTGTTTAGAACTTTTATTTGGATAATTTGTTTGAACATTGTTCCAAAGAATTTAATCTTGACATTTTATTTAGGGTTTATGTTCAAAGACTTTGGTTTATAGGAATTTTTACGTGATCCCAAAATGATGTTTCATTGAATTTTAGATTATATTTTGAAAAGAAGAAGAAGAAACTAAATAAAGGTATGGTTAAGAACTTATTTGATTGTATGCATGTTGAATCAAAATATTGTGAAGAATTCCTCTTTCGCTTGGGAGGATGACATAAAAATAAGATAACACTAAATTAAATGGTTGATTAGATAGATATATAGGTGGATTTCCTAGTGTTATCTAGATTCTAGAAGTAAGATCTTCCTCAAGGGATATCAATCCACACATTTTAAATAATTATGTTTATAAAATAGAATATAAAATACTTACATCAATAATCAAAATGTACTAAAATTTAACACAAGAAATTATTTCTAAATAAATGGATTAGAAATGACTAATATAGTGATAATCAAGTCAATACTAGTTATAAATGGCTTGGGAATGTTTCAAAAAATTAGGCAGGGGTTTGTGAATAGATAGGGACATAGAAAACTAGATTTGGTTGGGGGTGAGAGGGTGAAAATAACTTATTATTTTTAGCCATAATGACTATTGGTGGTTGATGTGACTGATGATGGTTAAGGTGACCATTGATGGTCAATCTGACCATTTATAATTGGGCAAACCATTGATGATTAGGATAACCATCAATGTTTACTATGTGTAGGTCTACATTGGTAATTGGTCAGATTAATGAGATCACAAAATTGGATCTTGAGAGATGGTTAGTGTTGGGCTGAGTACAAAAGAAAATAAAGTAATTGAATTCTAAAAAATAAATACTTATATTATAGAAGGCTGATTTAGTGGTTTATTGAGGTGGTTGAATCATTGGTAGAGTCTAATGTGATTTCAGTAGAGCAATGGTATTTGGCACTTTGGTAGAGCTACAGTGGTAAGTTGGCTCTCTGACATGATATTTGGATCATTGAGTTACTAATTATTATTAACATATGAAATAAATAAACTCTATATGTATAAGATCTTGATAATAATTACATATCCATTTCACTTCCCTGATCCTCTCTTCTTATCAGTAAGGTAAGAGAGTTACAACATGAGTTTAAGTAGGCCTTCTAATTATAACTCATGCATGTAATGGCTTGTACATGGATTTAGACAAATGATATTTAGAAAATCAAGGTAGGTGGCTTACATGTTGGTCATTAAGGAGGTACACCTTGACTATTGACAATCATGGTGATCATTAGTAATCATCTTGACCATCAACAATCGAGGGTCAAGGTGGAGAGAGTGGGTACAAGCTAGTTAAGTCGGTTGAGCAAACTAACTTTAGTTAGGCTTGGTTAGGGGTCAAAGAGTCATATTGGTCTCAATGGGGTCATAAGGTGGTCTAAGGGAATTTTGACATTTAGAATCATGATGTGCAGATTTATGATGTCTATATTTTGCTAATTTTTTCTATAGAACTTTGAATAAATAAGCTACAGAACAAAAATGGATTGCTAGTCAAAGGTAAGGTTACCCCAAGTATGGGAAGAGGTGTTCCCCCTCAAAATGAGAGCTAATGTGGTAAAACAAAATTGGATGTAGGTTTGATGAGGTGGATGAAGGTGATGATTAATATGGATGTCATGAAGGTGGGTGATAGGTTGGGTATTAAAGCACAAACAAGCATAAAAAATATGATAAAAAGTATGATAACCAAGATCATGCATGGACTAGGTTACCATAGTTGGTAAAAATAAATGTTGATGTTAGAAGGACAAGTGATAAGTAGAACACATCATCACATTTAGGTGTGTTAGATAGGTACACTCGTAAGTCTCCTAAATAAAGTATTTATCTCCATGGGTATCCAAGGTAGGAAGTGCTCCTAGTGAAAACACAAACTAGTCAAGTGTCATGCATATTTGAGGTAAGAAGTACTCCCAAGAAGACACAAGTGGGTCAGGTAAGTGCTAGGAGGTGTATGTTTATAAAGGGTCAACATGGAAAGGTTGTCACGATGGTCAAATGACTAGGAAAAAATTCATTGCAAGACGCATGCTAATTGGGCCAAAATGGATAAATAATGAAAAATTGAGGTGGTCAAAGTGGGTGGAGAAGGTAGTCTCCATGGTTAGGATGTTGATTTGATTTTTCTTAAGAAAAGGTTTGATATAAGTGAGGGAAAAAAATTGAGATACCTTACTGTCGATGGTTAGGGTACTCAAGGATGATTGTCGATGGTCACCCTAACTATCGATGATCAGGGTGAAAACCTTAAAAGTTTGGTATTTAAAAGTAAAAATTGAATTAATTTTAACTCATTTTAACTTTTTTGGTTTAAAATTTTGATCTTTGGCCTTTGCCATATTAAGACTAAAAATAGTGTTGATGGTGATTGCTCAAAGGTAAGAGGTTGCTTAGTTGGATAAAGTGGACCCAAGGGACCTATTTTAATAAATTTTAGATTATATTTCAAAAAGAGAAGAATAAGAAGAAACTAAATATGGGTATGGTTTAAAAACATGTTTGGATTATGCATGCATTGAATCAAAATATTGTGAATAACTCCTCTTTAACTTGGGAGGATGAGTTGCATAATAGACATCACTAAATCAAATGTTTGATTAGATATACATCTAAATGGATTGCCTAGCATTAGTTAGATCTTAGAAGCAAAATCTTCCTCAGGGGCTATCAATCCACATGTTTTAAATAATTAAGTTTATGAAATAGAATAAAAATAATTGCATCAATAATCAAAAGGAACTGAAATTGAACACAAGACATGATTGCTAAATAAATTAATATAGAAATAGGCATATCAATACTAGTGCTAAATTGATTGGGTTTATTTTAGAAAATTATGTAAGCATCTATGAACAATTAGGGACATAGAAAATTAGATTTTTATGAGGGGAGGTAGGTGGAAATAACTTGTTATTATTTCCTACCATAATGACCATCAGTGGTTGATGTGACCATCGATAGTTAAGTTGACCATGGGTAGTTTGGTAGACCATCAGTGGTCGAGACAATCATCATTGGTTACTGTGTAAATTTAGGCTGGTAAATGGTTGATTAATGGGATGACAACATTGGATTCCAAGAGATGGGTTAGTGTTGGGGCTAAGTATGAAAGCAAATAAAGTAATTAAATGCTAATTAGATGGATGCTTTAGGTGGTTGTCTTATTAGTAGAATCTGACATTATTTTAGTAGAGTAATATTACTTAGTGCTTTGGTAGAGATATGATGACAAGTTAGTTCTCTAATGCCATATCTAGATTATTATATTATTGATGATAATTGACCTAAAAAACAAAGTAAATTTAGATGCACAATATCTTGATAATAATTGTAGATCCATTTCACCTCTTTGCTCCTCTCTTCTTATAGGCAAGGTAAGAAAGTTACAACAACACGCTAACTAGGTCTTCTAATTATAAATCGCTCATGTAATGGCTCACACATGGATTAAGATAAGATATTTTTATAAAATCAAGGACTTTCATATTTGTGGTCAAGGAGGTGCAACCTAACCATCAGTATTCAAGGTGACCATCGATAGTCAAGGGTAAAGGATCAAAGTGGGTAAAAGGTTAGTTAAGTTAGTTTGGTTAAACTAACTATAGTTAGGGGTTAAAAGGTCAACTTAGTACCAAGGGGGTCCTAAAGTGATCTGGTGGAATTTTGACATTTGGAATCATGGTATACATATTTTTAGTGTCTACATATTGCCCCTTTTGTTATGCGGCTTTGAATCAATAAGCTGCAAAACAAAAAAATGGATTTCTAGTCAAAGATTTGATTTCCATGAGTATGGGAGGAGGTGTTCCCCCTCAAACTAATAGTCAATGAGGTAAAATAGAATAAATTATAGGTTTGATAAGGTGGATAAAGGTGAACATGAGGAAGGTGTGTGATAGGTTGGGTACTGAATCACAAACAAGCACACAAAGTGTGATAGTTAAAATCATGCATAGACTAGGTTACCATAGTTGTTAAAAATAAAGGTCAATGATAGAAAGATAAGTGATAAGTGGACCACATGAGCATAATTATGTGTGGTGGTTGGGTACACTCATAAACTCAATTTTTTTAGCAATGTCTATGATTTGGTGAGTATCCAAGGTAGGAAGTACTCTTAGTGAAAAAACAAATAGGTTAAGTGTTTTGGGTTTCTGAGGTAAGAAGTGTTCCTAGAAAGACACAAGTGGGTTAGGTAAGTGCTAGGTCACACAAGTTAAAAAAGGGGTTAACATGGAAATGTTTTTATTATATTCAAAGGACCAAGTAAAAGTTATCACAAAATGTGTGCTTGTTGGGCTGAAATGGACCAATGGTGAGATGATTAGGTGGTTGGGGTGGGTGGAGAAGGTGGTCTCCATGGGTGGGTGTGATTTGGTTTTACTAATAAAAAAATGGTCTACTTATAGGTGATTATAAAAAGGTGAGAATCTTGACCATCAATGGTAAGGACATTAAAGGGTGACCATTGATAGTCACCCTGACCGTCAATAGTTAGGGTGGAAACCCTAAAAGTACACAAGGTAAAACTGAAATTTAAATCACTTTTAACCCATTGTAACTTTTGGAAATGTTTATGTTGGATATTTAGAATGTTGGGTGAGATAATATTAATGGTGATGGCTAAGTTGGACCTACTGAGTTGGTATGATCGAGAGGACTGAGTGGACTAGTCGGGATGCAGGGAACACATCGACATAATCAATGATGAACAAGTCTATGGCTCAATCCATTATGGTGGTCATGAAATGAGGTAGGGATGACTTTAATTTGATAGGTTATCTTAATTTTTTGAAATTACATTAGGTTTTGAGGGTAAGTCGATTAAATGGTCACATTTGGATGATATGCCCTAGTTAGGGTTTTTAGTTAGTGTAGGAAAACTGGTAGGTAAAATTAAAATTTGATAGGGTGGGGTAGGTAAGATAGGGTAATATCTGGTATTAAGGTAGGTTGTAGGAAGGATTAGAGGTTTTTAAAAAAATTTAGGGTAATTAGGGTTTTAGGTGTTTTACTAGTGGAATACCCATAGTGATCATTGATGGTCAAGTTCAATAGTTGATGATTGATACCTAAAAAGGTAAAGACACCTAACCATCATTGGTCACCATGATCATTGATGATTGAATCATCTAATTTTTTGCATATGCTTGAAAATTTCTTATGGTTATATTAGGTGGGACATAGTGTTAGAGTTATAGATGGTTATTTGATAGGCAGGATGGGTAGATGAGCTAGATGATAGAAAATAGTAAATGGGTAAATGCTAGGAGGGTGATGGTCTAATATGTGAACGGTGGATAAATTTAGTAAATAAGATAAGGAACTAAATGATGTGCTAATGATTGTTTGTAGGATAGGAAATAGATATAGATGTGTGATTGAGTATCACTCATCTTCACAAAAATCCACTAGGGGATGACCCCAACCGATTGGGCCCTCATGAAGGAAGTTGGGTTGGGGGTGATGAGGCACTACTAACATGTGCCACAAGATTCCTCTATGATCATAGAATTCATCAAAAGATGGGATCCTACTATGAAAAACTTCCTATTACCAACTGATGAGATGATGATCTTGTCTGACGATGTACATAAAATCACATGACTTCTGATCTAAGGTGATCTAATTTGTCACATAGAGTGAGAGGAGTGGGAGGAGTACATTGATATTTTTTATGGAGATGAGAGTGATCAAATATGATGGCATGCTGGTGGGTTCATCTACAACACACTATATGTGAGGGTTCCGGGTGATAAGAGATTTTTGACAATGTTTATGATGGTTGTCTTCTATTTTGTTCTTCCTGATTCGAGTAGTAGGAGGTTTCCATATATGCCACTAGGGGTGTTGGTGGAGTTGATGTTAGGGAAGACTATTTGTTGTTGGGTACCTATTCTCTTGGTATAAATTTATAGGGAGTTATGGAGGTCTAGGGTCCACAAGAGGTATAGTATCAGTGTCATCTTGTTTCTACATTGATGGGCCTACAAGCACATCCAGGTCCTAAGTCTAGTAAGATTGTTGTGGGTAGGATAAATGTAGATTGAGTTCCCTATTTGGTTCATGTAGTGGAAGGATGAATTAATCATGTCAGGTGTAGGAGGAGGATCCCATGATTTGGATTGGTTCAGGGGTGTAATAAGTGCACTTTCAATTAGATATATCACCTGGAGACCTTATGTTTAGTTTTTAGTGTGTCCTAGCTACAGTTGGTAGACACTCTCCCTATAGAGTTATAGATGGGGAGGTGTAGCTTATCACTTTTGATAGAGTGCATAGATGTTTCATCCTGGTTTAGGGTATTCTAGGTGTATTTCTAAGGTATAATCATGAGGACTTAGAGATTTTATTTCCAAAGTTACATCACATGCTAACTTTGGTAGACCATGAGGAACTACTAGCTAGGTCATAGATAGATAAAATCAAATTTATAAATGGGTACATGGAATGGTACCAAGAATTATATGTGGTGGTTGATATTGGTGGTGATGATGGAGGTACAAGTCTCATGGTTGTGGACCTAGCTGGGGGAGGGGGCTAGATGGCATAGGCATAGGGGCTGGCCCTAATAAATAGGCAAGAGTGGCACTAGCTACTATACAGGCACAAGTTACACCATTAAAAGGATATATGGATGGTCTATAGGGTCATGTTACTACTCTCATAGGTAATAGGGACTATGTGAGGGCATTAATATCCCTGGTTACATAGTATATGGATTCCCTAAGGTAGAGAGGAGGGTCAATAACACAGGTAAGACCATTGGGCACCATCCCCATAACATGATACCTATCTACGATGGAGGAGCTATGGTATTATGAAGCTATAGTTTTGAGTCAATGTCTTGAGGAGCCCAATTACAGTGAGTATAGACTAAGCTTATTAGGTGGTACTAGTGTGGTGACACCAAAGTAGTGGGCAACATCTATAGGTGGCAGACAGGTGTTATAGGTGGACAAGTACTAGGATTAAGTGGTACACTAGCAAATTGTGGTGCCCCAGGGGTATTGCTATGACATAATATATATTGTTGTATATCATTTTGATCCTAACCTATGAGATGATGTGGTGAGATGTACATTTTTAGAGAGACATGTCTATCTGATTGTACATATTATTATGTTATTTGACTTACAATATACATATATATTTGATCTTTTTTCATTTCTTATGTTTATGGTATATGATTTTCATTGACTATTAATTCTTATGATGTGATTTTATATTGCTTATTGATTATGATTATGTTATGGATTCCAGACACTGATGTAGACTTAGCTAGTTAGGCATGAGATGGATTTGATTTATGGGTATACTTATGCCATGCTAAATTTTAATGAGTATTTGGATTTCATTATTTAGATTTAGACATGTGGTGAAAATGGTTGTTTGATTTATTGATCATGGATGCTATAGTTTTATTATGCTTTTTATGATTATGATTATGGTTATGATGTTTTTTATGACTAATGTGCCTATGCTTTATTGTTATTTTATTTTAAGGTAAAACACATGAGGTAGTTTAATTAACAATACTAGATGGGAAGACATAAAATATAATCAAGAGACAAACATCATAATGAAAAAATCAACTAGTCATGATAGGATAAGAAGAGGGCACAATGTTTTTTATTTGACAAGGACTATAAAAGAATTGAAGTTGGATTAGCTTAATGAACACAATCCTTTTGAATGCTTCGTATTAGCATTTTTTAGTTGGTAAAAGGTGTCATTGACCACACAATGCCAAGTAAGCTAAAAAATCCTTTCAATATATTGCATAAAGGGGAGATGGATGAAAATGGAACCTTAGTGTGATACTAGCATGCCTCATCTATAGGTGTCCAAAGATTTAGTATAAATAAGTCTATCTCATACAAATCAATTATTGACCGATGTAGAAAGTCTATTTGTGAAGACCAATTGTGCCTTTGACCTTATTTTTTGTATGAGATCTGATTATGGCTTTTAAAATTAATTTGATTTTGTTGTGATTTTGAAAATGGGTCTCTTGCTTTGTTGCTATATATGGGAAGCTAATTGATGTAAGAAGCTTCCAATAAATTTCTATGCTTTTAACAAATTATTTACTCATCCATCTTTCAAAGGAGTGGTTTAAGCTTATTTTCTTTGTTCAAGGCTTTGCGATAGTTTTCCTTTAAGGGAGTATTCTACCTCATATTTGTGGAATTTTATGATGCTTATGTAGCTATTCTTCAAAGGAGTAGTCTATGAATGCTAAGAATGACCCATAATTGATATTAGTGTGGATTTTGATTTTTTATTGTTTGATTTTTCTTGACATAGACATGCTTATATAGGTTTAAAGGTTCATCTTTATGAATGAAAAACTAGGAACACAAGAGGGTGATTAGGTGTAAAGAGGTTTAGGTGACAATGATAATGGGAATCCATCCCAATAAAATTGAAAAAAGTACCATCAAAATCATGCCATGGGTAGATCAATGGTACCCATTATTCAAGATTAGGCCATGACAATGATGTATAATCACATGACCTAGTTTTAATCAGTTACCCCTAATGTATGGAGATGAATGTGGTTGAAATCAAGGAATGAGCTTAAGTTAGAATAAAAGTTGAACTTGATCCTTTTTAACAAAAGAATAGACATAAATGAAAATCATTGAGGGGATCACGTTCTAGGTGGCCTTCGATAGAAGACAACTGATAAGCTATTGATCTATACTTATGACTTATGATATAAGGTCCAAGCCAATTGAAAGCAAACTTGCCCCACTTGCTTTTCTCCATATTAGTGACACATTTATTTTCCTTTAGAATGAGGTCTCTATTATTGAATTGTCACACACTAAGGTGTTTATTATAGGAACACTTGACATGATATTGATATACATGAATATGGGTAAGGGCTTCCAAATGACTCTCATAAATTAGCTCAAACTAGGCTAGGTGGTGTTGATGATAATCATCCTCAGTAACAAGATATTGTAAAGATATGTGAAGAGAAGGTATTTTGACCTCGAGAGGAAATATGGCCTTTGCTCCAAACATAAGAAAAAAGGATGTAGCACTGGTAGGGGTTATAATGCTAGTGTGATATACCCATAAGGCAAAGGGGATGTGAAAATGCCGATTTAGACTAGATGCATTGACTATTTTAGTTAGCATGTTGTTCAGATTTTTGTTAGAGGCCTCAACTTATCCATTCACTTAAGGGTGAGAATAAACTTAACTTAATCCTAAATGCATCAAAAAGACCGTAGACTTGTTTGTGCTTAAAAAGTATACCATTGTCAGTAATAATCTTGTGAGAAACACCAAAATGGTAGATGATATGATGGTTGATGAAATCAATAATCTTTTCTACCTTGGTCAAGACTAAAGGAATAATCTTTACCTACTTGGTAAGATATTTAGCGATATAATGGTTTCACTTAGAAGAATGAGGGTTAATTTCACCAATAAGGTCTAGACCCCATTATGATAAGGGTAAAAAATTAGTAAAAATGTGAAGACTATGGCTAGGTGTATGATGTAAATTGGCATGTTGTTGACATTTAACACACTTTTTCACATAATCACAATAAAATTCATTAAGGGTAGGCCAATAATTTCCTAGGCAAAGGATGTGCTTAGCTATAACAAGGCTATTGAAGTGTCCCCCACATATACCATCATGTGTTTCTTTGATACCATGAGGGGCTTCATGAGTATGTAAGCAACAGAAGAGGAGGCCATCAAAACCATGTTTATAAATAATTCCTCATATAATGGTATAGTGTGAGGTACTATAAATAAATGCTCTTTGAGAATTCTTGGAAAGACTAGAAGGAATGATGGTAAGGTTGAGGTAGTTGAAGGTCTGTTTATTCTAAAGGTTAGGTTAGGTATCTTTCACATTAAAAATGGTGAGGTAATCTGGTTTGACATAGGAAGGCTAGGTAAGTCTATGGATAATGATAGATAGGTTGGAGTTAGAGGGTCCAAATGGAATTTGAGAGTTGAGGGAAGCCATGGTTTTAGTGAATTTTTTGGTAGATCATGGGGTTGAATGGATGTGGAAGTGTTCAAAAGATGTTAATATTTCATCAACTAGCTATTTTACTATTATAGAACATCATTCTTACACTAATACGAGACATTTATTTGATTGACCACAAATTGGGAGTCACCAAATATGTTGATTTTTTTCTTTGAGGGCTAAGGTGGTTTGAAATCCTATCACTAAGGCTTTATACTTAGCCATGTTGTTGGTGCATTCAAAATCAAGATTGAAGGACAAAGGAAAAGGTTTAAAATCAAAGGGAATAAGGATTATACCCATTCCCCCACCACATTGACATTTTTATCCATTAAAGAACATGGTGACTTGATAGGTCAATTCTGCCTGAGAGAGGGTCACAATGGACTCATCAGGGAACTCAAAAGGATGTGATTAATTATCTGCTAATGGTGCCTTAGTGAATTGGTTAGCAATGACTTTCCCCTTAATTAACTTTTACTAAATAAATTTAGGTACAAACTATGATAACATGAGCCACTTTGCCATATGTTGGTTTTTGTCTAGTTTAGAGTGCATGTACTTGAGTGGGTTGGTGTTGGTTTTGACATAGATTTTTTGGATAAGAAGGTAGTGGCAAAGTTTTATGGCCACAAAGACTAAATCTAAGGGAAGCTTCTTGATATGGGTGTATCGAGTCTCATAATCTACAAGTGTGAAACTAATGTAGTAGATAGCTTGCTCTCTATGTTGATCATCACAATGAGAAAGAATTGACCCTAGGGAATGGTCAATGGTAGAGATATAAAGGTAGAAAGGTTGGTCATCCTTAGGAGGGGTGAGGATAGGTGGAGATAAAAGGTACATTTTGAGTGAATCAAAGTCCTTTTAGCAGTCACTATTCCACTTAAAAGAGACATCCTTCTTCAAAATGTGGTGGAAGGGTTGACATCAGTCTGAAAGTTGGGAGATAAAGTGATGAATGTATTGTATCTTCACCTACAAGCTATGGAGTTGCTTAATGTTGATGAGATGAAGCATGTCAAGGATTTATTTGATCTTGGTAGGATCAACTTTGATTTTTCTAATGAAAATGATAAAACTAAGAACCTTTCCTAACAAGACCCCAAAAATGTACTTTTTGGGGTTTAGGCAAACATGGTAATGGATAAGCTACTCAGAGATGATCTTGAGAATGGCCAAATGATCTTTTTGATGTTAGGATTTTCTAAGAAGGTTATCCACATGTTCTTCTACAATATTATGGATAAGGTCATGGAAGATATAAGTCATGGCATGTTGGTAAGTTTCACCAACATTATTTAACCCCAAAGACATGAATCTATAGTAAAAATTCCCCCATGGGGTGGTAAAGGTGGTCTTATGCTGATATTTGGGAGAAATTAGGATCTGATTTTAACCAAAGAATCCATCCATGATAGATAACATCTCATGGCTATATATAAGATCAACTAGCTAGTAGATGTTAGGTAGATAGAAGTCATCTTTAAAGCAAGTGATGTTGAGGTCATGAAAGTCCAAATAAATGCATAGTCCCCCTATGGATTTGGTGATAGGCATGACATTAAAGACCCATTTGGGATAGTCAATGGGTTGAATTAATTTCATAGATAGAAGATGTTGAAGATCTTATTTGATGAGAAGGGATATGCGAGGGTGCATGCATCAAAGTTTCTGCTTAATGGGCTTGCCATCATATTGGGTGACTATGGAATGGGTGTCAATGGTAAGGTCAATGCAATGAATGTTTTTGATAAGATAAGGCAGCAAAATAGGGGTTGAACCCTTCACAGAGCAAAAAATACAAGAAGGCAATCAAAAAAAATATGCCTTCAGAGAGATGATGGCATTAGCCAAGAAACAACAGACACAAAAACAAAACACAAGAAATGGAAAGACCAGATTTAGAGAGGACTCTCATTACATAACCATTGATTTGAGAAGATCATTATTTTTCTTAGTATTTTCCACATTGTTAACATGCCCAATATTACCCACCTCTTTCAGCATAGACATGTTCAGGTGAATTGTATTCTAGAGTCCCTTGGTGAAATTCTACTCCAACCTCTAAATGTGATCCTTCAGGGCCCCAATTTCATATTTCCAATTAGTCCCATTCTCTATTTCCTTGCCAGCTTCCTCGACATACGTTTTCCCCTTATTATCAGTAGTTTCCATAGTGTCAGCACCATGCTCCTCAGTAACCTCAAAATCCCTAGTATCTTGCTTCCCTCCAGTGTCCTCAAAAATTTCTTGTATTTCCAACTCCTTAGACTCTTGCTCCTGGGTTGCTTCCTCTGAAGCACTTTTTAAGTAATCAATTAGTCTGGCCTTTGAGATGGGTTTACCAGCAACCCACCCCAACCTTTTAACTCTGAAGGAGAAGCCTTCTTATTAATTTTGGAAGACTTATAAGATTTACCACCTTGGCCCCCTATGGCCCTACTCAGATTTTTGTGGGTCCCCTCCATGGTCTCTCTAATATTTTGTTTCTCCTCATCAGCCTTTCTCTTCTTACCCTTCTTACTCACAAAGGAGCCAGAGTTGTCAATAGGGGTCTTTTCTAGGGTGGAAAAAGAAACATATTTTGTTTGGGTAGGAGTAGGGGAAAAATAGGACTCATCAATAGCATTGCTAGACACTGAATTGGAAGGAATGTCTCCACTATCAATTCTAATAGTCTTGGATGGCTCAAGGGCTCAGTGAACGCTGTATAAGTATAAAATGAGGCCCTAGTGTACGGGAGTAGGGTTCATATCAAGATTCTTAGCCATTTTATCTCTCACCCTAATGATAAAGTGTTCTAAAGAGGAGAGTAGGTAAAAAGGGAAACTAATAATGGCATTGCACCTGAAGTGATTTAACAGAGGGAGGTGGTAATTTTAGAACTTGGTAAATTAACCTTCAAGTGTGAAGTACTTTATGAGAATGAAGCACACTCTATCCCATGGCTCCAAAATTTGAGTCCACTCAAATCCTCCTTATTACGAGATGAGTTCTTCTCCCTCTCCCAGAAATAGTTTGTGGCTTGCAAGATCCATAATTTTTGTTTTCCTTTGAAGTTTTATTCCCTGCATGGCCATTCCCATGGCCATAGTAATCACCTTTTTTAGAGATTTCAAAACTGATTTTGACCACCATGACCCGCTTATTTAACCAAGATCTCACAAATTGCTCAAACAATTTTTTGTCGAACCCATTACATTTTTCCAAATATGGACTGATTCCCCCTTCTTTACAATAATGCCAAACTAGTGGATTATCTTTGAATTCATAGAAAGAGACTAGTTCTATTTGAATATGGTCTCCTCCCATTTTGTATTTGTAGACCCAAACTATGGAGTTCCTAAATTTAACCTTCAGCTTTGAAATGGTTGCTAACCCTTGTTTCCATTTATGCATAATGAAGATGTGATGGCTCATTATTCAAAATACACTGTAAAGATTACGTTGTCTACTCCCATGCTTGGAAATTATTTCCCATTGATTTTCATAATGAGACTAGCGCACCTCAACCTCATGATATAATGAATCATGAATGATTGTCAAACAAATACTAAAGTTATCAAGTTCTGAAATCCATGATGGCCCTCTCCAAATGGACCACCTCTGAGAGCTATCCTTGTGATAAATGTGCCTCATCCTTGACAAGTCATCTCCTTTAGAATAATATCCCTAATGTTTAAGGGAATATGAACACCTTGTTGCCACATCCTCTAACGAAATTGTTGACCAAGATTGGCACAAACATCAACCCTATTTCCCTCTCTATAAATATGGGAAATCTCTACTCCAGAGAACTTTTGCAAAAGAAATTGAATATCTGTAATGATGTCTTTTAGCTTAATTCCCACATTTGATGCTTTATTAGCTACATCTACGACCATTTTAGAGTCTCCTTGTATACTCAAGTTCCTTATTCCTAGGGATATAGCCAACTTTAACCCCCATAATAGAGCCATTACTTCAGCATAGTTGTTGCTTTGGCATCCTATTCCACCAGCATAGATAATAGTCATCCATCCTTTATCATCCCTTATAATTCCTCCTCCACTAGCTTTACCATCTAACTTGAATGCCCCATCAAAGTTGAGTTTCATCCAGTTAGGCTTTGGGAAGATCCATTTAGTATTTAGTCTCTGTAGAATTTTGGAGTTATTATACCCAGGGATCTCGTTTAAAACCTTCTATTTGGCTGCAATTTGGTTTTCAATTTGAGATAGGGGTTTCTCCACTACATGAATATGAGCTATTGTGACACTTTATATAATGGTCACAATAAAGGAGTGAAACACTTGAAATGCATTTCTAGCAGTGTCCCTAAAATTTTTTTGGTTACGCTCTTTCCATAAAATCCAGCTCAAACATGGTAGAGTTTTCTTCCATAATTTCATAAGCCAAGGATGTGTGAAGGTTGGATTCCAACTGAGGATTACTTCTTTAAGGTTAGAATTATAGACCCATTCAATACCAAAGTTATTAAGTATTGTGCCCCATAATTCCTGGGCAAAATCATAGTGGATGAAGAGGTGTGAAACTAATTCCTCATTTGAACCACACAAAAAATATGTTAACCAGGGTAAACCCTCTCATTTGAACATTTAATTTTTTGAATAAGTTTATAATTCCAAACCTTTTTCCATACATCTTTATTCTGAGCTTTAGGAATGAGTAGATGGTAAGTAGATTTGATAGAGAATGATCCATTCTTATCTGGCCACAAGTACTATTCATCTTCATGGGGGAAGAGAGGGATTGTGATCTCCTAAATGCACTACTGGATCTCCCACACTCTAGGGAAAAGCTCATGTTGGTGATCACAACAGTCCAATATATTTTTCCAGCTCTGCATCCCATTATTATTTTCCATATAATCAATGAATCTATCTCCAAAAAACTAAGTAGCCAAGTCAACAATCTCTCCATAGTTTCCTTTTGTGATGAGAGCCTTGTCCTTTAACTAGATATCATCCCAGAATTTGATATGCTAGCCATTTCCAAGTTTCCATCTAATTTCCTATTTAAGAAGGCTACTACTTTTTAGCATTTTATTCCATATCACAGATCTCTGGGATAATCCCATATGTTGAATAAAGTTGGAATCATCAATGCTATGCATGTATTCAGCATACATTATTTCCCCGCAATCATTATTTTTATGGATTAGGTTCCAACTAATTTTTGAGAGAAGGGCTTTGTTCATGTTCTTGATAGACCTAATATTAAGTCCACCATGAGATTTTAGAAGACACACTTTTTCCCATTTGACTAAAGACATTCTCTATTTTTCTTCCACCCCTATCCATAAAATTTTTCTTTGGATCTATTCTAGTTTATTATCAAAATACGCAAGAATTTTGAAAAGAGACAGGAACTATGTAGGAATACCTTACAGTGAGGCCCAAAGAAGTTACAAATTACCACCACTACTGAGGAGTTTCCCTTTCCAACCAAGAATTTTCCTTTGCATTCTTTCCACAATTGCATTCCAAAAATTAGGAGATACAAAGGAATGTTTATATAAGGCCAAGTGAATGCTATGCTACAGTCTTGGAGGAAAAAGGGGAAATATTGAAGTTCCTCAGTATTTAGTGATTGACCAATTTTAACAATGTGGGGATTTTTTAGAGTTCCCACATTGATATCCATGGTGAATTCATTCAACATGGTAAGATTATCTAGAGGAAGGGATTTTTGGATGGAAGAGTCTAGGGAACTAAGGTAGGTGAGACTAGAATTATCATTTTGGCACTAAACAATGTTAATGGTAAGGGAATAATCTCCTATCATCTTAGGATGGGTCAAAGGAATGGTTACAATTTCCCCTTCCTTTTGATAAGTCAGGGGTTTGAGGTTGATCATGTTGATTAAAAATATTTAGGTGGGATGATATCATCATACTGACACACAGGTGGGAGAGAGGTTGGTGAGGAAGGGGTATCTTCTTTAATAATGGTGATAGTACATGGTTTGGTTTACCTCTTCATAGGTAGGATTAAACTAAGGCCATATTTTTCATGAGGATTTTTGGTCTAAATAGAGACCAACTCATGTGGGACATACTCATATCATCTAAGGTCAAATCCTTTCTAAACACAACTATTTAGGTATGTCTTGGCAAAGCTTAATTTATCTAGTAGGAGAAATAGATGATAAATGGTTGAGGTAAAAGAGAGGTGGTGGAAGTGTCAATGGGTTTGTCAAGTTTCCCATAGATGAAATGGGTTTAAAAATGATGAGGTCTAAAATGAATAATGGTTTCGACATTAGGGGCATATCTTAGGTGGTTAGTAAGTTTCCCATACTTTTGAGGAGCAATGAAGGTACCAAGGGCTAAAAGGTGATATTCCCCCAATAAAAGGTGATGGAATGTTCATTCTAAAGGGTCTGTGGTGGGGATATAATTAGAGGGGATGGACAAGATAATTAATACCTCATTGGTAGATAGAGGAGTGACTTCCTCTTTTATGCTAGAGGTCTTGTCTTTGGTTAAGGAGGGTGTGTTGGATGGATGTAAAAGGACATCATTGGGTCAATAAGTCATGTTGCATGTCGAGAAGGTACTTGGGTCAACTTGGATGGTGATGGCCTAGCCTTTATACTCAAATTAATGCAATGATATAAGGTAGAGGAGATGTAACCCATAGATCAAATCTAAGGTTGGCCTATCAAAACATTGTATTGGAATTCACCTTCTACTAAATAGAAGAGTTTAGGGAGCATGTGATGCTCTACATGGATATGGAGGACAACCATTCTTAGGGTAGTGGTCATGGTGTCATTAAAGAATCAAGGGATGATTGAAGTTTTAGACATGACATTTTTTGGAAGGTTGAGTTGGTTATAGGCATGGGAAGAGAGGGGGATCCATGTCATCTAAATGGATAGAAGGTATTTCTAAATCGTTGAAGGTGATAAGGATAGAAATTTGGAGAGCATTGATAAAGGCTGCTAGAGGTTGAGGGTCTTTAGGTTGGACCTCTACCGATTGCAATGCCTCTATAATTTCTTAGTGATGATGAGGTGAAGTGGTAATCATCTCATATAACCTCATTTTTATAAAGGTTTTGTGAAGTTTTTTGAGCACCACTATCTTGATGGACACAGAGGGGTTAGATTGGGAGGCAGCCAAGATAGATACCTTAGTTTTGGGTGAAGGTGAAGATGTTTGGGTAGGGTTTATTATGAGGTATAATATGGGTATGTCCATGGAAAGGACACCTTGGCATTCCCCTTAACCCTCTATTTTGATCTTGTAACCACATGAATGGTATGGATAGAGGGAGGAATTGGGGTATGAGAGTGGTTAGGCTCTTTATCACTCTTAGGTTAGAGTGGAGGATTAGGTTGGCATTAAATAGAGGGTGTTATTATTAGTTGGATCAGTATAGGCCTCATTAGAGGTTCATCTATTAAAAAACCATCCTCATCATAGAGATAATGAATAATGGATTGGAGAGATTTACAATTATTTGTGTCATGTCCTAGTGTCCTATGACAAAAGCACACATGATGATCATTATATTAGGTCAGTTTTGAACCAAGAAGGTCAAACAACCTGATAGGGGGTAAGGTTAAGGAAGAAGCTTCTAGTAACTATTATAAAATGGTGGAGTAAGATTAAACTAAAGGTGCGGAGGCTTTTGGGGTTTTGGTCTCGGTTGGTAAGGTGGAGGCCCTTTTAGTAATGGGTCTGGTGATGGAAGGTTCAAGTAAAATAGTGTGTTTGGTTGGTGGTTTTGAATTTTGGTGGGGTAGATGTTGAAAAAGTGGAGGTAGGAGGTTTTAGGATAGGTAGATTGGTTATTGATAGTTTGGTGAAAATAGGTGTGTCAAAAAGAATTTGTGCTAGTGTAACCAACAATGGTGGTTGGGTCTTCATTGGGACAATTGGCCTTATAATCAGAGTGGAGGGATGAGGCCCTAAGATAGAGGGAAAGTTAGATGAAGGTAATATTTTGGCTTTATGATCTTTTGGTGTTTTTACTCCCTTGGTTGATTTGGGTTTGTGCTTAGTTGTTGGGTTCGGTGAGGTAATCTCTACCTTCAAATATGGGTGACTAAAACTTTATTTAGGGAGGGTATCAAGGCTCCTAGTTATCTTGGTTGGTTTGGTTGGAGAAGGTGACTTGGTTTCTTGGGGTTTAGGTGCTTAGATGGCTTAGGAATTGTTATGTTGGTAGAAGTTTCTATTGGTTTGGTTGATAGGGTAGGAGCTTAGATAGCAGAAGTGGTGGGTGGGTATACTAAAGGTATGGTTGGAGGTTATTTCTTGGTGATATAAGGTAGACCTAATTTTTCTCATAAGGTGGATCGATCCATGTCAAGTTTAGAGGAAAATTCTAATATTTTCATTAACATAGAGAATGGTTTGTAGGTTGATTTTATTCCCTGGATAGTGGACCTAAAAGATAAGCCCATAGGTTGAGATAGGGGGTGGTAACCTCATCCTTTTCTTCAATAAAAGGATGAAAGGTTTGAGTGGGTGAATCCTATGTGGGAGGTGTAAACATGGGGGACTTATCTTTAAGGATGATCTTTGAAGGGGTAATAAGATCCTTGATGGTTGATAGAAAAGGCAAGATGGGTGATTATTCTGGTGTGTCAATTGAAGAAGGGGTTGATGGCTCCACTACCTAAATAAGTGGAGGAGAACAAAGGGGGCTTCCTTAGTTTGGGTCTCCAAAAGAGTGGAAGGTAACCACACTACCTCAATAAGTAGATAAGGTGAGGAATAGATAGGTTGGTTAGCAAGTTCTTTAGCAATGAGTGTGCCAAGAACCATGTTAACAGTATGGGTATCATGAGATCACTTAACTATATTTCTCTCATTATTGTTAGGTAAATGACTGGGAAAAGGATACCTAAAGATGTCAAAGTCTTGGTTTTAAGGTGAATTGGGGTTATCCAATCAAGCTTGCTCTTGTTAATGAGAGATTGGACAATGTTCTTGAAGTTATTACACCTACTAACATCATGCCCTATCACTTAATGGAAGCAACATATATCATTTTCATCATATTAACTAGGTGTAGGATGAGAAGAATCAAATTGTTGAGGTGGTTTGATAGGAGGAACCTATATGATATTAGCTTTCAATATATTTTCCAAGATTAAAGCATATGATTCTCCAAGTTTAGTAAATTTCTATTGGGTGATCTAGTTTTGGTTTCTCATGTATTACTTTGAGAAAATAGAGGAATTTGTTTGGTTGGTATATGATGGGGAAGTAACTTTACGGAAACTTACATTCACAGTTCCCTTATTTTTGGTCTTTGTATTGGTTTGGTTGTTTAGTTCAAACGAGGAATCCTCATTGGTTTTATAGGTAGAGTTCTTATTTTTCATTTTTATCTTCCCTTAATCAATGGATCAATTCTCTAATTTACATTCAATGGTGAAAACATCATCAAAGGTTTGGAGTAGATGTGCTTGGCACATGCGTGAGAAAAGAGATCTATGAGATCAGGTTGAGGTAGGGAAAAGAAAATTTGGTTGATTAGGCTCTACCAATGAGATATAAAATCATCAATAGACTCATCATCAAACTACCAAATAGAGTAGGGGTCCATGGTGGAAACCTTATTGGAGATATTGATAAGTGATATAAGAAGGTTTGATCTCATTGGGTGAAGGAGAAGATGGAATGATTGGTTAAGGCACTATACCAGTCTAGTGTTGATCCTAACAAAGAAATAAGAAAAGTGTAGAGGAGGGCATCATCATAAGAAATCAAATAAAATGAATGCTTGAATTCCCTAAGGTGATATTGGGGATCCTACTTACTCTAAAAATTAGAGAACTTGGGAAGTTCCCATTGACAAGGATATGTCTTAATACACATAAATGGGTGCATAAAATCATTAAAGATCTGGTCATAAGACAAGATATTGGGAACCTCAAATATGGATGACTCTAGAGTTGTCATCTTGTCCATGAGCATCTTCATTAGGTCTGTCTGGGGTGGTATATGTTGGTTGTCATTATTCCCTTAATCAAATTTATGTTGATGTCATATTTAACTAGGGTTGTGTCTAAAACTATATGCAACAAAAGGAATCATAGTGATTTAGTAATTGATTGTAGGTATTTGTATTTTTTTTTTGTTTTTAGAGGATTTTTAATGTCTTAATGACTTCTTGGTCAAAACCTTATTAGAATAACATGATGAAAATTGCTAAAAGTAAACACATGTTTGCAAAAATGAATTTGCTGGAAGTAAACACACATTTGTAGAAATGAATTTGCTAGAAGTAAACACACGTTTATAGAAATGAATTTCTTGGAAGTAAACACACATTTGTAGAAATGAATTTGTTGTAAATAAACACACTTTTGTAGAATAAAATAGATTGCTGGAAAATGATTGCAAAGAAATGAGAATTTAATCTAAAATGCCTATAAGAACAAATTTACAAAAAAATTTAACTTTAAGCAGTTGGAAGCATTTATAAATTTAATAGAGTTACCTATTTACTTGAATAAAATATAAATGCTAGCCAAAAATGAAGATCTTGGTTCTTTGGAGGAGTGGACCCTTGCCCTGCCTAGAAACAAGATTAAACAATTTAATTTGCTTTCAAATAGAAATGGCTATTTCATTGATAAAATATTCTATATTACAAAATTTAATAATCTATCCTTTTTCTTTGTATTCTTCAATAATCTTCTTCTCTTTCTTCCTAAATTCCTAGGTCTATATATATAAATGCTTTGATGGCTATAACTATTTCATAGACACGATGGAACTGAATCGTACCTAGAATAGATGTTGAACCAAGATGTGGCTGGATGTCCAGTTGTGTGATAAATATATTAGATCTAAAAATATGGAAATCAAGAATCTATTCCTAATTTAATGGGATCATTGACCTGATAGATTGCCAAATATTTTGGAATAGATCTTTATTAGTTATATATCTAGACATGAAAGTTCTAGAGCTTATTTGCAGGAGTACCAAAGCTAATTTAGATAATTCTAAGGCTAAATATAGAGTTTTAGAGCTAAGTCTGAAAATGCGACAACTTGAAATAGTATGGTGGAGTTATGGAACTAAGCTGAATTGATCCAAAGCTTCTAGAAACATGTAATCCACTTCATATTTATTCTTTAGCCTGATGATGACCTATTTTATTGCAAAACTTGAATTTTCCAACACACTTGTTAGGAATTATAGGGGTTTTTAAACATTAGAATCACAATTAAAAAAAGATGGATAATTACATCCTAACTCATCTCAGATCAAAATAAAAGTTACAAAATGCAATCAAACTTAATAGAAAGAAAGAGTAAGATGAGGTCATTTATTATACATTTATCAGGCATATCCTGGCCTCATCATTTTTCCCCATACTTACTTGTTTGTAAGTCCCTTTACAAACTTCACTCTTCAAATTTAGGATTGTATATCCTACATTCCATTTGATTGCTTAGATCAAATGGCTGAACTGAATATCCCAATGCTTTGATCCAGAGGTACTATAACCAGCTCCTACTTCTACTTTTCTTTTCCATTCTACAAATTAAGTGGTATTTTGAAGTTCTCTATTTTGCCAAGGAGATATGGGAGTGAGAAGTAGAGGTGGACTTGTCCACATGCCTATCCATATGTACTAGGGAGTTTCATTTATCCGAGTAATTATTTTGCATAAAGCTTTTGCCCTTTCTAGACTCCAAATCAAATTTGAAGGGGATATTACTTCCCTTTTTTTCAATGTCACTGGAAGAAATTCCCATATTTTTAAACATGCATCATAGATATTATCAAAATTTTCCTTCTCATAAGAGGTGAAGATATCCATGCTTTGCTATTTATTGAAAAGATAAGGTCCCTTGAATTTGTCATTAAATGCATGGGATTAGAAAAGTGTAACAAAGGCTAGTGGGTTACCATAATGAATTCTCATATAGAGACTAGATGAACTAGCCTTTGACCAATGCTCTGACTCCCTTTCCTGCCATGCAATCTAATTTTGAAGAACAAAGACAAATGCATTAAGCTGGCTTTCCCCTACATAAAAGTTGATCATAAAACTTTTATTTCTTTCTAGCATAAAATTGCGGAGGTAAAATTCACAAAGAATGTTTTTCTATTCTATATTAGCTAAGGAGTAGGTGGTCGAGAAATCAACTTTGTCTTTATTTCATGTGGAAGGCCACATGCTATCCTTGCCAACTACCAACAAATGAATTTTTCTTCTAAAAACATGATATAAACAAGAGAATGTCTTCTACATGCAAGCAGTTTGTCACTCAACATACAAACTATTTGTATTTTCACAAGACATTTATACTTATCATTTTCCTCCTTATAAAATTTGTCTTCCCATTCCTTCCTTGATTTCTCTTCTTCTACTAGTTTGCCTTTCAAGTCTGTATTGGATGCCTTGATTACACTGAGTTCTCTGCATGTATCATCCCATAACTACTTGAGTGGTAGATAAGTCAATTTAGTCTATGCAGAGACTATTGACATAGAGGTCTGTATTGTACATTTTTCCTCATTCTCCATCATTTTCCTTTTAATCTCTATTAATTCCTCATTATTGATTATGAACTAGTTTGTTAATTCTTCAAGGAGCGTTTCTTTCTATTCTAATTTGAGTTTGAGGAAGTTCAATTCCTCATCCTTTTCCTTGATAATGAGTTCTACTCTAGACAAAAATAGAGCTTGTTTAATCTGTTGGTTTTGTTATTTCTCTAAAATTTCTTGGGGAATTAAACATTCCTCTTCCACCATAGGGGATTTCACTTTCCTTCTCCAAGATGCTTGTTTATCTTCTGCATGTGATGGTCCTGCTATCTCACCCATTTATTGGAAAGCTTGTTATTCAAATCTTTCATCCCCTTCTTCCTTTTCTATCTGGCTTGGTCCAGGAGGAGTCATGGCCATGCTACCCAAAATATCAGTAGCTTTAGTTTCCATCCTTGCTTGTTCTTCCATCTCCTCTGGACTTTCTTTAGACCTTTTATGACATCTTCTTTCTTGAGGAGCCTCAAAATGTGTAGACATAGGTCTCCTTTTAGATCTTATTCTGATGTTCACCTTTTTCTTAGGCTTAGGTGAACTGTCATTGTCATGAATAGGTATCATTTCTTCTGTAGCTTCTGCAAAAGAATAAATGTCCTGAGAAGGCATAGTAGGGTCTGTAATTTTAACTTTTCTTTCAAATTTTCTTCTTTGTGGTATTTCTTCTTCCCCTAATCTTTTCTTTTCTTCAACAATGGTATCAATTTTCAAATGAACTAAAGGGGCAGGATGAGTTGTTATTGTTCTTCTATAAATGTTAGGGTTTTTCCCAAATTTGCCAATAAATTTGTCCCACATTGCTTCCCCATTTTTCTTTGAAATGAAATGGTGCTAGCATACCAAATGCACTAACCCATGATGTATGATTATTCCTACACGCCAAGAATACCTCTGGGCCATTGTATGGATGGAGTCAAAAAGAAACCTTGGAAGGTTTACTATATATTCTAGTTTTTTGGTTCCATATCTAAGGTGTATAAGGATTTCTATGACTTCTTTTCTTACTATCCCAAATTGTCCATCACAAGTTAAATACTTAATTATCCAAAATGCTACTCTGTCAAAGGGTTTGGGTAGGGTATCCCTTTTGACTCCTTTAATGATTTTCTTTGTATTATAATAATACTAGGGTTCAGGTTCCCCTTCTTTCAATAGGGTTTCAGCTAGGGCTTTTAATGTCCCCTTGATAGGGTTTGGGACATGCACTATTCTTATTCTAGACATTTCACTTATTACATTCACAAAAATGGAATAATAACCTTCCTAATTTTTGTCCTTGATTATTATAAATTGATAATAAATTATCTTACCAGTTCATTGTTATACTTGGGAAATTTCCTTAGAAACTCCAGCCAACCTGCCTATTGAAAGATGGTTGCTACTTCATCTACAAGGAGCTTGGTATCATTTTTTGGTTCTGACTTCTTTTTGATTCCCATGATTCATGCTTCTTGAATCTTACACATGTTAGTTGAATATTTCTTCTCTTATCGATAGAACTGACAATTTTAACTATGGAACTAGTGAATTTGATTACTTATTGAGTGAATTTGGTAGCAGAATTACTGTACTCAGCTACAAACTTTAGCAATTTTGACTATGGAACTACTGTACTCAGCTGTAGAACTGACAGAGGTAATTTGTTGTATCTCTTTTGAAATTTTTTTGTAACTAGATTTTACTTTGTTGGTTCAAGAATCATTCTTTATGACTATTCACCAACTCATTCCATCATCAATATCCTTCTCATGATTTTACACATTTAACCAGGATGTATAATAAATGACTCATCATACTAATCTTTCTAAATCAAGTCTAATTACACATGCAAACTTTCATTCTAACCTTTAACAAGTTAAAAATATAATTACCATCCTTGATGATGTAATACCTCTATCATGATGACTCATTATTCCTAAAAAGTGGTTAGAAAATAGTTAGAAAAAAGCTTTATTTACATTAGCCATTTATTTGAGAAAATCAATTGCCATTACTGGTTTTTAATTGATCTTTTTTTTTTGAGAAGAGAATGTCATTTACTAGTTTTCATCCTCTTCCCTTTATTTTAGATCTTTTCATCTGATTATATGATCATTTTGGAAGAATTGGGTTCTTCCATATGATCAAATTCTTTGTTTACTTCAATCTACTTCAAGAATTCATCCTTAGTAGGAGCCTTCCTATAAAGTTTTAGCCTATGTCCATTGACCAAGAGTACTCTTATGCTACCATCAATAAGAAGTAACTGGATAGAACCATTGTCAAATATTTGATTGATCTGATAAGGTCCCAACCATCTGGTTCTTAATTTGACTTTGAATTGTTGGTACTTAGAATCAAATAGCAATGCCCAATATCCTACTTTGAATTGTCTTTCCTTGATATGTGAATCATGCCATTGCCTCCTCTATTCTTGGATTATCTCTATTTGGTGAAGTGCTTCCATTTTGAATTCATCTAATTCATTGAGTTGAAGGATTCATTACTTTTGAGCTACATCTAATTCAATTCCCACCTTAGTTGTTATCCTCAATGTCTATAGTTCAAACTCAATAGGTACTAAGGGTTTTTTCCCATTGACTAACTCATATGGTGAAAACCCTATTATGGTTTTCCAAGTTGTATTTTAAGCCCAGACAGCTTCAGTTAGTATTTTTACCCATTCTCTTCTTTCATCTTTAACTATTTTAGTGAAGATGTTTTCTAATTCTCTATTTATTACTTTAACTTGTCCATTTGCTTGTGGGTGATACGGAGATGACTTCCTATGATTGATCTGATAATAAGTTGTGAAGGCATGGATCATGTTGGACATAAATTATGTTCCCTAGTCTAAAACTAAGCTTTTTGGTGCTCCAAAATTTACCATAATTCTATGCCAAAGGAAATCAGCAACTGCTTCTTCAATGGCATTTGTTAAACCCTGCACTTTTGTCCATTTTGTTACATAATCAGTACACACAAGAATGTGCTTTTTTTATTGTGAAAGAAGATTAAAGGGTCCAATAAAATCCAATCCCCATCTCTCAAATGGTTTAATAACTACTTGTGGTTGCAGAGACATTTCATTGGTAATGGTTGGTTGTCCCATCCTTTGACAAGGATCACACTGCCTGATATATCTCTTCACATCTTTGTACAAATATGGCCAATAGTAACCAGTGCCAAGTATCTTATGAGTTTTTCTTTTCAATGAATAGTGTCCTCCACTTAGTTCATCTTGACATGCCCAGTGGATGTCAAAGATTTCATCTTCTCTCACACACCTGCATAAAACCAAATTAGGACCACATTTAAATAGAATTCCATTTAACCATTTGAACTATGCACTAATTTTGATTAACTTATTTATTTATTTTTTAGTGAAAGAAAGAGGAAACTTCACTATTGCAAGATAATTTACCATGTCAGCAAACCATGGTGTATTAGCTGAAATAATAAACAATTGTTCATTTGAAAAGTTTTCCTTGACTGGATCCTGCTCCCCTGTACTGGTCAATCTTGACAAGAAATCAGCTACCACATTAGATTTGCCTAGATTGTCCATAATGGTAATATCAAATTCTTTTAGAATTAATAACCATCTAATTATTCTACCTCCAACCACTAATTTGTTCATTAAATATTTAATTGTTGAGTGATTTGTATGTACAAATATTTTGTACACTATAATGTAATGTCTAAATTTATTGATTGCATAGATCATAGCCAAAAATTCTTTTTCAATGGTAGTTTAATTTCTTTTAGTGGGAGTTAGATTTTTACTTAGGTAGTAAATAGCATGTATTCTTCCTTCTTCATCTTTCTATCCCAAAACTACACCAATTGAGGTATTTGAGGCATCAGTTTGGATGTGACAATGTGTCTCCTAATTATGACCTTGCAATACTAGGGTAGTTACTAATTTATTTTTAATTTCTTCAAAAGCATGTTGACACTATTCATCCCAAAGAAATTCATAGTCTTTGGTAAGCAACTTAAACATGGGGGTAGTGATTTTAATAAAATCCTTAATAAAACACCTATAGTATCCAACATGCCCTAAAAATGACTTGATATCTATGGGGGTTTGAGGAATGGGCAAATTTGAAATAATCTTGATTTTTTTTGGTCAACTTGAATTCCTCTTTTTGAAATATGGTGTCCTAATACAATCCCTTCATCAACCATTATCAAACATTTCTCATGACTAAGAGACAAGTGATGTTGTTCACATCTTGTTACTGCTCTATCCAAATTTTTTAAGGTACCATCAAATGTATCTCCATACACAGTAAAGTCATCCATGTATACCTCTACATAGTCATTTGTTAGGTCTACAAAAATTGCTAATACAACTCTTTGAAAGGTTGTTGGAGCATTACATAGTCCAAATGGTAGTACCTTGTAAGCAAAGGTACCCCATGGATAAGTAAATGTAGTTTTATCTTGATTCTCAGCGGCAACTCTGATTTGATTGTATCCACTAAATCCATCCAAGAAGGAAAAAGTAATATTTACCTAAAAGGTTGTCTAAGACTTGATCTATGAATGGTAAGGGAAAATAATTTCTCAGGGTGGCTTTATTCAGTTCCCTATAGTCGACACAAATTCTCCATTTTCTATTCTTTTTAGGGATAATTACAAGAGGAGACATCCACTGGCTATCTGAGATAGGGTAGATGAAACCTACTTGTAATAGTTTTTCAATTTCTTGTTTGACTATATCCCTTAAGGCTGGATTAATCCTTCTCTAAGGTTACCTGACTGGTCTAATGTTTTCAGTATAAATGTGATGGGTGCAGATACTTGGATGAATTCCCTTCATATCTCTATAGTCCCAAGTAAAAGATTTAGTATGATCCTTCAAAACTTCAAACAGTTTGACTTCTTCATCATTCTTTAACTAGCTATTAATATTCAAAAAAATTCTTGGTTGAATCTCAACATGTTTTGTTACAAGATATGATGAACTGATTTGTTGAAGGGGTTCCATTAAGGTGTTTAGTGGACATGCATGTGGTAACAACCTATGATATGTAGTAACATCTCTAAAAGTTCCTTGAGATAGAATGCTAGACAAAGGACAATAGGAAGGTTTATTATACTTATCTAGTTGTAGGTCAAATTCCTTGTTATTGATGTTGTCTAGAAATTCTTCATCATCTCCTAATATTTGTAAAGCTAAAGCTATAGATCCTTCCTCTCCCTAAGAGAAATCACATTCCTCCAGAGTGAAATTATCTTCATTTGCAGGGAATTGGTGTGGTTTTGAAACTAACTGTGATGGTTCCAGAATAGATTTGGCATGTTCCAGAACTAATCATGTTTGCTCCAATGACGATTGATGTTCATTTAATGAAGGATTAACCATATCATCTATTTCCCATACATGATCTTGAAATGTTATCATAGCTAAATAAGATATATTTTTCTCATTAATATCAAGATTATCAACCCATAATTTTGCTTAATTATTAATGAAAGGTCATGCAGATGGATATAATGAAATATGCTTAGAATTCTTACCATTTGAAATAGTCATATCACCTGACCTGCAATCAATTAAGGAAACAACTGTAGCTAACCATGGTCTCCCCAAAATAATGGGATAACCAAGTGTTTTACCTTTTGGTTGTAAGATAAGGAAGTTGACTAGATATTCCCATGATTCCACCATTACTACCACATTTTCAATAACTTCTAGTTTTGCTACAGACTAATCTGCCATCTGCAATATGGTATTAGTAGGTTGTATGCCTAGTAATGGTAATGTTTTCAAAGTTTCCACTGTCATTACATTGATAGTCACACCCAAATCAATAAAAATGTTATGTATATCCTTATTCCCTATAGAAAAAAAATAATAGGGCTTCTAGTATCTCCATATTTGGGTAGTAAGAGTTTTCCTGCTAATAAATTAGTAAGTTTCCCATCTACCAGAATAATCCTGGGGTACTGCTTCTTTCTTCTAGGTTTTTGAAAACATAATAGTTTGATTAAATTTTTTAAATCTAGAATATCCTTAATTTATTATAACAATGGTATTTTAATATTCAATCTTCTTAGTTCCTACACCAATTCAGATTCCTTAAGTTCTATGATTTCTTTAAGTCTTTCTAGAAATGGAATCTCAGTAAAATTTCTTTCTAGTTCCTTATCTTTTTATTTTTCATCTTCCTTAGGTGTAAATATGCTAGGGGTTTTAGCTTCTTCTATCATGTCAGTGATTATAATAGGTGGACTGCTAACTATTTTGCCAAATCTGGTTTGAATGTTTTTACAATCCATTGTATTTAAATCAATTGATTTTGTTGGTTATGTTTTATATACAGGAGTTGTTTGTTTGTTTCTTGGGTTTGCTATTGGTTGTGATGGAATTTATATTTGTATTATGTTTTAAACTTTTGGATTTTGTGCTGGAGGTCCCATTACAGCTTGTTGGTTTTGATTTGGATATGTTTTCCCTTGCACATAATTACTAGGGCCCCATCTAGGTTATGGCCAAGCTTAAGGATTTCCTTGACCAACCCAAGGTTATTGATGTCCTTGAGTATACCAAGATTGACTTGCCCAATCCTAAGGATGCCATGTGGGTTGAGAGGCCTAAGGTGGCTGTCCCCAACTTTGTGGTACTATTTGAGTTGCCCATGGCATCATCTAGGGATTAGGAGCTAGTCTTGGCATAAATTATCCTTGGCTGGGTTGTCTCTAAACAAAATTCAATTCTTATATGGTTAATGATGTATTGGTTTGATTGAGCTGATTTTTTATAAGTGAAAGAAGAGAAAAAGTGTGAGTATCATGTTTTTTAGATTCACAGACAATACATACTTCTATTTTATCCAAAGGACATTCCCTTATTGCATGTTTCTTCCTGCATCTAAGATAATACATGGCTAATGGTTCAAGTTGGGCATTTGCTTTAGCTTACAATCCATCCATGGTGGAGGTTAATTAAACTAATATGTCTATTTTAAATTTTACCAATTCATCCATCAATTTGTTCATATCTAGTATTGAATTTTTAATCATTTTCCCTTTTCTAGGTCCACCCCTTATCCTTGAATAGTTTTTGCAAATTTCTATGATTTTGTCCATTCTTAATTGAATAATGTTTCCTCCACCAATTAAATCAAGGGTTTCCATAGATTCATCATTCATACCTTTGAGAAAAATGGTTTTATTTAAATCTTCTTGAAGTACAAATCTACATCTTGAACTCATAAAGAGGAATCTATCCAAATAATCTTTCATATTTTCATCTTCTTCCTATTTGATTTTGAAAAATTATTCCTTTCAATTTATTCCTCTACAGTAATCTTGATATTTGTTTAGGAAGACAATTTCCATTTGTTCCCAATTGGTAATAGAATTAGATGTTAATCCCATAAACCACCTCACTACTACATCCTTAAGAGCAGATGGAAACAACTTGAGTTTTTGATTATCTATCTTGTAATCATAAGTCTAACATAGTACTTTAAACTCAAATATAAATTGGTTAAGATCCTCAGATGACATTCCTCTAAATGTGGGCAAGTGTGTAGGTGAGATGTTCTTCATAGTAGTTTCATCATCCTTGATCTAAATGGGATAGGTAAAGGTTCTCTCAGGTTCTCTTCCAGCTTCTTGTGCCATCTCTCTGGTATTTTCTAGTCCCTTCTCCTAATCATTGTCGTATGTGGTCTGTTTCAGGGATGGTGAAAAGTTAGGAGTATAAGGTTGACTACTCAATTGAGAATCAAAACTTTCCCTCAATGGATCTTGAGAAATAATCTTCCTCCCTAAGGTTCTACTTGGTTCTGGTGACTGATCCAAAAATTCCAAAAATGACAATTTTGCTTTTTGTCTTGTAGGAGATAATGGTGCCTCCAATTCTTGCTCAACGTCCTTACTTAAACTAGAGGATGATGGAAATTCTTGTTCAAATATTTTGGGGATAAATCTACCCTTGGAGTGTCGTGGTCTACTCATAAATTAGGGAAATTTTCTTTAATTACTAAATGAATGATTGTTTCTCTTGTTGACACCTAATTAGAAAATTTCAACTAGTGAGTCTATGGCAATGGTGCCAAAAATGTTGGGTGTCATTATTCCCTACATTTAATCAACTTTCTGTTGATGTCATATTTAACTAGGGTTGTGTCTAAAACTATATGCAACAAGAGGAATCATAGTGATTTAGTAATTGATTGTCGGTATTTGTATTTTTCCTTTTTGTTTTTGGGGGACTTTTAATGTCTTAAGCACTTCTTGGTCAAAACCTTATCAAAATCAAATGATGAAAATTGATAAAAGTAAACACACATTTGCAGAAATGAAGTTGCTAGAAGTAAACACATGTCTACAAAAATGAATTTGCTAGAAGTAGACACACATTTGCAGAAATGAATTTGCTAGAAGTAAACACATGTTTGCCAAAATGAATTTGCTAGAAATAAACACACTTTTGTAGAATAAAATAGATTTCTATAAAATGATTGCAAAGAAATGAGAATTTAATCTAAAATGCTTGTAGGAAAAAATTTACAACAAATTTTAACTTTAAGGAGTTGGAAGCATTTATAAATTTAACAGAGTTACCTATTTGCTTGAATAAAATATAAATACCGACCATAAATGAAGATCCTAGTTCTTTGGAGGAGTGGACCCTTGTTTTGCTTAGAAACAAGATTGAACAGTTTAATTTTCTTTCAAAACAAAAATGGCTATTTCATTGATAAAATATTTTGTATTAAAAAGTGTACTAATCTATCATTTTTCTTTCTATTCTTCAATCATCTTCTTCTCTCTCTTCCTAAATTCCCAAGTTTGTATAAATAGATGCTTTGATGGTTGTAACTATTTCATAGATATGATGGAACTGAATCATACCCAGAATAGATGTTGAATCAAGATGTGGATGGATGTCTAGTTGTGTGATAAATATCTTGGATATACAAATATGGAAATCAAGAATCTATTCCTAATTTAATCGAATCATTAACCTGATAGATCACCAACCATTTTGGAATAGATCCTTATCAGTTCTATATCTAGCCGTAAAAGTTCTAGAGCTTATCTGTAGGAGTACTAGAGCTAATTCAGATAATTTTGGGGCTAAATATAGAGTTTCAGAGCTAAGTCTAAAAATGTGACAGCTTGAAATAGTATGGCGGAGTTCTGGAACTAAGCTGAATTGATGCCAATGCTTCAAAAAACATGAAATCCACTTCATATTTATTCTTTAGCCTGATGATGACCTATTTTAATACATAAATTAAATTTTCCAACACACTTGTTAGGAATTATAGGGTTTTTTAAATGTTAGAATCACAATAAAAAAAAGATGGATAATTACATCCTAACTTATCTTAGATCAAAATAAAAGTTACAAAATGTAATCAAACTTAATATAAAGAAAGAGTAAGATGAGGTCATTTATTATACATTTATCAATCATATCCTAGCCTCGTCAGTGTAATTAAAGGGTTTTAAGGTGCATAATGTGGTTGGGGTTGAGTGACATATATATAATTTTCTAGAGGTTGAGAAGTTTCCACATATGGGTAAGTGGTTATAGGTGGTTGGGTCAAAGCCACATATGAATATGTGGTCACTAGTGGTTGAGTAGAGGGTATGGATGGTTGAGTGAAATGTAAGGGATAAGTGGTAACCCTGGTAATGAGAGGTGGTAAGGTAGAAGTATGCATGTCACTACATTTTGAATCAGAGTGGAGGCAACCAAAGGAATGGTAGTGATGGTGGTAATAGGTACTCAAATAGTAATTAGAGTATGAGTATGTAGATTTTGGGTAGTATTTATGTTGAAAGGATTGTGAGTCAGACTAGGAGGTGTTTGGGTGTTAGAAATTTGGGTTATTTGGTTTTGCATGGTCATGTTAGATGGGTTGCCAATTGAGGTAGATGCATGAGTAGCTAATGGTTGGGTGGTGATAGTGGAAATATAAGAGTTTCCTAAAAATACTAATGGCATGCCATAGGTTGGATTTCTAGGTGGTGCTAAAATGGGTTTATGATGAGTTACTATGTTAAGATAATGTTATAAAGCCACTAGGTTATTTTATCCAAAAAGGCAACAAAGTCTGGGTTGCCTTAGGAAACTACCCAATGCACACTAGTATTATAATGATGAAGATAACTCTTAGCATATAATATATACTCCATATATGAAAAGGTAGAAGACATTGGATAATATATACATGGGTCCTAACTTGCTAAGTCTCTTTGTTATTGACAAGTAAGAACCATGCAAGTAGGATGAGAAGAAAACATAAATAATCTTACAACTCAAATAGAGAGAAAGCAAGAAAATGATCAAGGAAATCCAACACACTCTAGAGTACATTTAAAATCCTTTGGTTAATTTAAATCTCACTTTTGACTTATGCCTTAAGTTATAAGAATGTGTGGTAGAAGTTGGCTTGTAGATTAGGTATTATAGAAGCAATATATGATTGGTTTTGGGTTACTTAGGTACTAAAAAATATCTATATTTGGAATCAATACATGGTTTGGTATTGTGCCCTACCCCTTCACTTACATACCATAATGATAAGGGTTTCAGGTGCTTAACCAATATATATTAATTTCCACAATTTATACTCAATGAATGAGTTGAGTCAGTTCTCCCCTTGGTAATGATCTCCATGTAGGATCATTAGAAAAGTGTAAGGTTACTACTAGGTGATGAAATCCTAGTTGGTCCTTGTCTCAAGTTTTTTTTATGTTTAACTGATGAAAGTGGTGTGGTTTAGTATGTGAAACAAAAGTTATGATATGATAGGATTACTGTGCTTTATTTCAATGAGCTAAAATTAGATGCTAATAATGAATGCACTTGATTTTAATCCCAAAATAAATATTAGTTTCATTAATAAGCATAAATAGAGATAAGATCATACATATGCAAATAAAATAAACTCAAAGTAAATACTCAAGGTCCCACCAGGCACTCTAGAAGTTTTTAGTGAATTTTAGCTTATATTTTAGAAAGAGAAGAAGAAGAAGCTAAATATGGGTATGGTTGAAAAACTATTTGGATTATGCAAACATTGAATCATATTATTGTGAATAATTCCTCTTTGGCTTGGGAGGATGACCTACATTAAATAAAATGGTTGGTTAGATAGATATCTGAGTGGATTGCTTATCATTATCTAGATCATGAAAATAAGAGCTTCCTCAAGGGTTATCAATCCAAATGGTTTAAGCAATTAAGTTTATAAAATAAAATATAAAGTACTTGCATCAATAATAAAAAATTAATAAAATTGAATACAAGAAATGACTAATATAACAATATGCAAATCAATACTAGTGTTAAATGGCTCAAGTTTGTTTTAGAAAATTAGGTAGGGGTCTATAAAAAAATAAGGACATAGAAAAATAAATTTGGCTAAGGGTAGGTATGTGAAAATATCTTGTTATTATTTCCTACCATAGTGAATTTTAGTGGTTGATGTGACCATCGATGGTTAAGGTGATCGTCAATAGTCAAGGTGACCATTGACAGTCAAGGTGACCATCAACAATAAGGTAGACCATCGATGGTGAAGATAACCATTAGTGGTTACTATGAGTAGATCTGGGTTGGTAAATGGCTAATTAACAAAATCACAAGGTTGGATTTTGAAAGATGGGTTGGTGTTGGGGTTGAATGTGAAAGAAAATAAAGTAATTGAATGCTGAAAAAAATACTTATCTTGAATAAGGTTGATCAGATGAATTATTGAGGTGGTTGACTCATTAGTGGAATATGACATAATTATAGTAAAGTAATGGTAATTGGTGCTTTGGTAGAGCTATGGTGGCAAGTTGGGTCTCTGATGTGATGGATGGATCACTAGATTGATGATGACGATTGACCCAAAAAATAAAGTAACTCTAGATGCACAAGATCTTGATAATAATTTTAGACCCATTTCACCTCCTTGCTCCTATTTTATTATAGGTAAGGCAAGAGAGTTGTAAGAAGGTACTAACTAAGCTTTCCAATTATATCTCACTAATGCAATGGATCACACATGGATTAAGATAAGTTATTTTTAGAAAAATAAGGTGAGGTGACTTACATTTTTATGGTTAAGGAGGTGCACCTTGACCATCGATAGTCAGGTTGACCATTAGTGGTCATCCTGACCATTGGCAGTCAAGGGTGAAGGTTCAAAGTGGGTAAAAGGTTAGTTAAGCTAGTTTGGTCAAACTGACTATGGTTAGGTTTAGTTAGGGGTTGAAGGGTTAGATTGGTCCCAAGGGGGCCCTAAGGTGGTCCAAGGGAATTTCAACATTTAGAATCATGGTGTGCATACTTTTGGTGTCTATAAGACCAAAGAGGATGTAGGGAACATGTAAACATGGATGAGGATGGGAAGGTCTATGGTTGATTCTACCTTGATGGTCATGGAATGAGGTAGGGGATGTTATTCGAATTATGAGATTAGTTTGATTTGGCAAATGTTTGTGTAATTCATTTGTCAATTTTTATACTGGGTTGGGTTTGATAGGTTTTTTCCCTAGGTAGGTTCTAGGTGAATTTTGTTGGTAAAATTTTAAATTGATAGGGTGGGGTAGGTTAACTAAGGTGGGGGTAGGTATTAGGTTATAATTTAAGAAAGACTGAGTTAGTTTAGGGGTTTCTTGGGTAGTTAGGGTTTTAGGTGTTTTTCTAGTATAACACCCATAGTTACCATCGATGGTCAAGGACAACCATTGATGGTCAACATCTAGGGAAATATAGATACCTGACCATCAGTGGTCTGCCTGATTGTCAATGGTTACTTAGCTTAAAAAATAGGTATTTTCGAAATATTTAATTTTTTTAAGGTATAACAAGCATTGAAAGGTATGGTATGGGTGGATAGGTAAGTTAGGTAGCAGATTTGGCAAGGTAGAATGTGAGGTTTAGGTAGGTAAAAGTCAAACAACTAGTCAAATGGTATGTTGAAGGTATATAAAAATAAACAACAATAGTATATGTATGAGAGTAGATAAATATACATAGTTGAGTGCCATGCATCTTCATAAAGGTACACCAAGTGATGATCCCAATTGATTAGGCCCATATGGAAGAGGTTAGACTATGGGTGATGAGGCATTATCAACATGTTCCTTAAGATGAATCTATAATCATAGCTCTCATTGAGAGATGGGATCCATCTATGAACACCTTCTTAATACTGATTGGTAAAATGATGATCTTTCTTGAGGATGTACATAGGATCAGACAACTACCTTTCCAAGGTGACATGATCTATCACATAGATTGAGAGGAGTGGGAGGATAACATTGAGCTATTGTAAGATGGTGATAGTGGTTGCCTTAGATGGCATGATGGGGGATTCAAATACATCACACTGTATGAGAGGGCACAGGATGAGTAGATATTGATGACCATGCTTATGATGGCCATCTCATGCTTTATTCTTCTCAACTTAGGTAGTGGGAGCTTCCCATATTTGCTACTAGGGGTATTGATTGAGCTACTATTAGGGTAGACTATATTAAGTAAGGTACTTGTTCTCTTAGTATAAATATATAAGGAGTTGTGGGGGTCTAAGGCCCATAGGAGGTATGGTATCAGTTTTGAGTTGGTTCTACATTGATAGGCCTAAAAACACATTCCGGTGTTGAGGCCAATGGGATTATCATGGGTAGAATACACAAAGATTGAGTTCCTTGTTAGGTTCATGTGATGGAGAGGTGACTTCATTGCTTTAGGTACAGGGGGAACAACCCATGATGTGGATTAGTTTAGGGGTACACTAGGTACACTAGTGATCGATGGCATTATCTGAAGACCCTATATCTAGTTTCCAGTATGGACTAGCTATAAGACATGGGCCTTATCCTTATAGAGTTATAGGTGGATTCTTGGCTAGAGGTAAGGAGAGGTTGAGCTCATCTCATTTGATAGGTAGTTTGGCCTTGTACAGGGTATTTTAGGTGTATTTCCTAGGTATAAGCATGAGGATTTAGAGATATTATTACTAGATCCACATCTTATGTCAACATTGCTAGATCATGAAGAGTTACCAACTAGGTTTTAGATAGATGATGTAGGGTTTCTAGATGGGTACATGGCATGGTACCAAATAATCTATGTAGAAGTAGATTTTGGTCATGGTAATAGTGGTAGGGGGTCCATAGATGTGGACCTAGCTGGGAGAGGGGGTTAGAGGGAATAGGGATAGGGGGCTAGCCCTAATAGATAGGTAGGAGTGGTACTAGCTGCTACACAAGCATAGGTCACAACACTACAAAGTCAAGTAGTTATTTTATATGGTCAAGTTACAACTCTTACAGGTAACAATGAAAGGTGAGGTCTTCACTAGATTTGGTTACACAAGAGAGGGACTCCCTAAGGTAGAGAGGAGGAGGGGCAGTGCCCTCGATAGGACCACTAGTGACCATCCTCATAGCATGATACCTAGATACAATGGAAGATCTATGGTATTATGAGGCTATAGTTTTGAGGTGGTGTCTTGATGAGCCCTTATGGGGTGAGTATAGAGCAAGATTATTAGGTAGTGCTAGTATGGTGACATTAGGGCAGTGGGTAGAATTTTTAGGTGGACATATAGGTGTTATAATAGGATAGGTACAAGGACATATTGGTATGCTAGGAGATAGTGGTGCCCTAGGGGCATAGATATGACATGGTTCATAGATATCATATATTACTATATATCATATTGAATTCAACCTGTGAGCTGATGTGGTGAGATGTACATTTTGAGAGAGAGAGACTTGTATATCTATTTGTTCACATTATGATGTTAATTTAATCATGATATACATACATACATACATACATACATATATATATATATATATATATATATATATATATATATATGATATGTATGAACCATGTCATTTTTATGCCTAGTAAAGTCTACATTAGTGTCTAGAATCAATCACATAAGCATAATCCATAAGCAATATAACATTACATCATAAGCACTAACATCAAATCAAATCATAAACCATGAGTATAAGCAATAAGCAAAGATCATATATATATATATATATATATATATATATATGTATATATATATATATATATATGTATATATATGATCTTTGCTTATTGCTTATACTCATGGTTTATGATTTGATTTGATGTTAGTGCTTATGATGTAATGTTATATTGCTTATGTATTATGCTTATGTGATTGATTCTAGACACTAATGTAGACTTTAGCAAGCATAAACATGACATGGTTCATACATATCATATATTACTATATATCATTTTGATTTTGCCCTATGAGCTGATGCGGTAAGATATACATTTTTAGAGAGAGATATATGCATATCTATTTGTTCACATTATGATGTTAATTGATTCATTATATATATATATATATATATATATATATATATACATACATATATATACATATGATCTTTGCTTATTGCTTATACTCATGGTCTATGATTTTATTTTAAGTTAGTGTTTATGATGTGATGTTATATTTCTTATGGATTATGATTATGTGATATATATATATATATATATATATATATATATATATATATATATGATCTTTGCTTATTTCTTATACTCATGGTCTATGATTTGTTTTGATGTTAGTGCTTATGATGTGATGTTATATTGTTTATGGATTATGCTTATGTGATTGATGCTAGACACTAATGTAGACTTTACCTAGTTAGGCATGAGATGGCTTTGATTTGGGGCTATGCTTATGACATGCTAATTTTTAATAAGTATTGCTTTTAGATTTAGACATGGGATGAAAAATGGTTGGTTTTTGTATTGCTCATGGATGTTATGTTTTTATTATGATTGTTATGGTTATGTTGTTTCATATGACACATGTGCATATGCTTTGTTGTTAATTTTTTTTTAAGATAAAACACATGAGGTAGGTTAATTAACAACACTATATGGACAAAAAAAAGAATATAATCAAGAGACAAATGTTGTAATGAAAATATCTATTAGTCATGATAGGATAAGAGGAGGGCACAATGCTTCTTATTTTACAAGGACTATAACAAAACCAAAGTTGGATTTCCTTAGGTAACATAATCCCTTTAAATGCTTTGCATTGGTACTTGTTAGTTGGTAAAAAGGTGTCTTGACCACATAATTTTAAGTAAGATCAAAATCCCTTGTTTATAATACATAAAGGGGAGATGGATGAAAATGGGACCTTCATATGAGACTAGCATACCTCGTTTATAGGTGTCTAAGGAGTTATTATAAACAAGTCTATGTCATATAAAGTGTAGATTGGTTGATGTGAGAAGTCTACTTTTAAAATTTGATTGTAGTTTCTACCTTATTTTGTTGTGTGAGAGCCGATTGTGGCTTTTGAGAGTAGTTTGCTTTTTTTTTTGTGATTTTGAAAATGGGTCATTTGTTTTGTTTTTGTATATGGGAATACGATTGATGCAAGAAGCTTTGAAAAAATTGTTCTACTTTTGACAAATGCTTTACTCATTCATCCTTCAAGGGAGTGGGCTAATTTTATTTTCTTTATTCAAGGCTCTGTGATAATTTTCCTTCAAGGGAGTAATCTACATTATACTTATGTGATTTTTGTATGCTTATGCAACTATCCTTCAAGGGAGACATCTATGAATTCTAGGAATGACCCATGATTGTTGTTTTTTTGTATTTTTGTTTTGTTTTTCGATTGACATAGACATGCTTAAATAACCTTAAGGGCTCACCTATATGAATTCAAAACTATAAATAGAAGGGGTTGATTAGGTGTAAAGAGGTTTAGGTGACAATGATCATGGGAATCTATCTTAATAAAGGGGTAAAATTACCATGAGAATCATGCCATGGGTAGAGCCATGCTACCCATTATTCAACATTAGTCTATAACTATGAAAAATAATCACATGATATAGTTTTAATCAATTTCCCCTAAAATAAGGAGTTGAAATTGGTTGAAAGCAGGGGATGAGCTTAAGTTAAAATAAAAGGTGAATTTGATCCTTCCTTAACAAAAGTATGAACATAGATGCAATGCATTGAGGGACTTAGGTTCTAGGATGACTTCAAGAAAGGAAAACTGATAAGTTCTTGATATATACTTGTGGGTTATGATATAAGGTCCAAGCCAATTGAAAGCAAACTTTCGCTACTTGCTTTTCTCCATATTGGTGACATGTTGATTTTCCTTTAGGATGAGGTCTTCAATGTTGAACTCTCACACTCTAAGGTGTTTATTATAGGCATATTTAACACACTCTTGATAGAAATGAATATGGGTAAGGGTATCTAAGTGACACTCATCAAGTAGCTCAAGCTAAGCTAAATGGTGTTGATAATAATAATCCTCAAGAATGAGATCTTGCAAAGATATGCAAAGAGAAGGTATTTGGAATTTGAAAGGCAAGACTTCCTCTACTCCAAACACAAGAGAAAAAGGGGTAGTACCTATAAGGTTTGTAATGCTAGTGAGATAGGCCCATAAGGTGAAGGGGATGTGTAAATTCCAATCTCAGCCACATGCATTGACTATTTTAGCTAGCATGTTATTAAAATTTTTATTAGAGGCTTCTACCTATACATTTTCTTGAGGGTGATAGGGTGAGGAGAAGCTTAACTTAATATCAAAAGTGTCATAAAGACCCTATCCATGCTTGTTCTTAAAATACTTACCATTATTGATGATAATATTATGAGGAACAACAAATAAGCAAATGATGTGATGGTTGATAAAATTGACAATCTTCTTTGCTTTGGTTGAGATTAGAGGAATAACCTCTACCTCCTTAGTAAAATTTTCAGTTGTAATGATGATAGAATAATGTCACTATGAATAATAGGGGTTAATTTCACTAATAAGGTCTAGATCCTATTGTGAGAAGGGCCAAAAGTTAGTAGAAACATGAAGATTATGGCTAAGTGCATGACGTAAATTAGCACGTTATTGATACTTAACACACTTTTTCACATAATCATAATAGTCTTGGTTAAGGGTAGTATAGTAATAGTCAAGTTGAAAGATGTGCTTAGCTATAATGAGGCCACTAAAGTGTCCCCCACATATTCCATCATGCATTTCCTTGATAGCATGAGAGCCTTTGTGACCACATAGGAAATAGAAGAGGAGGCCATCAATGTTGTGTTTATAAATAATTACTCCCATAATGGTATAACTTGAGGTAATCTAGATAAATGCTCTTTGAGCATTCCTAGAAAGGTCAAAAAGAATGATGGCAAGGTTGAGGTAGTTGAAGGTTTATTGATTCTAAAGGTTAGGTTGGGTCTCTTCCACATTGAAAATGGTGGGATAATCTAGTTTGACATAGGAAGGCTAGGTAAGTCTATGGATAATGATAGATAGGTTGGATTCAAAGGGTGTAGATGAGATATAAGAGGTAAGGGAAGCCATGGTATTGGTGAACTTATTGGTATATCTTGGGGTTGAGTGGATGCAATAGTATTCAAATGATGCTAAGAATTTGTTAATGAGTTGTTTGTAATATTATAAAACATCATTGTTACACTAGTTAGAGCCATTAATTTTATTGACCACAAGTTAGGAATCACCAAATATGTTGATTTTTTTGACTCCTAGGGCTAAGGTAGTCTGAAGGCATATGACTAGGGCTTCATACTTAGCCATATTATTGGTACATTCAAAATCAATATTTAAGGAAAAAGATAGAGGTTCACCATCAAAAGAGATAAGGATGATACCTACTCCCCCACCATGTTTATACTTCAATCCATCAAAGAACATGGTGACTTAATAGGTGAAGTATACCTATGAGAGGGTCATGGTGAACTCATCAAGGAACTGAAGAAGAAGAGGTTGGTTTTTTTGTCAATTGTGCTTCAGAAATTTAGTCAGTAATGAATTTCCATTTAATTGAATTTTTCTAAAGGAACTCAAGGTCAAACTCTGCTAAAATCATGAGCCATTTAGCCATTCACTCTTTTTGGTATGGTTTGGAGTGCATGTAATTGAGTGGGTCATTATTGGTTATGACATAGGTTTTATGGTTAAGAAGGTAGTGGCAAAGTTTGGTATCCATAAAGACTAAATCTAAGTAAAGTGTATTAATGTGGGTATACTAAGTCTTATACTCTACAAGCATGTGTCTAATGTAGTATATGGATTTTTATTTATGTTGTTCATCCTGATGAGTAAGGATTGCCTCTAGGGAGTGGTTAGTGGTAGAGATATATAGGTAGAAAGGTTGGTCATCCTTAGAAGGGATGAGGATAGGTGGAGATAAAAGGTAATTTTTGAGTGTATAAAAATTATTTTTATAATTTATTTTCTACTTGAAAGATACATCCTTTTTCAGAAGGTGGTGGAAGGGTTGACATCAATCTAAAAGTTGGGAGATAAAGCGATGAATGGATTAGAGCTTCCCCTATAGACTATGGAGATACTTAAGGTTAATGGGAGGAAGAATGTCAATGTTGGATTTGATTTTAGTAGGATAAACTATTTCTCCATGAAAGGAGATAATAAAACCAAGAATATTTCCCAAAAAGACCCAAAAATTCACTTATTTGGGTTTGGTAATGGGTAATCCATTCAAAGATGATCTTAAGGATAACTAAATAATCCTTTTGGAGTTGGGTTTTTTTCAGAAGGTCATCCACATAGTCCTCTATAATCTTATGGATAAGGTAATGTAATATATAAGTCATAGCACATTTTTATATTTCACAAGTGTTCTTTAATCCAAAGGGCATGAGTCTGTAGTAGAAGGTCCCACTAGGCATGCCAGAATGTTTTAATGAATTTTATCTTATATTTTAAAAGGAAGAAGAAGAAACTAAATATGGGTATGGTTTTAAAACTTGTTTAATTGTACATACATTGAATCATAAGACTATGAAGAACTCCTCTTTTGCTTGGGAGGATGACCTAAAAATAAAATAACACTAAAGCAAATGCTTGGTTAGATAGATAGCTAGGTGGATTGCCTAGTGCTAGATAGATCTCGAAAGCAAGAGCTTCCTTGAGGGATGTCAATCCACACATTTTAAATAATTAATTTTTATAAAATATGATAGAAATTACTTGAATCAATAATCAAAAGGTATTTAAATCAAACACAAGAAATGTTTGCTAAAGAAATTGACTAGAAATGACTAATATAGTGATAAGTCAATACTAGTGCTAAATGGCTTAGGTCTATGTTGGAAAATTATGTGGGGGTCTGTGAATAGGTAGGGGCATAGAAAAATAGATTTTGTTGGGGGTAAGAGGGTGGAAATAACTTGTTATTATTTTATATCATAATGACCATTGATGGTTGATGTGACCATCAATGGTTAAGGTGACCGTCGGTAGTCAAGCTTACCATTGGTGGGTGGGTAAACCATCGGTGGTTGGGACAAACATCGACAACTACTATGTGTAAGTATAGGTTGGTAAATTTTTAGATTGGTGAGATTAAAAATTTGGATCTTGAGATACAAGTTGGTACTAGGTTGAGTATGAAAGAAAATAAAATATTTTAATATTGAAAAATAAATACTTATTTTACAGAAGGTTGATCAAGTGTTTGTTTGAGGTAGTTGACTCATTGGTGGAGTCTAACATGATTTTGGTAGAGTAAAAATATATGGCGTTTTGGTAGAGCTATGATGGCAAGTTGGCTCTCTAACATGATCTTTGGATCACAAGGTTGTTGATGATGATTGACCTACAAAATAAAGGAACTTTTTATGTATAATATCTTGATAACAATTGTAGATCCATTTTACCTCCTTATTCCTCTCTTCTTATAATTAAGGCAAGAGAGTTGTCACAAGATGGTAATTGGGCCTTCTAATTATAACTCATGCATGCAATGGCTCACACAAAGATTTAGATAAGCTATATTTAGAAAATTAAGGTGTGTGGTTTGTATGTTGGTGGTTAAGGAGGTGGAACCTAACCATCTACAATCAAGGTGACCATCGATGGTCAAGGGTCAAGGAAAAGAGAATGGGTAAAATCTAGGTTAATTCAATTGAAAAAATTGACTTTGGCTAGGCTTGGTTAGGGGTTAAAGGGTCAAATTGGTCCCAAGGTGGACCTAAGGTGGTCTAAGGGAATTTCAACATTTGGAATCATGTTGCGTGGATTTCTAGTGTCTACACATGAAACCTGACTCCTAAGAGTCAATTATCAAAAACTTGCTAGACTTAACTAGCAAAGAAAGATTACTTCATGACACTTACAAAATAATGTAAATATGTGGCTTCCCACCAACTAAACTATCAAGATTTGAATTGTGTAGGTAAAACAAGTATATGAACATTGGACATTAAAAGTGCATAAATAAAATTGAATGCAAAAGGATATATCAATGACTTACAGCTATCGATGTGTTCATTTGATGAAAATACAAAGTCAAGCTCACTTGTTACCTCATGAACAAATCCCTAACAACCTACAAATACATTACAAATAAATAACCAAAAAAAAGGAATTTTCATACTATAGGAAACTAACATTGAACAAACCAAATAATTGCAATGGCATCATCATATCAGAGCTTCAAAAGAGTACACCCACCACCCCAGTTTTCCATCAAAGATTTTAGAGAGTATATAAACACTCTATTAGACCCAACAATCTTCAGTGACAAATATGTCAACTACTCAAAATTATGGGATGACATTGATGATGTTGATGCATTTTCTCATGAAAGAGATTTATCCCCAGCTTAGTGCCAATTGGTAATTTATCTACTTTCTCTTAAGAGACAAGGATTGCACTTCATGGTAGCCAAGATCAAGGTAATGCCCTAGATCGAAGTTATATAGAACATTTTTTATTGGTAAGGTGACACAAAATGGTCATGGCTTGTATTTATGGTTATTATTTCCAAAGGTACCTATCTTTATTGATTCTAGGTGCCATATTCAATAAGCCCAGGATGGTAACATGGAACAACAATAATTCAATTGAAAAAGTTATAAGCTAATGGATTCTTCTTAGGGATTCTATGGTCTTTAAAGGAAAATCCCCCACCCCCATTAGTAAATTCAGAATGGGGGTCTAAATTTTGATGGCCCTATTAAATAGGTTCTATGGCATGCCAAGTATCCATTTTCTCTACCTGGATTGGGTGACACTGCTAAATATGTTGATGACATACAAAATGAATTTTTCCCTCATCAAGGTAAATTTTAAGATCCCATATCTAAAACCTCTTTAGATTAATTTAAGAAAACTTGATTTATAGCCTTGGTGAATCAGTAGGTCTATAAAAATTTTTCTAGGTTTTATGTGCTAGCTAAAGGGTTGGGTTGAATGGCTCAACTAAATGATTAGGCTGAATGGCTCTACTTAATAGTTGGGATGAATACATATACCAAAAAACTTGGTTGAGTAGTTATGTTGAAAAAAATTTCTAGATGGCTAAGATAAATAGTTCTACCAGATACTTGTGGCCAAGTCAAAGGGTTACCAATGAAGTTGGTCTACTACTAGGTTACTTGATCACCTCCAGGGGGTCTTATTAATATGACCTTAGCCCTCATTTGGTACATTTGATTCCAAGTACCCCCTCAACCCCACCCTAATAATTTACCATGGACTATAGTAATAAAATAAATTTTTGAGGTACTTGACACTATACTAAGCTTGTTTTGTTTAAAGACCATACACTAGCCACTACTAGATGCATACATGGTACAATAATTAGAGGAATATCTTATAGATTTTACTAGATATATCTTGTATAAATAAGTTCACATTATTTAGGAAGATATTTTTGAATATTAAGAGAAATCAAATTTACAAGGGTTTCATATGAAAAATTTAGATTCCATGTGTTAGGAGTTAATAAAAATGATCGTTCCACCTCTACAAGTATTTCCATTATTTTAGACTAGCCGATACAAAAAAATTAAATCTGTAACTAGTTAAGCTACCTCTAGTAACCAATGTCATGAATCCATTGGATACCTCTATAATAGTGATAGGGATCACGAACCAAAAGAGATGGTAGTTGAATAATGATCAATTAATAAAAAAATGAAACCCTCAGTGTTATAAATATTGAATTATTACATGGAATTGAAGATTAGGATCAATATATATGATGGTTTCTAATCTTAAATTCCATGTAGTATTTTAATCTTTATGTCACCAAGGGTTTCATCTTTTTATTGTCTGATCATTGTTCAACTTTCATCTCTTATTATTTATTATCCTTGTCATCTAAATCACTCCTCCCATCTTCATAATAGACATTATCAACCATTTTATAGCTATATCATATGATTATAGATGTATTTTAAAGCTATCCAATGGATCCATGACATGCTTATCAAAGGTAGCTTCACCAGTACCTAATTTAATCTTTTTCATATCAGCTAATTTTCAAAACAAAGGCAATACTTGAAAAATATTCACAATCATTTTTTATTACTACTGATGCATGGAATCTAAATTCCCCTTATAGATCCCTTGTAAATTTGATTTCTCTTCATATTTAGAAATATCTACTTTAATAAAATGTGAAATTCCTCTTTCTATAAGATAGTCAGGCAAATGCAAAGGTGCACATGTAGAGTTTTGTTTGTGCATTCTATTAAAAGTTACTTCGGTATCCTTCAAAAGGTGAGGTACATTTAATGATTATATTTTTCAAGGTTTTAAATTCTAATTTCCTTATTATTTTCCAACTAGTCCTAATAGGATTTGGGAATATAGTCCTTGATTTTTATATTTTACTTTATTCTTCCTATGCCATTAAGCTTTAATACCTAGTGAATTCATTCTTGTAGTTCCATTCGGCACTATCATTCAGTCTACCATTCAACACTATCATTTGATAATGTTTTTGTACATTATTGTTCATCACTACTATTTGACTATATTATGATTCAGAGATTAGAGGTGTTGTCTTATTTGATATCAGTATCATGAGGTATATATATACATACATTATATATATATATATTGAATTAAACTATTATCTAAGATAATTCTATAAAGGGTTGGTAAGCCAACCCCAAAATATTTTTTATCCATAAAATTTTGGTGATCTAGTCCCATCTACCGACCCTAAAATGTCACCAAAACCAAAATCTAAAAATTAGAATATTCATGAATTAACAAATATTCATTGGTAAAATTTACCTTATCCCTATAAATGATTATTATCTTCAAGCTAAGGGATCAAGTTATGCATAAAGGCAAAAGGCCCAATTCAGAAGGCCATTTTTATATGATGTCATACCTAGTGTATGTAGTAATGGGAATAGTGTATAGATACTTTATGGAGCTTTGGATCCCAATTACTATCTATATAAGGAATCAAATAAATGATTATTATCAGTTCATGCACATATATTCATATACTAAGCATATGACTAAGATTATCGAGGATGTATACATTTAGGTGAAGAAAACTATTTATGAGGCCCCATTTCCTAGGATGTCAAAGAGTATAGTAGATACACTAGCACCTTAGGGTGACTACTAGATATACCTAGACCATACGGTGATCATAATCATTGATAATAAGGTACACCCCATATGCTCCCCCAACTACATGCTACATAAGCTCATAGAGTAAGAAATTGCATTCCAACTTTGGTGGAGTGTGGAAGGAAAGTTGATAAAGTATAAGAAAGGCATGTTCTATGGGTTTCACATGATAATAGGCATAATGTGTTATTCAATGAGGAAACATTTCAGGGATTTGGGCAATAAAAAGTAGTATTAACTGGCCACTCTACCTCATAAAGGCTAGGATCCTCATGGTTAAATTTAAAAGCATATCTAGGGCTTTGGTATTCCATATCATCATGTTCCATATGACCATTATTTTTATTCTTAAATGAAAAAGATGATGCCCAAGTTATATAAAGGGCACAACTTATAGGACTTAAAGAGGTTCATTTTAATAATATTCAGGGAGAACCTTCAATTTTGATGCAAGATATGTATACAAGGTTTCCACCGCCTAGAAGATGGACTACTTTAGATTTATGGGGAAATATATAATAGTAACAAAGGGAGCCTTTTCAAGAATTATATCCCCAAATATTGAAGACTATCAATATATATCCTAGTGTGAGTGAAACTAGTTATAGGGTAGCTTAAGAGGATCCAATTGATATGGAATTCTCTGATGCATAAGGGTAAAATCACCTAGCTATACCCCCACTATAGAAATATTTAAGTAAAGAGGTTGCTACTACCTCAATTTATTAATCCTCCTCTCCAATGTTAAAGTCTACAATTTTCTATAAGAGGAAGCCAAGGGCTCCTCCCCTCATAAAGAACCCAACTTCTGATCAACCAAAAATATGCAAAAATTTAGATCCCCAATAGTTACTAATAGAACAAGAACTAGAAGAAGAGGAAGAATTAGAAGGATTAAAAGAACTAAGCCTTACAGATGATAAAGGGAAGTCACTAATCAAAGATGATCAATTAGCTAAGAATTCTAAGTGTTTAGTCCCTTATAGATGATAAAGGGAAGTCACCAATCAAATATGATCAATTAGGTAAGAATGCTAAGTGTTTAGTCCCTTCTTCCAAAATTCCCTTTTTCCAATTTTTGGTTTAGTTCCCCTTAGTGTTATCTTACAAACACCTTTGCTCACTCCTAAGGTGGAAGATGTTACCTTTACCACTATTGTTTCAAGTTATCCCATGATGTTAGTCATGTCTATTTTTACCACCACTGCTGACATTCCCTATGATACTACCTCAATCTAACCTAAGACTAGAATGAGGGATTCTAATAAGGTTAAATGAGTACTTGAAAGGTCACAACTCTATATTTCATCTACTTAGATCAATCTACCAATGCCATCTAGTAGCTCTTCCCAAGATACTACTATGACATTCTTAGGGAAAGCTAAGATGAGAAAACAAGTTTATACAAACCACCCACTCCCCCAATATGGAGGTGTGGATTATTCCAAAATCATATGGCCCTCCCTTCCTAACTCAATACTCAAAGGAGATTTAGATTAAGAATCAAAATATCAATCAGTTGAGGCTATAGTTAAGGATACACAACCAATAAACCCAACCTAGCTAGTTATCCCTCCATGGGTAGTTGATCTCATATTGAAGGCTTCTCAAAAGCCTAATTTCAAAATCATACAATTGACATCAATAACCTCCTTGTTTGACAAGCCCTCAAGAAGCATCCAAAGGGTTAGAAACAGGAAATTAGAGGATGAAGTTGGGAGGGATATCATTATTTAATAAAGACAAGTATTTACCTTGTCTAAAAGGAAGAAAAAATAGTTGGGGCAATCCTCATATATAGAGGACTTTAAGTCCCTTACTGAAACTCATAAGGATGTTGTGATAACATCACATGAGGGGAATAAAATGTCTAGATAGGAACTTTAACAAGAGATAGACAAAATCAAAGAGAATCAACAAACAATCCATATTCCTCAAGGGATTGAGGCCAAAGTTTAGTAGGCTACATCAAAATGTTACAATGCTCTTAAAGCAATTGAGGCCAATGAGGGAAGAATTAGCTCCCCATATTACAGAGACTCATAAATTATTTAATTCTTTAAAATAAGATGAAAATAAATTAAAATTGCTTATTATTTATATTACTAATAAGGCATACATCCATATGGACTTGATGAAACCATTGGAGGCTTTAAACACCATCAATTTGGTTGTGATTATAACTCAGAAGAATATAAATTATATCATAATAGTTGGGGTAGTAATGCCCAAATATCAAGAACATGAATCTCTCATTTTATAAATCCTAGAAGAATTTAAATATCTAAGGTAAGGGATAGTAGAATAAATTTTGATTAACTCCTTTAGGAAGCATCTGAGAACTTCAAGCAAAGTCTTCAAGGATTAACACTTAAAGATATCAAAGTTGTGTTGAGTTTTGATAGAAAGAAGATGGTAGAAGTTGAAAATGTTAATATCACCTTATAAAACATAAAGGAAGAGAATTTAAAGCTCCTCAATTAGGTCAAGAGGGTGTGAAAACCCTCTTTAATTAACTTGGACATTATTAGATAGTAGCATGATTTGATACACAAGTGTTATCTAGAGTTGGAGGTAAAGAAGAAGATTGATGCTGCAACTTCTAGTTCAACATAAGTATCTATAGAAATCACTTCCATAATTAGTGCATCTATGTAACATCCACCTAGCCTTAGTTTAAAGTCTAATTTTTTATGCATTAATTCAAAGGTAGTAGTAATGAACTCATAGTTTACCTTTGTTAGAGATTCAGTATGAAAGTTATCTAAATCATTTGTAAACATGCATACATTATAGTATATTGTAAAGGTCAACTTCATTTTTGACAATTGTAAGATAATTATCTAGATATATTACACACACTTTTGAAAATACAATTATAACTAAGGTTCTAATTACTCAATTTAATCACAAGTTTGTATGCACTTGGAGGATGAAGTGACCACTCCCCAAGTCTATATATGTTTTCAAAACCCTCATTTTCAAGCATCAAAAAAATAAATATAGGAACATAATCAGAATTATATTGTCATAAATGTGTTGGTGTATTTTCTTTCCATATTCTATGTAATTAAGTTTTTATCTTTTTGGTTATTTTATTAAGTAATTCTAAGTATACAATAGCTATGAACATTTCCTCTCATTATGATTAATATGTTGATTTCAGATGTGTAATATCTATTAAATAATTAGCAATAATATTTATTATTTACAAGTAAGTTTATTATCTCATAATTCTAAGTGTGTAGAGGTGTTTTCAATGATATACTTTTATATGTATGTGTAACAACTATCTCAGATATCTCTTTGGTCTACGTCATAATCTCCTAAGTATAGGTGTGCAACAACTACTAAAAAATGAGAAACCTTTGGCCTAGATATTGAGTTTTCTATATCAATTTATCCTAGATTGTTTGATTTTGTTTGTCTATGTGTATGAAATAGCTGATAACAACAAACATTAGTTCTTAAAATAGTTTTCCATGAAGAATCCAACCTAGAAGGTAATTATTAAAGTCATAGATCCCCCTTCTTTTTATCTCTACCCTTCCCTCTCTTTTTGAGTTTATTTCTAAGACCTACCCACTTTAGATTAGTATCCACCCATCTTCCAACTCACCTATTTCAAACTTATTTCTAGATATCATCCATCCATACATAGTCTTGGTTAATAACTTGCATGCTCTACCTACTATTCCATCACCTGTTTATTTAACTACACACCTGCATCTCATGACATGGAGTGGATTTTGCCTCCATTAAGATCCTAAAACATTAGAGGATACCTCATTATGAATTGGTGTGCATAAAATCCACATCAACATTATTTTTATTTATATAAAGAGGGCTTGAGCCTTTTGATAAAATAGGTTAATTTCTATGTTGAGTTCTACTAGATTTACCTAAGAGAGTGACCAAATATAATACTCAGGCTAGTCTTCTAGTCTCACCTTTGTCCTATCATAGAAGGCCTATATTTGTACCAACTAACCCTATCAATAATAAAGCCATAATAGATTCCCCAATAAGGAACAATCCCCTATTAATCATCCTATGGCTCAACCACCTTGGTTGGTTAGACCTACTTTTACCATCGTAGGTGATGTGCATGACCTACTGAGGAATCTTGAAAAGTATCTACCATCCATCTCTCCTTCAAGAGGAAGAATGATAGAAGAACATATCATGTATTTCAAATATGCATTGAAATTGATGAATGTTATTAATGAATATTTTTCAATCAAACTTCTTCCTTTAATGCTAATGGATGTTACTTATGATTGGTACCTTAATGTATAAGATAATTCTAGTACTTCCTATAACACATGTCAAACTAATTTTCTTACATAGTTTGGGTAGGTTAGCATCCATAGTTTGATATACCAACACATTACTAGCATGAAGAGGGAGCCCAATGAAATAATCCATGCCTTCAATGTAAGATTTCAAAATATGCATACCTATTTAATCCTAAGGTATAAACCAACAAAAAATTTGGCATTAAAAATGTACAAGAATGTTTTCAGATCCAATTACTACAGTCTTCTTATGAAGAGATGTTGTTATCAACACTTTGGAATTAGCTTATGAAGAGGCTATCAACATTGATAGATAACTTTATCCTTAGATACCTAGTACACCTAGTGTCAATAATGATCTCCCAACTTTAAATATAATTCTACATGTGAAGTAGAACATCTATATATTTAATCAAAATCAACTATACACACCACCTCCTCTGACGTAGATGTCACATCCAAATTATAGTTCTTTAAATAAACATACACCTAGTAATGGTTACTATCAAAACCAACATTCAATTCCATCCCCTACTATAGTCATCTAAGACATATATTATATTAAAGCAGAGTTAGATGACATATAAAAAATGGTTCAAAAGTTAGGCAATGATTTCCTTGGCATATAAATAAAGATGGGTATCACTAATATCCTAAATAATAATTATAATTACTGGTTTCAAAGGTATAATATACCCTTTAATAGGCCTGTAAATAATACAAAATAACCCAAAAAGCCTCCAAAAATCAATATAGTAAAGATAGCCTTGCCTAACTAGTGAAAAAATAATAATATATCTCAACATGGTAAACTTTATTGTGTTGAATTATATGTAGATTTTAAGATATTTAAAATAGAAGTGGTGAGGCAAGATTTGAATCATAATCCACTAGAATTCCATTAGGACTCTAACTTTTCAAACATTAGTATGTTTTTTGAGACCCATGAGTTTCCTTTCCTAAGCAAAGATGATAGCATACTAAAGGATAAAATTGATGAGATTCATTAATTTCAACAATATCAAAAATGTGGTTATAACCCAAGGAAAAAACATCCATTCAAATTATCTACTCCTCCAAATAGCATAGTTATTCCATTGAATCTAAAAGTTGATAATAATCCACCTCCCCTAAAAGGGAATGATCATCCTCATAATAAGGAGGAAAAAAATAGAGGAGGGTATAACATTTTTGAGGACATGAATAAAATAAAATCTAACATCACCCTTCATGAATTATCCTAGATTACTAAAAACAAACAATTCCTATTGAATTCTATGATAGGGAAGGCCCTTATGGAAAAGACAAGCAAGAGGTTTTAACCTTTTTACTGACTATTCAAGCATTTATCAAGAATATTAAAAATTCCTTAGTTGATTCTAGAGCTTCAAAAACTACTACTCCTACTTCTATTTGTCAAAAGTTTGTCCTAACTTCAATCATGTCAAAGAGAAAAGTCAAATAGTTAGATAAAATAGTGATACCAATGATTGGAGAGCTGACAAATATGCATATTTAGGTGGCATTCAAGCCATGAGTAGAGATGAATATCAACATAATTATAGTATATATACATGAGGGATATGACCTATTGTTGAGTAAGGACTAGTTTAAGTTGCTCAATGGATATCTCTCAATAGATTTCTCTCACATTTGGCTACCATGGAGGGGCCTTAAAAGTCAAATTCAGATTGATTGGGAGCTAAGAATGAAGTATCCCATCATAGATAACAATATCAAGAATGAAGAGGTAAGCTATGAATCCCCTAGACTTGGTATTTATAATTGTACTAAATAATATGAAATACAAGATCCAGAATCCCAGGCCCCTACCTAGCTATGGACTTTCCACTTTGATGGTGGCAGATCCAAATAGGGATTAGGCATATGAATTGAATTGATTAATCCATGAGGAAAGAAGTTCCTAGAATCATATATATTACATCTCCCTTACACCAACAATAGAGTCAAATATAAAGCATTGGTTTTGGAATTATACTTTTTCCTCAAAAAAATGTCAAGAAGATGTTGGTATTTGAGGATTTAGAGATGAAAGTCAATCAAGTTAAAAATAAATATAAGTGTAAGATATCATATCTAAAAATATATAAACATAGATCATGGGATTTGATTTAATGCTTTGAGGCTTTCAATATAGTGGCTATTCCCAGGGAGTAAAATCAAGTTGTGGATTCACTAGCTACTTTGGTTGCCAATTTAGAGCCACTCCAAGAGTCCAAGGTAAAGAGATTCACTATTAAGATAGTACATTATCCTTATATTCCTAAAAATATAGATAACTTACAAGTCTTTAATGATGACCAATGGATCATTCAATTTTTAATCATGTCATGATAATTTGAGTCCAAAATCATTGATGACAAATAAGATAGTTATCTTTGCCAAGAGGAGTAAGATGAAGAAGGTGTCATCTAGATCAAATAAAATCATCTCCCACTTGGAATGGTTTAGTTATAAAGAGAATTTGATATATATAATCAAACTTATTATCAAAGGAAACCCATGTTTAGTGATTCTTACTTCAAAATGGATAATTTAGGAGATGAAAATAGTGCACACTACATCAACATTACCCTTAATTACACTCTAGAATAAAGATAATGGGTGAAATATTTACTCACCCAATATAAAGGCATGATTTCATGGATTTATGAGGACTTTAAGGTTTATCACCCATACAATTCCTTTAAAAACGAACCATAATCTATTTAGACAAAGACAGAGGCTAGTGAACCATATCCTAGAACCTTTCATTCAGAGAGAAGTATAAAAGCTATTGAGTGCAAGGATAGTATTCCTCATAAATCATTATATTTGCGTGGATAATTTATTACCATTTTTAAACAATAATGGATAAATTAGATTATGTGTTGATTTTAGAAACTTGAATAAAGATTTTGACAAGGAAAACTATCCACTACCCTCCCTAAACAAGGTTATTTAGATAGTCAATTACTTTGAAATGATGTCCTTCCTAGATGGATTTTTAGGTTATAACCAGGTACTAGTACAATTAGAAGATATAATTAAAACTAAATTTACCATAAATTAGGGTACTTATACATATAAGAGGATGATTTTAAACCTAATTAACATAAGAGCCAGCTTTCAGGGAGCAATGGATCATGTATTTCAAGGATTAATAGGTAAATGTATAATAATCTATATGGATGACCTTACTATTGTCTCCAAGAAAAATAATGATCATGTAGGCCATTTATAGTGAATCTTTGACAAATTTCAAAGGTTTGAAATCTTGTCAAACCCAAAGAAGAGCATATTTGGAGTTACTGAGGGCAAGCTTTTGGGACATATCATTACCAAAGAAGGAATCATCAAAAATCTAGATAGAATCTTAGGTATTTAAAATATTACATCAATAAACAACAATGAATAGCTCAAATCTTTCTACTAAAAATTAATTTTTTTAAAAAAGTTCATCTCAAGATTTGAAAAAATTGTGAGACCTCTAAATGCAATGCTCAAACATGATGCTAAAGTGGAATGGATAGTCGAGGATCAAGAGTCTTTTTAAGAGATAAAAGATGCTACTATATCTCAATCCCTAGTAATAATTAATCCAAATTTCACAAAGGACTTCTAATTATACTCATTTTCTTCAAAGCATATAATTATTATTGTTATAATGCAAAATAAAGATGTAATTGAGCATCCTATTGCATTCATGAGCATGAATTTGAAGGATGCAGAACTCAGGTACTCCATGATTGATAAAAATGTATTCACTCTTGTGAAAGTGATGAAGAAATTTTGACACTAAATCCTAAGAAATAAGACCATATATATCATACATGACCCTTATATTAAGCTTACCTTGTCATAAAATGAATTGCGAGAATATAGAGGCAAATAGATGGTAAAGTTACAGGAGTTTGATATATAAATCAAGCCTACTAAAATTGTTTGATGTCAAGGTATTCTTCAAATCATGACTGATCTAGACCCACACATTATTATTGAAGAGGTTCTTAAGGACTTGGTATCTATAGGGGAATGATATTCTAATATAATTCAATATATGCTTATAGGTAATTGTCCCCCAAAACTCAATCAAGTATGAAGAAGAACTTTGAGGCTCAAAGTCACTCATTACATGATCAAGAAAGGATTTATTTATAATAGAAATTATAAATCCATTTACCTTATTATGTATCAATGGAAGAGGATCAAGAAATTATTGATAGCCTACACAAAAATATAAGAAGTGGTCATCCATATGGGAACACCACAACTCGTAAAATCTTGAGAATGGGCTATTACTGGCCAATATTCTTCGAGGATGCCAATGCCCATATAAGGACATGTCATGAATGCCAAGATTTATAAAAAAGAGAAGTACATATAGTAATACCCTTTAAACCTATTATTAAGGGAAGGACATTTTCCCAGTGGGGGCTGGAATTCACTGGCATCATTAATCCAAACTCATTAGCAAGTGAAAATTTTGTACTCACTACCCTAAATTACTACACTTGATAGACTAAGGTAGTGGCCATAAAGAATTATAGATCACAATATGTGATTCACTTCATAGAAGACCACATCACAACTAGATTTGGTACTCTCATTTCTTTAGTTTGTGATAATGGGCTAACACTCATATCAACTAAATTCAATAAATGGGATCATGATCATTATATAACCATTAGGGCATATTCTAACCACTATCCTTAGGGAAATGGATTGGTTGAATCAATAAATAAGAACATGATAAATGAAATTAAGAAATCAGCTAGGAATAAGCCTAGGGACTAGCATAATCTACTTAAGTATGCCCTTTGGGTAGACTAAATGAGACATAAATAGGCTTTCAAGGCCTCACCCTATCTATTGATGTATGGATGATGGCTATTATTCCCAATCATGCTAAATTTACCAACTTATTAATTCATATAGGAATATATGGAACCAAATGATAAATCAAAAACCTGATTACTAGATATTATAGAAATGAAAAACTCAATAACTAAGGCCCTACATAATTTCATAAAAAATCAATATGTAGTCAAAATATGGTTTGAAAAAATGGAAAAATTCAAAGCATTTAGGGTCTTCAATATAGTAATTTTTTGGGATAAAGCCCATGAAAAAAGGGTAAAATGATAAATTTGCCCCACTATGGATTGGACCATAACAAATTTTAGAGATCCTAGGAAATAATGAATTCTATCTAAAGACACTTCAAGGTAATGAACTCACGTATCCAATCAATTGATATTTTTTGAAGCATTAATTCATGGTTTTACCATCTAAAATTAATCTTGAATGATGAATAAAATATTTTAAAGGTATTTATTTAGTTTCCTTATTTCTAATTTAGTTTCCTACATTCTAGTTTACCTTCTTACTTTCTAGTTTATTTTCCTACTTTCTAGTTTGGTTTCCTCCTTTCTAGTTAGTCATTTTTTTGTTTCCTATGACAATCTAAATTGGTTTATCATTACATGACCAAACTATAATCATACCAAATGGGCCCCTTAATGATTAAATTGATATATATGAAAAAGTGAAACTGCAAAGGGATTCATAATTTGGGGTTTGTTCACAAACTAGTTATACTTTTATGTCTGAGGTCTTAAATATTTAGGTATGTAATTATAGTCATTTAGGGTTGTATCATAATTCAATATTTATACCAAGTGTGTGAAATATACTCTTGAACACTTCATTTTGATTTGGAAAATTTTCTCAATCCATTAAACCAAGTACACTTTTCATACTAGTACTTTTTTGGAGGTGATTAACACTGGTGAAGATGTAGCTGACAGGGACATTTTGGTAAATAATTTATTTTATAACCACACAAGATCACATAGGTTTTGACTCTCCTTATTTCATTCACACAAAAAAGAACCAATTTATTAAAAAATGAGTGATTAATAAAACTCGAAGAAAATCTAAAGGGTATCAGAGGCTCACATGATGAAATAATGTCAATGTACCATGCATCATGCTCAAATAAATGAAGGAAGAGGAAAGAAGGAACCCAAGGGTATCTCTTTTAGGGATATGGATGCCTGGATAGTATTAGAATAATGCCTAAGCTCACTTGATTAAAGGAGCTTCAAAAGAACTAAATCAAAACCTATAACTACTCAAAGTATTTGAAAAGATCCTCATAGACAAAGATTATATAATGTCACTTGAACAAACACATATCCATGGATGTGAAGGCAAGTATGTTATATGATGTAGTTTCAAGTCTCTTTCATATCTCTAATTCAAATATTTTTATATGGCATGGTTCATGTCTGGTTTGAAATTTCTAACCAAAGTTCTAAGTTCTCAAATTTTAAGTATTCCCCCTGTAAGTCACCATTTGTTATACCCAACATTCCACTATTATTTAAAAAGAATTGGGACCCACTTTTATTTTTGATTTAGCCTTATTTGTTATTTTTTTATATTCATTTTATGGAAGTCTTTTTATCCAATTTCTCCTTAATCATAACACTCAAAAGTACAAACAATGATATTTTACATTTTGGACTAACTTATGAATGTCTTTCGGAAGTTTTGTAATTATGAAATTTTTGGGACTTGGTTTTGTTTGGAATTGTTTTGTTCATAATTTTGGTCCTTGGAGAAACTATTTAGGACTTTTTGTTTAGGGATTTTGTTCAAAAATTATTTTGAAGTATTTTGTCTTCACACATTTTGTTCAGAGGATTTTTTTGTTATTTAAGTTTAGATAATTTATTCAATGGATATTTTCATCATATCTATTTAGGGTTTTATTAAATTATGGAATTTGCATTTTTTAATAATTGATTCTCATTGTTTCTATCCAAACTCATAGATCATCATTAGGAGAATAGGAGATTAGGATATGATAGGGTAATAATGCTACATAGAAAAAACCAAAGAGAAAATAAATAATAAAAATTATTCATCAACCCAAAGGAGTAGGCTAAGATTAGGATTAGTCAAAATTATTCTTTTTATTCTAAAGAAGATGATGAAGTAATGGTTTCTAAATGTCACTTAATTTTGTGCCTTCATCTCTATTAAGATTATCTAGGTTCATTTCAATTTCAATATTTTCATGAATTTTCCTTTTAGTATAACATTCCACTTTGGAAATAATTTTAGTCTTATCAAGACAAATGCGATGGCTCATATTATGGGAGTAATCGACTAGGGATGATTTGTTAAATTTGTCATGTCTTAAATCAACATCATGTTCTTTTAACCTCACTTCCAAATACTTACTTATTTCATTGATATATACTTTACCAAAAGAACATGGGATGGAATAAACACCCTTTTAGGAACTTGGTTTAATCATATTTTTAATTGATTTAATCATCCTTCTTATGGTGTTAATAGGAATGAAGGAAACCTTAAAGTCTCTATTATAAATATTGCTAACTTTTTATGATTCCATTATGTAAGGAATGGAAATTATTTTTTGCATGTCACCCTCAATAGGATCCTTTATTACCAGTAGTTTCTTGGAATTTTTAATAATTTTATAAAATTGATTATCATCATATCTATTTATTTTAAAAACATATGATAAGTGATCGAATTATTGATCAAGGTGTTCTTTACTAGAAAGAATTAAGGCATGAGGAATCAAAGTATTCATAATACCATATTTTACAGTGGAAAATGGTGAGAGTCTATATGAAGATACCTATCAGTGTGCATTTTTTTTAAAAAAAATTGATGACCAATCGAGCCATCTTATTTTTTAGAAACTAACACATCAAGCAAGGGAATGCTATTACTATTCTCAACTTCCATGGTAAAATGTATGTTTTCATTTCGATTATTTAGGGTTTATTCATTAGAGATTCTCTTTAGGACTTATTAATCAGAACTTTTGTTCATGAATATTGTTTAGGATTTTTTCATCAATTTTTTTTTACTTATGTTTGGGTTTTCCAATGATTGAACAATTTGTCTATAATAGTCTTTATTGACTTTTACATTTCAAACTTTTTTTTTGAAGCTTTTGTTCAGACATTTTATTCAATTTATTTTCAAAAGGATTTGGTATTTGGATATTTTATTTGGAGTTTGTGTTTATAGCCTTCAATTTTCAAGAATTATTGTCTTGGTCCCAACACAAAACCTAACTCCTGACTCCTAACTACTAAAATCCCATTAGACTTAGACATCAAAATGGGACTACTTCACGACACTTGCCAAAGAACATAATGATGTGGCATCCTCACCAACTAAAATAATGAGATTTGAATTGTGTAGGCATATAAAATATATTAATGTTTTACATTCAAATCACATGAACTGAAATTGAATATAGAACTTTATATCAATGACTTGTAGCAATTGGCATGTTCATTTGATCACAAGAAAAATTATATCTCACTTGTTACTCTATGAACAAAGCCCTAGCCACCTATAAATCCATTGTAAAGAATCAAATAGAAGAAAGGAATTTTAATATTATAGGATACTAACTCTGAGCAAACTAGACAATTATAATGGATTCATCATCTTGGAGCTTCAGAGGAGTACTCCCACCATCCCAATTTTCCATCAAGAATTCCATAGAGTATACAAAAACTATGTTCAAACCAATAATATTCAAAGATAGATATGCTAAATATTCATAATTATAGGATTCCAATGATGTTGTTGACACATTTTCTCATGAATAATGTTTATCCCCAGCACAGTGCCAATTGGTGATAGACCTACTCTCTCTCAAGAGATAAGGACTACACTTCGTGATAGTCAAGCCCAAGGTTATGCCTTTTATCAAGCTACTGTGAAACTTATTATTTTCTGGTAAGCTGACAAAATATACCTTATTACATCACATGGATCACCAAATGTTTATGGCTTGCATCTCTTGTGATGATTTCTAAATGTACTTATCTTTTCTAAATCTAGATGCCATATTTGGTAAGCACAAGGTGGTAACATAGACTAAGAATAATTCAATTGATAAATTTATAATCTCATAAATTCTTCTTAGGGAGTCTATGGTCCTAAAAGGAAAATCCTCAACCTCCATAAGTAAATTTTGAATGGGGTTTTACATCAAAATGGCCCTGTTGAATAGCCTCTATGACAAGCCAAGTATCCATTTTCTCCACCTGGATTGGATGTCACTTCTAGATATGTTAATGACCTTTGACATGAATTTTTCTCTAGGATATATTAGCAATTTCAAGCTAAGAGAGAAATTTTTGTATAAAGGCAAAAGGCCTAATTTATCAGGCCATTTTTATATGATGTCATACCTATTAGATGTAGTAATGGGAATAGTGTATAGAGAATTTAGAGATTTTGATCCAAACTATAGAATGTATGAAGAATCACATCTATGATTACTATTAATTCATGCACATAAATGCATGTACTAAGCATATGACTTGAATTACCATATACATATACTCCTTGATATGGAAAGTTATTCATGAGGCCCCAACTACCCATGATATCAAAGGATATAGTAGATATAATGGTACCTAGGGGTGAGTACTAGCTATACCTAGATTATATGGTGATTATGGTCACCAATAATAAGATCAAACCCTACACCTCCCCAATTATGTTCCAGATAAGGTCATAAAGAAAGAATTTACATTCCAACTTTGGTGGAGTGTGGAAGAGGATTTGATAAACCAAAAGAAAGGCATGTTATATGGGTCTCACATTATAATATAAAGAGTGTGCTATACAATGAGGAAGCATTTTAGGAATGTGGGAAATAAAAGGAAGCACTATCATTTGGCCACCCTACCTCATATATACTAGGATCCTCATGGTCAAATTCAAAATCATATCAACAACTTTGGTATTCTATACCAACATGTTTCTTATGATCATGATTTTTTATTCTTAAATGTAAGAGATGATGTCCAAGCCATAGAAAGAGCACAAATTTTGGGTATTAAATAGGATCATTTGAAGATTATTCATGGATAAAATTTAATTTAGGTATAAGAGATGCATATAAGTCTACCACCCCTTGGAGAATAGACTGCTTAAAACTTATAGGATAATATACCCTAGAAAAAAATAGAGGAAAAATGGTAGCCTTCTCAAGAGGATCCAATTAACTTAGAATGCTCTGATGCAAAAGGCTAAGATCACCTAGCTATACCACCACTATATAAATCTATAGGTAAAGAGGTTGTTGCTACCTCAATTCAGTGATCCTCCTTTCCACCATTAAAGGTTAAAATTTTCTATAAGAGGAAGCCAAAGGATCCTCCCCTCACAAAGAACCCATCTATTGATCAACTTAAAATATGCACATCTCTAGTTCCCCAATAATTACCAAGAGAGAAATAATGGGAGAAAGAGGAAAAATTAGAAAGAAAAAAAGCATTAATCATTAAAACTAACAAAGGGAATTCACCAATCAAAGATAACCAATCAAGTAAGAAGGCTCAACCATTAGTCTCTTCCAAAATTCCCTCTTTTATTCCTATCTTTTTGTTCAATTCCCCTCAGTGTTGTCTTACAAACACTTTTTATCACTCCTAAAGTGGAGGATGTTAGCTTTACCACTATTATTTAAATTTCCCCCATGATGCCAACCATGTCTATTATTTCCACCACTATTGAAATTACATTTGAGACTTACTCAATATAAATTAAAACCATAAGGAAGGATTCTAAAAGGTTGAAGGAGCACTGGTAATCTCACAACTCTATGTCTCATCCACTCAGATCAACCTACAAATGTCATACATTAGTTCTTCCCAAGATAATTCTATGACATCCTCAAGTAAAGATAAGATGGGAAAAAAATTATATACAATCCACCCATTCCCCCAATATGGAGGTGTGAATTGGTCAAAAATCATATGGACCTGCAATCTTGACTTAGTACTTAAAGGATTTTCATATCAACAATTAGAAAATCAATTAGTTGAGGCTATAGCTAAGGATAAAGCCAATAAATCCAACCAAATTAGTTATCTTTCCTTGAAAATTTGATCTTAGATCAAAGTCTTCCCAAAATCATAATTTTAAAATCATAGAATTGCCATCAATAACCTCCTTGTTTGATAATCCCTTAGGAAACATCTAAAGGGTTAGGAAGATTAAATTAGAGGATGAAGATATAAGGGAGATCATTATTAAAGAAAGATAAGAAGTTTTTGCCTTGTATAAAAGGAAGAATAGATAGCTAGGGTAGTCCCCATATATAGAGGACTTTAAGTCCAATGCTGAAAATCATAAGGACATGATGATAACATTACATGAGGGGACTAAAATGGATAGACAAGAACTTGAATAATATCTAGAGAAAATCAAAGAGTAGAAACAAATAGTTCATATTCCTCAAGGGATTGAGACTAAAGTTCATCATTATACATTAAAATGTTACAATGATCTTGAAGCAATTAAGGCAACGAGGGAAAAATTGGCTCCCCATATTACAAACACTCAGAAATTATTTGATTCTTTCAAACAAGATGGAAATAGATTGAAATTGCTTATTTTTTATACTAAGAATAAGGATTATAACCATATGGACTTAATGACACCATTAGAGGCTTCAAACACCCTCAATTTGGTTGCGATTAAAACTCAAGAGGCTAGATAATGGATTATAATAGCTAGGGTAGTAATGCCCAAATATCAAGAACATGAAACTCTCATTTTATAAATCTTAGAAGAATTAAAATTATCTAAGGCAAGGGATAACAAATGTAATATTATTAGTAGAATCAATTTTGATCAACTCCTTTGGGAAGCATATCATAATTTCAATCGAAGTCTTCAAGGATTAAAAATCGAAGATATCAAAGATGAGTTGAGTTTTTCTATGAAGAAGGTGATGAAAGTTAAAATTTTAAAGATCAATTTCTAGAACACAAAGGCAAAGCATGAAAACCTCTTTTAGTAGGTTAATAGAGTACACAGATCCTTTTTACTCAAATTGGAGATAATCAAATAGTAGTATTATGTGGGACGTAAGTGTTATATAGAGTTGGAGACAAAGAAGAAAATTGATTATACAACTTTCAGTTGAGCACAAATATCTACAATAATGACTTCTATAATTAATATATTTATCTAAAAAAATGCCCAACCTTAGTTCAAAGGCCAATTTTGTATGTATTAATTCAAATTAATTAGTAATATACTCATAGTTTAATTTTCTTAGATATTAAGTATGAAAGTTATCCAAATCATTTGTAAGCATGCATATGTTACAACACATTGTAAAGGTCAAATTTATTTTTGACAATTGTAAGATAATTATATGTATTCATTACATACAATTTTGAAAATATAATTAGAACAAAGGTTTTTAATTATGTCACGTAATCACAAGTTTTCATGCACTTAGAGGATTATTTAACCCATCCAAAAGTGTATATATGTGTCTAAAACACTCATTTTCAAGCATAAAAAAATCAATACATGAGCATAATCAAATTTTGATTATCACAAATGTGTTGGTGTATTTTTTTTCCATATTTAATGTAATCAGGGTTTTATATTTCTATATTTTTGATTCATTAATTCTAAGTGTGTAGTAGCTACTAAGAATTCCTCTTGTTATGATTAATATTCTTATTTTAGATGTGAAATAACTATTGAATAATTATCATTTATATTGATTATTTGCAAGTAGGTTGATTGTCTCATAATTCTAAGTGTGTGTAGGTGTTTTTAATGATATAATTTTATATGTATGTGTAATATCCATCCCAGATACCTCCCTAGTTTGATTCATAATCTCCTAAGTATGGGTGTGTAACAACTACTCTAAAAGGAGAAAACTTTAGCCCAGATCTCTGATTTTCCTATATCAATTTATCCTAAACTACTTGATTATGTTTGTTTATGTGTCTTCAATAGATTTTAGCAGTAAAAATTGGTTCTAAAGACATTTATCCAAAAATAAACCATCCCAAAATGTAATTCTTGAATCATAGAGCCCCCCTTATTTTTTGCTCTACCATTTCCTCTCTTTTGGTGTTTATTTATAAGACCTTCCTACTGTAGATTATTATCCACCCATCCACCAACTTGACTAATTTTAACTTGTTTTTATATATCATCCATCCATATATAATCCTAGTTAACAACCTACATGCTCTACCTACTATTCCATCACCTAGTTATTTAACTGAATACCTATAACTTGTGACCTAGAGTGGATTTCACCTCTATTGATATGATAAAATATTAGAGGCTACCTCATTAAAAATTAGTGTACATAAAAATTACATCAATAGGTAGATTTTGGTCTTATATAAAAATTAGGTCACAATATAGATGCTCTAGTTTGAATTGGTGGCAAAACCATTTTACTTTTTTGAATCTGGTTGGAAGTAGTAGGGATATCCTCTTTAGGGAACTCAATTATTATTATTGAATGTTTTAAGGATTTACCTCATGATGAACCAAGGTTTTTATTTCCACTTCCTAAAACATTTCCATTAGTTTCCCTTTTTACAAGGCTTGGCTCAACCTAAGTTATAAGGGAAGCTAGTTTTGGAGTTAGTCGATGTAATGTAGCAGACATATTAGGAGGGATTTTTATATAAGGAATGGGTATGTTACATGAAGGTGAATTTTTGTATAAATGAGTAGCATGTGTATCTTCTCAAATATCCAAACAAGTATCCTCCTTAATACATTTCTCATCCTTTATTTTTATTTGATTGCCTTAAACATTTTTAGGTAATGTTTCCTCAAGAGGATCCCAAATAATGATATTAGGAAAAGAAGAGTGAGTATTAAGAATAGATCTAGTCAGATTAGATGTTTGAAAATATATCTTATAAGGAGAATGAGATTCTAGTTGTTTGAAAAGGTGATTTAAAAGTATTACCAAATTATTTAGGTAGTAGTTGATCATGCATTGTGTTTATCACATGGGTCTCATGATCTAAGGAGATTCCTAAGTTTGCCTATACAGAATTAGATGTAGAAGGATGGTTGGGGAAATTTTTCCTAAACATATATATGGATTTATTAGGAGGATAAATAGGATTATCTAACTATAACTCTCATTGGTTGATTAGGTTTTTAACTAGACCTTTAAAGTACCAACACCTATTGACATTATGACTAGGTAGATGACAATAATTGTAGAAGTTGTTTTCTTTGTAACAACTAGGCTTGGGGTGATAATACTCAAGGGATATAATTGGATGAAGCTCAATAATATATTATTTTAAAATCTTATCTAAAATGGAAACACAAAACTCCCCTATGGGTGTGTATTGTCAAGGAGGAAATTATGTTAAAGTTTTTTTGGTTGTGTTTGGAAGGTAGAGGGATTGGATTGGCTCTTTATCTATGGATGTTATAATTTTTAAACATTAGTATTTATGGTGGATTTAGTTTTTTTATTTTTAGTCCCTTTGGAGGGATTGGGTTTGAAGTTATTATTATGTAACTTTACCTTTCTTTCCTTTAAGGCTCAAATTTCTAGTTTATGAGACATGAAAAAGGATTCTTCAAAAGTATTAAACAATTGAACCCATATTGTTGATGAGATATGCTTAATGTAAGATCTCAAAAATAAATCAATTAATCATATTTTAGGAAGGGATAAAGTAATTTCATTTATAAGACTTTTTCATCTAGCTAGGAAATTAGATATGGATTCGTCATTGAAATATAAATGGCATAGAGTTGGTTATGGTCACTTTCCCTACAATGTTAATGGAAATATTTTTAAAAAATATTTGGGTGAGATACCAAAAAGAGAACATGGAGTGTTGAGGGATAGATCTATACTAGTCTAAGGTTGGTCCAACTAATGACATTGGAAATGTTATTAAGAGGAGAACATCATTGTGAGCTATGAGATAACAAGTGTGTCTAAATTCTCTAATGTGTTGTTGAGGATCTTCTTTGTTTTTAAATTTCATAAATTTTGGAAGTTACCATTACAAGGGATATGGTTGGATGGGGATGGCTTGATTAATGGGTCCACTACAAATTTACTCATATGTGAGACTATTGTTCTACCCAAAAGTAGAGGCTTCTATATTTTCCATCTATTCATAAGGATGTTCATAAGGTTATATTTAGTATTATATTTTGCAATACCCCCTAATACATTTTATTTAGGGTGTTGATAGGTAGGGAATGGAGTATAAAATGGTTGGGATAAGGGATAATCAACAAAAGTGGTTATGATAGGTTTGGATGCTACCACATAATGTGGGACTTTTAAAGTTATATTTTATTATGGGGATGAGTGAAGGTAAGTGAATACAATGGTTTACAAGGGACATATGTATTGAGTATTGAAAAGGAGACATTATTGAAGAGGCTAACTTAAAAGAGATTGTTTTAAAATTTTAGTTTTGAGTATTTTATGTTATGATACTTTGGATAGGTAGGAGAGTTGTAGGGATTTAAATTAGTAACTTCTAAGGTGAAATAGGGGGTGGTGGAGTCAACATAAGTTGAGGTGCAGTAACATTTTGGGATTGAGTGATGGTTGGAGAAGGGTTACTAGATACTAGTAGGGGTTGATTATTTAAGGGTTACAATACATTGGTGTCAAACATGTTAGAGGAGGATTGTTGAGAGAGGGAACCATTATTTTAGTAATCCATTCAAGTCCTTCTAGGGGCATACCGAATATAATTATTGAATATTGGGTTTGAGGGGAAACAAAAATATGTATGGCTTGGGTACTAGGGTAATTTTTAAGGGCAATTGGATTACTATCTAATATATTATAAAATTTTAGGTCTCCCTTTTTATAAAACTAGGGAATGTATTCCCTCATGGATTTAAGAGAAGTGAGAGGACTTAGGTATTATCCATGGAAAATGATGATGTAGGAGATTCAATTTGTTTCTGTGACTATTGTTGTGCCAAGACCATGTAGCACTCAAAATAAATAAATGAAATGCAAAGGCACATAATATTATTTTTAATTATCTCATTTTAATGAAAGTAAATGCCACACTACTAAATGTACTTAAAATATTTTAATTTTTAAGAAACTAAATTTAGAATGTGATATGGAATAAGGCTAATAAGGGTGGTAATAAATGGTAGTCTAAAAATGGTTTCAATTTTTGTTTAAGGATGGGAACCTATATACACATGAAGGTACATTGAGACATAATTTTATGTTTAAAGGAAGTACATGGCTTGGTATTAGGGCCTACCCCCTCACTTCACACACTATAGTGATAAGGGTGTTAGGTGTTTAGCCTTTATACTTATTTCTATATTTTTTTATACTAAGTCAATACACAAAGTCAATTTTACCCTTAGTTATGAAATCCAAGTGGGTCCACCTAAGGTAGGAAAATGCTTCAATGATTGTTTTAATATTATGTGGTTTTGGTTGTGTGTGAGAAAGTGTGATTATTATGATATATTAACCTAACTAGATTAATCTATGTAAATTATCTAGGTAAGCAAAGGATGAATGCAATTATTTTTAAACCTTTAGAAGGAAAGAAAGAATTTTATACTTTTCTTTTTCTAAATGAAAACAAATAATCAAGAAAGATGCAACTAATGAATGATTTGACAATGAAAATAATAATAATAATGAGACCTTAGGGGTCCCACTGGGAATGCTAGAATGTTTTAGTATTTTTTGATTTATTTTTATTAATAAAATTAACTTGATAAAAATATAAATGATACAAGGATTAAAGAGAAATACCTTGATCTAATGAATGAGGAGCTTCTTTTTGGATAGGAAGGACTACCTTCAAAAAAGAGACAACTTGGACAAGATTAGATTAATAAGATATATGAGTTGACTAACTGATACAAGATTAATTATTGAAGTGGAACGCTTCCTTGAGGGATGTTAGTTCATTATTTTATGCAATCAAGTGGATAATGTAATAATATAAATTATAATAAATCATGTGATAATATATGATACTAAAATGAAATAAATCAATCTACTACATAGATATTATCAAAGCATTCATTCCAATACACTCTAGCTCAGTATTTTTGTTCTTCAATTAATTCTAGTTGCTCAGTGATGGCTTCTAGAGTTGTGGCAGAGATGATCATGAAAATTCTTAACTCAAAGGAGATGTCATTTTGATCAGTGAATAATGGGTGAGGAACTATGGGTATGTCATGTATTGAAACCACACCATTTATAATGCTAGGCAAGGTCATAAATAGACAATAGTGCATGATTTAAAGACATAGAAACAAAAAATTAGAAACCCTTAGGACTACTAAAATAGTCTTGAATTATAGATAAAAATAAAAAAATAGGGATCAATGTTGATTATCTCAGAATTGATATCGATTATGTAATCAATGTTGATTTATACAAGTAATCATCATTGATCCTTAAATTGGATACTAAAAACTTAGAATTGGGCCTATATGTGGGCTTTAGGAGATTCTAAATGACTTAGGGACTAGTTATTGATTTATATAAATAGATTAAGGACAATAAATAGAAATTAAACAAACAATATAGTAATCAAAATGTACTCAAATAGATAACATACTTACCTCTAAAAATGATTCCTATGATGTAGAAAATATATCATTGATAGGGATGTTCTTGACCTTAGACAAAGTGTGGATGGGTTGAAACAAGGATGAAATTCTTTCATAAATACTCTAGGGAAATTTATTTAGCATTATGGTATGTAAATTTAGGATCCTTCAACCTAAGGATGGACTGATTATAAATTGACATTGATACTAATAGGATCAATGATTATTATGGGGATGAGTATTGATCTAGTCCAAGTTTAACCTATGTTTTCTAACAATTCCAAATCATGGGATTAAACTTAGTCTAGGTTGGTTTTTCATGAGGCTCAATTATGGAGAAGTTATAAAGGATTTAAAATAACTTACCTCTAATAAACTCAAGGAGATTTTACTATATTTAAGGATGGTTAATTAGTTACTTAGGTAAAAAGGTATTTAAGTAGATTAATTATGGAATGCAATAAAAAAAAGGTAAAACTACGTTTACTATTATAAAAAGCATGGGGAAGGGGTAAGACACATTAATTTATAATAAAATGGTGTAAATTCATAATGTCTATAAAGAGATTAAGTCAAGATCATTCAATGGATATATTGAAATGTATTTTTTGTATATGTGGCTTCCATGGAAAGGATTAATAAATCAAATCAAAATTTATCAATAGACACACATAAAATTAATAATCATAGAGTACAATGGTAAAAAATAAAATATGTAGGTGTCTATACTCAGTCAACCAAACTAGTGAAAAATAAAAGATCTGATCAAGATCATGATTAGCTATGTGGTCATTGTATTTTTATGGATCATAATCCATACAAGGAGTTATGATTGGTATTATACTCATTGATATGAAGGGAAATAGACATGTATATTTTATTTTATAATTTACTTTTACTAGAAACATGATAAATTCTGAAACCTTAATCTTGGGTTTGTAGTTTGTAATGAGGTTTGATGTCTATTAATTGAGTGTTTTTAATGATTTGTAATTAGTCATCAATTAGGTACATAACAAATTTAAGTGAAATATTTACTATTTAAATAAATAAAAATATCATTCCTCAAACCTGATTAAGTCTTTTAATGTTTCTGACATTTTATTTCATCCCTATAGTAACAAATGTTATGGTAGGTTTGTTATCTATCTCAATTACTAACCTCATGCCCTTAGACAAGACTAACCTAAAAAAATATTTACTAAAATTAATCTCTTATCCATTTGTGCTTGATAATGTTTGACATTTCCATGTTTTTGATGATGATAATCATATTCTATATTTCCTATCTAACTTGAACACTTTTGATCGATAGGTAATTAATGAAGAAGGAAAACTTGATTTCAAGTAACAAAAACATAATTTAGATGGAGTGCATTAGTTGAAGGATAACCATATTCCCAAATGTATGTTATCATTAGAGATATTTTTTGAGTTATAAAGTCTAATTATTAAATTATAAATATAGCCTTACCTTATTAAAGAGTCATGAATTCTTGATATGGGAAATTTAGACAACCCTCAAAACATTTTGGTTGGACTTGAAAGTAGCAATGAAGAGATGCAAATGTTGAAGAAGATTTTAATGCACTACTAGTAGATCATAGCATGGATCTAAAATGACTTGAAGGTGTTTGATCCTCACATTATGACCCATAACATCCCCATGAATATTTATCAAATAAATTTTAAACATCACCAAAGGACAATAAATCTAGACCTAAGATTTCTTATTGTGAAAAAGGTACATAATATGTCATTAGTTTTCATTATCTTCCCTATGCACCATTCAATTTAGGTGGAAACTTTAGTACCTATGAGGAATAAAAATGGATAAGTCCATCTCTGTGTATAATTCACAAATCTCAATCATGCATTAGACAAAGACAATTATCCCCAACCTTCACTCAATTAATTCATTCAAAAAGTTATTTTGTTTGAGATGATGTCATTTCTAGACTGGTTCTCAAATTATAATAAGATCTTAGTAGACATAGTAGACAAAGGCTAAATTAACATTCACCACCAAGTGGAGTACCTAAAACTAAAATAAAATGCCATTTGGTTTGCTTAATGTTAGTAACACATATCAATGAGACATGTATATTACTTTGAAAATCCTAATTGATAATTACATAGTAGTACACATGGATGACCTGAATATAGTTTTTAAACATAGATAAAATCACTTGAGTCATTTATAGAAAGTATTTGAATTTTGCAAAAGGTTTGGCATATCACTTAACACCAAAGAGTGTGTTTTGTATGTAAGACAAGGTGAGTTTTTAGGCCACCTTATTACCAAATAAGGTATGTCAATTGACCCAAAATGAGCTAGTGTTATTTTTTAATTTTTATTGCCAAATAGTAGTAAAGACTTGAAATCATTTTTTGGCAAAATAAAATTTGTAAAAAAAAATTATTTATAAATTTTTTGAGTTAAATAAACCTTTGAATTCCATGTTAAAATAATAAATTAAGCTATAATGGGATGCTTCTTCTAAGAGATCATTTAAAAATATCAAAAAAGCAATTATGCAAGCTCCTATGTTAGCCAACCCAGATTATGCTAAATATTTCTATATCTACTCATTTCATCTCATCATATGATTGAAAGAATTTTGACACAAATATTTTTATATTGAGATTACCCCATATCCTTTAATATGACATATCTAAAGGAGGTATAAATTAACTACCATACTCTAAATAAACAAGCCCACACATTGGTGAAGGTGGTTATAAAGTTTTTTTAATACATATTAAGGAATAAGGTACATGCCATAGATATAAATATTGTGGTCATGCAAATGATAGGAGAAAATAAAATTATTAAAATAAGAGGATATTGGGTTTCTAAGATTTAATAACAAGACATCAAATTGAAACTAGGAAAAATGGTATGTGATGAAGGTTTACCCAATTTAATTTTATAAGTTGATCCTAAAATATCCATTATGGAATTTAATCATTCTAAATTTTAATTTGGCTAATTGTATGTTTCAATTTTCCATTATTCTCTTTATGGAAAATGACCAACTCATTTTGATAGGACACAAAGAAGAATACTAAGGTTGAAGGCTATATGCTATATGTTGCAAAGAGGAGTGTTATACTATAGAAATCATGAAGGGATTTACTTTATATGTTTATCCAAGGAAGAAGCCCAAGAGGTGATGAAATCATTTCATGATAACCTGGGCAGTGGTCATTCTTCCAATAATGTCATAACACACATGATTGTCAAAGATGGATATTATTGGCCATCATTATTCAATTATGATTATGCACATGTGAATATTTGTCATGCATTCCATATATTTGATAAAAGAGAGATTCATTCACCCATGTTTCTGAAACTAGTGATATAAGAACACCACTTTTCTCAATTGGGTATATATTTTATTGGAGCCAAATTCTAACTCATCAGTTAGTCACAAGTTTTTTTATCACTACCACTGACTATTATATAATATGGATTGTAGATAAAGAAACAAATAATTGTAAAAATAAACAAGTCATTATATTATTTGAAGAGTAAGTTTTAAATCAATTAAGGACTCTTTTGGAATTTGTTTTTGATATTAGACCTAACTTCTAATTAGCAAAGATGACTAAGTGGGTATACCATATATGGAATTACATTGAAGTTATCCTCAAACTATTATCCTTGGGGTAACGGTTTGGTATAATCAACAAACAATAATTTTATAAATTACATTAAGAAATTAATTAATCATAACCCATTGAATTGGCATGTGTTTCTCAAATACTCCCTATGGGATGATACAATAAGGCACAAAAAAAGTTTGAACAGTTCCCTTTTCTTGCTTGTCTATGGAGTAGAGTTGATTTTCCCAATGCAACTTAAAAACCCCACTTATTAGTTCATATAATAATATATGGAAGTAGAATTGTGAAGTTAGTCTATATTTTTGGACCTAATCTAATTAGAAGATAGATAGGATCAAGCTTTACAAAATTTTAGTAAATCTTAGGCTACTATGAAGAGATGGTTTGATCAAAAATCATAAGTGAAAGACTTATGTGTTTTAGACTTGGCATTATTATGAGATAAATCCCATGAGAGAAAATTTCATCATGATAAGTTTATTCCTTTGTGGATTGGCCCTTACCAAGTATATGAGCTTTCAGGATATAATGCATTCAAATTAAGAGATCTCTAGGGTAAGGACATGTGAGTATTAGTTAACATACAATACTTAAAGCATTAATTCATAGTTGCTCTATCCAATACCATTTCTTAGTTAATATTCTAATGTTATTCTATGTATATATATTTTATATATACTTTTCTATTTTCATAGTTAGTGTTTCCTAATTTGTTGGTTGATTTTATTTTTTTGTGTTGTTTGGATTATTACGTGTATTGGTATTTCCCCTAACTTGTTTAATTTGATTTATCCTATTGATGGTTGATGTAATATTATCAAATACTGATTAAAAATTATTTACTTAATATGTCACAAATTTAGTATTTCATAATGAACTCTTGTATATTTGGCATTCTTAAATCTTCCCTTGCACTATCTATCTCACTCTAGTCTTGAAAAGTAAGTTTTATTAATAATCAACCTAAATAAGACAACTAAACTTTAAAGAATGATCATAATTATAGACAACAAAATTATAAAACAAGGTTGTGTCCTTTTACTCCTATAGGCTAAAAAATTCAAATGGATGATGATAAAGCATGATAATTTTTAGATTTATAAATTATAATGTGAATCATCTTGAATAGTCACATAGGATACTACAATTTTCTTTGTGAATATCCATAAATTTAATGCATGTGATTAATAATCGAATATGTGAATTTTAGAAATGTTTCATGTCTTATTGAAGACATCAAAATGTAGTTATTTTTAAATCTAGAGTAAAAAGTAGACATTGAATTGATTTAGTTTTATCTTAGCAGTTATGAATTTTTTGAGTCTATCATTACACCCATGGATTAGTTCCCAACCCTCAATGGATTGAACACTAAAATATTTTCAAAATAAATAAATAAAAATTAATTTAAACAAAATTCAATATCTAATTATTTCCATGATAGGGTGATTATGGAAATCTCCATCATAGGCTTTCCAGCCTGGTTAATAATGGTGTAAGGCCTTGAGTGAGAATAGAGGTATTTATGTTAGGACTATAGACACCTAATTGGTAGTAGATCAATTCCCATTTCATCTCCACTAAGACAAATTATCCAAAATTTTACTTATAAATTCTAATTATTTTAAATATATTTAAATTTATTTACGTGAATGTAAGATCTATAAGGGAATCAATCACTCCTAACACACAATAATGGTCTTAGTAAGATCTTACACTTAGTATGTCACATATTGAGATATAATTTAGTTATTTCATCTTTTTGGTTTTGTTTAAAGGACTTATTTGTGGTTTGTTGTTTCTTGTTAGGTTCGATGATTTAGAATCTAGGTTCTGAATGTTGAACAGTATTCTACCCATGAAAATCACCATTTATTCGGTCCAACATGCTCCATATTTAGATATTGTAAATGGATACCCTTTTTGATTTAGTAAAACTATTTTATTTTCATGTTGTTACATACCAGTATGACTTCATTTATCAATGTCTTTCAAGTGGCATAGATATGATTCCATTTACCCTTTAATTCATAAACGAAATCTATTTTGATAATTTTGGCATAGTTTCACTTGATATTTCATTCACAATGACTAAATCATCCTTGTCAAGAGTTCAAGCAATATAAATACATTTTTTAAGTATTTTAAAATGATTTATGTTTATGTATGTATCAAAGAAATATATACTTCATGTAATTTCAAAAGTCAAGAAAAATGTGGATTCTTGTATTGATCATTGTCATATCTAGACACATTTACATTTTAAATGTCTAAACTAGTTCATGTTATTTTTCATTTATTCAAGAGGTTTTGTGTTGAAACATTTGCATTATGTGTCCTTATTAATCTTGCTAACTGTATTATGATCTTCATTCATCCATATTTAGTTTGAATTTTTGCTAAATGTTCATATTTATCAATTTGGAATGTTTGTTTGACTATTGAGTCAATTAATTTTACTCATATTGATGCTAGTTTACTCAAATATTCATTTAAACATTAGGATTTACTTATTTTTCTATGCCTTAATTGGAAAATTTCATATTTGACTGAATATAGTTTGTGTTTTAATTGGTTTAGACTGATTCATTATATGCTTTAGTCAAGATTTGTTCATATTTAGATGGTTTTTGTGTTTTGATTAATCTATTAGTTTTAAATCTCCAAATATTTGGACTTCAACAAATCACAATGTAATTTGTGAATCTAGATCTCCTAGTCAGCCATAGGTAGTCCATGTCACTCAATCTCATGCACTTAGGATTTAGCACCAAAAATGACTAGTAGTAGATTCACTATCAAATATAATTCTCTTGATCTAAATGAATAAGGAGAGTTACCACAGTCTTGTATCTTCTAATTTCATTTAAATGTCAACCCAAGGACGTAAAATGATAGGATGATGTTACTATGTGTGCACACTCAATCTTCTAATTTGACCTTCTATTGATTATAATATAAGTTGTTAAAAATCATGTAATAAATGAAATTTTATAATTAAACACTTGTACAATATTATTAATTAAATTAGTACACTATTTTTATATTTGAAATCTTCTTTAAAATAATTTTATGTAAAACTAGAAATCACACAATTCAAATATAAAACACACAACATGTTAATGAACCAAATAATATGCTTAGTTAATTAACAGGTCAAATTATTTCTTCAAGAATTTCAAAGGGGGCCCTTCCTCCTTCCAAATATACTTCAATAATTCCTCTTATAATAATGAAATGGACTTAGAAATGATTGTTCATATTAATCAAAATGTAGCAAACAATTTTTGCAAAGAAATTACAATAACAATTGTCTTATAAAATGTTCTTCTAATATATTTCTCTAATTGATCTCTACTATATCTACAACCCTATTTTTACCTATAATATAAAACAAGGGATATTATTTTATACAAAACAGTATACATTCCAAACTAAGAAACATTTGGCTATAGGGTAACAAAAATTGGTTCCTTCCACTAAGGTCATCATTCATGTGAGTATTGAAATACTACTTTAGGACAAACAAAGATTTTTGAGTATTCAACCCAATATTTATTATGCTCCATGAAAGTTGTTATAGTTTTTATAATTCAATTGAATTAGGAATCAAATCATATTTGTCTTCAGTTTTAGTCATATAGTGACTGTAGGATGTGTTCTCGTGGTGAAATCCCTTTGTTATAGGATGGCTTGTGATATATATATATATATATATATATATATATATATATATATATATATATATATATATATTATACTTGATTCTAAGATAAATTTATAACTATTCAAAGATTATGAAAACATAATGCTATTTTCAAAATATGGTTGTCTGAGGATAAAAATTTATGGTAAAGTAATTCAAAATCAAGATAAATAAGAAGAATGAGCATGGTAGATGAGGACAAAATCATGACAATTTTGGGGCTCATCACACCCCTCAAATTATGACTTTGTTTGTCCTCAATAAATAAACTTGATCATTTCAAATTCACAAATGGCTCTAAAATATTTAGGATCCATGGCTCCACTTGATAGATGGGTAAAAAATCCATGCCTTTGTTCATACAGATACTAGTTTCTAACTTCTTTAGATTCATCTAATGGAGTTTTTTCCTATCAATCTGCAATAGGGTACCAAAATAGAGGAATCTAGAATTTTATGTTCAATAGTTGGGATTATAGTTCACCTACAAGTATAATTTATCTTCTTACTCTATCAAATGTTGGCCTTAAATTCAAAGGGGAATATGGTTATTTCCTTTTTAGCTCAGGAGTGAGCTCATTCCATATTTTTATACATGATTCTTTTTTTATAGGTCCAACATAAGTTCTCAACCCTATGTATAAATTTTGGGCTTCATCAGTATTTTTGGCAAACCAAGCCATGAATTCCTTTCACAACATAATGTTATCCCATTCTACCAACACAATCTCAGGTGCAACTAACTCTCTTCTGATAACCAATTGACTCTCCCTTTCCATTTTCATGTATTCGGCCATCTCTCATCCTCTCTTATGGTCATTTAAAAGATATGATTAAAATTCTTTTAAAACGTCATCTCCAACATATAGGTTAGGATTCCATTTCCTATCAAGAGGCAAAACATAGTTATGATTATATAACTCACACAATTTTTCATGTTCTTCTTGTAAGCTTTATTTATATAATTGAAAGAAAGAGAGGAGTTATTAATTAATATGGAATGTCATAATAAATTATCATGAACTTAAACTTATACCATTTTTCCTCAAGATAAACTAAATAAACCCTTGCAGGAGGTATGCAATCATGCATCTCTTGAGTAATACCAGCCATATCTTCAAATTTATATCATATTTTGGAGATCCTTTCTTCTTTAAACCTAACTTCTTCCTTAAATTTATTGTTTTTTTGTTAATTATCTATTAATTTCATATTGACTATCTATCCATCTCATCAATTTAGAAGACATAGTAGATGAGGAATTATACCTGATTACTTGGGTAGTTGTGGGATTTTCTTGTTGCTTTTTTACTACATGAAGATGTGAAAAAAATGTAGGATTGATTTCTATAGAGGGATGCATCTAAGAAGCTATTGCAACAAGCACATCTAGTCCTCCTCCTAACTGATCATGTAATTTCTTTATTAATCACTCTATTTCTAGAAGGGCTTTCTCTAAAGTAGGAAATTTCACTTGTGTGGAGGTTTTATCTATTTGTATTTCCTCTATTTACATTGGTTCTTCTCATATTTCTTCAAGATTGTGTTTAGCTTGCTCTATCTCCTTATTTCCTTCTTGAGAAAAACCTTCCTTATTAGTCTCTATTTTATCAAAATTGAATGCCTCAAGTGATTGATGACTACTGGTAGTTTGTTCTTCTCCGATTTCCTCACTAATGTTCATAATAGAAGAATGTTTAGTTCCTAGTTTGTTTTTCATCATTCCTCTTAATCTATGAGATCTTAGACGAGTAGATGTAACCTTAGCCTTTTTATGGGAAGGTGGAAGCTCTTCCTCATATTCCTTAAAGTCAAGTTGGAGGATAAGTTTCATCTTCCTTCTTCTAGATTATTTTCTTGTGGTAGACTCCTCTACAAGATTGGTCCTTTCTATAGGTTTTTGTGTAGCTACAGTAAGGTCTTCATCTATAGGTTCTTGTGTGGCTATAAGAAGGTCTTCTTTTATAGGTTATTATGTAGTTGCAAGAAGCTCTTCTTCTATAGGTTCTTATGTAACTACGGGGAGGTCTTATTCTATCTCCGTCTATTCTTCTACTTCTATTTCCTCTTCTACCCTCATCTATTCTTCTTTATCTTCCTCGCTATTAATTTTTGCATTTCTAGGTATTTGAAGAAAATCTTCCCAACTTATATTGGGCCTAATTATCTATAGGTAATCTTAAATAATTATCTAAATTAAATAATTATGAGAGAGAACTTTGGGATTACCTTATTGAAATGACTTTACCATTTTTATGATCATGTTGAGTAGGAGGTTGGTAAAATTTATCTCAATACCATGCCATAAATGGTTCATGAATTTGAAGTTAATTCCATGTAGCATGGAGTATCTCCCTTCATAGGTGAAATATCTAAAGAAGAATATAACAGATCTAGCCCATCTTCTTAGTAATGATAATCATGTAGTACCTCATTTTGAAAGAGAAGATATCTTGAGATGGTGTAAGTAAATGGAGATATGACAATTTTTTAATAGCATTAAGACCCATTATCTTAGTAATAATTAAAACTTATGACATGAAATAAGTAAAAAATAATTACCTTAATACTTTTTAGGAATACCTTTCATTGATGCATAAACTGAGTCAAAGTGGCTAATATGAGTTGTACTAACATTTGTTGACATTTGGTCAAAAGCAAAAATGCATTCTAAGAAATGCAATGTATTATGGAGTGTTAATAATTCATTTGATAGTAAGAAATGTTTCCTATGTAAATAAGAAGTTTCATGCAACAATAATAAGTATCATGTAGCAATAATAATTTTATGTTGCAGTAAAATAAAAGTGTGTTTCTATTTTTGAATGAATCTGCAAGCAAAAACATATGAAAATAAAAGTTTTAATTGTTGTAGCCCCTTTTTATATTTTCTAGTCCAAACTCAATTGTAATTGTAGAAGCCCATGAGGTAAGATTTTATTAATCTTGAACCAAGCCATTATGAATGGTTTGTTCTTATTTAGAGGAAGCTTTATTACTCTTAGAAAATATTAGAGAAGGGTTGATAGAAATACCCTTCAACTGTAGGAGTAGGTTGATTTTATTCATGAAGAAGAAACATATGTTATTCTTCAAGAAGTTGGTGAGTGAGAATTTCTTTAGAAAATGGTCTATTTTACAACTTCATCCTATGGCCATTAACAAAAAATCAAAATTGAGTAGAGTCAATGGTCATGAGTTTTACAACTTCATTTTCAAAAAAATTATCAATCTCATAAGGCCCAAGCCATCTGGACTAAAGTTTTCCTTTATGATTCTTGTATTTAGAGTCAAAAAATATTGCCCAATCACCAAGTTGTAAATTATTAGTCTTAATGTTCTTGTCATGCCAACCCATTTGTTATCATTGCACTACCTTAGTGTGATGAAGTGGTTCCTTTCTAAGTTTATCAAGTGCATCTAGTTGCATGATATTGTCTTATTGAGATTGGAAAATATCCAAGCCCAAATCAAGTGTTGTCCTTAATGTTTTATGCTCAAACTCAATGGGAAGAACAAACATTTTACCATAAACTAGTTCATATAGAGTGATACCAGTTATGGTTTTTTAGTTGATTCTATAATCCCAAACTGCTTCTAAAAGATGAGTTGATGAATCTTTTATATACAGGTTGATAGTCTTAGTGAGTATATTTTCCAATTCTCTATTTATAACTTCCACCTGACCATTTTACTAAGGATTGTAAGGGGTAGAATTTTTGTGTCTAATTTCATATTCTTTTACCAAGGTAGCTATGAGATGTGATGTGAACTATGGTCCATGGTCTGTGACTATTTCTCTTGATACTCCATAGTAGGTGAAGACTTACTCATAGAAAAACTCAACAATTTTCACATCTTAGACATGGGTTAAGGCCTTGAACTCAACCCATTTTTTGATATAATTAGTGTATACAATTATATATTTGTTGTTGTTTGATTTAAGATCTATGGGATCTACAAAATCAAATCCCCATTTGTCAAAAGGTTTTATAACTAGTTGTGATTTTAATGACATTTCATTAAAGTGAGTGGTTTTCCCCATACACTGACATTGATCACATATCTGAGTATACATCATGGCATCCTTATGAAAAAAAAGCCAATAATATCTAATATTAAGTACTTTCATAGAAATCCATTTGGTAATAAAGTGACCTCTATAGGTTTCATCATGATAGGATATAAGAATGTCATCATCTTCATCTTATCAAATACATCTTCTCATAACTAAATTTGGTTTAGTGATAAAGAGATATCCTATAATTTAAGAATAATGTCTTCTCTTTTAGATTAGATTCTATTTTTCTCTAGGTGACAAATCTTTTCATGGTGATTCTATAAAAATATAGTTAGCAATGTCTGTGAACCAAGGAGATTGAATAGTTAATAAAAATAAATGATCATCAAGAAATGAATCATCAATAATAGGATTTTTCTCATCATTTTTTAGTCGAGATAGAAAATATCCTACTACATTATCTTTACCTGATCTTCCCATAATGGTAATATAAAATTCCTACAACAAAATCAACCATCTAATTATCCTACCTATTATAGAGGGTTTGTTCATCAAATACCTAATTGCTATATGGTTTGTGTAGATGAATACTTGGTAACCTATAATGTAGTTTTGAAATATTTTGATCACATAGATTAATGTAATAAATTACTTATCTATTATAGTATAGTTGAGTTCATCCCCTTAAATATTCTTACTGATAAAATAGATTATGTAACTCAAATATTAATCTTTTTATCCAAGGACAACTCCTAAAGTGGTGTCAAATGCATCTATGTGGATGCGAAAAGGATTCTTCTAATTAGACACTCTTAGAATATGATTTGTTATGATAAGGTCTTTGAGTTGCTAAAAGGTAGTTTGATAATCATTAGTCTAAGTAAATTCAACATCCTATGTAAGAAATCTAATAATGGGGTGGTAATTTTACTAAAGTCCTTGATGAATTGTCTATAATAACCATCATGCCCTAAAAGGCTTCTAAATTCTTTTTACTTCTTTGGTGTGGGTAGATCCTTAATGATACTTATCTTTTCTAGGTCAAATTTAATTCCATTAGGGGAGATGTGATGCCCCAACACAATCCCTTTAGTTATAATCATATAATACTTTTCATTGCTAAAAGACAATTGGTGGTCCTAATAGCATTTAATAACTTTATCAAAGTTGGTAAGAGTTTCTTCAAATGTCTACCCATAGACAGTGAAATCATCCATGTAGATTTCAACATAGTCATGGGAGAGATTATAAAATATGCTCAAAATATCCCTTTAAAAAGTTGGTGTGGCATTATAAACACTAAATACTAAGATGAAATAGGTGTATGTTCCCTAAGGGTAAGTAAAATTGGTTTTATCTTGGTCTTATGGAGCTATTCATATCTAATTATAACAACTATAGCCATCTAGGAAGGAAAAATACTTTTTTCTTGCTAATATATCCAACACTTGATCAATAAATATAAGGGGAAAGTTATCCTTCCTGGTATAAATATTCATTTCTTGGTAGTCAACATAAATACATCATTTTCTCCCTTTCTTAGGTACAATAACTAAGGGAGATACCCATTGGCTATCCAAAATGGGTAAACAAATAATGCATTCAAGAGTTTTCACAACTTGATTTTGATAATGCCTTTAACTCCAAGATTCATTCATCATTAGGGTTGGTGAATAGGTTTACATTCTTATTTAATGTAGATATGATGCACACATAAATCTAGGAATATTCCTCTCATGTCATTTTATTCCAAAGAAAATGTTATTGTGTGATTTCTCAGCATTGTAAATAACTATCTTTCTTGCTTGGGTGTTAAACAAGTGTTGATGTTGAGAGGTTTATTTGGTATAATGTCCACTTGATTTGTTAAAGAGAGCATGGTTTTTATGTTGGAAATTAAAGGAGTGTATCTAAATTTATGGGGAATCAACTAGTGAAATTTCCAAATATATCTTGCAATTTTAGCAAGGTATTTTTTACGAAAAGTATTTTGAAGTAGGAATGGTGTACATTATAACATGTTTTTGGATAAAAGATCCTATCCAAAGATGTTTTTCAAGATACTAGTAAGGAAAATATCTTCTTCGTATGCCTAAAAAGTTGGAATTTTGTCAATTATGCATAGAATTTGCAAGGAGATAGCTTCCTCAAAGTCATCAATCCAAGGCATTGGGTCATGATTCTGGAAATATTGGGCTGGTGGATAAAGAACCAATTTATTGGTGTCATTTCCATTGGAAATCAACATTTTACATAACCTATAACTATTGAAAGCATCAATGGTGGCCAACCATGGGTGGCCAAGGATGAGAGGATAACCCACCAAGTTATATTTTGTATATAGGACAATAAAATATGCTAGATATTTCTAGGAACCCACAATGATAACTAGGTCATCAACAATCCATTCAGGCTTAAATGTTGACTTACCAACCATTTGTAGGATTGTGGGTGTTGGATGGAGAGTTTTAGTAAGTTTTAGTTGTTACATGGTCTCCATGGTCATCACATTGATGTCAACACCCAAGCCAACTAAAGTAATGGAGATGGGTTATCCATGGATGATAAAATTGACTATAGGAATTCTAGGATCAAAGTATTTTATGGGAACTATGTTTCCTAACATAATATCCACTAGTTGGCCAATAAATTGGACTATTTGAGGATCCATCTTCTTTCTTCCTAGTTTTTTCAAACATAACTCTCTAATAAGCTTATTATAGATAGTAACTTCTTTTATTTCTTAAAAGAGTGGAATTTATATACACACATTATTGATTTATCATAGGATATCAAATTTGGGTTCTAGTTCAGGATGTGATATGTTTAATCTCTAGGGAAAAGGAGGATTTTCATATTATTTTTGGTTTTCTAGTAGACTTGGATTAGGATTAGCCACGAGTGGTTATGGATTAGTATGGAGTGGATTAGGTTCTTCAAAATGTTTTATGATTAGGTAATGTGGTTTTTGTAATAATTCCTAAGGTGTATGTTGGATATTGCATTATTTTAGTGGATTATGTTGGTTAAACCAACATATTGGTAGGGTTAAGGATAGGCTTGATGGGTAATTATGTGGTTCTAACAAGTTATTGAGTGGTTAACATTAAGGACTACTATTGTGGTTCATGCCATGGATTAGAGGGAAAGATCCATTACTAGTTTTGGAATTACATAGGTTGAGGTTGTTGTCCATTCTATTACATCCATAATTGATTCTGAGGTAGTTGTTAATTTATTTGGGGCCAATTTTGGTTGGGAACATTCATCCAAGAACCATATTGAGAATTATTTGAGAATTGATAATTTTCAAATATAGAGTTTAATGGAATAACCAATCTTTGCAACCATGGTTTCTATTGAGCCATATAACCATTTGTTCATGGTTGATTTGGAATATTTTTTACATGGAACCATTAGTTCATTGAATGATAGTATATAAACATCAATATAAGACATTAAGTCCAGTACCTCTAAACAATCATCTATAATTTCTTTTAGTAATATTAGTTTGATAGATTCTTTGTCTATTATAGTCTGCTTGGATTTTTGTAAGATAAACATAAATATTTTCATATATTCCAATGATTCATTTTCAGCTTATATTATTTTGAATATGTCATCTCTCTTGTAGTTTTTGCCTCTACAATAGTCTTAATATTTTATGAGAAACCTATCCACTTCTTCCCAAGTAGAAATGGCATCCTTTCCAAGTCCCATCAACTAACTAAGTGATGCATATTTAAGTATTACTAGAAACAACTTGAGTTTAGGAGAATCTTAATTATGATCATTTCTATGGCATAATATGTCAAACTCAAGAATAAATGTGTTTGGATCCTCAGATAATTTTAACCTAAAATTAGGGAGGGAAAAGTGAAGAATATTATTCATTGGTGGATTTCCTTCAAGAGTAATTATAGGAAATTCAAAGGTAGAGGACTCATTGGAAATTTTCTCTTCCTAAAGATCCTCCATGAATACTCTTTATGTTAGTAGACTAAAAGTTTTTGCCACCCACTTCTCAAAATTCCTATCAATTCTTCTATTTCCTGGGGTGTATAAGATAGAAACTTTATTTTTTTCTTAGGAATATATGTATTTTTATACAATGGGGATGATGAAAATGTTTTAAAATATTTATCTTCTATCTCAGTAAATAATATTTCTAAATTAGAAGATTATATTGGCTTGGTATTCCTTCTAAGAAAAAGAATAACCTTGAGTTCCTCCTTAGCAATAAATTTGGGTGATAAAGGGAAGTGGAATTTAGATTCATAAGTATGAGATGATAAGGTGAGTATTATAAAGGGTGGTACATATGGACCTCTTTTAATGGTATGAACCTATTCAAAGTCTCCACCCTATGCTACTAAACCAACCAAAATTCCTCCTTTTCTACTTGTACTATTGACAACTATGAGTGATCTTCAAGAATTTATTCATGCTCCTTAGATGTTGCAAGATAAATTTTTGATATTGCATAAATAATTGAGGATTTAGGTATAAATGTTCCTATATACTCCCCTTCTCTTTGCATGTACATTAACCACTTTTTCTCTCTCTTTTTTAAAATGTTTTCCCACCCTACCTGTACAAGGTTAGTAATATGGGGTTTTTTGAAAACATTTGGCTATATGATAACAAAAATTAGTTCCTTCCACTAAAGTCATCATTCATGTGAATCTTGTAATTATACTTTAAGACAAACAAATCTATTTGAATCTTCAATCAAATCTTTATTATGCTCCATGAAAGTTGTTATAGTTTCTATGAGTCAGTTGAATTATGAATAAAATTTTGTTTGTCTATAACTTTAGTCATATAGTAACTATATGACATGTTTTCATGGTGAAATATATTTGCTATAGGATGGTCCATGTTATATACCTATTGCTTTAGAACATATTTATAACACATTATAGATAAAATCATCCTATAGTAAAAGATATATTATACTTGATTCCAAGAAAAACTTATAACTATTCAAATATTATGATAACATAATGCTATTTGAAAAATATGGTTTTATGAGGATAAAAACTTAGGGGAATGTAATTCAGAAGCATGAAAAATAATAAGGATGAGCATGGTAGATGAGGACAAAATCATGACAATTCTGGGGCTTATCAGTAAGGATAAAAGTGATGCCAGATGAATGACAAGTGGAAATATCTTGATATGCTTGATGATGCTAGTATATAATGAGCCCAACTTTGATGACCAAATGAAGAATAAGATGATGAATAGTTGATTATTGGATTGTGTTTCAATGACTATGAAAAATCAAACATGAAGATGAATATTGAGTTGACTATAGAACTTCTAGCTAAAATGGCCAAGATGTGGATCTCGGAGTTGATCAAGACATAACCTATCAAGGATTGCATTGAATATCTTGGGAGATAATAAAAATAATAAGGATGACATGAAGTAGTCCATGAGATAAGCTTTGGCAAAGATCTGGGTTTATAAAATGACCAAAATTGAGAAGGTTATTCACAAACCCATGGTAAAATTGACCCAGAGGACAAGGATATTCGTAGATTCATCAAGATAATTGAATACATCTATTTATATAATTATAATAACCTATTCTTCTAATATTTTTTGGTAATTAACATTTTAAATAAATCAATCATTAGGATTGTATTACAATGAGGTGTCCCTTCAAGTTTGGATAGATAATTATGATGGTGAAAATGGTGCATATGGAAGATAATATGTTGTCATGTGGATAAGCATAAGAGATTGGGAGTGGAAACAGATGAACTAACTAATCCTTCATTGGTATTAATCCTATATGATGTAGTTATTCATATTAGGATGCTAATCCATTAATTAAATAAATAAAATACCATAGAGTACATATTGATCATTAAAGTTTGGAGTGTATTTGATCTTAGATCCACTTTCATTTAGAAATCCATATCTTAAATTATGCCATTACTATATCATTATTCTTTACTTATATGTTATCATCAAATAATAAGATCTAATCTATTATTAATTTAATGTTTGTATCAAGAGTATTTAATATTAGATATCCATCATAGTCAATTAACTAATTAACATTATCTATAAAAGTAGCATCATTTGATATTTTAATGGTCTGAGCACTAATAAATTATTGATATTGAGATACCATTTCACCTACCTTTCCTCCTTGTTTTATGTTGGTTGTTTGTCAAAGATATTAATTTTAGAAATTATCTATGCAAAGATGTTTTTTGGTGTTATTTGTGTGCAGGTGGATATACAATTAGACTATGCAAAAACTAGTTTAATTGGATTTGATATCTCATTCTAATTATATTGAGGATTACATAGGTCATGGTGTGAAAATATCTATATAATTATTTTATGTTTTTATATTTAATGGATTTATATAATTCATGTTCATATAATTTTCCTTTGAGTCTTACTCATTGCAGTGTTCTAGTTTATGCAGTAGCTATAATTGATGCCTAATGATTTGATTATAGCCATAATAATCTAATTTATAATAATTATAATACATGTATTAGTTAAGGTATTTACATATTTTTTCCCTACACACGCACACTCTCTCTCTCTCCCTTTCATATTTTTTAACTAAGTGTGTCATACCCATTACATTGTAAATAACCCATTTATGAAGGAACCAATAGTGACAGTTTGACAAACTTGGAGAAAACCATCTAAAACCCTAGTGAAAATAGTCACAACTTGCCTATGCTATATCATGTGTATTCCCTTGGCCCTTGGATCATCATTAGGTCCTAAAAATATGGGGACTTTTTGTTCCATGTGTTATAAGTTTCTATTGTCGACTCATATAGTTAATTGAATACTTGACTTTGAGTGGGTCACAATTTTAGGCTAAAAATATGTCTTATAAAATTTATTTCTATAACCATGAGATATATATTATTTATTTAATTTATGATAAATTCTTAGGGTACACCGCTAAAACATTTTGCAATGTGTTGTGCCTCTTTATTTCAAGTTACTCTAAATTTTACAAAAAATGCTTCATGAGAATTTATCCTTAAATTATATTTTTGTGAACTTATATTACAACAATTATTTTGATTTTTACCCTTATGACTATTTTAAATTTTAGTATTTCTATTATTCACTTCCATGTTTGTTACTACCTTGTATTCATCCATATATTATCATAGACCAATGGGTGTAAATTTTAGAGGAGATAAATACTCATCTATGTTCTATGGGATGTCGTTATCATTATCATCACTACAATATTATTATATGAAAGACTATATTAGATCTTATGAATTGAGTACTAATTAAATATATGGTATCTTCTCTTTTTATGTTCTTTATTGTGTTTTAATGGATTGATTCATGTAGGTTTGGCTCTTTTCCATTAGTTTGATTGAATCACCAGTTTATTATGTATGTATCTACTCCAATGGTATGATCTATGATGGAGGTAATTTAATAGACTAAAATCATCATATTATGGATTATATCTAAATATTCATTATACTAATTGTAGACACTCAAAATTTGACTATTTTTTATATCGAAAACACCTTGGACCCTTAACTAACCTTTGGAACTAGTTAAACCCCCTAGTGGATTTATCCCCCTTTTAAACTTGCTAAGCTAACATTTTAATTCACCTCTTTTTAACTAATTTTTTACCATTTTACTTTGACCCTCAACACCAATGGTTAGCCTAACCATCAATATTCAGGTCACCAGCCTGTTTTAAAGTAATGTCCAGCTGTGTGTGAGATAAGCTTTTCACCCAACTTAGTAACTTTATATTTGGTGATAAAATTTAGCTTTGTTACATGACACATAGAATATTTATCCACTTATCTAATTATCAACTTTACCTTGATAAAATTATAAACTTATTTCACTCCATTTAGAAACTTCTTCCTATAAAAGAAGAGCTATAGGAAGGAGAGTATATTAAAAAAAAATCCCATAACCACATGCTTCCAAAATCCTCTAACAGGTATCCAATAACCCAAAATTCTACCCAAGTCCTTTTTGAATTCTGGAGTACTCTTACATCGATAGAATTCCTCTAGGTTATTTTTAACCATCTCTTTATATAAATAAAAGTAGGTAATTTCTATTTGTTTTTAATTCATTTTATTATTTTTCTTAGTTTCTTACCTTAACCAATATCTCATCAGACCAATCTTCTAGCTTTCAATCTCTCACCAGATCCACATTTAGGCCTTTATCAAACCTAATCAGATCTCAACCTATCCACCATTCCCTTTTCAACTCCACTTCAATATCCTACTAAAACACATAGGTTATTTCTTACAATCATCACTAGTTACAGAAACCACTATCGATCATCCAACCATCACCTATCACCCTGACTACTATTAGTTCACTATGTAACCCAAACCAACAAAATAAAAAACTAGAACACAACCAAAATTCTATCTTTTGTGTCCCTATCACCTAATATACTATAAACATAATTAGATCCCCTAACTACCTCAACATAAGCATTGATCAATTTTTTTCTATAATTAGTTATTTTATTTGAACAAGCATTTTACCTTTCTTGTATGAAATAGCATTTAACTTTATGTTATTATATGCAAGTCTCATTTATTTTATTTATACCAAAAAATTTATTAGAAAGGGGATTGATAGCCATCCAAAGTAATTCATCACTTTCTTGGATCTAGCATATGCTAGGTAATCCCCCATCTTATTATTTGATCAACAAGTTTATTTTAGTGCTTTCTTATCTAAAAGTATTCGTACCTAGCCAAAGAAGAGTTCCCACTTCATCTGGATAAATGTACACACACTTTTAAAAAGGTAGCCTTACACACCCTTTTCTTGTAGTTTTACTTCTAATTTCATAAACTAAGACAAGAGGAGAAAATTTGAGTAATTTTTTTTGGCATGCTCAGTGGGACCCACCACCTTTCTTTTCTTAGTTAACATTGTATGCTTTCTCTCTATCTCTATTATTTGCTCATCCAAAGAAATCTAAAATTTTTCATTTTGGATTTAAAAAAACCTTATATCCATTGGTTTTTTGCTAGTTTGGTTCACCTAGTAACTAAAAAAGGCATGTAATCTATCATATCTTCAATTTTATATCACACATAAAACCTAAACCACATAATCGATCAACACACCATAACATACTTGAGATACGGCCTAACTGGGATTTCACCACCCAGTGGTAAACCTTACCCTACTTGGAAATCCCACTTGGATTTCATCACCAAGGGGATATCCCACTCCAATCTCTGGTAGATTATAATCCCTAGATAAATGGTATATCTTGGCTAAGTAACCCAACCTAGCTTCAGGATCATGAAGCGTAGGAAGCAAGCCCCCAGTACTAGGCCATATACCTACTCTAGTATAAATTCTCTTGAGATCCTAAACATTACCCAAAAATATCCTTATATTTCCTATCTAGCACCCAATTTTTAATCTAAACTACCCTCACACATTTTTAACTAAGGCATAAGCCAACACGAGATAAAAGTTATCGTAGGAGCTAATACAGTTATTGTATGCATTGCTTTTTGGACTTTTTTCTTATTTTCTCTTTTTTTGAATTATGATGAATCAAACTTATACCATCAACCTTCCATAATTTTTACCTCATGTAACCTCATATTCATTACCTTGTTCAAATGGATAGCCCTTCTATAACATTTTATAGAGATCCTAGCTTTTCTAGAATCTCAAACCACAACCCTCTTGCATCTAAGAATTACTTGGAATATTGAGATAGATATGTTCCCTAAATTACCTATAATCAACCTAAATCTACCTATTACCCATCAAACATCAACCATAATCAACCCCCAAACTATGAACTACCACCTAAATTAGTTACAATGTTAATGGACCAGATAAGCAAAGTAGAGTTATTTGTATTTCATACCCATGACCAATCAACCCTTACCTAAAACCAATAAAATTTCAACTTCAACCAACCAAAAATCTATCAACAACCCTTTAACCATTAACTTACTCAACCAATAACCTATCAACATCTACCACATCCATCACCCCAACCTTGTCAAAACTTGAGCCATCTACCCCTTCCATTATGTCAATTACCTCAACCCACTTTATCAACCCAAAAAAATTTATCAACCTTAACCAAAATAATAAATCAATAAAATTATCCAACTATAAATATATCAACCAACCATTATCAACCTACCTTATCCACTTTACCTAATCAAACAATCTTATCAACCTCACACAACCCATCAAATCAACCTATTCAACCAACCTTACCAAATCAAACTATTAACCACCAATAAATTTTTTTGAACCAACCTATTTTATCAAATCAAACCAAAAAATATCAACCCAACCCTTATCAACTAATCTTACCCAACTATCAACCAAACTTAATCAATCTAACCTATTCAAATTAACTACCTTATCAACTTTATGTACCTTATCACCCTTATCAACCTTATCAAAACCAACCAACAACTACCAACCAAACCTACCTAACCTATCAAACCTATCATATCCATAAAACTAACAATCCTCATCAAATCTACCATTTAGATTAGAAAATCAAGATCTATTGGTGCACCCTCTTCCTAGGTAGTACACCCCATTAGGGGAATCACATGACTCAATCCTTGATAAATTCTTAGAGGTTTCTATCATTAACCTTCCTCCAATCAAACCAATCAACAATTATCTTCCAAAACCAATTTGGTTCATAGAAGATGAATTTTATGCCTATCATCACACCAAAAAACATGGGATAGATAGATGTGGCTCTTTTAAGATTCTCATCGAAAACCTTATCAATCACAAGGAGGTTTCAAAGGAAATTCTCTATGTTCTTTCCAACCTAGCATTAAATATCATGAAAAAATAAATAATGGAACCTATTTCTTCACTCATTGTGATCCAGACAACAATTTAGATGACAATTCGGGTGATGGGTCCACCCCAATTGATGGCAAAACTTTTAGGAGCCATAACTTTTGCACCATAGCTCCAATTGACTAACCATTTAAACCATTGGAAATATAATAATGAGGTGAAATTCATGAGATTAAATTGAGCTCGATTCCATCTCACAACTTTCCCATCATTATTATCTTTCTAATGGTTCAAATAGTGAGTCAATTGGAGCTATGATGCAAAAGTTATGGCTCCCGAAAGTTCTACCATCAATTGGGGTGGACCCATCACCCGAATTGTCATCTAAATTGTTGTCTAGATCACATTGTTTAGGAAACCATGGTCCAACCCTCAACCAAACCAATTTTTACCCAAGTAGAACCTTGTCAACTTTCCTTAGATACTACATTCAAGGAACCAACCCACTAATTGTTTCCACTTACCCATGTGGAACCAACCCACCAATTTTTTGCACTCAATCATGTGGAACCAACCAACCTACCTTTTCCACTTACCAATTGTACGAAACCTATTAACCCAACCTTAATGACTATCAACCAAAACAAACCTTTTATTATCACAACCTTACCTATATCCATTCACCCAACCTTACCTTATCTACAAAACCAAAAAATCAAACCAACCCAACTAACAAACCAACTCAACCATTTATCTTACATCTCTCAACTAGTCAAACCAACCTCTACACCTCACCAATCAACCATATTCAACCTACCTTTCCACTGTACCATAAACAACCTACCTAATAACCCAAACCAAAACCTACCCTTCAAACCTATCAAACCTACACTATCCTACCTAAAGCAAACCCATCTACCTTTTCCTAGCCTTGGTACACTAGAGGAAATCCCACCAGAACCACCACCTATGAACTTGAGCTACTAACCACTAAATAATAACAACTAAAAACCCTTGGGGAGGTGGGTGAAGTCATCTTCACCCCTCATAAAACCTTCTTACTAACCATCACCTCACCTCAAGATCATTTTCTCCTCTTCTAACCATCCATGGAAAAAGCAAACTAGGGGAGATTCTAATCCATAAGGCTTTGACCATTTAGAAACCCAACTAACCTTATCAAATATACCCAAGCAATCAATCCCACTTAACCCAAACCAACCAACCAACCTTGAACTGTTGGTAATTACCTTTCTCCTTCACCCAACCAAAAATATTGGAGAATCACCTTCTCCCCCCAACCAAACCTATTTGGAGATTACCCTTCTCTGCTAACCTATCCATTAGAGATTACCCTTCTCCACCAACCAACCAACCAATTAAATAACTTTAACCTTAGCCATTCTTGACTACCTTTTACACATTTCTTTTTTTTAACCATCTTCTTCTAGCCAACTATCACCTAACCAACCTCACCTTTTTGTCAACCCATATCCTTTTACCATCTACCCTAGAGTTTCAAGGTAACTGGGGGACATCTACTTTTCTAATTGACATTAACCATCCACATAAGCATGGATCTGGGGCATATAAATCTAGAACCTCTTAAATGCTTTTGCGCTCATGTCTATTCCTTGGTTAAATAAAGTTGCTTGTCATTTTGTGTCTAACTTAAGCTTGTCCCTTTTTTTCAATCACCTTCATCTTCTTATCTTTAAGGATAACTGATTAAAAATAGGATCATGTGATTATCTATTAGAAAATTTGCCTAATCATAAGCATGGATATCATAGCTCTACCCATGGCATGATCCTCATGGATACTTTTCATCTATAATCAAATGAAATTTCATGGTCATTTTCACATAAAACCACCTCTTCCACCCATCATCATCCTTCTTATGCCATGGCTTTTCCTACATAAAGGAAAACCTTAGTCCTATATTGATAGTCCATGTATAATCAAGTATATAAACATTTGGTATACCATAATATCACTTGGGTCAACATCTTTAGTATGCTGACTGCTCCCTTGAAAGGCAACTACTCAAAATAATAAAAAGTGCTTGAACTTAAAATAAGTTGCTCCCTTGAAGGACAACTATCAAATATGAATAAACCCAAACATAGATCACTCCCTCAAAGGATGGATAATTTAACTTTGTCAAAATAAATCATTTTAATCTTCCCACATTGATCATCTTCACCAGCATATCAAAATAAGTAATATTAGACCATATATCAAAAAAAATAATAATAACAAAAAAAATCTATCCCAAGAAAATTGCAATCAATTTTCATCAGTAGACTTCCCACATCAATCAATCTACACATAGCATATGACATGGAATTATTTATCATGGTTCTTAGGTCACCTACAAAAGGGTAAGTCCATCCCCACAAGAAGGCTACCATACCTATCACCTACTACCTATCATCCATTTTCCCTTTTATCCTTTATAGATCAAGGGGTATTGAGCTTACTTGACACCATGCGATCAAGTTACCTTTTTTAACCATCAAACTAACAATAAAACAAAAGCATGAAAAGGGTTTTATGTTCATAAACCCACCCATCTTTCCATCATGTTCTTTTTCAATTAGATTATTTATCCTCCCCCTTATACCTTCATTATCACTTGGGAAGACATGTATTCTCCCTTTGGCATCATTGAAATCAAATCATCACCTAATCAACCAATCAACCCAAATCAAATTTAACACAAAAATCCTATAATACTAACCTTATTTACCTTATGCAAATAAACCAATTACTACCACCCAAACTAGCAACTACCAATCACATTCACTGAACCCATCTAATCAAGTTAACATATCAAATAAACTAACTAATGCAACAACTTGACCTTTTACATTTGGGAGTCACCTTCTCCTTAAATCTTGAAGGTTACCTTTCTCCATAATCCTAGCCAACTAAAACCAAACCAATCCTAAAATTTGGATGATACTTTTCTCCAATCAAACCCATCAAATACTAAATTGAATGAACTACATCTAGACTAAAGTTCATTTTGGATCCACCATCCATAGGACTATTTAGGCAATGTCCTCTTTCCTAGCACATCAATAGTTAGCTCAGCCATCCCTTACCTAATTAAATTAACCTAGGGAGAGGTTTCTTCCTCATTTTAAGCCATTAAAACCACCCACTTACCCTAACCATTAAACCATTTGGGATTACCTTCCCCCACAAATAATCAACTTGACTAAACCAACCCCACCCTTTTGAAGATTGCTCTTCTCCTACCTTTACCAACCCTTTGACCATCATCCTACATAACTAGTAACCCATCAATGCCAACTTAACAATTATTTTTACCAATCAAAACTTGAACCTATCCACCCCCATTAACCATTAGGTTATCCACCCCCAACCAACATCCTAACCTACCTTGTCAACTTTACCCAACTAACCTAATTTGTCAACTTAACTAACCTTATCAACCTTATCTACCTTATCAAATCAATAACCATCACCAAAACCTATCGATATACCAACTCCAACCTATCAAACCTATCAACCAATAATAACCAGAAAAATTTACCTACCTTACCCAACTTATACAATCAATCCATCTTATCAACTTCACCCAACCTACCAAATCAACCTATTCAACTAACCTTACCAAATCAAACCCTTACCTACTAATAAAACTTCTTAAATTTTACCTACCATGATTAAAACACCTATCTAGCCAAGAACTTATCAATAAATCTTATCCATTCAACCTAACCTATCAAATCTAACTTTACCTATTTTATCAACTTTATCAACCCAAACCAAACCAAGTGGTATACCCAAGTGGGGAAACCCATTTGGACATCCACCAACCTATTTGGGAGTCACCCTCTCCCTAAAACTATGGAGCTTACCCTTCTCTACCAACCTCTTTGGGATTCACCTTCTCCCTTATTTTTTGGATATTACCCTTCTCCACCAAACTACCCAACTATTCAACCATGTCCACCTTGACATTGGCCATTATTGACCTAAACTATTCACATAATTTGTAATGACCTTGTCTTAGTCCTTTTGACCATATACACCAATTTTACCATGTTAAACATTTAAAATTACACCACATCATGAAAAACTAGGCCATTTGTGTTTTTTTAAATAACTCCCTATTGTGGATACCTAGATAAATATTTACCCTATCTAGGAGACTTGATAAGACTAACTTGATCAGTTATGACCAACTCTAGGGACTACTTACCTTGTCATTTATCCTAGAACCCGAACTTATTTTTACCAACATGGTAATCTTAGTCTTAGCATGATATTGGATATCACACTTAGTTATATTTTATGTGCATGTTTACATCTCAAATTCCCAACCTCACCTTTTTGTCACCCACCTCATGATTTATCATCTACTATTTACCAAACCCTAACCCAATTCAAATTTTAACTCATTAATTCCTAGTTTGAGGGGGAATACCTCCTCCTATTCTCAAGTCAATTAGACATTTTGAAGATTACCTTTCTCCATAAACCTTCACCTAAACTAAACTATGTGATTCTTCAATTTGGGGGATTCCAGTTGAGTATCACTACCTTACCCTCAGAGCACACGTATTCTCTACAACCCACCCATGAACCATTGAATAAATACATTTGGGCTAAATTTATTTTTAGATATTATGTCCATGGAACTATGTAGGCAAAATTCACTTACCTAGAGAATTTAGAGTTACCTCGACCATCACCCTTCACCTTTAACCTTACCTAGCTTCTATTTTTGTTTTGTAGCTTATCAAACTAAAGCTACATAACAAAATGGGGAAAATGTAGACAATAAAAAATTAACCATTTTTAATGTCAAAAATACCTTGGACCATTAACCAACCTTTGGAACTAGTTAAACCCCCTAGTGGACTTAGCCCCCTTTTCAAATTGCTAACCTAACATTTTAATTCACCTCTTTTTAACCAATTCTTGACCATTTTCCTTCAGACCCTCGATCACTAATGGTTAGCCTAACCATCGATGATTAGACTAACTATTAATGGTCAGGTCACCATCCTATTTTAAATTAATGTTTAGCTATGTGAGATATTATTAACTTTCCATTTGATGATAAAAATTATCTTTGTTGCACCCAACTTAGCATCTTTGTCCACCTATCTAATTAAGAACTTTCCCTTGATCAAATTAGAAACTTAATTAATTCTATTTATCAACTTATTCATATAAAATAAGAGCTAAAAGAAGTAGATAATATGAAAAAAATCCCATAACCACATGCTACCAAAATCCTCTTATAGGCATCCAATAACTCAAAACTCTGCCCAAATCATTTTTGAATGCTAGACTACTGTTACACTAGTAGAATTCCTCTAGGTATTTTTTACCATATCTTTATCTCACTGAAAATAGGTAATTTCTATTTGTTTTCAATTTATTATATTATTTTTCTTAGTTTATCACCTTGACCAAAATCTCATTAGACCAATCTTCCATCTTTTAACCTCTCACCAAATCCACATTTAGGCCTTTACTAGACCTAATCAAATCTTAGCCCATCCACCATTTCCTTTTCAAATCCACTTCAATATCTTACAAGAACACATAGGAAATTATTTTTAGTTCCTGTAATCATCATCAGTTATAGCAACCACCACCAGTCATCCAACTATCATGGGTTAGGCCAACCATCATCGGTCACCTTGACCACCACCAGTTCACTATGTGACCCAAACCATCCAAATCAACAACCAGACCACAACCAAAATTTTATCTTCTATGTCCTTATCACCTGGTGGATTAGAAACATAATTAGATCCCCCCAACTACCTTAACATAAGCATTGACCAACATTTTGATATAATTAGTTATTTTATTTGAATAAGCATTTTACCTTTATTTTATGAAATAACATTTACCTTTATGTTATTATATTCAAGTTTCATTTCTTTTATTTATACCAAACCTTTTATCAGAAAGGTGATTGATATCTATCCAAAATAAGCCATCACTTTCTTAGATCTAGCATATGCTAGGAAATCCCCCCATCTTATTGTCTAATCAACAAGTTTCTTTTAATACTTTCTTATCTACAAGTATTTTTCCCTACCCAAAGAATATTTACACTTCATTTGGATCAATGCATGTGCACTTTCAACTAGGTACCTTTACACACCCCTTTCTTGTAGTTTTACTTATAATTTTATAAACTAAGAAATGAGGAGAAAATTTGAGTAAAACACTAATTTTTAATATTTTAAACATTGGTTCTCTTTAGGACATTTGTAAAAACATTAATTATAATAAACTCGATGCATAGGTGAAAATTATATGGTACAACTTCCATTGGACATATCCATGGTCCACTTAAAATTAGTTTATAATGTAAGTGATTACGCATCATGTAAAGTATAGTAAATAATATCTTGGTGGCTATTATGATATCCAAATTAATTGATCCTAACTCTTTGCATAGAAAATTATCAAAGCCTCTAATGTTATTATATGATTTATAGATATAGTCCATATTGACACCCAATGGTTTAACAAATTTTATGTCACCTATATTAATTTCTAATCCATTACCTATAAAGACACATTTGATTCCTATATATATTTTATTTTGACTTAAAAAACAAAGGGAGATGTTTACTTATAGTTTACTAAGTAGGTATGCCATCCTTTTCAAAAGAGATGATATATTCACTATTATTTAATGCATTAAGCATATATTCAAAATAGGCCAATTTTATGTCATTTAGTATATCTATGTCACACAATGTAGAATATCGGATATCCTTGTAGATAATTAATCTATCTAATAACTCTAAGATGGAAATTTTATCTTGTATATTCTTAAGTTTATTAATGATAACACACCCTTTAGTTGAATTAATTTTCAAGGTGGGAAATGAACGGAGATTAGGGAGAACATTATAACTACCTCCACTCTACCACACATGATGGGGCATCTTACCTCTTATGGTTCTAATAGCATGGATTGTGTAATCTAATATAATCCATAGGTGAATAATGGGATTGGGATAGTAGTTAAAATTACCTTGAGGACTAATGGGATGAGGAATAAAAGGAGTTATATGTATACCATTTAACATCTGGTACTAATTAAAAATATCACCAATTAGATATTAATATAACAATAAATACTAAGGAGAGCTAAATATTCTTCATTTTTTATTTTAGGATTAGTTTTATTTCACATGAATTTGACCCATTTCATTATGTGGTTATAAAATATGTTACATATTTTAGAAAAACAACATGTAATTATAACTATCATAGCTTTAATTATAAATTATAAAATCTATATATCCATTATAAAAATGATGTGTTTCTATAGGAGAAATCAAAAATCATATATGAACCAAAAATTTAAAACCCTAAGAAGGTATTATTGATATTTTGGCCTTCTAGGCCAGAATATCAACACCTACCACTCAAAACTTGGCCATTGTATTAGTTTTCTTCTCAAAAATGGTCTTGAAATCATTATTTGTAGTCACGAGATGAGGATATATATGTCTTAGGGTCCATATGAGGTCTAATTATCCCTTACCAAAGTATATGTGTGGATATTTTCCAATTAAGAATGTGGTTAATGGGGGATTTAAGAGGTATAATTAGCTTTCAAAGTTATAAATACACTCAAGGGGGTTTTTGAGTGCATGGGAGGTGTGAAAAGGTTATAATACCATATCATTTCAATCATTCAAGTGAATTTTGTTGAAAATGTCCCATTTTAATGAATCATAAGGTCTCATATCCCCAAAATACAACCCACCACCTCCATTAATCCATAAAAAATGGGGTCAATTTCATTACATGACTTATTTCCCCCATATATTGCATTTCACATTCTTCATTTCCTCTTTGAACATATAAAAGTGCCTTTAATAACCTAAAACCATCATATTTCAATCTAAATCATGAAATTTTATTAGTTTTTTAATCTTTTTATAGGGTTTTTATAAAGATATGGAGCCTCATTCATAGTTGAATACCATTAATCTCAAACAAAATTTCAAGAAAACCTTCAAAAATTAAGATTCCCATGTGAAAAGGCAAGGTTATAGAGGTTTTATTCAAGTGTATATAATTGTATGGACAAGTATATATTAGGTCAGAATGATCGAAGGTCATACACATATTGATCAACACATTTCATGTCTTAGAAAATAGATTCATCTTGAGAATAATCTAAACAAAAGCAAATCTAAAAAATTACTCATTTATAAGACAAGAGTGTCTACTTTCTAGGACATGGACAAATAATTAAAGAGATGTATGACATATTATAGACATTAGAGAAGTAGAAGAGGGTCCTAAATAACATATTCTAACTAAAAGAGAAAATAAATAACTAGTCAGCTCTATGAAAAATTACTTAGGGGTAGAACTAGAATTCAAAAATAATCAAATGGAGTATAATGTTGATTGGGATCTTCCTTCTGTAGTTTCATGGAATAAAGTGATTAATAGGGGATGTGAAAATATATATTATGCACCATTTATATGCCTTAAGTTTTAATTAAAAGCCTCAAAATATGTACAACTTTCCAAAACTCTATTGGTTGCTTTAAAACCCTCCTAAAACCCCTATATTGTGAACTTGTTTTATGATTCTTTTTGGTCTATTGTAATGAAATTCAAGAGAAATAAAGGATAAAATTTAGTTTTTAGGTTCTATGAGCATTATCTAAAGGGTTTAAAACCTTAATAACCATCCTCTAGGGTTATATATGCATATAATTAAAAGGTTGTAACTCAAAGTGACAATAGGTTTCAACATGCCTGGTGGGACTGATACTCAAAGCACTCAAAATATTTTTTGAGGAAGGTGTTGTTATTATCAAGTTTTAGTGTTTAGACATACATATTCAACATCTATATACTCCAAAAGGATTACAAGGATCCTAGTTTTAGGTTAGTTCCTCATATTTCATTCCAAAAGTAATAACTACGTCAACATTAAGAGGTAAAAGTCCTGATTTTATTAAATTAACCTTTAATCCAATAAGGAGAAAGAGATAACCTAAGACTTATCCATATCCTAGACCTTTAATTCCAATCAACATAAATCATTACCCTTTCAAACCTTTTATATGGCTGTTAAAAATCAAGTATTTATTCATTTTAATGGAGGGAATCCATTAAAAGTTACTCAACATGATGACATATCCACATTTTCCCTCAAAAGTGTTCACTTTTTCACTGGAGAGGACACAAATACACCTATTGAGAATACAAATGTTGTGATAAACATTTTATTAAAACATCATATTGTCTAAGAAAATGTGGCCATAAAATTATTAGTTACCTCCTTCAAGGGCAAGGCACTGCAATGGTATATAGGGTTGAGGCTAAATTCTATTATCGCATGGGATGAGATTTGAGAGGATTTGTTTAATAAATTTTAGGGAAAATAAAATAATCTATCCCTGGTTGATAAATTGGCAATGCTAAAAAGGGCACCACAAGTATACATGTATGATTTCAAATTTAGATTTAAAAGGACATGAGATAGAATCCCATAGTTGGTAAGGCTTACACTTGAATATGGTTTTGTATGCTATCTTAGAGAATTAAATAGTGACATTTTAGTTATGATACAATCTATGGGTGTTAGAACAGTTCCATATTCCTATGAATTAGCAATTAAATCTGAGAATAGCCTCATATAGGATGTAAAAATAGCACTATGGCCTCCTATGCCAATATTTTAATAATTTCAACCTACACCACCAACCCAGCCAAATTTGGATCCTATTTTTGTACCTACAAGTTAGCATATCATCTAAACACCATCCCCTTCTAGTGAGCTTCATGAGGTGAAGAGTCTACTCTAGAATTTTTTAAATGATTTGGTTGCCTTGAAGAGGTAATAGGTGCTGAAAAATAGACCTTATTAGCTTTAAAAATTAATGTTTTATACCTAATAAGTGTCCCTTCCATGGAAATTCTCAAGCACAATGTGATATTAGTCATGTTAGGCCATATCAAAGCCATAATCCCAATTATAATAGTACCTATTAAATAATTTTTCTTGATGAAAATAACCTTCTCCAAAATTATGAGTGGTGCTTTCCCTTTAACCAACCACATAATAATAAAAATTTTACTAATGGAGTAATAAGTTAGGAAATAATGGTTCAAAGTCTAGCATCTTCTCAATTTATACCTAATTAATCTACTCCACAAATGGAATATCAAGAGTATGAATCACCTTGAGCATAAAATGAATCCTCTTTGATCAATTAGTAATAAGGTGAGCTCTATGGAATAAATTAGAATGAGTCATGATACTAAGAAATCAATGTAGTGGCTCATAATTTAAGGTCCAAGAAGAGAGTAATGAATGACCAACCATATTCCCTAGCTTGTCAAATTTATACCCCTCATGTTTTTCATTATAATACCAATGAGAATTTTTTTGGGAGTGTATCAAGTGTGATTAGGTCAAGTTATTAATAAGGAAGTTCAAATTTCAAATGGTTACTCTTCTACCCTACAACATCCTCATGAAGCAACCAAAGAAAGAGAAACAATTAGAACATCTCAATTGCAATAAAAGAAGACTTCCCCTAAGAAAATATAGTCCAAAACTAGCTCATGAAGAGTGAATTATAGTCTAAGGATCAGATTCCATCCATTCAAAAAAAGGAGATTGTTATTATCAGAGTTGTTGCCAGAATCCAGATAACGTGAGTGCAATGGAGATGTGATCACACAAGATGAACAAGTGCACACCACATAGATGTCAAAGCAATTTGAAAATAACACAATAAGAGAAATTGCACAAGACAAAATGGAGAAAACCAAACTCTGATTAACATGAGATGGCCAAGGTAAGGAATACATATAGGAGAGTACGTAAGTAACTCTTCCACAAAAGGTGGAAAAGGCACCCCAAGAATAGATAGTAACTCCTCCATGAAAGGTGGTGACAAGGTGCTAAGAATATAGAAGTAACTCCCATCAAGGGAGTTACTTATGACATTGCTATGACACCTATGACACATCTATGACAAACACCTCCACATAAGCTAGCCTATCCCACAAATGTAGGAAAACTCTAAGTATGCATAAGAAATACAATTTCCCTAATTAATAAATAAGGAAAAATAAAAACCTACACTAATACCCCCCCATAAGCGTAGCTTAGGTGGGCAGTGTGGAAATATAAAATGGGTCCCGACAACTAGGCCTGATGAGGTACCCATGTACAAATGAAATCTCTCATAAGATAGAGAAAAGGAGAAAACCCATAGGAAAAAAAATTCCCCCCCAAAAAAAGAGAGACATAAAAGAAAGAAGAGGCTAGAAAGGCCCCTAAAGATGATGTTGCTATAGATGTAGACCACACCCCAAGAAGAGGTTGTAGATGAATGAACTTGCTCTCAGTGAAAGGTTTGGTGAAGATGTCTACAACTTGCTCCAAAGACTAGAAAAATATCAAGTCAATGACCTAACTATGAATAAGCTCTTGAATGAAATGCATGTAAATCTCTATGTGCTTGGTCCACTGGTGCTAAACTGGATTCCTACAAATCTGAATGGTACTTTGGTTGTCATAATAAATGATGGTGGGCTACTTGGTAGGAATGCCAAACTCAAAAAGTATCCCTTGAAGCCAAATAGCCTCAGTAGATACATTAACAACTCCCCTGTACTCTACCTCTGTGGATGATATAGCAATAGCATTCTACTTCTTGCTAGACCAACTGATAGGGCTAGAACCTTGAGAGAAACTATAACTAGAAGTGGACTTGTGAGTCTATGGATCACCAGCCCAGTCTGAATCTATATATCCAACCAAGTCAACCTCTATGCCAAATCTGTAATGAATCTCATATCTATAAGAACCTTGTATGTAATGCAAGATCCTCTTAGTTGCTTTCCAATGTAGCTCATGAGGTTCTTGCATGAATCTAGAGACATGTCCCACTATATATGATATGTCAGGCTTGGTGTGAGTCAAGTAGCTGATACTACCAAAAAGTTTTTGATACTGAGTGGCATCAACCAATGGTGAAGAATAGTTATCCTCAATCTTGACTCCTGATAGAAAGGGACTTAGAGATGGCTTGTAATCAACCATGTGAAACTGAGCCAATAAGTCAAGAGCATACTTAGGCTGTGCAAGAGAAATCCCTAAATCTGACTGTGAGATCTCGATGCCAAGGAAGTAGTGCAACAAACCCAAGTCTGTCATGTCAAATATATCTTGAAGAGAAGCCTTCACCACTACAATAGCTGATGAAGAACTCTCGGTGATCAAAATGTCATCAACATATAGAACCAAAATCAAGAGCGAATCATCCTACCACAAGAAGTAGACATTGGGATCAAAATGGCACTTAGTGAAACCTACTATGAGAAGGAAGGAATCCATCTTGGCATACCAAGCCTAAGGGGCCTATTTGAGGCCATAGATAGATTTCTTAAGTTTACATACTAAGGAAGAATCTTGAATAAATCCTGGCAACTGCTCCATGTAGATCTCCTCCTCTAGGTCTCCATGAAGAAAGGCACTCTTCACATCCATTTGATGCACATCCCAACCATGTGCTATAGTAATAGCCAAGGTGAGTCAGATAGAAGTCATCTTTGCAATGGGTGCAAAGGTCTCTAAGTAGTCAATGTCTGCCACCTGTGAGAAACCCTTGGCAACCAATCACACCTTGTACTTATCAACTAACCCATCTGCTACAAACTTGGTCTGATATATCCACCTATATTGAACCATATTTCTTCCCTTAGGAAATGAAGTTAAATCCCAAGTGTGACTTTTTATTAACGAAGAATATTCTTCCTCCATAGCATTATCCCAATCAGGTACCCCCGATGCCTCTTGAAAAGTTTGTGGATATGAAACTGAATTAAAGAAGGCACATGGATCTCTCTAAAAATCCCCCCTAGTATGTCTATCATCTATAGGATCTCCTACCCAAGTGCCAACACTCTCAAGTGTATGTCTGGCCCAAAGTGGTCTAGAAGTGGGTGAGTCAGGTGCTAACTCCTCATCCTCTGACTATCTAGAGGTGGATGACTCTGCATCACTATCCTCACTGTCTGAACTTGAAGAAGAAGAAGATGACTCTGGCTTAAGAACCTATTGTGGCTGATCTAAATTTGACAAGGAATCATCATGAAGAAGTAGATCTGATGAGGGAGAAGAAGTGTCAAGTGTTGAGTCTCTAGGACTCTCCTGAAAATGGAAACTTCTCTCGATGAACAACTCATGAGTGACTGGATCTAGAAGGTGATATCCCTTAATACCATCTAGATATCCTATAAAGATGTAAGCCTTGGACTGACATTCCATAGCTTTGAATTTCTTCTTTGGAATGCAGGCCATGGCTGGGGATCCAAAAAATATAAGGTGCTCAACATCAGTTTTCCTTTTATGCCAAGCTTCAAACGGTGTTATCCCTTTCAAAGCTTTGTGAGGAACCCTGTTTTGAATGTAGCAAGCACAATTGATAGCTTCAGCCTAGTAATATGGTGATAGGGATTTGGAGTGAATCATATAGCTACCCATCTCTTTCAAGAACCTATTCATGCATCCTACAACCCCATTCTGTGAAGGACTATAAGTGACTGTGTGTTGCAAATCAATCCCCTCTGTAGTGCAAAATTGCTCAAATATGATGCTGACCTACTCCCCTCCATTATCAATTTGAAGAACCTCGATGGATTTCTCACTCTCTTTCTCAATAAGAGCCTTGAAGTCTAGAAAATTTTCAAACACTTCAGACTTTTGTTTGAGAAAATATATCCAAATGTACCTAGAGAAATCATCAATGAAAGTGAGGATGTACTTGGCCCTTGTGAAAGATGGTTTGGGAAAGGGTCCTAATACATCACTGTGGATTAGCTTCAAAGGTTGTGAAAAACTCCAAGCTTTTCCTTTGTCAAATTTTGCTTTGGGATGCTTCCCAAGGGAGTACCCCTCACAAAGTCCTTTTGAGAATTAGACGCAAAGCAAGACAATGACCATATCATTTTTGCAAAGTTGCTTAAGGTAGCGGTAGTTAAGGTGGCCAAACCGCTAATGCCACAATTTTCTAACTCCATCTAAATGGGTCAATAATGTTATTAGAGAAGAATCTGATGCAAAATGTGAGAAGGTGTATAACCTAGCTTAGTGATCTGCCCTACCCATTGCCACTATAGTATCACTATGTAACTCCCTGATAGCCACTAAATTTGGTGAAAACTCAACTCTCATACCCCAACCAATGTGAGTGATTTGATACACTGATAGGAGATTGGTTGAAAGAGAAGGAACACTTAGAACATTGTTGAATGTTCCTCCTTCCATTTCAATTGACCCTCTCCCTACAATAGAAACTGATGTGTCATCACCCAAACTAATTGAAGTCATGCTACAAGGTTCTAAAAATGAAAACTCAACTAGTGAAGAGCCCATGTGGTGAGAAGCACCTGATTCGATGACCCATGAAGATGTACAAGCTGTTGTAGCTTCAAGGGCCTTACCCTTTTCTTTCTCTTACCCTTGCCTTTTGCCTTAGTAGAATCTTTGGTAGATGAATTCTGCTTGATGGACTTAGGAACACCTATGTTGTTCTTCTCTAGAAGATGAGTTAGGTGATCTATTTGTTTCTTCATGCATTTGTGTTCATCATGCCCTATATTTTTATAATAGGCACACTTAACCTTCTTCTTCTTCAATTTCACATTGGAGGACGAAGACTCAGTGTTGTTTATGGCAGGATTGTTGTTTTCTTTCTTCTTCTCTTCGTCCTTGTTATTTTTCCTCTTCTCCTTTATTGAAGTCTTATCCTTACCATTTCCAGCTAGCAAAGCTTGCGGTTGAGTAGACTTTAGTTGCCCATTTGAATTATCTTATCTTGCTCCCTAGTCAAGTTGGCAATGATTGAATCCAAAGAAGGCATTTTCCATGTAGTGCCAAGGGCACTTTTTGTGGCATGGAAGGTGGAGACAAAGACTGAATAGCTTGGACCTAACTTTGTGTGAATAGAAAGTATGAGTTGATCATCTTTCTTCTCTATCCCACATTCTTTCAATTGAAATCTAAGGGCCTTAAACTTAGTGAAGAAGTCCTGTAGGGTGTCAAAGTTGCTAGGACTTAGACTTATGAGTCCATTTTCGAGCTCATGGCCTCTCATCTCATCAAGCTTCCCAAATAAATTTTCTAAGGTGTCCATATGTCATTAGGAGTCTGGGAGGATTCTAGATGGAAGAGAAGTTTAGGAGACATAGTCAAGCTTAGTAATCCATAGGCTTCATCACTACGGTTGTACCACTTGACCTTTTCAGCATCAGTGTTGGGTTCTACTTCAATTCCCATGGTGATCCTATACAATCCTTTGCTTCTAAGAATGATTGAAATTTTAACTTTCCATTCATGATATTTGAAGGGTGTTAGGGGTTTAAGTTGAAAATAATCAATTTTTTTAGCTGAATTTAGGTGAAGTTGTGTTGATTGTAAGTTGTGAAATTATACAGAAAGGAGAATGAAAGTAAGTTATGAAAAGAAATCACACCCCCCCCAAAATGTTGAGCCCCCCAAAATGTTAAGCTCCCCAAAAATATGCAAGTACATGCTCAAAAGATGTCAGACTTAGCTGAAAATGTGTCTTAGAGTAATCAGTGCAAGACTAAAGCAAACAAGATGTCAGACTTAGCTGAAAATGCATCTCAGGAGACCCAAATTTTGGCACTTTATAAACTAGTGCATTTTTGAAAATTAACAAGTCTACACTGTGGAAAATTGAATTACAAACACTTTTTCAAAAAATGGCACCCAAAACTGAGCTACCATTTGCAAGATATTAAAGGTACAATTTTCCTGTAAACTAGTGTTTTTGCAAAAAAAACACTAAAACATTTTAAAAATGCCTGTTATGGGAGAGAAAGTGGCCTTCCAACCACTTGTTGGATTTATCACGAAATGAGGAATCCAAAGGAGGTTTGTGTGAGGGGGAATTAGCGTCCCGCTAACCTGGGCCTCACCCTTCATCTTCGTAGGTCGAAGATACAAGTTTTAATTCAAACCCCCAGAAATACAAAACTGTCTCAAAAATTAAATACTCAGTCAAATTGACTGATTTTTTTTTTGAAAAATCAATTTTAAACTGAAAAAAATAAAGTAAAGATAGTTTTGATGAATGCCAAATGTCCAAGGGGTGCCACATGGGATGCCAAGTAGGAAGGGCCACCAAAAAACACACTATAGATTTTATCTCAGAAAAGACAAAAAAATAAATGCAGACCTGTTGCAGGGCATATGACCTATCTAAGGCATGGCAAAAGTGGTAGAGATGAACAAAAAACAAGGGTGCAATGCTGGAGCTAACTATGGAATGGCTGAATTTGGCACAAACTTGCGTCATACAGCTTGGTCAGCTGTAAGTAAAGAGAAACAACAAAAAGTTTCTTCCAAAAAAAATGTAGACCTGGACTGTCTGAGGCACCTTGTTAGAAGGAAGGCACAAACTACTATTTTGGATGCCATACAACTGAAGGATAATAGAAAAAGTTTGGTGTGGACTAGAAGTTTGGTGCCTACCTCCTTACTCTCTACTCAACAATGGTGCCTGAGTGCATCAACATACAGAATTATCTGCAAATAGCTTGTCTACTAGTGGTATTCTGCCAAGACACCCAAATGCCAAGGACCCCAAGGAAACTAACCAAAAATGATATAGATAGAATTTTTTTATTTCAGACCAAATCTAGAATAAAAAAATAAAGAGAACTCCACTCCTCTTGATTTCAAAATAAGCTAAAAGCATAATCACACACAAGATTACCATGTTAGCTCTGATACCATATCAGATTTATTGCCAGAATCTGAATAATGCAAGTGCAATGGAGATGTGATCACACAAGATGAACAAGTGCACACCACATAGATGCCAAAGCAATTTGAAAATAATACAATAAGAGAATTGCACTAGACAAAATGGAGAAAACCAAACTCTGATTAGCATGAGATGGCCAAAGTGAAGAATACATATAGGAGAGTACGTAACTCTTCGACAAAAGGTGGACAAGGCACCCCAAGAATAGACAGTAACTCCTCCATGAAAGGTGTTGACAAGGTGCTAAGAATAGAGAAGTAACTCCCATCAAGGGAGTTACTTATGACATTTTTATGACACCTATGACACATCTATGACACACACCTCCACATAAGCTAGCCTATCCCACAAATGTAAGAAAACTCCAAGTATGCACAAGAAATACAATTTCCCTAATTAATAAATAGGGAAAAATAAAAACCTACACTAATAGTTATTGCTCCTAAAGTACATCCAAAGGTTAGTGGATTCCTTTCAACATAATTAAACAAGTGAAGAAATAAAATGTCAACATTTCTATGTGGGATGTATTATCCCTTTTAGGACATAAGAGATTGTTTCAAGAATCACTAGCCTTCATCCTCTAGTTGGAATAATAAAGGAATAATTAGTCCTTATCAACATAGATGAAAAAAACTAATCCCTACTGATGCACCTCATTTAAAAGGTGAAAAATCAAATGTAAGTGACAAGCCTCCTTTTTATCTCTTTTATCATAGGTGATTATTTGGTTGATAACTACATGATTGACTCTAGGGAAGTTGTTCTATGATGCCTAAGCTAGGTTGACAAATTAGGCTTAAAGTATGAACCATACATTAAGGGATTGATATAATTAGATGGTACAACCACCAAAATAATTGATACGATCAAAATATTGAACCTCACCTTGCATACTTATTTTGATGTATCAATAGATCAATATGTTTACATTATATACCTTCCTCATTACTTTGAATTATGCATGTCTAGCGATTTTATAGATAATATTTTGGGTTAATTATCATCAGATTGGTATCTTATGTTGTTTAAGACTAGATATGGTACTATAATAATCATTAATTCTAAACCATTTTCCAAATTTAATCTATAACCCTACATGCCCAACCTTTTCATTCTAATTTGAGAATTCTTGACTAAGAATAGGTTTCTTATATAATTAACCAACTACAATCCTTGAAGGCATACCTAATATTTTTTTTGATGAATAGGAAAACAAAAATTATGATCCTAATCTCTAGAAACTCATTTAGGAAATAAATTTAGGCACCTATATATTTCATGAAGAATATGGCATTCATTATTGGGATGATAAAGGTTTTTATATGTTTAACTCACATGACTGTGAGAAATTTTTAGGTTTAAATTATTTTTCCATACTTGAAGAGGATTCAACCATAACAAAACTTATGCTTAATCAATTAGAAAGGATCCCTAACTACTCTTTTGATGAGTGGTCAAAGGAATGTTATGGAGTTGATATATGTGATCATGTGGAAACATCAAATTCAAGGACCTATTATATGAAAGAGAAGGATACCATTACACCCAACCTAGAGGAAACTCAAGGGGATCTTTCTGATGAGTTGTGATAGAACTAAATTTTCATAATTTAGGAGTTTTAATATATAAACAAACCATCTACTGCTAAATCATAGTATGGAGACATAATATACAACAGGTCAAGACCAACCAAATATGTCAAAATACACAATCTTATTTATCTCCTTAGAGCCAATGGAGGACTTATATAAGACATGGAAGCCACACTTTAACATTATTCAATATTTAAAAGCATATATATTGATCATATAGTTTGAGGAACACCCTGAGGGTACCTATGAGATTGAAGCTAACCTTCCTACCCCTAATTAGCCTACTCTTGATAAAGTGGCTACTTTTTAGGACATGGAAAAATATATGAAGAGATGAATGACATATTAAGAAAATTAGAGAAGGATAATAATGTATTAAATTTCATATTACATGTGATACAAAAGATAAATAACCAAAAATCTATGAACAATCACTTAGGGACAAAAATAGCCTTTGATTGGGATCTTCTTTCTACATCTGCATGGCACAAGATGGTTATTTACGGATGTGAAAATGTATATTATGCACTAATTATATTCATTATGTATAAATAATAAGCTTCAAAATATGTACAAGCTTCCAAAACTCCATTGATGGCCATAAAAGCCTTCTAAAAACCCAACAACATGAGCTTTCTTTGTGATGATTTTTGATTTGTTCTAATGAAAAGAAAGAGAAACATGGGTTAAAATATAGTGTTTATGTCTCCAATCATCATCTAAAATGTTTAAAACCTTGAGAACCATCATCTAGGGTTATATATGCATACAATCAAAAGGTATCAACTCAAAGTGGCAACATCTATAATAATAAATTTAAAGTAAACCCAGGGTTTTGTGTGATCAACAAAGAGAATGAATGTTTGAAGGATTAAAATAGTAAGATAGAAATGATCACCTATAATGGGAAATCTTAAATTGAATATAAAAAATAGATGTAAATACATAAATAAGAAACCCTATGATAGTAAATGGAAACCCTAAGGGAAACTAGGGTTTAATATGTTCAGCACAAGGATCAGGGTTGCTAGTATGTTTTAACTAATTATGAATTTGGTAGTCCAAATAGACCAAAACATTGAGTCTAATCAGATTTTATTATAACACTAGAGTAAAACTAATTTATTAGAATTTACTATTTTTGGAAATGACCTAGAGATAAATTATTTAGCTTATTTAGGCTATGTGTAGGTTTTTAATAGTTTAAATTCATCACGAAGGATTTGTAGGGGCTCAGTGTTTAATTTGATTAGGAAATAGATAGTGAAAATTGCTATGATGATTCAGGTGTTGGATGGACATAATTGGTGGCTATATTTGTCTATGTTATGCTATATCAGTCTAAAATATCTACAAAAATCTATGATAATGTAGAACATTTCACCTATGTCTATAAATAGCTCATGTATATTCAATTTTACTTAAAACTTCATGAATATCATTATTTTCCTTATCATTTCCTCAAAAATATATCTTTCACTCTTGAGATGAATGTGACCTAGAAAAATTGGTTAGCAAGGATGGGCTGAATTGACCTCAACCACCCTAGCTAAGTTTCTATGTGTTTCCTATGTTCTAATACTCTAAATATAGATCAAAACACATGTAGTTATCAACCCTAACTAAGTGTATACAATCAATTTAATACTATCATGTTATGTTATCCTATGTATGGATTTCAAAGATTACAAACTTTTGATTTTTACCTTATAATTATATTTAGAATTGGTGAAAAACTTGTTCCTTTGAGTAAGTTTTAGATTTGAAAACTTTAGGATAAATCTCTCAATGTGAAAGTGTTTTCTTGTGATAGATAGATGTTTACTAGATAGTGATAGATATGAATAAGATTATGTTATCTTTGAATAAATAGATGAATCTTTGATTAATTTCCCTTTGAACGAACATGAAAAACATACGGGTTTAACCATAAGCAGTATTTAAATTTAGGATAATAGTTGTAAAAGAGTGTGAAATTTGATCTAGCCAAGACATATGACTATGGTAACTAGATCCATCTAGCCATGGATATAACCATCTAAAAATTACGAAGTAATGATATAAGATTAGGATAGGATTTGTGTACGATAATAATTTATTCAAACAAAGACTATGGAATCTTATGTATCAATAACAATAATTTGGGAAGGCCAACCATTTATAAGAGAATGGTTAGGAGAGACTATGAGAAAGAGTTTAAGATGTGTGAAAAAGTCATGTATACTAAATCTTATTCAAAACTAAAATTTTAAGTGTCTCATATATAATATAATTGCATACACATAATAGTATATAATTATGAAGAACACATATAGATATATGGGATAACTAGATTTAGTTAGAACCCTCTGCAGAGTATCAAATTATAGCCAATGTTTTTACACTTAAAGGAGGTGGTTATGGATTTTAAACACATCTTATCTAACCCATTTTTATAGGTGAATAAAATGTTGAAAGTGGAGCTATGGTTTCAATGTAAAGGAAGACATATCTAAATCTATTAATAAGACTGAGCCTCTAAAATTATAGATTATATATATATATATATATATAGGAAATCATTGCTATCTATGATTAAAAAATCTATGAAATTTTATAGGGATAGATCTAGTAGAGGTAAGGCACATATGGTTACCATAGGTGTATACACATTACTATATCCATCCAAGTAGGTTCTGACAATTAGCTTCATATGCCAAGTGACCATAGATCCATTTCAAATAATTTATAATGATAATGCTATGTCACAAACTAGAAAATAATATAAACAATCTAAATAACATATCCTCTTGGTCATTTCAATAAATAGAAATTATAATAAATAAATATTAATATCTTTTACATTTATATCTATGTAATTTAAACATATAGTATAAAACCTAAATTAGTCTCAATTTTTTTTCTTGTGTAGATCATCAAATAAAAAATATTATAAAACACATATTAGTGGTGTAACAACCTAAAGGTATAGGCCTAAAAATGTTTCCATTCACTATTTTTATACCAAAAGTGGAGTAATCTAGGATGTTCATGCTCAAGATTCCATCTTATATCCACATGTATGGATACTTGAGAAAAACACTGAAAACCTTAAGGGGTGACACAACACACAACACCTCATATTGAGTGGCTTGATTGCATATGGAAGAATACACTAGTTTTTGTTATGAATATAGATATGATTTTGTTTAGTCATCTAGAAAAGTATGGATAAGAATGAGGTGTCATTTTTAGACTTATCATCCAATTTTTTTTTGTAAAGATCATTTTTTATCACTTATATTATCCACCATGAAGTGTAAATATTTCCCTTTCACCAACTTCTATTAATTAATAAATATGTTTTTATTCCTTAGATGATTATGTTGTAACATTCACTACAACAACAAAGGAATAGTGTCCAAAATCCGTAATTTTCTTACATGTGTATGTAGGATAAATAAGTAATCATTATCATAAATATCTTACATTGGATTAAATTCATGTACCTAGGTAAATAAATTCATTTTTTTGTGGAATTTGTATTTGTTTTGAGTCATGATAATATGGTTTTTACACCATTTTTGGGTTTGTTCTTTTTTTTTTTTTTTAGAAAACATTAAGGTTGGGAACCTTGAGTTTTCTTATTTATTATGTGTATTCTATAGTCTATTTCATACTTCAATATTGTAGACACTATTTATAAATTATATATAACCTCAGTGTTGTACACTTGGAAAATATAGAACTTGGGGTTCTCTCATTTTAAACCTTTTCCACTATCAAAAGTATCATAACCATGATCTCTCTATTATCATTGCTTATATCTTATTACAAACAATGTTATTATGATCACACAAACCTTTTATCATATTTATAATGTTATAATTCTACTTATATTCTATCTATATAAGTTCTAGACCTGTACCTACTTTCATACTTCCTAGACACTTGCATCATAGTCAGATTCCTACATCAATGCTAGTGTCCTATTTCAACACAAGTGTCTAGTGCCATAATTTCATCAAATTTGAAAATGAAATGTATCCCTATGGTATTATTAAGTGCTTTAAATTGAGATATTTCCTATAGAGATTGGTATATATAAAATATCAATCCTCATTTATTACTCACCTAACACAAACCTAATAACTCATAAGCCAACTTACCAAAATCACACAATCAAGATTCAAGTGAGTAAAGCTTCCCTATTATTTCTTATTTTAATATAATTCATAGGTAAAACAAACAAATAAGTTTTAAGTATTGGTGGATCATGCCAAGAGTCCAATTTTATAAGTTATAAATGAGGTCATTTTTGTACTTGTTTTATACATATTTAACCCTTATGCACACACAAGATAAAACATTAGGGGATTAATACATCAGTCTAAGGCCCTATTCAAAGTAGTATACCCAATAACATATGGTTATTTAAGCTTATCTTGACACCATGAGCCCACTAACCCATTTTAATCGTAGTCACTATGTGTGACAAAGGAATCTAAGAAGGGACACACACCTCTAGACTAGACATTAGGAAGATAATAGGTAATAATCATGAATATGATAAAAAATAAAATAAAACCTTATTATAACTTCATTGGAACTCTAAATGGCCTATATAAATGGCTTACTCAACTTGCACATTAAGAAATATTCTTGAATGGAACTTTGTTGGATTCAACATTCCTTGGCACCTTGGTTTGGTGGCTTGGATCATGAATTTGGCATGGTAACATTACATGCAAGGCTACTTTGCATCTATTTGTGCATTATAACATTACACCAATATCTTATAAACATCAATGGGTATGGCCTTATATTTATAGCCTCAATAAATTAACTCTCACCTAAGGTGAGTTAAGGTTGAGTTGAGACTAACTCCAATTAAGTTAAAAGTTATCACATAATTATGATTTTTAGTTACTAGTCAAAGTTCTCAAATTAGATATTTTGCAATTTTCTTGGATATTTTGATAACTCATAAAGGTAATATTGAATATATATATATATATATATATATATATATATATATATATATATATATATATATATATTGGAATTTTTATTTTTAGATATTCATTAATTGCAAATGGATAAGTCAACTAAGAATTCAATATTATTTAATTAATTAACTAATTATGATTATCTTTTATATTATTTTATGATTTGATTAAGTGCCCTACTTAATGGGTCTATAGGATAAACTGACAGTTGTCATGTTGCAAGGTGATTTCGGGTGAATCCATGGGAGGTTATTATTGCATATGTACTAGTACCTCAAATAGATATACCTCAACAAGGTTTTAATCTTTTATCAATGATGCACAACCAAATTGGGGACATTCAATGATTTCTAGGCTTAATTTGCAATGTTTGGTAGGAATTAGTCTAAATTCTAGTTGAAAGGAAGTTATGGACAAAATTAAGTGTATATAGTTTACCCCTATTTGGGAAGGTAGTGTAAGATATAAGCACAATAATGTCTTATTAAAGAATGAAAATTTCCTATATGCCTACTAATTCAACAACATTAGATGAGATCTAGATGCTCCTTTAAGGGAGTAGTTGGCAAACAAGGTTGGCAATCAATCCCTCAATATAAGGAAATGATGGGATCAAAAGGTAAAAGGTGTGGAAAAGACTAATTTCCCCATAGGAAGTTATAATTAGTGGCATGATGAGCTATCCTTATTAGGTAGATAAAAGGATGATTCTCACAAAGGCAGTTAGAATCAATAACATAACTAGGTAAATAGATAATGATTTGCCCAAATGTGGTTAGAATCATCAACATAATTAGGTAACTAGATAATGATTTCCCAAAGGTGATTATAATCATTATCCAAAGGATAATGGTAGCAAGAGAATGATTTGCCCATATGCAATTATAATCATGAGTAGGATAAAAAAATGCCCTAGTTGGGTGGATAGGGATAGTGATTTTCCCAAAGGTGGTTATAATCATTAACCTATAGAGAGATTAAAATAGAAATATTTTCCCATAGGTAGTTATTATTATTATATCTTTAGGTGGGATGATACATAATGATTTTCCCAAAGGTGGATAGAATCATTGGTAGAATAATGGGAAGATTATGGAAAATTGGAATAAGGAGATTACATACTTAATATGTACTCATGGAGTAAGAGTAATTTGGTATAGGTGAGAAATATGAATTTAGACAACCTACTAATATAAAGATACATGTCCTAACTAGTAAGGATTACAATCCATTTATGATATAATTAATCTATATGGGTAAATTATTTGGGTAGATTAGGAACTTTTTAGGTGCTAAGGAGAAGTATTGTGACTACTTTTATTATAATATTTATTGAGTTTATTTTTAATGTAGCACATGATGAGAGGTATCATGATATAAAACACCATGATAAATAGTCTTAAATATGCATAAATATTGACATGTAATCTAATAAATAATTGAAAATAATATACTAATGATTAAAAACATGATGACAATATTGACATATGGATATAGAGAGACCTAAGTATAATGCACAAGGAATTGCCTAATCAATGCATGTATACTAAGTTAAGGCACAACAATGAAAACAAAAAAATGAGAAAACAATCATGAAGACAACACCAAGAAAATGTAAAAGAAATAAAATTAGGACAAAATAAAACAATGAGAACAAAAAATAAATAAACACAAACAATGGTTAATCATAATGTTAACACAAATAGAAGACAAAAGAAAAGGCATAAGGTCACCCCTAGGCTATAGGGAACCAATGACATAAACAATATGACAAATAAGGTGAATAGAATAAAATATAGGGGTAATCAAGATGACTCTTGATGTAATAGGTAAGTGGGCATTCCCTACATAGTTTCATGGATGCACGATCCAACATGAAATTTAGGAAAAATTTAGTTCTCTTAGGATATGGGATAGATTGAAATTATGATAATAAAACATGATTGATTTTGTAGAAGAGATATGGATATGGGTTTGTAAAATAATGAGAGTGTGAGATGAAGCCTAACAGTCATTAATGTATCAAAGTTGAATACACAATTTAAAAAACATGTAAAATGGAAAGATCATAAGTATAAAGGCTAAAAAGGATGGGGAAACTAAATGATAAGTGTTTTCTTGTGAAATAGTGAGGTTTCCCAAAATATTGAAGGTAAAGAAGTGATAAAAAATGATTTTAAAGATTTTATAAGATCTTTTATAAATGATTTTGGAGGTTTTTATGTATCAAAAATCACTTGAGAATGATGAGATACTAAATGGCCCAACTCAAAAAATGGTGAGAGTGTTCAAACTTGACATTTCTCACAAAATGGTGAAAGCGTGCAAACTTGAAATTTCTCACAAAATGGTGAGAGTGTGCAAAACTGAAATTGCTCATAAAATAAAGAGAGAATGGAGAAAGGGTGACTAATATAACCTCAAAATGAATTAAATACTACAAACATAGTCCTATTAGGACCTCAAGTCACTATAGTTCCACCCTAAAATAGATGAATTCGACTAGGTAGTAATAAATTCTCAAATTAGGAAAATGACACAATATGCCATATGAATGGAAAGATGGGACTTCAATGAATGATAAAGGTGTTATTCCTAATTTTACCATAGGTGGTTATAATTAGGGAATAGTGATAGAGGTTCATGATACTAATTTGACAACATGTAGTTATAATTAGTATCACAAGTGGGATACTAATTTTCCCAAAGGTAGTTATAATTAAGAGAACTTAGAATAAAATGAAACAACAAATGAAGGAGGAAACTACTGAACCACAATCATATTGGTCTAAAATATTGCCTCTATCTAGAATACTGAATCAACTACTTAAAATAGATCTGAATTCCCTCACTGAAGGTGGATGTAGAACCAATAGAATGGAACCAAGGTTAAAGGGTTGAGAGGGCATTCAAAAATAAGTTTTGTCAATAATGAAGGTATGGTATACTAGTTTAGGGTATGACATTGTTCAAGTATGATGGTGTTATGACACTTGGATATAATGGTAATACATTTGGCCCCAATTGATAAGGTAAGGTAAATAACATGGTATGAAACAACAATAAGAGGGATGGAAAATAGAAAAGGTAAGGTAAATGGAAAGGAAAATATATGGTTATATTGTTCCTAGTGATGTGGATATGTATGTATTGATAAACATATGATACAACTAGAATAGTCAATCATGTAAATTGTTATCCCACACCTCTTCTAAATAATTGCTTTATCAAGAAACTGCCACATATTTGGACTCCAATAATGTTGTTTTGATATTCGTTAGTCATTGATTTTATTTCCTTCAAATACCATGACAATGTCTATTTAGATTTTGTAAAGGAAATTTTGGCTAGGGATGGAAATATAGATAAATATTGGATGATAGGTATGATTTAGAAATGTAAAGGTGGATCATAATGGAATGTATAATGGTTGGGAAATAAATGAAGATTAGGATTTTTAAGCACACACAATATTTTTTATTAAAAATTCAACATAATTTTGGTTGTATCAAGGCCAAATACTTATGAATATGCTCTTGATAAGACCATAATTTTTTTTTATTGTTTGAGCCTGAGAGTAGCTTTCATCTAATTATGTTGTAGATTGGAAATTGTATCAATATTATCTTTAATAATATCTTCATCAAAAAGCGAAGAACTATTGTACTTAGTTATTGGAACCTCAAAGAGGTTTTCACCAATTATGATATCTTGGTTTTCCCATAGTGCCTTCAAAAAGGTTTCACTAAGGAACAATGAATTTTGACTTTAATTTCCTTCTAGTGCCTCAAACAAGTTTTCACTAGAATATGTTGAGTTTGGACTTTGATTTCCTCCTAGCACCTTTGAAAAGGTTTCACTATGAGATTTTTATTCTTTTTCATGAATTTGGTGTTGGTCCCCCTAATATTATTCAACTGATATGTCTCCATAAATGTATTTCAACAAGTTATGATTTTGTCACTCCTAATCGACACTTGTGGGAGGTGGAATGTTTATATAATTGATATGTTGGGTGTTAGTAATGTTATGTGGAACATTAATGGAATGGAAAGAGGAAGTAAAATCCTCGTAGAAGATACTAGGAGAACTTGCATCAAAGATGAAGTGATCATCCTCAATAACTATGGAAGGATAAAAAATATATTGAAATTTATCTATAAGGCATGCGTAACTAATGTTGTAACAACCATGAATGTAATTAGATTTTGAAGTTGAGTTTGATCTAAGGGACACCAAATTCAATGTTGAGACTAATGTTGATTCTACTTCTAATGCTAAATTTGATGTCAGTTTAAAAATATAACCTAAATTTAATGTTTATTCTTCATCTGGTGTGGATGTTACTACAATGACGTCTTGTTGAATGTTTTGTATTAGGTAAGTAAAGACATGTGATGGCATAATATGATCTATAGAGATTAGATTATCAAAGTGAGACTCCTCAACAAGGGTAAAAATGTCAAGATACAACTCTATAGAGAATATCTTGTCAAAAGGAGGCTCTTTAAAACATGACAAAGGTTGAGATAATGATTTTCCCAAAGGTAGTTATAATCATTGAGAAGTGACTCAACAAAGACTGGCTTGTCAGAGTGAGACTCCTTAATAATATGGATAATATTAGAAGGTGATTCATAATAGCTTGACTTATCACAAATAGGCATTTGAACAAAAAAATCATGGATTGGTTTATTCTCTTGGCCTTAGCTTACAAGTAGTTTTAAAATACCATTTTTAAACACGTTTTGGTATTCAAATGATTGGTTCTATTGTGGTTTAAAGATTAACACCAGTTTTATAAAGTGGGGGATGGTGAAAAATTAAATAAAAATGCATGATAATTGGATAATAACCTCTTTGTAAATAAACTCATCTAATATGGGATTAACAAAGACTGGTTACTGGTCTAGGATGGTAAATGTGGCCCATCTAGTCATAATTTCATAACCTTGTTGGGATAACAAGCTACCATACTTAGAAGGGACTAAAATGGTAATGATAATGAATTTTGAAGCTTGTTTTCTATCATGATCCAAAGTATGAGGTCTTGGAATACTAATGGTAGGGTATTATGGATCTTGGTTTCTCATACAGACCAAATGAGGGTTAATGGTATAGGTAGGGGATGAGATACCATTAGCATTGAAAGGGTGAACTTGGAATGTTAATTGACCAAAATAAGGTATCACTAAATATTGTGCTTGATGGTATTATTTTTGTTTTATAGATTAAGTATTGTAAGGAGGATAAGGATCTATCTCACAAACAACATCAACATCATAGGGGTCTTTAACAAATTCATCTTGTGTAACCACATTATCATAACTTGGATTGTACATGACTCTGGTAAAAGTTTAATGAGACATATCCAAATCAATGATGAACATTTCACAAATATTCTTAGAGTTATACAAACTCTAAAAATTAATTTTTGAAGGATAAATGGTACAAACTTGGTCTAACTTGGTTGAAGTAATGGATCTTTATCTCTAAAAAGGTCAGTGCTAAAAATTAGTATAAAATAGTCTAACATCAAATGTCTAACATCAATGATAAAAAAAAATGGTCAAGTGGATGAAATAAAACATAAATGCCAAAATTAGGTATAAAGTGTTTCAAATAAGTCTAAACTAGGCCTAAAGAAATAAAAGTTGATAGGTCTTTTGGAAAACAAGGCGTAAATGCTAGTCTCAAAACATGTATTTCTAGGTCTTTCAGAAAAGGCAAAAAATCTAGACTTTAAACAAAAAGAGGTCTAAAATGAAAGAGATGTAATCTAACAAATTTGAAACACTTTGACACAAACTAGACATTCATATTTAGACACAAACTTGATCATTTGGAAAATGACATGAAGCTTTAGGCATATGGAAGATAGACCACTTCCCTAAATCTAGGAACAAAAATAGTCTTTAAATGGTGCAATAAATTAAACTAAGTTACATGACCCAAAAGTGAAAGATTGATTTCTAGGCCAAAATTACATGAGGCATAGGTAAACCAATCAATGCTTATATTTGAAATTTTCAAGGCTAATTTCAAACATAATTTAGAAGTCTAGGCTTTTCAAAATAGATAACAAGGTAGACAAGAATGAATAACATGACGGTAATAGGAATAGATCTAAAATACACACATGATTTGGAATTATAATTTTGGACACAAGGAAACAAGTCTTTGAAATAATCTGAGCAATGTAATAGTGTTATCATGCTCTAAAGTTATGTCAAAAAGTTTTGTTTCAAGACTTAAAGTCACATGATCTGAAATGAATTAGGTGGCATAATGACACCCTTTTCAATCAAGTGACATAAAGAAATGAAAGTTTGAAAAAATGTCTAAGGAAAAGGTGTGATGTCAAAATGGATGAAATAATATCTCTTTAAACAAATGAGTAATTTTTAAACAAGACTTTTTTTTGGATGTTGTATGAAAAAAAATAGTTTTGACACAAGACTATGTAAGTAAAAATGATAAAAGCACATGAGTGTAATGTCTTAAATCCTAAAACTGATAAGGTTTCATCATACTATCAAATTCAATCTATATACTTGGTCTTGAGAGGATTTTAAATTTTAAATAAAAAAACTAAAAAATCATGACAATTAGGGTTTTTAGGCCCCCTCCTCTCTCAAAAGTTTGTATAGCAACATGAAACTTCATGATACTCACCCTGCATTAATAGTATGTTCATGAAAAGTGAGTTTTTCTAAATTATCAATATTTTCTCATTTATAGATGGTACCATATGTGTGGCAAACACTATTTCAAAATCATGTCATTTGGATCTGCATCAACCATCTTGTTATGAAAAGGTCATGTCCTTTTCACAACCACCACATTTGTCAATTTCTCAGTATAGTGTAATGTCTAGGTTGCCCTTACATTATGAGGCCAATTACCACTGATAGATATTGTTTAACCTCTAAAATAATCATCTTAGTGGGTCAAAATCAATTTATATACCCCACTATGGAGTAGTTTTGGTACAATGTTGGGAGATGAATCCCTAGGTCAATGTATCACTAAATAACTTGTGAGGGAGAAGTGAGCTCCCACCTAAAAGCCAAAATTATTGAAATAAAGAAAGTGGATGGAGTTTAGGGTTATTTCAGGGCCATCTAAATCAATTTGATTTTGGGGAGGGCCTTAGAGACTTTACTTACTTGCTTTTGGTCAAAAGTGATAAATGTAAAGAGTGAGAGATTTTATCACCGAAGTTACCTAAAGGGGATGGTGAGAGATCATACACATGATGCCCATTTTTATAAACAAACACTTAATCAAAAAAATTAAAAATTAAAACTCTTACAATTATTTAAATAAAGTGAGATTTCATTTTTATATAACCAAATGAATTATGTCATGATGTTTAGCCCCTAGGTGTTGTGTCATTTTTGGGTCACCCAAATCACTTGGATTTTGGGGAAGGCCTTAGAGAATTTACTTAAATAATTTTGGCCAAAAGTGAAAAATTTAAAGAGTGATAAAATTTTATCACCCAAGTTCCCTAAAGGGGATGGGGGGAGAGCATACATGCGACACCCATTTTGATAAACAAACACTCAAACAACAAACATGAAAATGAAACATCTTATGAGTATTTAACTAAATTGAGAGTTTATTTTTATAGAACCAAATGAAATATGTAATGAATTTTATCCCCTTGGAATTTTTTGAAAATTTAAACAAAACAAAAATAATTCAAGAAAAAATATTTTTAAAACACCAAATTTTAAATGTGAGTTTGTAACTTAGAGTGTTTAAAAATGTCTTCTCTTGGTCTTTGGGTCATGTTAAAAGTGTTAGGGGGTTTTATTAGTTCTTGGTAAAAGTTATTTTCCTATAATTTATCTAAATAATAAATAAAAATAAATATTAAACTATCAAAACCTACATGCAAAAAATTAGAAAGCTAACTTGCAAAATCAATGTTAAAAATAATACTGAACACAGAGAAACGTAAAAATCAATAGTTAGTGTTTTGATCATAAATTCTAAAATATGCACCAGTTATTTAATAAATTTTTAAAATGTTTTTAATTGATCCAATTAACACTTATCTACAAAAATTCAGATCAAAATAATAAATAATAAATGTTATTAACTCTATATTAGCCATTTTTTAGCAGGAAAAATGAAAATGAAAGTGACAGTCACTTATTTGATCATAACTTCTAAACTATGGACAAATTATTAATGTTTTTTTTGTAATTTTCTCATAGGTTAAATACAAAACTATTTATAAAAATTTAGATAAAAAAACTAATAAAAAATGTCATTATCTTTGTATCAGCTATTCTTTTAGTAAGAAAATAGAAAATGAAAGTTGCAGTCACAAATTTGATCATAATTACTAAACTATAACTAGTTTTTTTATTGAAATTTTAAGATAATTTTAATGAAACACTTAAATATAGTTTTTTTTTTAAATTATTAAAAAATATTAAATACATAAAATTTTTTTAATAAGTTATAGGCCATTTTTTGTTTGAGCAAAATGAGAACAAAAATAGAATAAAAGCTTAAGAACAAAACAATTTTGTGGGGTGAGCGCTCATGAAAATTTGTATGAGTGTGCCATTATTTTAAAAAGGAATCAAATATGGTATGTTATTATTGTGTTATTAATATAAAATCAAATCCAAATAAATAGACTAAACACTAACACCTCTAGCCTAGACACTAGGGAGAGCATAGATAACAAACATGCATATGAAGCACAACTAAAACATAAAATAAAAACTTATTATACCTTCCTTAGAGATTAAAATATTGTATATAAATTATTTTATTGGATTTTGAATCAATAAATATTCATTATTGGATCTTTATTGCCTTCACCTTTCCTTGACAGCTTGGTTTGGTTGCTTGGCTCATGAATTTGGCATGGTAACATTACATGCAAGGCTTATTTGAATATATTTGTGAATTATATAATTAAAAAATATATTGTTTTATATTTAATCATCATGAAAATTGGATATAATTTTACCTAATGTTTACAAACCACATGATGATCTTATCCTATAATACAATGAGATAGGTAAGGAGCCTATTATTCCTATGTTCTATATGGATGGAAAGTTACTACTTCTAAGCATTCATTCAAAATATTTACCAACACCTCATAGTGATATGATGTCTCTAATGACTACCATGGGATATCTTCAACATCAAATTATTATTCTTAAATTACAAGTTTCCTTGCATGAGAATACTTTTAATGATAATATATTAGATGAACAACCCCATACTTCAGATTTTTTATATTATCTACATCCTTACACATTTATAATGCCTATGTTTATATTATTTTAATCACAAAGGAGATCCTAGGAATAATTTAAAACAATATATACACTCTGTTAAACATTGGGCTAAAGATGGATGCTTGTTATTAAAGTCTTTCCGTAGAAGTTTAGCTCAAGAGTCTCTTGATTAGTTATATACACACCTAAATACTTAATTTTCAACATTTAAGATACTTGAGGATGTATTATTATCTAATTTACCAAATTTTATAGTATGAAATCTATTATTATAACATTTACTGGCCTTAACTCAAAAAGAGGATGAATCCCTTCAAGACTATACCATTGGATTTAAGGATATCTTGTATTCCTAAAACTACAGTTCCTTAGACTTGGAAGTACAATTCATATTTAACGTGGTTATTTTTTATCCAGTTACATAAATATATTTGAAATAACCTTTTAGTCATTCAAAAACTTATATTGGGATGTGCATAAATATGCATGTGCTCTAATTAATACCAAAACTAAATTACCTATTTATCTACATCGAGGCAAACATTGTAAAAACAAATATTTCAAATCAAATAAGAAACACAAGAAGGGACATGAACCATTTTAAAAACATTATTAAAAGTCAAAAGTGCATACCATATAATAAATAGTAAAGGCATTGAACAAATTAAATAGCATACATATAAAATATCTTCTAAAATTAAACCATATACCTGTACAAAAATCCAACCACTTCAGTTAAATTGGTACTAGGATAGACCACATGATATATTACATACACTATTGGATAAACAAATGTTAAAGCTTCCTCCTAGTTATAATTACCCACCACACATATTTGAAAATGTTTAAGGATAATACTTTTATCCCTACCATGGTATAAATGGGCACCATGATAATGATTATATTTATCTTGAGTAAAATATTACATAGTTGGTAGATCAAACACTTACCATATTTCAAAAAGACACATCTAGATCCCCTCCCCAACTTCTTCTCGAGTTTATTTATAAAGGGTTAATGAATCCCATACTAATATTTTTAAATAACATGTGATCCATTGACCTTTGTAGAAGACAACCACCAGTAGAAGTCCTTCTCCTAGCATGGCCCCTACCAATAAAGATCTTTCCCAAATTGGTCCTATCAAGGAGCCATTGGTTGATCAAGCTCATAATAGAGAGACATGTGGAGGGGGAATAAATATAGAATATATTTGGGTCCTTAAATGAGCACATATGGGTTATTGTGATATTTTTATCCATTCATCAACTATAATAAAATAATTAAAACTAGAATTTCTATTAATAAATGGTCATTACAATCAAGCTTTCTTATTTCCAATCAAGTTTAATTATTTACGATGATAACTTAATTATAACAAAATTGAAATTTTAATTAAATTCAAATATTTTATAATACCATGAAATTTATTACATCTAAATATAAATTATGAAGAACAAGTAAAATTAACGTATACACAATGAATAAAGAACTAAAAGTACACATTCATGTGAAACAAAGATGCCACATACAAACTTACCAAAAGACCATGATATAATTACTAATAATATGCATACATATGGCACATCTTGTTTAATATACGTTAAAAATTTACCAATCATCACAAATTATCATCCACATATTGAGATATCATCCACATATTGCGATTATAGGATATTCTTTTCAGTGTCAAATATTCCAAAAATATGGAAAAAAAAAAAAAAAAAAAAACTTCAAAAATGCAAAAATTATTTTCAGCATTTATATGTTATATTATCTCTTTGGCATATATCTTGATGGTTCCATGTTGGTATATTTTATATTATTTCCTAAACCCTAAACCCTAAACATAGTATTTTATTCATAAATGTGTTTCACACATCACTTTAGCATGATTCAAACATACATAGATACATGATATATGCACTTTTAAATATTGGACCTTACATTTGCTTATGTCATGTGGACATTGGGGGAATTCACTTATTTGATATTGATACATTCAGGTTATACATTCATATGATAATTTCACATTATCATGTTTGAGGTTATATACTTTCACATTCCTTTATACATGATTATTTATTTTGCATTGTACTTGATATGATATGCATTTTACATTTTTGATAACACATATGATCCATGGGCTAGTATGTTATGTTTATGTTGGTTACTTATGCTTTTCATTTATGTAATCTCTTGATTGTCTTGTATTTCTTATTGAGAATTTGAATATACTCCATTTTTTATGACACCGATTCCCTTGATTGACTCTTTGACATTTGAATATATAATTTTTTCACTTATGAACATGTGACTAAGTTATGTCCTTTTGATTTTACAATATTTGAACATTCTCCTTATTTTAGGTTTCATTGGACCATTATATTTTGTTTTTATTTTGAGTGCCTTTATGTGTGTGCTTAATTTCTTGTTGATTTTATAATATTATTATATAAAAATTTATATGATCTATATAATGGATATTAGGACTTGATGTGATCACATTTGTGTGCTTCAATGATATATATACCGAGAGATGTTTTTCAGATATGCTACATGATACATTCATAGTTTGAATGGTTATTGTTGTCACCAAATATTTTACCCTAAAATAGGGTGTTCAATCCTCTTCCATATTTGGGCAACATGGGAACACTTCTAGGTATGTGGGTGTATCTATAGTGGAATTGAGCCTCTATATTTAAGGGCTAGCTCCCTGAATATATCTTGAAGTTCTTTCACCTATGTTAATGCTCGCTTATGGGGAAAAGAGTTAGAAGTTGCATAAAATGAAAATAATATAAAGGGTGATACACCAATATTTTTTACACATGAACATCATAATCCATTCACTAATAAATAAATCATACAAATTAGTCTCAAAGTCCTAATAGATTCTAACATGAGTATTTCAATATAGACGTGACCTTTGTGAAACAACACAAGGAAAATGAACTAGAGAGAAAATTAAACACTCCAAGGAAAATCATACACTTTAATTTATATTAACATGCTTGAATATACTCTATATGAAATTTTAGAATAGGAACTATTTCATAAACAAGAAATATAAGGGAAGAAAGGATAGAAAGTTATCACTTTGCATTATCGTACATCACTTGCATCCTTAGATAATTATTAATGAAGTCAAAATTAGATTTGAATTAATGTTCAAAGGAAAAATAGGACATAATTATAGAAGATATTCACCATACATGGAATTTTATTAGATTACAAAGGCCAAAATGGCATATACTTATAGAATTTTAGAGAGAGGAGAAAAGAATGAAGGTCAAAGGTCTCTAGAACACATGTCTAGTTGATAGGAGGATTTAAACATGTAGTAATATGAATTTAGAAACAAAACATGAAAGTTAAAATGGGAAAAATATATCTAAAAACATAAAATGCCTAATATGTGGCATAAAATTCTTTTTATTATGCACAATAAATTGCCTTTCATCGTGGATCATCTCTCGAGTATTTGAAACTAAGTTGGAGAGAGTTAAAACATATATACTATTTGAAGGAGGTTGAAACATGTTATGATAGTCATAATATGTTATTATAGCTACTATATATCCTATAGACATGTGAATTTACCATATTTAGTCATTAATTGGTCTTTTAGACCTCAACTCTTCGCATTTGGTAGTCACTATTTATCTTGAATATTGATTAAGATTTTATGGTGGTGTATAAGTCTGAAGGGTTACTTCACTATAAAATCCTTTGATCCTACATGGATACTTATGTGTAATTCCATTTACATGTTAATTATTCCATTTTAAAATATGATTTTCATCATTTGGACATGTAGCCTCATCTTATCCATCTGAAATCTGATCAAAATTGCTTTATCAATCTCTTCTAGAGTCTCTTCAATTTTACTTTTGAAATTGGTTGTTGATCTATGACCTAAGAATTTGATATTAGGATATTTGGTAACATTTCATGTTTTTATAAGATCCTTTAACTCTTTGACTCAATCAGCACTATTGGATCTTATTTAGACAACTCAATGCACGTCATTGATATTAGCTTGATTAAATGATGTTTCACCACTTGGTAGCTTTGCATTCAATTTCAAGATCCTTTGAATCTTTTACTCAATATACACCTTTGGATCTTAGTACCTATAATTAAATATGGGACTTTGATATATGACCTATTTTTCCATAATTATAACACATGTCACCATTGTGTTATATTATAATCGTTTGACCTTTTGACCTCATGCTCACCATTGGATCTTATTTACATGATCAAATGTGTACCATCAAATCTATTGGGCTCACTAACATAACCTTCACTTGCACACTATTAGATTATATCTAAACACTCAATATATTACCACTTATCAAACTTGTATTAAACCTCAAGAGAATTTGAATCCAAACAATCATTTCATGAGGCTTAATATTGATGTCCTCATGCATGTCTATCTCTATTATTCCAACTTCAAATGCTTTTATCTTGAGGTAACAAGCTCATCAAGACATGCAATTTGTAGAGGATGATATTGGAACTAGAATAATCATCTCCATATAGTATTTTTTTCCCTAAAATGTCTTCTAATCACACTTGTAAAATGTACAACTAGACTACCCTATTCATTCTTGTGTGGCATGCCATGATGGTCTAACCCCTTAGATGACTCAAAATGACATAAGACTAAATTAGATCATGACCAAGGTTAGAATGAAATTAAATGACATAAAATAGACCAAAACACACCCTATGACACTATGTTATATCCCCATATTGAGTTTTGACTATAGGGGGTTGACCCATTTTGGCTTATGAGCAAAATGGTCAACATTATTATAGATTTCCCACTGGTGGTATGTTTTTTAGGCCATGACTAGTTGCCTAATCATATCCATTAGGCTATGGATTCACATTTACATAGGTTTGAGACATAAATTTCCTTTGAAAACACACAAAGCATAAGTGAAAGGCACATAAATTGATAGAAACTCAAAATAAATACATATGTGTTAAATTAGAATACTTAAGAAACATAACATAACTAAAATAAAATAAACACACCTATTCTAGTATTTAAAAAACCCCATCTTAAGGTGAAACATATTATCATACCTCAACTAGGGTTGAAAATGGTTCCCCTGACATCTTTATCACTCCATGAAGGTAGCCTAGCATGAGGAACATGTTTATCACCATTCACTTGCATATGTAGGTGATCAAGATTCCTATCACATTTTAATATTCTTAGGTCTATAGGTGAAATACTTTGGACCTTAATGAATGATATTTTTTTTCTATCTAGGATCCTTAGTTAGAGCTGTAATCCTTTTAATCATTGCCATATCTGATATGCATTCCTCATATTGCATAATAGGAATGTTGACAGCTACCTCAACCTTTATGTCTTATTTCACATGATATACTTTATGCTTGGGAATATAAACTTATTATTATTTATGATCCAAAACATTTTAATATCTATTTATACAAGATTGATCTCTTAACTATCCTTTAGGCATAACAACTTCTACCTTGACCTCACTAGGTCCCTCTAGGATTATAGGATTTTAAATAACAAATTAATGTCCATCTTCCCAAATAAAATTCCCTTTAATTTCATAATTTATAAAACACATGATATCATACTAATTATTTTCATAAAAAAATAAATCAAACATACATTTCTTGGGAGAAGAAGGAATATCACCAATCTTGTCAAATTCTTGACATATGGCCTTAAATATTAGCCATAAGTCATCCTCCTCTTATTCATGAGTTCCATAATCTAGAGAATATTAATAAAAGGAGGAATGAAAACATCATTATTCCCTCTATTTTTCTCAATTTTATTCATCAACCTATGATCATCATACTTTTAAATCATATAATTTCACTCAATAGCATGATAATGTTTGACACTTACGTCAACTCCTTCAAATGGCTCCTCATGCATTATATAAGTCCTGAGATTAATTTGATAAAAGTATGAATAAGTATCATGAACATATACATCTAAACCATAATCATCTAAAATAAAATAATAAATTCCCTCAAGTTTAGAAACACCATCATCCACATTAGATTCCTCCTTATGAGCAATGTAATTCAAGTTAGAACTAGTTTCAATATAAGGTTCAATGTGAAACCTTGCAAGAGGCTAAGTTATCATGGTAAATTTGGTCCCATGCCTTATCCTAAATACCAAGAAAGACTAATAAGATGATAAATATCTACCAATATTGGCTATAAATTCTCTTTACAAGTAGATTTCAAAGTGAGTGAGGAGGTTAACAATAACTATATCTTGAAGAATAGGAAAGCTAAGATAATCATGAAAGAAAACCTTCATGTTTTTTTATCATCCCTATGGTATTAGTATTTGTAACATATATCTAGGTCACTCATTTGATATGAGGCTCATATTTCAATCCCAACTTATCAGCTACAACTTTGGGCATGACTGCGGTAGATGATCCAAAATCAACTATGCAATTGTGAACCAATTTATCACCCACTATGAGAGTGAGGTAAAATGGTGGAGATTTATCAGTCCTAGTAGATGTTTCAAAAATAGTGTTAGGATAATTTTAAAGGATAAATGACTATTAATTTTATTTTAAGATGAAGGACTAGTAGGAATAGTGGACAATTGATTTTGTAACAACTCTTTTTGGGGAGTCATATGAAGGATATCCCACAATGAGATAGATGCTTTGAAAATTTTCAAAGAATCCAATATGTTTAGAGAATTATTCACCACCTTTTATTGAGTCTATGGAGTTAAATAATTACTTAAAACCTGAGGAATAGAGACACTTTGAATGGACATTACCATATTTCGACTTGATGGAGGCGTAGGAGCTTTTGAAATTGTCACACTTGAAACCATGCATTACTTCCTTACAAGAAGATTGGATGATCCTATGGGAAAGCTAATACCACCTCCTATATCCTTTCTCTTAGCTCCAATATTTTCTATAATAGAGGATCCTTGATTGAGTAAAAAATTGTCTTTGATCAAGAAGTTGGTGAAGCTTTCTCCTTGAGGTTTCCAACCGTCATTAACTTACATCATCACTTCATCTTAATATGATAGGAGGGGAGTAACTCATTGAGAAATAAGATATTTCTATATATTTTATTTAGCATCCATAAATTTGACTTTAACCCAATTTTATCCCTACACCAAGTTACTATGCATAGGTATCATCTCTCTTACATTGGTGGTGGAGTTAGGATTTTACACATTAGAAGGCTTGTTAGAGTTAGGATGCCATTGTACCTCTTCCTCTTCCAAATTTATGAATATGTTGTTGTTAATATGGATAAGGATTCTAATAAGCACTTTTTTGCATATTCCCTCTCCTAAGATTATCTTCCAACCATTGAATATATTCATCTTTGTCTATGGCATTATCTTCCTTCTTAGGAGTGGTTCTATACTTGGTGTTAGCACTAGGAATTTTGGATACATCTAGAGTATTAGTATAAGTATAAGACAATAGAAGCATATAAAACCTAATAATAAATATTATATATTAGATGAGACCATTCTCAACTTTGATAACAAGATCATATGCTTCGAGAAGAGTGGAACCACCTAATGATTGAAGCATGATAGTAATTTACCTTGATGGAGTTTCCAAATCCTAAGTATCACACAAGTTTATAGTTGATGTTGTCAAGATTAACATTCACCTTGACAAGTTTTCTTGAAGATAATGTGTCCCACTAGGCATACCAAAACTATTTTCACCAAATATTGCATCTTAAAATAGGGTGTTAAATCCTCTTACATATTTTGGAAACATGGGAACACTTACATGTATGTGGGTGTACTTTGAGTGTAAGTGAGCTTCTGTATTTAAGGGCTAGCTCCCTAAATGTGTCTTGAAGTGCTTTCACCTATGCTAATGATTGATTTTGGTGAAAAGAGTTATAATTTACATGAATTAATCCTAATATAAAGGTTTATACACCAATATTTTTTCCATATGACGATAATAGTGTTGACCAATTTTTTGCTCACATGCCAAAATCATTCACCTTCTTCCTCACTATTCAAAGCCAGTCATTTCAGGTTGCTCAAGATCAATGACATGTTTTCTTCAGCCTAGTTCAATACCATGGATCTCTGGTTGGTTTATCAATGTTTGGTTCATCCATATTTAAGTTTAAGCAACCTTGTTTTAGGCTTTGGTTAAATGACCCAATTTAATGACTTGGTTTGATGAGTTCGGTTCACAGTCACCAGTTCACCATTGGTTCATCAGCCTTGATTCATTGGCCTTAGTCCAATCGACAGTCAAATTTCAATGACCTTGCATAGGGCTAACACTTCAAATGGAATTTGGGCATGCTTCAAAGCTAAGGTAATCGCATGGGCAAATTTCTGCAAACAAATTATCTACGAGAAAACATCTATGGACTTTTGTCTACTGGTAAATTGTCCGCAGGGATCTGAGAGCCTAAACCATCAAGCAAAGGACATTTATAAAGGAAAAATGGGTCACCTTCCCTTTGAGAAGGTGCCAAGAAGAATAGACAAGGAAAAGGAGTGCCTGGGAGGGTGCTAAGAGGAAGTGAAGCCGAAGAAAGCCAATGAAGGCTCGACTAGTGTTTTGATAGGGACGAGAATGTCCCAGAGGCTGTCAAAATTGATAAAGTAAAATGGCCATTTATTTTCAAAGAAAAGAGAGTGCTAACCAGAAGGAGCCCAGAATGCAGCAACCCACTAAGAACTCACCCCCAAGGGCCAAAGGAGTCAGAAGAGACAAAATTGAGAAAAAACAAGCGACAAACATGAAATGTGTAAGCAGTTAGTCCAAAGTTTGAAAAGAAGTACCAATCCAAGATGTGGCCCTAACAAGTGAAATAGTAGCTAGAATTTGACCATTTGAATATGTGAACTACCTACCATGTGCCGTTTTCTTCATTTTACATTTATGAGGAGGCAAGTTGTATAGGTGCCTTCAAGAAGTAGCCTTGGTTAAGGAGAAAACTAGGTGGCCATGTCAAAAGGGACACCCAAAGTCAAAGCCAAAAGGGACACATCATTTACTTTCCCTAGCAGTCTGCTCTTCCCAATGAAAAAGCATGTATGCCACTTGTAAACAAGGAACACCAAATGAGCCTCCTTGCTTTTACATATATATTGTGAACTTGTCATTTGTAAAAGAATCTTCCACAATTTTACAAGGTGCAGCCCTACTAAAATTTCTACCCGAATCTATAAATGCAATTTTTACCTCTTCTTGGATAGAGATTCTATGTATGTCCTGAGTGTTAATTTGTGTTTAGTCATTGTCTTTTGATGCTCTCACATGTTCAACACCAACACACCAGTTATCTACAAGGCACCATCTCTACAACTGAAAGGAGGAGAGTTATATTTGGGGTGTAGAAATATAAGAGATTATTTACAGAGTGCCTCTCAAAGCACCTTTGGTGAACCTCTATTTTTTGTATTTTCATTTAAACCTCCCTGTCAAGTTTGCAGACTAGTTCTTTTTCCAAGTGTGAAGCGTATGAATGTATTTGTCTAATTTTGAGAGTGGATGTGAGAAGATCATTTCATTTTGGTGTATCACCTCCTTAGAGTAGTTTGTTTTCCTGAATCTTCCTCCCTTTTCATCCCCCCCAGTTTATATAGCTATATATATGTGCCTGTATTAGCACTTGCTCAAACAAACACGATGCACCAAAGGGAGATAGCCGTTATCTAGAGACTCTCCCCTCCAGCTTTGCCAGTCCCATAGGCGAGAGGGGAGTTTCCATGTTGTGAGGAGAAGATAGGAGTTTGACTTCCCATCAAAGGGTGCAATTTACTATGTTAACAAATAGTCCATTAACTAAGAAACAAAACATACAAACTAGTCTCAAAGTCCTAAAGGATTCTAACATGCATATATATATATATAGAGGTGAGATGTGTGAATCAACACAAGGAAAATGAACCAGAGGGAAAATTAAACACTCCAAGGACAATAATACACTTTAAAGGATATTAACACACTTGAATACATTCTATATGAATTTTTAGAATAGAAAATCTTGCACAAACATGAAAGATAAGGGAAGAAAGGATAGAAATTTATCGCTTTGCATCACCATTCATCACTTGCATACTTATAAAATTATTCATGAACTAAAAAATAGATTTTCATTAATGTTAAAATGAAAAATATGACATAATTATACTAGGTATTCACCATTCATGGAGTGTAATTATATTACAAAGGCCAAAATGGTAGTTACTTATAGAATTTTAGAAAGAGGAGAAAAGAATGAAGTTCAAAGGTCACTATAACACATGTCTAGTTGATAGGAGGAGTTACACATGTAGGAGGATGAGTTTAAAGATATACAATTCAAGGTATAATGAGACAAATTTATCTTGAAACATAAAACTCCTAAAATATGGCATAGAACTCCTTTTTCTATGCACAATAAACTACCTTTCATCATGGATCATCTCTCGAGCATTTGAAACTAAATTGGAAAAAGTTGACACATATGTATTGTCCAAGTGAGGTTTAAACATGATATGAGAGTCATAATATGTTCTCTTAACTGATACCTATCCTTCAGACACCTATATTTACCATTTACAATCATTCATTTATCTTCTAGACCTTGACTCTTTACATCTGGCAGTCACTATTTATCTTGGTTCTTAACTGATCTTTTATGGTGGTGTATGACTCTGAAGGGTCACTTATCTATATAATTATTTGATACTACATGGATTGATATGTGGTATTATATTTTCATATTGTTCATTCCATTTTAAAATATGTTTATCATCATTTGGACACATAGCATCATCTTGTCCATCGAGAATCTGGTCAAAATTGCTCTATCAATCTCCTATAGATTCTTTTTGTTTCAACTTTTAATGCTAGACATTGATTTGTGATGCAAGAATATGAGATTATGACATTTGGTATAATTTCATACTTTCTTAGGATCCTTTGAATCTTTGATGTAATGCACACCATTTGATCTTATTTGCATGTCTTAATGTTTGTCATTGATGTTAGCTTGATTGAATGGCATTCACTACTTGGTAGTTTTATGTTTAATATGAAGATTATTTGATTATTTAACTCAACATGCACTTGGATCTTAATAATTATGATAAAATGTGGGACATTGATCTATGATCCATTTTTCCATGATTATGATGCATTTCACCATTACATTTGATCAGGATCTTTTGACCTTTTGACCTATTTCTCACCATTGGATATTATATACACAATCAAACATGTACCATCATATCTACTAGGCCCATTGACATCACCTTTACCCACACACAATTATATATGATCTAAACACATAATTTCTTTCCACTTGTTGAACCGATATTTAACCCCATGAGAATTTGAATTCAAATGGTCATTTCACAAGGCCTAAACTTGACAGCTCTATGTACATCTATCTATGTTAGTCCAACTTAAAATGTTTATATCTTGAGATATCAAGCTCATCGGGACACAAAAATTTTAGAGGATGATCTTGAAACCAAAAAAATCATGTCCATATAGTCTTCTTGGCTTGAAAGGTTTTATAAGCATGCTTGTAAATTGTATAACCAAACTGCCCAGTTCATCTTGTGTGACATACCATGATGGTCTAACCCCCTAAATGACTTAAAATGACATAAGAATAAACTAGATCATGACCAAGGTTAGAATGTCATTAAATGACATCAAATAGACCATAACACATCATATGACACTATTTAATACCCCCATATCGAGTCTTGACTATAGGGAGTTGACCCATTTTGACTTGTGATCAAAATGGTCAATAGTTATCATATCTTTTAGAGACAAGGTAACTATCAATTTCCACTTATCCTGACCCCCAAATGTGGGGGTAATATTATTAGGTACATGGAATAGATGCATGGATTCTAATTTTTTTACAAATTTGTATTGCATTAGGGGTATGTTTTAGAAACATGTTATCCACATTTATCATTATTTTAGAAATACAGTGGGGGAATGTTTTGGAAACATGTTATCCACATACTAGTTTTTAGTTTCAAATTATAATGGGTTCATGTTAGGTAAACATGTTCTCCACACATACATAGTTTGAAAATTAGCCAATTACACTCTTATATGATTTAGATACACAATTGTGGAATAATTCTATACACTAGTACCATTATTATACCTAATATTCAACATGAGGCATACATAAGGTGCATATTCTATGAAAATATCATGTAAATTTTAAATTCAAATAAGTTTTCAAATTTCAAACACTTTAATGGACTTTAGCTCACTAGGTTGGATTGTTACAGACTATATTGAGCCAATATATTACAGTAGTTGGTTTAATTTTTGGTATTGTTGAGGTAAATAAATCATTCATTCTTACCAAGTTTATAGGTTAGAATTTATTATATCATCCAATCTAACCTAATTTATAATGTGAGTTGAATTAGTTCAATAATGTTGACCAGGTTATAAGTATGATTAAGTTGTATGGTTGAGCTAATCTCAACTATTAGGTGGAAACTCACCTTTATTTATAAGGTTGGGGGAATTTATACTCCAATATTTATGTATTTATACACTTTATATATTTTTATTTGTCCTAATATCAATTTTAATGATTCATAATGATACACACTTTTAAATCCAGCTACCAAAATGCAAGGTAGATGCATCAATACACAAGTCTATTCCTAAACCTTGATCTTTCTATTTCAATACTTTCAATACTTTCAATTTTAGATTATATGTACTCATTATATAATGTAACATGATTTTGGTTGTATTTCAACCATTAACAAAGAACTCAAGTTGGGATCACACAAATTCAAGTTGTGTTATATACACACTAAGGTACACATTTATTTTCCTTTAAATTAATAATTTTGTAATAGATTAAAGGTCAAAAATGTGGACACTTTTTATGAATTATATAACACCTTAGTTTTTTACACATGGAAATTATAGATATTGGTTTTTCCTCTCAATTATATACTTTTTCATTATTGGAAGGCTTGTATCAGCTCTTTCTCTATGTTCATTTCTTGTCTCTTAGTCCAGCCAATGTTATTCTAATGACCCAAACCTTCCATCATACTCAGAATGTTATAAACCTACTTATCTTCTATATCTACAAGTTCTAGCCATATACCTAATTTCCTACTTCCTAGACACTTGCATCCCAATAAGACTCCTACATTAATACTAGTGTCATATTGCAATGCAAGTGTATAGTCCCCTAAGGTCATCCAGTTTGGAAATGAGCATATCCCTAAGGTCAATCTAAGTGATTTAATGCGATATATTTCTAAAATTGATTGCTATATATACAAGTTTGATCTACGTTCATTCTTCACCTAGCATAGACCTAAAAACTCACAAGGAAACTTACCAAAAGTAATCAATCATGTTAAATTAGGTTATTTACCTTATCTCATGTTTCATAGGTGTTTTATTTATTTTAATCATTATTTAGGTTTTCCCACCCACTTTGGTGTGAATATTAAATTTTTAATTTTTAGGTATAATAGGTTTTTATCCCTAGGTTGTATTTTAACTTGATCTTATGGATATGATTGATCTTACTTACCTATATAAGTAAGACGCTTTAATTGTATTTTCATGAAGTTTTGGAGATATTTTATAATATATTACTATTTATCTTCATATCAATTTGTTAGTTTATATTGTAAGATTATCCTTGTGATGTTTTATATTTAACATCTGACATATTTATGGTTTGGAAAAAAAATCATTCCTTTCATGGTATCAAAGCCAAAACTAAATAAGCTCTAGCATTCTCACAATACCCTATAAAGATCAATGGTTTGATCTTTTTATCTAAGGATTTATTTTTATTATTTGGTACAAAAGTCCAAGCATGCTCCAAAAAACTTTAAAAAATGAAACATCAAGATTATTTCCAAGCCAAACCTCATATGGATTCTAATTCTCCAGTTCTCTATGTGGTGTGTGATTTTGAATGTAATTTTCACAATTAATTACTTTTACCTAGTACACAAGAGGTAAATATTGAGAATGCATTATGTAGTTATCCATCTCATTTAATGTTTGTTTTATACTTTATACTAAGTCATTACATTATGGAGTATAAGGAATAAAATATTTATGAGGAATGCCATGAGCTACCAACAATAAGTAAACTCTTTGCTGAAGTATTCCCCCTTCAATGATCAGTGCAAAGCTTATTTATGAAACTATAAGATTTATTCTCGACCAAAGCCTTAAAGATATTTAAGTGTGAAAAAACTTCAATGTTTTACCTAAGAAAATAAACCCAAGTACATATTGATAAACTATCAATAAATGTAAGTGCATATTTAGTTCCACTGAAATAAGGAGTATAAAAACCATCAAGTCATTGTGCACAAGCTCAAGTGGTATCAGATATCCTCCAAGTAGACATTAGTCCATTGAATTGTTTTGTCATTGAAATACTATTTATTTTATTATTATATACTTATTCATGTAACCCATATAAATTTTTATATTTTCATAATGTGTGAAAATATGGTTATACTCTCTAGAAATCTGAATATGGTATTGATTTTGTTTTTACATTACCATTTCTTTAATAGTGTATTGAAAGTTTTTTAATTTTAAAATTTTATTGACATGGATCCACTTGTATTTAAATTTGGAATTATGTGAAAAGGATTTATTAATTAGAAATTATTGAATCTTTTTCTGATTTCATGGGCATTAGACCTATATTTTTTAGATTTTTTGTAATGCTTGGACTTGAATTGTGTTGATCAAATTTTCCTCAAATACAAATTCATCATTTTCCCTATATATTTCCATCAAATTTTTAATATTTGGCTTGAATTATTAATACATCTTGATTATATATATTTGAAGGATTTGAGTACTCATGGTATGGCTTTTGATCTTCCTAGAGTTTGGTTTCTTCATGGATTTTTTCCTAGATATGCATTTTAGAAACAATACCAAGATTTATTTCCTAAGGGCATGTCAAAGAGATATTATTCACCACTTGAGCTTGTACACAATGACTTGATGGTTTATTATACTCCTCTTTTTAGTTAATCTAATTATAGGATTAAGTTTATTTATAATTTCTTGAGGCATACTTGGATTTATTTTCTCAAGTACAAGAGTGATGTTTTTTCATACTTCACAGTCTTCAAGTCTTTGGTCAAAGATCATTATTTTAATTTCATAAACAAGTTTTGAACTAATAATGGGGGCATTACCTCAGTAAATATTTTTAAATTTTTTTGGTAGATCATGGCATAGTTAATCAACATTCTATTACTTATACTCCACAACATAATGGCCTAGCAAAAAATGGCTAAAATTTTAAGGATACATCTAACTGCATGATGAATTATAAAGATTTAACTTATGTATACTATCCATGAGTAGTTATTTTGAAAACTACATTTAGAATCACACATCTTACACACCTCAAAAATCACTTTATCATTTGAATCTAGAGGAGGATTGGTTTGGAACTAAGCTTGATGTGTCATTTTTTTGATTTTTTGGGATCCATGCTTAGGCTTTTATACCAAAGAAGAAAATAAAAACCTTGGATAATAATAACAAATGATTTATCTTTGTATGGTATTGTGAGGACATGATATCTTATCTAATTTTGGATTTTATACCATGAAATAATGAAAAACAAATTATTCCAAGCCATAAAGATCTTAGGCATTAACAACAAAACATCAAAAGGAGAATTTGACAACATAGACTTGAAAATTGATATGTATAAAAAATAGTAATATCATATAAAATATCTCCATAACTTCATACAAATACAATGAAATTTAATTGCTTATATAGGCAAGGAAGATCAATCATATCCATAATATCAAGCTAAGAGATAACCTAGGGATAAAAACCCATTATACCTAAGATATAAAAACATTAATATCCACACCTAAGTTGGTGGGAAAACATAAAAAATTCTTTAAAAAAAGTGTAATTAACATTTATTTAAACCCTATTGAGCACCAAAAAAACAAGCATATTGAGGTTCACATGCACTTCATTTGTCAGTACATTTAGGATTACTTGGATTACATTCTAACTAAACAATAGGTTGATAGAATGTTTATGAAGCCATTTTCATCACCTCATTACATTAATTTATGTATCATTTTTGGGGTTTCAAAATTTGTCCTTAGGGGTATTCATGAGCAAATATTCCTTATTATTCATGGATATATTGTGCATGAATACCTAAATAGGTCTTTTTTTGGGACTCGTATTGTGGAAATGTCACTTTATTTTTGTCTTTTTTAGCCCCTAGATTTACTTGAGGGAGGAGGGATGTTATATAAAGTTATTTACCTTAGCTCATGTTTCCTAGGTGTTTTGTTTATTTTAAAAATCCTTTAGGTTTTCCCAAATACTTATGTCTAGATACTAATGTTTTTCTATTAAGGTATAGTGGGTTTGTATCCATAAATTATCACTTAGCTTAATATTACGGCTATGATTGATATTATTTACCTATATCATCATTAAATTTTATGTATAAATATAATATATTAAACCTTTATCAATTAATGATGCTTTCTCTCTTTTAGGAACTTGTCGACTCTCAATGTCTCTAAGTGCATGCCTTAAAAGGGTACTCCAAGAAAGGGGTGGGTAGGCCATTAGTGATTCACATTATTGTTTTCCCTTTACTACCACTTGTTAAAAATCCAACCTTTAAAAACACTTCCCTAAGCTTGCATCCTCTTTTGCACCCTCCTTTAGTCATTTTTTACCTTCATTTTCCCTTCCCTACCCTAAACACATTTTTGATGGTTTATAATACACTGTCAGCCCCATCGACCATGTAATCTAATTGATAAAACTCATTTAGGGTTTAGGTCAGCCCCTGACCAACCTAGATTAAGACCTTGTTTAATTTTGACAATAATAATATAGAGTTAATTAGGCTGATCTTATTAGCCAAACTTTTGGAAAGAATTAAGGTTAGATCCATCTATATATACACATTCATTTTTCCATTTACTAGAGAGATAAAAAGAGTTAATTATTAATTTATGCTTCTTTACAATATAATATTCTTCCATTATACATGAATAATTATAGCTTAGGGTCTACACTTGGAGAATAATCTTATCTTGTGGAAATGTCTTAGATGTTCTATCCATTCTTATTGATCCTTACAAACCACAAAAACATATTGTGAAACAACTTTTGCCAAGGGAGAGATTAATTCTCAAGGGTTATTCTTCAAGGTAAACCTAACTTTATTCCTCTCTTTTAGTAGATAGAAGTAGCATAAGTAATCATTTTTTATTATAATGCTCTCTCCATGCATTAGGGTTTTACCTATACATAGAAAAATTAGGATTCTCTTATGCATGTTTAATTTATGTTTACTAACCCCAGTTTTGTGTCACAAGATTTGGTGAGAACTATAATAGACTTTAATTTTATCATTTACTAACATTAGTGAATATGAAAATATAAGACCTAGTGAGGGTTATTACATAGTTTTGCTTGACTGGAGGATTTGAAACCATCCCTAGTGATATTATTTTGGTAAGAGATCATTTGGATAGGTCTAGTGGATATATCTTGGTCATGACCCTGAATATATAATCTATCAACAATCATAAGTGTAAGTAATATTTATCTTCTCTGAGCTAGGATTGATTTATAAACTAGTTACATTTCCATTTGCATACATTATAGTGAACTTGATGTGAATCTAACCCTTGAAGGTTTTCTTTTATGCCATAATTTTTTCCATGATATCATATTTTTATATATTGACATTACTATATTGAACCAATAAGTATAGTTCTAAATTTTTGTGCACAAGTTTAACACACAGTCACTTTAAAATGACTTTAATATGTTTGTGTAAATCTTCTCTATTTATAGGTTACTAGATTGAGTATTTTGACACAATCTTCATATTCTGGTCCAGATTAACATACATGGTTGAACCAATCAATTTTATATATTATTTTCTTTTATCAACATACAAGTCTACAAACATAGTTGAACAAGGTGACTCTATGTGTTATCTCTTCTTCAGCAAACATGGTTTTGAAAACTTGGTCGAACTAGTTGACCTAGCCAAAAAAATTTGAAAACAAGATTTGAACATCACATCATAAAAAAATTCAAGCTAAAATGTCTTCAATCTCACCAAGGTTCCTTCCTTTTATCTCTATCATTTTAGTTCTTCCTTCAGTATTATTTTTCACAAGTTTTTAGTCTATAAAATTTTAACCTTATAGTTAACTGGGTTAATCTGGTCAACTCAATTCTATATTATTTATTCTATCTAAGAGACATAGTCAACCTATTCAACTTTGTTCTTTAAGACCTTGATTTTGAAGAATAAAAATGAACCAGTCAACTCTGTTCTATATTTTTTGCATACAATGTTTCTTGAACCAACTCTATAGTATTTTTAATCAAGGAATTAAAATATATTTTACATTAATTAATTCATCTTTCCCTTTTAGTTATTTTCATGCTTAAAGTAACTCACATAACTTAAATAGGTGGTTTTTCAAATTACCATTTTAGTTATATTTTTTTTACTCTTTTGCACACAGTACCAAATCACTTTACATTAAAAAAGTATTAAACGTTTGTCTTCCCAAGGCATACCTACTTGGATTTCATCACCAAGGGGGAAGGTAACTTGGTTTTATAGCCAATTATAAACATGTGGTTGATGTTATATATTGTAAAAACACTTGATATCCTTATTATTGTAGGATTGTGAAGTGATGGGGTAGTCCCCAATATTAAACTAGTACCATTACCAATACATATCCCTTTTAGCCCAGACATCCTAAAACCAATCATTGATTGCTTTCTAGTTCCCTATTTTATCCAACTTTCCTTTCACATCAAAATAAAACTTTACTATTACGTAATAACACTTAGGATTACCAATTAGATCATTTACTTTTTATTTATTATTTGATCTTTGACCATTGTGTGTTGTATTATAAAAATTGCATTAGCCAATGTTGGTGCAAGATTTTTCTTATGTGTTCTAATTATATTGATCACTTTGATCCAGTTAATAATGTGTTTTCTTTCATTTTTTTCTTAAAATTATCTTAATTTTTTTTCCTTTATTTCAAGACACTATCATCTTAGTCGATACAATGTCTTACATACTATTTAACTTTCTTATCTATAATACACAATCGACCTACATGAATGTGTATCATTATCTCTCTAGTATTTCCCATGTTTAATAGTACACTATCAAATGATAAAATTATGTATTCTCTTTATCCCATGTCTAATCAATACTCTATCAACCTAGTCAATTTTATACCTATTGGTTTACTTTATTCCTTGTTTGGCTAAATTTTTTCTTTCTTTGGTCAACCCTATTCTTTGTCTGGCTGACCCTATCCCTAATTTTCCTATTTATTTTTTAATATTTTTTTCTTTAATAAAACATCATGAAATACAATATCATAATCTTCTTGGATGACATTTATCCATTTATACACTATATGGGGTGCTCTTTTCTTCCATTCTTCACCTCCCAAGAATCCTCACTCTTGGAGTACTTCTCCTCCCTCATATTTGGATTGTAATATGGTTTAATTAAAGCCAAAATATTATATTGGTGTATCTAATCCTTTATATACATATCAAGATAATTCCCATCTTAAATAATGTCACCACAATATGAGGGAAATTGACACAAGTCTATCCAATAAGTCCATAGGTAATCTACCACCTAACAGCTCTACCCCTAATACCAATTTGGGGATTCCTCATGTAAAAACCAATCCACCAATTGATATCACTAAAATTATTGCATAAAGAATGTAAAAAATGAACATAATGAAAAAATCTAACACCTCCCAAATGATTCAGCTACAACATCATTTGATCAACATGGCTAATGAAACTCATGTTCTTCTCCGTCAAAATAATCAAAATTTTATTCCTCTACCTCTTAGAGATGCCATGGGAAATGTCATACCCCAACCCATCATGAATAATAAATAAGATGGTCCAATACTTTTGAAATGATCCTTTCACTCTTTTCATTTTTTCTATTGATATTAGTAACATCTCTCCAAATATCAAATATGATGGGATTAAAGACCCTACATATTTTCTTAAGGCATTTGGCAATCTTTGTAATGAGTGGATCCAATCTAATACTTTTTCCACAAATAAAATCTTGGTTAAAAACTTCATTGGTGATGTATTGTAATAATATAATAAACTTACCCAACATTACATATGGTTAATTTATGATTTAGTCAATCTTATATTTAAAGAATTTTAAAACAATGATCCTCCCAAAAACTATCTTAGTCATTTTATCAATACTAAGAAATATCCTATTGAATTAGCTCATGATTTTATGAAGAGATGTAAATATTTGGATCACAAATCTGATCATAACATGGTTGATGATAATTTGTTTAAACTCTTTATAATTTTATTAACTCCTTCACTTTAGTACAATGTTCAAACATTTCCTCCTAAAAGACTCAACAAAGATCTTTACCAAGCCAAACATCAAGAATTCATAATGAAATAGTTTAAACATAATACCATACTCATTAAAGGATATTTTTAACACTCAACTAATTCAATAATTAGTGATTCTACTCAAACCAAATCAGGAGTTTCCAAAGCTATTATTCCCCAATCCTCTCACACACCAATAATTATGCATCAAATGAAAGAATTTTTATCACCCTCTAAACCATTTACTTATCCCAATAATCATCCTAAATGGTATGACCCTAATCAATTTTATTAGATCCATGATGACATCAGTCACTCGCATGAAACATGTAGAGGGCTCAAAAAAATTATTATCTCTTATATGCTTAGTGATTCATTAAATCATGAAGACATGATTGAACTCCATTGTCAAGATTACGATCGCACTTATTAAAAATGATAAGTTCCCAAAGATTCTTATTATAAAAACGAAAATTTATTTGCCATATCTAATTATCAACAAGCTAATAAGGTTTTTCTGCAATTGACACTGACTATGATCAATATTAGACTAATTATTAATATGTAAACGTGGATAATATCACTTTTTGATGTAAAATGGATCACTAAGATCCTATCACTAAACTTGAAAAACCATCTTTGGAAGAGAAAATCCTCAAAGATACTAGAAATACTCACATATCTTTAAAAAACAAAGAGGAACCATCTCATCCTTCTGAACCCCCAACCACTTCTCTTCCTCCAAAATCTACTTTACCTTCTAATACTCATGTTGGATCTTATTAAAAAACTCATTGGAACTTCTTAGAATAACTCAATTATATTATATAAAATATTCATCTTGTGGAGTTAGTTTGCACCTCTCTTTATCATCACAAGTTCCTCATGAAATAATTACAAGAAATTAAAGATCCATCTTCTTTATAAGAGGAACCATATTCTCATGAGCCTCAACCAACTAAAGTGCATAACGTTGGATCCATTTTCCATTATTAAAAATCCTCCAAATATTTCCTCAAGGAATACATGATTAATGATGAGATATATTTTGAGATGATAATACACACCTATTCATTAAAAAATTCATCAATACTACTCCCATTCACAAAGTATTAATAGATGAAGGATTCCGTATTAATGTGACATCTTTGTGGCACATCCAAAAAATTGGTTATAATAAAGATCATCTCAAATAAACTCACTTGAGATGTCAGGTAATTGAAAAAACTAATTAAAATCCACTTGGTGGTATTTATCTCCCTCTTTCGATTGGACCTAAGACCATATGAACTAATATCATGGTCCTCGATTTACCCTTATATTAAAACATACTCTTAGGTAGCCCATGGAATCATGCAATGAGGGTTGTTGCCTCTTCTAGTAGATAATGTATCAAGTTCTTTCATAATGGAAAAAGGCATAAACATAAGGCTGATCCTTACCCTTAAAGTATTCAACTTCAAAATCCCAAATATCAATATTGAATTCCCACCATTCTAATAATCAAGAGTGCTCCCTTAATCAAACTCATAAACATGAATCCATATTTACATATCACTTTTGTTGATACAGATGATGATGAGCCTAATGATTTGAATAATGCATGTAATAATACCAAGTTACCCCTTTACATATTGAAGTGGATTCCTCCTTATTTATTGCCTCATAATTGCATTGTCCCTCTCATTGATGAGATTAGTAATTCCCCCCATCCACACAATGATTAAGAAGCCTTTTAAATAGAATATGACTTCATGTCTAATTATTATGGATTGGATAAACTATTCTAAGATCCTTTAATCATGTCTCCACATAGAATAAGTAATCTAGGCATCTCCCCTTCTAAAGTTCCTCTTGAATCTCAAGCATATACAATTTATAAAACCTATGATGATAGTTACATCATGGCATAAGCTCAATAAAGAGACTTAGATGTTCAAAATTATGAGAAAACTCTAGCTCAAATACATGCTTTCAACCATGATGTTCATATCATTTCCACTTATTTTGAATTAACACCTGAAGGTCATGTACCTCATATTAATTCTCCACTTATTTATACTCTTTGAGTAGTAGAACAAATCTTACATTTAAAACCTCCATAACTTCCTTCATATTTTATTACTCCTACCAAACCAATCATTATTTCTAATCTTCATCCTATCAAAAATACTACGAGTCAACCAACCACATCAAATCAACCTTCTTCCTATACTCCACCTACTCTTGAGATTACATTAAATTCCAAAGCCATATATGTATGTTAAATACATTATTAATATGATCACCATGGTAACAAAATTATTTATCTCAAAGTAGATGTAGATTATTATGGTCCTCTTCCCACTTGGATTAGTGATGAAACTTTTCTTGAATTTCTTCATGCTCAAGAACTTCAACTCATTTGGAAACATCATAAACTTAGGAATTTTAGGTAAAAATCCCCTCATTTAAACAAATTAATTGCTAGAATTTATCCTAAAACAAATCCCATTTATTCTCTAGCTAATGTACCATTTCATTTCCAAGATGGAAATGTTATGCTTATCAAGGAAACTAGTATAATCGAATATGGCACCCCATCATGCCCTATGATATTCATAGTATGTCAAAAAATTACACCAACTAAAAATGATAATTTTAGCTTATTATTTGATAAATATTGTGAGACTCACACTTGGTCCTATGAGGACATTCCTGACATTGATCTTAGCATTGTGGTGCATAATATCATTACATATCCTGATGCCAAACCTGTGCAGCAAAAAAAGTGGAAATTTACACCAGAAGTTTCCAATTTATTACATAAATAAATTATTAAAATTCTTGATGCCACATTTATCAATCCTTTAGACTATTCATAATGGGTCTCAAACATTGTCCCTATTTGGAAGAAAGTCAGCATGGCCATTTATATTTGGATCAATTTTTGCAACCTTAACCTTCCTTATCCTAAGGACAATTTCCCTTTACCTTCGATATATTCCATCATTAATTCCACTACTGAATATGAAATGTTGTCTCTTATGGATGGTTTTTTGGGCTATAATAAAATTCACATTGCCCTTAAATATCAACATAATACAACTCTCACCATAGAATGGGGTACTTATTATTACTTTAAATGCCATTTAGCCTTAAAAATGTTGGAGCTACCTATCATTAGGCTATGAAATTCATTTTACAATACCTTATCCATAATATTGTGGAAACCTATATGGAAGACCTCATTTTCAAGTCTAAAAGCCTAAAAACTAATTCTTTCAATATTGATATCATCTTCAGTTACCTCATCAAATATAAAGTTAGACTAAACCACTACAAATATGTCTTTGACATCAAATTTGGAAATTTTTTAGGTTTCTTAGTATCTATTTATGGTATTGATGTCAATCCTACTAAGATAAAATCTAATGTCAACATGCTTATCCCTTATTCTATTCTCGATATTCATACTTCCCTTGGCAAACTTGGGGAAATAAGATTATTTGTCCTTAAAATTGATTACTAGATCTATTTTATTAATTATATTTTAAATAAAGGTAATGCCCTTCAATGGATGGATCCATTCCATAAATCATTTGACATTATGAAATAATCTTTGCTTCATCCACCCACCCTTCATCTACCTTATAATTATCATCCTTTAATATTATATACTTCTTTTACACCCTTATTGGTAGGGGCATTGCTTACCCAATAAGATGATACTAGAAGATAATATATCATATATTATATTATTCGATGAATCATAAACTATGAAAAATTTTATACATATGTATAACATTATTGCCTTGCCATATATTTTTTAGTTTAAAAGATCTGGAATTATATGATATATAAAAAAATTATGTTATCATTCATTATGATCCACTCCATCACTTCTTATCCAAATCCTTCCTTCCTAGAGATATAATTAACAAGTGGATGGTATTTATAATGGAGTTTTATCTCTACATTATTACGTAAAATGTTATCAAAGGCCAAATCATTGCTAATCAACATGAAGCCACTCTTATACTAGCTATTAACCACCTTCAAGATAGTACTCTTGATGATAACATCCTCTATATTAAAGCTCTTAATCAATCTATATCTCTTATAGATTAATTCCATAATTTCAATACTAATCTTAAAGCAAGTAATCTAGGAGTGTCCTCTATCCTTCCCAGTACTACTAAATCTAAAGTAGTCATCAAAGAACTCCATGAAACTAATTTCAATTTACGTGAAGATAGTTGGATCCTTGCTTTTTATGACACGAAATACCTTCAAGGAGCTAAGGTAGGTTTTATCCTAAGTATTCCTCTTCAAAAAATTATCCCTTTGGAATTTTACCTTAGATTTATGTCACTAAAAACATGGTGGAGTATGAAGCATTAATATTAATCATGAGAGTGGCCCTTGATTTAGACATCACATATCTATACACTTTAGGTGACTCCCAACTCATTTTCCAATAGGATAATGGTGATTATCAATGTAAAAGTGAAAACCTCATTTATTATAATCTAATAGCCACTACCCTTACCAAATACTTTACTTATTTTACCATCTATCCCATCCCTTGAGATCAAAATTATGTAATTGATTCAATTTATTCTTTATCATCTTTATTTCATCTACACTAAGTTCTTACCAATTATACCTTTTTCATATAAATAATAAAGTACACATATTCCATTTATCATAAATATTAACTTATCTTCCATATTGAGGTTTTTACTATTCGACAAAGTCCATGGTATAGATACATCATTCAATTCCTTGGACATCAAACCTATCTTCCAAATATAGATTCCCACGAAAAGACTTGCATTCACAAATAGGATTTCAAATATGTATTTCGATATAAAATCCTTTATTATTATAATGCTAAAGGTACCCTAATCTATTGTATTATGAAATAATATGTCCCTCATCTCCTTTAACAAGCACATAAGGGCATTTATGGTGGTCACTATAGTGGACATGTTACAACCTACAAATGCTTATGTATGGGTTACTTTTATCCCACTCTTGAAAAGGATGCCATTGAGTTTTCCATAAAGTGTAGTCCTTATCAACTTCATGATGATCTAATCCTTTAATATCCATCCCATATTCAAACTGTGGAGTCTTCTTGACCATTCTCAATGTGGGGATTTGATATCATAGTCAAACTACCTATATCATAGGATGTACATGTCTTTATCATCATAGCTACTATGAATTTTACCAAATGGATCCAATGCATGCCCCTCATCGATGTCACTAGAACCACCTTTGATAAATTCATCCTTAATCAAATAATTTTTCACTTTGGCATTCCTCATAATATTATTTCTCATAATGGTGGTAATTTAAAAATAAAGACATGAAACAACTCTATTTTAAATTCAAAATCAATCACAAATTTTCCACACCTTATCATCCAAAATGTAATGGATAAGTTGAGGCTAATGAAAAAATCCTTAATAAAATTATCTAAAAGATAATTTGTGACACTTGTATATATTGGAATCTTTATGTACATCCTATTCTTTCAGCCTATTACACTAGCATATGCACTACCATTGGGGCAATGCCATTTTCACTACTCTATGGACCTCCCATTAGAAGTTGATATTAGCTCTCTCTCTCTCTCTCTCTCTCTATATATATATATATATATATACACACACACACACACATATACATACATACATATATAATGTCCTAATGAATAATTATTTTAATCTTGCCTTTATGATCTTGATATTTTTGACAAACACCATCTTTTTGCACTACAACACAATCACCAATACAAGGCATGCACTGCCAAATAACATAAAAAGAGAGTTAAAGTCTGCACTTTTAATGTTGGTCATCTTGTCCTTAAATTAAACTACACACATGACAAAGAAGGTAAATACACCCAAAAATGGTGGGTCCCCTATTTAGTCCAAGACATTATCTATCCTAGCACCTATCACCTTCAAACTAATGAAGCCCACATTTTCAAAAATCCCACCAATGTGCAATTCTTAAAGAATTATTTTGCCTCAATCTTTTATCTTTTCTAATTCTTTATATATTCTATCCTTCTAACACTTTTTTAGGTTATCTACATGGGTCTTACCCTCTATAGTAGTTTATATTTCCACAAACCTTAGTTCTTTCTTTATTGGTCCTTGAGTTTCTCTTTTCTCATGAGTTACATTGTAAAACTATGAATAGGACTCAGTCTTCCTCATGATTTCATTTTTTTATCATTATTTATATTATTTCCAATAATTTTAACACCCCATAGGTTTTTTTATTTATGATTTACAATTTAATACCATAGATATGACCTATCCTTCTTCACAAATACCATAGTTCTCATTTAATTTTCACATAATTTGTGCACCCTCTTGGGGTTCTCTTTTATGAGGTTTATTATAAGAGCATGGATAGGACTAGGTCTTCCTCATAAAATCACCATCTTTAATTTAGTGTTCCTTTTCTAGAATGTTAAGGAATGGTTACAAGTTTATGATCCTTTTTTCTCATATTTAAATGTTTCTTATTTTGTAGATAAAACATGCATGATAATAAGGTTTTATCATGTTTTCCTATGCTTCCATAATTTTTATGATAAGTAATCACACTTCACTATCATTGTATCCTTTTTTTCACATTTATCACATTTTTTGAAATTTGAAGTAATTTAAGTTTTTCATGTTTCATTCCTCTTGGTTTCGCTTCCTTTCATTCCACTTTGGATAAATAAAGGTCAATGTCAAGATAACACTCTTATTTTACCTACATTAATAAGACTCTTAGATTCCATGCTCTCTTAGTATTATTTCTTGGAAACTAAGTCCAAAGTCTTCAACTATAGTCATCTTTAGCACCCATGTTTTGTTCCCCAAATACATATGGAGGAGGAATAGAAAAATCCATCAAAAAAGTTAAAAGAAAAATTAGTTAAAACAAAAGGAAATGATACAAAATGCAACACACAAAATCAAAAATTAAAATCACACCCTAAAAGATGTGATTAAAATCACTTCTCCTACTTATAATAAAATCTCAAACTCCATGGTTGGACTCATGATAGAGCGAGGTCCATTGGGGAATGCTAGGAAAGTAGACTAGAATAGAATAATTCAAAAAAATCTATGGTACTACCTAATTTCACATGCAAGTGCCCAATATTCATAGTAGATCGACAAATCTATAATGGGTCTTGATGAATGGGAAATATTTTGTGGAAAGGTAGGTTAAATTTTAATTTTCATGCAGATATCATTCATGGGATGATCTACATACATCATTTATTGACCTAATATTTGTCTGGATAGTATAAGTTCTTTAGAGTCCTTATTGTTGAAAGTCCTCTTATTTTGACAAACCTAATTTTAGTGTAATGACCTAGATAAAGAGTTTATCTACCTTGATTTTTCCTTCATTTTCTCATCTATCCATTTTCTTTCCACCCTTGATAGGCTAGTGTGATTCTACATCTAATTTCACACTTCTATATTTCCTCTTCTTCACATCTTAAAAATATGTTAGTTTTTTGTCATTTTAGTTTTATCTATCCTTAGAATAAAATAATATGTTTGAGTGAATATGGATTATCTTTATTCACACCATGAATTTACATTTATAGACTTTATTTTATTTATTTTATCATTTACCAATGTTGTACTACCATTTTTTTAACACCTTAGTACATTTCTTATTTCATGTACTCTTTCCATTATTGAGTAAGGTTGGCTTGTTAATTCTCACTCACCAATGTTATTTCCCTTCTATGTACTTTTTCCATTGATGTTTAGAGATTGTTAATTCTCACTCATCAATGTTGTTTTACCAAATTTTCCCATTTATTTCCAAGTAAGTATTATTACTAGTTTCATATTGATGTTTGATTACCATGTTTAACATATATCCTTGGTTTGATTTGGTGAGTTTGCATTTCTTACTTAAGGTTTACTTGTTTGATTTTTTAGGTATTGTCTAGCCTTAAATTTTTGGTTACATGATTTACTCTAAAATTTGACTTTGTCATTTGGTCCTAACTTATAATTTGTCACCCCATCTTGCCAAATTTCTAAGTACATCTTATCTTCACTGCATTAGTTATCTTGGATTTCATTTTTTTATTTGTTTTTTCTCTTTAGTTTTGTATCTTTGGGTTTCTCAAAACCAATATTTGCACCCTCGATAATAAAAAATAAAAACACAACAAACAACCATCCAGTGATAAAGTTAAGTCAAGGTATGCATACATTTACTTTTTTATTTATTTCCATTTCAGTCATTTATTTTCAATAATTTTATACTTTAAAATAATATTATTTTTTAACTTTATCATTATGTGTTGTTATGTTATTTTCTCGAAGCACCATCCCCTATTGTGCCTAAGTGACATGTGATGATATTTTATTGAGGAATATATATACACATAATATTTTCAATCTTTATCAATTATTGATGCTTTCTCTCTTGAAAGAACATATGAGACTCAATCTCTCTGAGTGCACACCTTAAGGGGTGCACTAGGAAAGGGGTGGGAAAACCATTGGTACTTCATAGTTTTTTTTTCAATTTACTACAACTTGTTATCAATACAAACTTCTCTAAAAGCACTTCCCTAGGATTTTTCTCTTCTTTTTCACCCTCATCTAGTTAGATTTTCTTTCATTAGCCCTTCCCTAGCCTAAAATCCTTTTTGACATTTTAAAATACACAGTTAGACCCATCGACCTTGTACTCTAATTGATAAAACTCATTTAGGGTTTATTAAAACCATTGATTAACCTAAACCAAGACCTAATTTGATTTTGTCAATAATGATACAGATTCGATTAGGCTGACCCTATGAGGTAAAGTTTTGGAAAGGATTAGGGTTAGATCTAGTTATATATAAAAATTCATTATTCCATTTCTTAAGGAGACAAAAAGAGTTAATTATTAATTTGTGTTTATTTATAATCTATTCTTCCTCCATTCTACTTGAGGAGTTATATCTTAGGGTTTACATTTAGAGAAGAATATTATCTTGTGGAAAGTTTTTGGATGATTTAGCCTTTGTTAGTGATCTTTACAAACCATAAAAACCTCTTATGAAGAAAATTAATCCAAGGGAGATATTGCGTCTTGATGGGGTTGTATTCAAGGAAAGTATCTCTAACTTTACTCCTCTCTTTTAGTAGATATAAGTAGTATAAGTATTAGATTTTGAATATATTTCTCTCTCCATGCATCAGGGTTTTATCTATACATAACCTAATTAATAATATCTTATTAATGTTTAATTTTATCTTTACTAACCCCAATTTTGTGATACAAGATTTGGTGAGCACTAGATTAGACTTTGTTTTTGTCAGTTACTTACATTAGTGAATATAAGAATATAGGACCTAGTTAGAGTTATTGCATAGTTTTACTTAACTGGAGGCTTTGGAACACTCCCTAGTGATATTATTATGGTAAGATATCCCTTGTCTAGAAAATCCATCTTGGTCATGACCCTAAATATATAATGTATCAACAATCAGAAGTGTAAGTTGGATTTATCTTCTCTGAGTTAGGATTGATTTATAGATTAGTTGCATTTACCTTTGCATACACTTTAATTTTATTTGAATGAAGCTATGAATATATTTTATGATATTTATATCTATTATACATATCAATTTCAAAATATATGTTGTCAGATTCTCTTTGAGATGTTTTTTGTTAACACCTGAGATCTTTGTGGCTTGGAATGTTTTGTTTTTCATTCCTTTCAAATAAAGCATATAAGTGATTAAATAATACCTATTATTTAATATTTAAATATAATTCATAGTAAAAAATCATGTCTAGGTTTTTAAATACCAAAGGATCATGTCACAAGTCCTATTTTCCAAGTTATAAGATAGGTCACTATTATATGTGATTACCACATATTGTACCCTTGTGCACACACAGTCTAACACATTAGGAGAGAACTAAATAAATTTTTAAGAATGGGATATAATGAGAGGGGGAGTGAATCATTATATCATATATCTTATAAAACTTTTACTTAATCAAACTCCACTTAACCATACATTCAATATATGCAATAAAACTAAAATAATAGCATGCACCACACGAGGAGAGAGAGAGAGAGAGAGAGAGAGAGAGAGAGAGAGAGAGAGAGAGAGAGAGAGAGAGAGAGAGAGAGAGAGAGAGAGAGAGAGAGAGAGAGAGAGAGAGAGAGAGAGAGAGAGAGAGAGAGAGAGAGAGAGAGAGAGAGAGAGAGAGAGAGAGAGAGAGAGAGACCATATTTTTTACATGGAAACCCAATGTGGGAAAAACCATGGAGAATAATCTCATGTATATGAATGATCACCAACTCAAATTATAAAGTTCACAATCACTAACTTTTAGGAGAACCAAACCCTTTTCCAAGCACCAACATGGTACTTATTTATGAGCACCAACCCCTTGCAAAGATTTGTGAGAAATAATCCATAGGAGCATCAACCACTCTTGTTTATAAAACAAAACTATCTCTTAATGTTTATTTGTCAACAAATTATAGAACTCTACTATATCTTTTTCTATTCTCTCATCTTTTCTTATATAACATAATTAAAAACCATGCACTCTCTTGCATATTACAAATGGCTTCTCAAGCCTTTATTTATAGCTTTCCAAAATAACTTTGGCATTCTCCCTTTGTGACCATTCAATCCTTATGTAAAATGGCACAAAATTTTCATGACACTTCAAATCCTTGCATTTTAAAAGTCATATGGTGACCCTTAATGAGCAAATGTGTCCTTTCCCCTTTTATTTTTATTTTAGTGACCTTTCGAATTCCTTAAGGTCACTCTTCATGGAAAAATGTGCCCTTATTATTTTTTATTCACTTGGTGAATCTTTGAATTCCTAAAGATGGCCTTTAATATGAAAATGCATCCTTTCCCTCTTTTATCTTTTCCTCATGACTCTTTGACTTCCTCATGGGCCCCCCTTTTGAATTTATGCAACAAAAACTATATTCATTAATATTAAATAAATATTAACACATTTAGCCAAAATATGAACATTAAAATACCAAAAATACTATACCTTTGACATTAATGAAAATATATCCAACTATCTCCCCTTTGTCATTGATGGCAACCTCAAACTAAAATTGCCACATCTTGAAACCTATACTAGACATGCTAACTTGTACATACTTCCATCGAAAAAACATACAATAACTCAACTTTACTATAGAATTTTGTACCTATTATTATACATGTTCCTATTATTCTCCCCCTTTGACATCAATGGCAAAGGTTCTATCCTAGAGTTAACATTTAGCTCCCCCTCAACTGATGCTGGTCCTCAATGGTAGGAAGTAAAAGAAATTACTCCCAACTTCTCCCATAGATATTAAAATGTGTATTTTGGTAGTGCCTTTGTGAAAATATATACAATTTATTCTATAGTATTGAAATATTCCATTTTGACCTATTTATCTACCACCTATTCTCTCAAAAAGTAATATTTGATAGGAATATGTTTTTTTCTTGAATGCATCACTAGATTCTTATAAATATTAATAGCACTTTTGTTGTCAAAAAAAATAGAAATAGGTTCATCATATTTTACTTTGATGTCTTATAAATTTTTATTCATCTAAATAACTTGAGTATAACACAACACCATTGTAATATATTTTTCTTTAGATGTAGAAAGTGATACTAAATTTTGCTTCTTGCTTAGCCAAGATACTAAGCTATCATTGAGAAATAAATATCCTCTACTTGTAATTTTTCTATCATCCAAACAACCTACCCAATCTAAATATATATAAGAAACCAAAGTGAAATCTTTGCCTATGGATACCATAATTTATAATCTAATGTCCCCTTGACATATCTAAATATTCTTTTCACCAACTAAACATGACTCTCCTTTAGAGATGATTGATATCTCATAACCATGCCTACTACATGTATGATGTCTAGCCTTAATGTTTTCAACTATAAAATACTACCAATCATACATATATATAGATATTGACCTATAATAGGTGAATATTCATCCTTAATTACTTTTTTTACTTTACCCATTAGTGTACCAACTAGTGGATAATCCTCAAAACCAATTTTTTTCAACATTTCCTTGGAATATTTATTTTGAGATATGAAAATTCCTTTTTTTGACTGAAATATTTACAACCCTAAAAAGATGATAATTATCCAAGCATAGACATCTCAAATTCTTTTTGCATATTATCAGAAACTTCTTTTTTCATCTTTTCAATGTTTCCTCCAAATATTATGTCATCAACATATACCAAAACAATAAATTGATGCTAACCCTTTTTTTGATGTAGATATTACTATCAACAAAACCTATCTTGAATCCTTGATCTTGTAGTTAATTATCATATCTTTCATACCAATCTCTAGGAGCTTATTTCAATCCATACAATTTTTTCTCTACTATAAATACATGGCTACTATCATTTGAGAGAATAAATCCCTCAAGATACTCAATGTAGACCTCCTCTTCTAGATTCCCATTTAGGAAGGTAGACTTGACATCCATCTAAAACACTTTGAAATTCTTAAACATTTCATATGCAAGAAATATTCTAATAGCCTCTAGCCTTGCCACTAGTGTAAAAGTTTCTTCAAAATCTATACCCTCAATCTAAGCATATCATTTACATACTAACCTTACTTTATTCTTGGTAACTTCACCATCTTCATTCAATTTATTTATATATACCCATTTTGTTCGTATCACATTTTTATCTTTTGGTCTAGGAACTAATTCCCAAGTATCATTCTTTTCTATCTTATTTAATTCTTCATCCATTACCTTAACCCAATGCTCATCATGTCTAGCTTCTAAAAAACTTTTATGCTGAATTTTGGATAATAAATAAAAATTAACTGGCTAAAACTCATTTACTATCATCCTTCTGGTGTGAAATCCATTTACGTTCCTCATAATGTCACTCTTATTAAGATTTATATGAACATATTTGTATGGGGTCTTGATGTCCTTTTTCTCCTTATTCTCATCCTCATATGATTCTTCAAAATCTTCTTCTTCAATGATTTCAGGAATGTCTATTAGACCACTCACTCTTTATGCTACATCTTCATCTATCTTGACACTTGGACTTTTAATAATATTATTTGTTCTTTTTTTATAACATTTATAAGCTTTAATTTTTCAAGAATATCCAATAAATATACCTTCATCTATTCTAGATTCAAACATACCTAATTTTCATCAGTTCTCTTTATGAAGCATCTATTACCAAAATCTCTAAACTAATCAACTGTAGCTAGTTTGTCTTTTCATAGCTCATATGGAGTATTTTCAATATTGACTCTCAACAATTCTCTATTTCAAATATGTACTAATGTACTTAGTGCCTCTCTCTAATATTTATCTAGTATCTTAGATTCATTTTAGATTATCCTCAACATCTCCTAAACTATTTTATTGTTTCACTCAACTACTACATTTTTCTATGGAATTATGGATGTTGAATAATGTCTCTTTATCCCATGGTCTTCACAATACTCAATAAACTCATATAACATGAATTATCCTCCTTGATCTGATCTTAGGAACTTAATCTTCAAATTAGTTTCATTTTTAACAAAAGCCTTGAATACGTTGAAGTGGCCAAAAGATTTTAATTTTTTATTCAAAAACATCACCCAAGTCATACATGTAAAATCATCAATAAGAAACATGAAATCTTTCTCACCTTGAGTATTTTGAGTTCTCATATGTCCACAAAAATCAACATGAATAAGCTCTAACATCTGAGTGGTCAAGTATTCTTTTGTTTTGAGCCATCTTCTGACCTACTTCCATATTGATATGGTTCATAAATCATGTTGGAAGGATTTGTAATCTTTGGAAGATATTTAAATGTTTATTTCTTGCTAATGTTGACAAGATTGTTAAAATTTATGTGTTTCATTCCCTTATGCCATAGTCCAATTTCTTCAACCTGACTCAAACAACATTTTTGACCTTTAATATTTGATAACATATACAAATTGTTGTCTATCCTCTGAGCATCTACAATCAACACATTTGAATCTTTTATCCTAATTTCAAAACCTTCTTCATAAAACTTTAGTGTGTTTCTAGTAACACATTTGACTTACACTCAATAGATTATACTTAAGACTTTCTACATATTGAACATTTTAAGTCTTAGTTTTACCATTCTCCAAAATTAATGTACCTTTTTTGGCTATTTTGGTAGTGGTATTATCTCCAAATTTCATTTTGAACCCATTGATATTATTTATATTCATGAACTTACTCTTTTCTCTTGTCATGTCCCTTGAACATCCGCTATCAATGAACCATGGCTTTTCTTCATTTCTTGCATGAAAAGTTGTTTGAACTAACATAGACTTTTTAAGTTGTTTTTTCTACCATGAACCTATCTAAAAATTCTTCTTAATTAATGAAGCATTAAAACTTTGGTCTTTCTTGACTAAATCTAAAATGTTTCTATAATACTAGGCTATGTGTCTGAAATTATTGCACTTGTAACATATTATGGTCTCTTCATCAAAGCCTAATAGAGGAGCAAAAGAGTTAGGGCTTTTACTTAAATCTACATGAGTTTATTTCTCCTTATGTTTGAAATTTTTAGATCTTTTCTAAAATTTTATTTTCTTATGAACATAAACATTACAATCAAAATAATAACCATGAAAATAGAACGTGTTCTAATTTGTGTATATTTGACCTGATTATCTTTTGTAGATCTATTTTTTCCAGCCTTCTTTGTTTGAGTTGTCCTCTGCATTCTTAATTTCTTCCCTTTTTTAATTATTTTTTAATGGCTTCAACATATCTCATTTTATTCTCAAATATAATGCCTATTTTATCTAATATTTATTTTTGACTAGATAATAAATTATTCAACATATTAGAGTTATTCTCAAATTTTGAATCATTAACTGCTTTATTTATTTTCTCAAGATATACTTTTAAAGAGAAAATTTCAACAAAATACCTTTCATATTATTCACTTACTTTTTACAACTTAATTGTTAGATATTCTTTAGTCTTTTTGGCTTCTTCAATGTGTGCTTCTAGATCCTTAATTATTTCCTTTGACTCCTTTTCATTTTTCTTGATCTAGAGCTTCAATATTTGATTATTCTTCTTAAGAACTTGTAATTCTTCTAAAACACAAATGAGTTCTCCTTCCATATTGACCTCAACCTCATCATGTTCTTGTTATTGATCATCTATAATTTTGATTACTGAGGCATCTTCATGTATGGTCATGAATAGAATTTCTTCTTTATCTGAGTTACTAACTCCACTATTTTTGGCCATGCTAGGATCTTTAGAATATAAAATCTTGTTCACAAATCCTTTTTTGAATTTTCCTTTGAAGTTATTCTTGTATATAGTCTTTCCGTCTTCATTATCACCATTATTATTATCTAGGAACTTAGCTATAAAATGTCCAATCTTACCATATTTAAAATATTTAAATGGCAATTTTCCTTAATATTTACTTGTGCCCTTTTTCATCTTGCAGATGAATAGAGATTCATTTTCATCTTCCTCATCGCTAGAGCTATCACTTGATTCTTTAATTTTAGCCTTGTATTTATTTGATGTCTTGAAAGTAGCTTCCCTCTTTGAGGGTTTCTCTTGTTTGGTCTACATCTCATATTTTGTAAGAATACCATGTAGTTCATCCATTTCTAGCTTGGCTAGATTCTTCATCTTCTTTATTATCAAAACCTTTGCATCATATATTATTGGTAGAGATATCAAAACCTTTTATACCACTATCTATTCTTCTAAATTATCTCTAAGGCCTTTAATTTGATTAATTATTTGATCAACCATAAAAAATATAACTTGCTATGTTTTCTTCTTCTTCCATCTTTAAACTCTCAAACTATCTTCTAAAAGTCAGGAGCTTAGCTTACTGAACCTTTCTATCACCTTTGTAAATATTCTCAAGATTTACCCAAGTCTCATGAGTAGATTTTCATTTCATAACTTTAACAAATTATGATTCACATAAACCACATAAAATAACATTTACAGATTTAGCAATATTTTCACTTGCCTTCTTTTCTACTGGAGTAGTTACAAGTGCCTATGGATTTTCATATTCCTCCACCACTACTTACCAAATATCAAATCCAAGGGACATCAAGTAATTCCTCATCCTTATGCCTCCAAAAGGAATAATTTGTCCCATAAAAAAATGTGCCTTATTTTTATAAAAACCATCATGTGATCTAGCCATCATGTTTTCCCTAATCTACCTTCAAGCTGTTAAACTCTTTCCAAAGGAACCTGCTATGATACCAATTGTTAAGTATGGGATATATTAAGAGGGGGTGAATTATTATATCATATATATTATAAAAATTTTACTTAATCAAACTCCACTTAACCATACATTAAAGATATGTAATAAAACTGAAACAATAAAATGCACCACACAAGAGAGAGAGAGAGAGAGAGAGAGAGAGAGAGAGAGAGAGAGAGAGAGAGAGAGAGAGAGAGAGAGAGAGAGAGAGAGAGAGAGAGAGAGAGAGAGAGAGAGAGAGAGAGAGAGAGAGAGTAGATTTTTACATGAAAACCTAATGTGGGAAAAACCATTAAGAATAATATCAAGTATATTAATGATCAAAAAATAAAATTACAAATTTCACAAGCACCAAATTTTAAAATTAGCAACCCCTTTTCTAAGCACCAATACAATAATTATTTGTGAGCAATAACCCATAGGAGCACTAACCCCTTGCAAATATTTGTGAACACCAACCCATAGGAGCACCAACCCCTTGAAAATATTTTTAAGCACCAACCCACAAGATCACCAACCCCTCTTGTGTAAAAAACACAACTATATTTCAATGTTGCTTTTTTAACAAATGATAGAACTCTACTATATCTCTTTATATTCTCTCCTCTTTTATTATATAAAAAAATTACAAACCATGAAATCTCTTGAATATTAAAAATGGATTCTCAACCCTTTATTTATAGCTTTCCAAAATACCTTTGTCATTAACCCTTTATGACACTCCTTATGGAAAATGGCACCACATTTGCATGACCCTTTGAATCCTTGCATTTAAAAAGTCACATAGTGACCCTTCATGAACAAATGTGTCATTTCCCCTTTTGTATTTATCTGGGTGACATTTTTAGTTCCTTAAGGTGAATCTTCATGGAAAAATTCACCCTTCCTCTTTTTTCTTGACTTTGTGACTCTTTGAATTCCTCAAGATGACCCTTCATGGGAAAATGCATCCTTTCCCTCTTTTGTCTTTTCCTTTTGACTCTTTGACTTCCTCATGGGCCATCTTTTAGACCTTATGAAACCAAAAATATATTCATTAATATTAAATAAATATCAACACATTTATCCATAATATGAACATTAAAAACACTTTTATATAATAAATGCTAATCACCAATAATACTAGACCTTTCACATCAATGATAATATTTCAAACACAAATCTGAGGACTTATTCAAGGTAGTGGATATGTATGCATCACACATTTATATATGGGTATTTGGTGTTATATCGACACCATGATCCCACAAACCCATTTTTCCCATGGTCATTATGAAGATGAGGAACTAGGGTTTTTTTATTTTGATGAGTGATAACCCATGATATAGATCTGATCACACAATAGTGAACACAAAATAGATCCCATAATATCCAAAGTGATAACATATAAAATATCAATTATTTTTAATAGGAAACCTATGTCTAAGTATGATAGAAGTGTCAATTCAACCATTCAAGGTTGATGCAAGTATATAAGGCCATGAAAGTAAAATATCTAGAATATGATGAATGATCAAAAATATATATCTAATATATTTACAACTTCTTCCATATTATATATAATACACACTATAATATATCTAAGTTATAATATTTTACATTTATTACAATATTAATTGTTGGTTTTACTTACTATTTTTAGCATATCTTAGTATTTAAATTCATAATATTGTTTATCTAAGTTTTTAATTAAATGTTCTTCTATAGAGATAGTTTAAAACCCTTGTGACCTATGTTATCTCTACCAATTTAATCATATATCCCTTAATATATATTTTTGGGTTAGTTACATACTTGGAGTTACCTCTATAATTTAATTTTTTTACTTTCCTACAAGGAATTTCTCTATTTTTTTAATTTCCTTTATCTTTATTAGATACTAATGAACTATTCCCACCATTTAATAAATTATGAATACCATATCTATTTGGATATATTGATCCAAATAATTTTTTTATTTGATTACTTTATGTCTTTAAAAATCCTTGATGCCTTGCTTTCTTGATAGAGAATGAAAGGTAATTTTGTAGTCTTTCACAAATTGATCCTTATTCTATCATAGAAATTTCAACTACCTATGATTTTAATCATAGTAATTTTTTTAAAATAATCATTTATAACACTATCATCTGAGTCACTTTAAGACAAATTTGTGATGACCATACAATCATATTTTGTATATTACTTAGATTGATCAAGGTGTGTTTCCCACCATTTATAGAATTAGGATATGAATTATATTAGGTAAAAGGTTTTTTTCTCTAAACTTAATAAAAGGTTTACATAAATATATGAATCTAAATTTTTTATTCAATTTTCAATGGCACCCAATTCAATTTTACCTTTAAACATTAAGATGTCAAAATTTACTAGTATATCAAAGGGTTTCAAAATTTGAAAAGGCCAAATTTATAGAGATATTGATGTGCTTATTGGTATTTAGTAAATAATCTACACAAATTTGGGAATCATCTCATACCTTTGCATTTTTTTAGGATCTTTGAGTATTTTATTCACTAGTATAGATGAATTTTTTTCTCTTACATTTATCTATGGTCATTTAAATCTATCAAGAAGATTATCAAAATGATATCTTGTCTCCAAGACATATTTATGAAAATTTGACCTTATTCCAAGATAAATGTAAGATATAACTTTATCTAAAACAACTAATATATATATTGAGGATTCAACTCAGCCCTGACAAAATAACAACTACTAGGGACTTGTGTATTATAATAAAATGGAACTCTTATATACTCAATTAAAATTAATTTGAAAGAGTAATAAACAAATATTTATTTCAATATAATAAGAGAGTCCATAAAGAAATAAATATCTATAGAATATATATCATTTTTCCACTCTCAAATATAAGTGTAAACCTATGTCTTAAAGTTAAAGAAAACTAATAATAGTAAACCCATTTAAAGCTAAACAATGTTAATCCACTTAAAATGCATAAGCATGAAAATAGTAGTTTTGTTTAAAGATTAAAATCTTAAGAATAAAATATTTATGAGAAGAATAATTATTAATAATAACCAGTCAAGTTGGGCCACCTTGTCAAGGTCAAATTTTCTAGATATTTTTTCATTTTTTATTAAAATATTTTTTTGCAAGTACTATATTTATATAAATATATTCATAAAGTTATATCTTGGTATTAAGACTATTTTATCTTTAAAATTTTTTAGAAGGCCTATAAGACTGCTTATTATGTTGTACTATGTTTCTAAAAAACATAACTTCCAAAAATAAACAATTATTCTTATCTAGTTGTCTTAATTAATTGATAGGGTTAATAGAGACCTATAAGTGGTCAAGTGTGTCACACCTTGGTTATGTTTTACCTATAGTATGGAGTGTTGGGAGGTGATTCAAACATTGAGAATATCATTTCTTGATGAGCACAAATATAGTGAAAAAGATGTTTACATGTATAGATCAATATAGGGTGGGTGATGTGATAAATTCCACCCAATAAATTAGTGAGAACAAGTGATTTAATCCCTCAAATCATTACAAAAATAATAACCAACTATTAAAAATGGGTAAGGCTTAATATAGTCTGTGAAAGTTCCATCAGGTTATCAATACATATAAAGTTATGTGTTATGGTGATAGTCCATAAAATAGTTTTAGAATATGAAATTGGTTTGCAATTTGTAATATTAGGTAGACATTTCATATCATATGAACCTTTTATATGTATCATGTCAATAATATGTATAAAAAATTATACCAATTTATAGAATTTTGTAATGACTATGAATATGAATCATACTATGTATGTTTTTGCCAATTTGGAAACTATGTGTGGAAAACATGATTTAAAGGCATTAAACCACTATATTTTGAGAACATATAAACAATAAAATAAGTACCAATGTGAAGGACATGCTTCCAAAATATGGTGATGCTGAATAGGTGTGGAGACCATGCTTCTAAATCATGCCCCTAATGAATGTGAAGAATGTGAAAATTATGTCTGATTTTGTAGAACATGTTTATAAACATGAAAATAATAATATGACCCCATTTTTGGATGAGGTACTATAGTGTTTTTTGGTCATCTCCTACCAAAATGGAAATGTATGATGTGCTTGATATAATTTACTTAAGATTATGTTAAAACTATTGTGGATGATAATGTGTACCATTATTTTAGGTAGTATTTAGATTCTATCATAATATATGTGTAGCAAAACAATTATCAAATTTTTATAGTGTTTACATTTTTTTGAATTGGGTATAATATTTAAGGGACCATTTTCTATATCCCAATGTAACTTATAGCTTTGAATTTTGATTATTGGGACTCAAGCTATGCACATTTGAAGTTGGTGCAAAAAATGGTATATTAGGTACATTGTAATAGAAATTTGATATCATTTACATTTTGTAATTTTGTGAATTTTGAGGTCTGAGTTTATATAATAATAATGCCAAGTGGAATATCCCTTCACCTAATATGATTTGATGTGCTCTAGAGTATCTTAGTCAAGCAAGATTGTTTTGAGCTAATAAGTAGTATTTTTTTCAATTTATGGTAAATTTTAATTTTGGAAAAAAATTCATTTTGGATGTGTTTTTGGTATTTTTTTTAGGAGATCAGATGCTTGCATAAATATCTTGAATGTTTTTTTTATTAACTCAATGTAAGTGTCTAGTGTCAAAGACTAACTTTTTACACTTATGTCGTAGGTGGATGATAACATCCAATGCTAAGTTCATTTTATTTTTTTAATAATTAACTATTATTTTGGTATTAATACATGAAAATATAATTTATATCAATTTTTTATTATTTTTATGATTGTATAAGAATACTCACATTTGAGAGTTTTAGGATAGGTGAAATTATTTGACATTAGTATATTGAGGTCTAGATGTACCTAATTAGATTGTTACTGATTAGGTAGAGTTGGGTCATGTGGCCCATTTAGGATAGATTCCATATGATATCCAACTCATCATAATGCTAGATAAGAGGTGAAATCTAGATACATTTACATTCTAGATTCTCATTAGTGAGTTGACTATCACCTTAGAGCATGTGTAATAGAATTTTTGGATGTCAATTAGGGGTGAGAAATATTAGGTTATTGGATATGATATATGAGGCTATATTCAACATTCCATGTTTATTTTATTATTTAGAGGGCTCCTAGTGAAGATCCAAGTAATATGATTTGGTTTGATAACATTATTAGAGGTGATGTTCCAAAACTACATAATTTTATTTGAATTTTTTTGGAATCATTTATAGTTATGGAGGGTGGGAATGTTGGTATTTATTATGTTATGTATATGGTATTATGTCACATTGAGATTAATTAGACTAGGTATTCATGGGGCCATACCGTATTTATCCACTTATATAGGGATCTCTACAAATTTACATTGGAGAGTCATGGTAGGGGTATTATATTAGTAAATCTATTAAATGTTTGGGCTTATGAACATATCATAGTGGTATACCCATTTGATGATCCCATCCTTGGATGGGATTATCCATAAGTGTTTTCTAAATATTAGGTATTCCCATATGGTAGACATCATATCATGATGGATTATAAGATTATTTTGGATAAGTTATCTCCATATTAGATTATGTGGCATCTTTACAAGACTTTTGAGAGTTGGACCAAGGATGGACATGAGTTACATAATGTCCACATCAATATATGGTTGGTTAATCAGTTTTCTAGTGTCCAAGATTTTTTTTAGTATGACTAATTTTTATGATAGTTTGTAATTGAGTAGGCAATGTCCTTAACATTGTATACATGGCATCAGATGTCACATAGTGTTTATAAGCTAAGTTATAAGCCAACACCTAATAATATAGATATATCCCTACATATAGGTGATGAGGAAGATTCCATGGTTGTCTTGGTGGTAGGATATGATGTGGGGTGTACTTATGGGTATGTGTAGTGGTGCGCCAAAGCCTGATGACCTTTATTATTTCTTATTGTAGTAAAAACTCTAGGTTTTATTCATGTAGCATAGGGTAGTGGAGGAGGATAGATAGGTGGTGAGGTAGGAGACAATGATCCTATAGAACCATCACCAGTGGATTAGGTATATATTAGGGTCACATGTGAGTACCATATTTTTAAGTTTTGAATTTTATTTTCTCATAAAATTATTTGGCTTTTATATACATCAATAACTAGTGTTTTATCTCGAATGTGTGTAGGAAAACAAGAATAGTCAACCATGATGTACTGGGTAATATAGGTCCTCACTCTTAGTGTGCCTATGGATGTATCAAAATATGTATTTAATGAAAGAGTTTTTGACATTGCCAATGTCTATGCACCATTATTTAATACTATTATGAGAGTAATAGTAGCTTACCATACTACAACCACATAACATGAGGAGGTGCATATAGATATGGATTAATGGGGCATCCCACAACAAAGTTTTATTAAGATTATGTAGATGCTCATTGATCACTATGAGACTTTGAAATCGGATCATGAGAAAATAGTGCAATATCTAGGTGATTTCATGTAGAGAGTGCGTATCTGATCACATGCATGGGTACTATAGTTTAATCTTGGTGCATCTAGATTTATAGGTGCCATGCTTGTATATGTTGGTGGTGATGAAAAGAATACCCCAAGGTATATGCACCCAAATTATGATTGATATGCTAATTTTTATAAAAATTATATCAGCTTATATATATATATATATATATATATATATATATATATATATATATATATATATATATATATGACATTTTCACATGGTTTTATTTGGTGTTGAATGGATTTACACTATTTAGTTTTGTGTTGGTCCTTATATAGTTTTTAAATTGTATTCATTTTTGTGGGGAATGTTGGGATCTAGTAAATTTGTGTAACAAGTATGTTTATTTTTGAAATGCATGTATTATACTAGTAATATATATTACCATATGAAATGAAATTTGGATGGGTATAAGAACCCTTGAATATAATTATTAGGTGAAAATGGGACCACAAATGGTGATCCTATAGTCATCTCTAAAGCATTTCTAGATATGACTATTAATATCATGATAATTTCATAAGTGTTGTATTTTTGCCTTATCAGATATGTGAGATGGGTAATGTAAATTAGGATGGAGTCTAAAAATTAATTTATCCAAAAAAAAATTTAATATTTCGTGTGGTCTTTTTTATTACCAATCAAACTAAAGAGGTTATCATTTAGTAATGGTATATGGTCTAACTTTAGGATATTTATCTTAAGCATGTTCCTTTTCTTTGTTTAATAGCTTTAATTTTTTTATGTGATATATAGGGATGGTTTTGTATAAGGATTTTGAAGTGTTTCAAGAGTTTTTAAACTTGTTTATTTATATTGGATATAATATTTTTACCATGTTTGGGTTTGAATGGAGAAATAAGTAACTTGGTTTGTGTATTCATTATAATGCGAACATATTTGTGCACATCCAAATATAAGATCTCAAATGAAGAAAATGGATTATATAATGTTATTTATATTAGTGGAGAAAGAATGCCTATTCTAAATATAAATTTTATTTCCAAATCTGAGGGTGTATAATTTAAGGAATATAAAACACTCTTAAATTAAATAAAATAATATGGTATAAACTCCTTTTCTATTTATATCAATGTTTAAAAATGTTCTAATGGTAATTTAGGTAAGGTATAATGATTAAAATGTGATACAAATACATCTTAATTTTTTTTGAATGTTTATAATGAACCATGCGGAAAAGTATAAAACTAATCAAGAGCTCCTTGGGTTAAGCTATGATAAAATGCCTTTAAGAACAAGCTTCCATTTTGGGCCCAATTTTTGAAAGAATGTGTATATTGTTATAAATGAATAGTAGGATCCCCTTGACCATAAAACAAGGATAAATGATGCATAATTAATTTTTAAGGATATAGATACTCAAACGCATTTGTAACAATAGGTTTCTATGTTAATGTATTCTCCTCAAGAATAGATTCATGAGAAGAAACTTGTAATTTAAGAATATTGACTTATTGATGCAAATATATAATGGTAATAATAATAGATAACATGTCATTATAATAATTTGAGGATTTCTATAGTGGTTTTAAACTACATTCATATATAATATAGGAATGATGGACTCCTTATCATTCTCTAAAATAGTTTCATCACATGATTTTTCAATATTCAGCAACAGGACACCCATGTCTAGAGATGTATGTGCATATTGTGAAATATCACAAAGTTTAATATTATTATCATTACAAGGTGATACATTTATTTAAATTGTGTGAAATACTAGATGAGTAGGATGGTTAAATTTTATCACTTATATTTACACCCTTTAAGGAGATGTCTCAACTCTCCTCATCCAAGTGGTCCAATTAAAATACCTCTAGGCTTGTAGGTAGCGTAAGGATGAGGTTAATATCTATAAAGGGATAGCTCCCTTTATGTACCACTTTGTATCATAATTAAACCTAAAATTTGGGGGGAGGAGGAAGAGATATAACTAAAAGCAAAATATTTTCAGTGAGGTGATACACCAAATAAGATGATGAATTCTAGGCAACAACATGTTACACATGAGAACAAAAGACTAACTTAAAATACACTCCTTCAATATACATCTTCTCACATAAATGTTACATTATGAGGTTATGGATGAATTTGAGAAGATAATAGGACTAGACAAGTTTCCTTGAATTTCACTAGTGAATATACTAACTCACTCAATCCTTGACATTTCTTAGAATACTTCACATGCCCTACAAGAAGAAATTTTCCAACTGCAAATAGAATGAAAGAATGAGAAAAAATGATAAGGAATACATAGTATTCACTAAGAAATATCCAACATTTAAGTAGAACACACTATGAATATTCATGAATAGTTAAAAAATTTAGTAGTCTTATTATTAAAATGGTATGCAAATGAGTATGGCTTCACCATAGTGAGGCGAAGCATAAGTTACAATGGCTAAAATTGCTAGTTCTTATAGAAATTTAGAGAGAGAGGATAAGAGATAATTAAAAGGGTCACAATTAAACTTTTAAATATTAAAAAATTAGTTAATTGGTCATGAGAAGAGGATGTGGGACTAACCATGCAAGGATAGGAAACACAAGTGTCCATACAAGGCATGAAACTTTTACAAAGTGGCATAAAGATCCTTATTCTAGCTCAAAAAAATTACCTTCATGATTAGACCTATTTGAAAATACAAAAAATTATTAAGGATATGTCTTATTATTGGAATGAAAGGGAAGGATTTCATACATTCCTCTTTATTGAATCATCTGGGAATGAGCCATCATCATTTATAGTCCAAAAAATTCCTCCTTCATGAACCTTACACACTTGGCCTTAAAAAAGGCATAAATTTTCCATGAAAATCCATGATAATGAGTGAATGAAACCTATAAAAACCCCTCATGGCCTTATAGGCATCAGACACACCTTAAAATGAGCTCACTTAAAGTTTTCCCCCTTCTCACTAGCTTGTCCATTATGGCAGTTTTGACTGGCTAAGATGAAGCATCTAGTTTGGAAACTTAGGAGTTATTTTGAAAAATTAAATATACATAGGTAGTTGACACAAGTCTTAATATTCCTCCCAAACTTTAATTCATCTCTTGAAACCTCTTATATCCTAAAAAGAACACAAAATAATAAAAAGTACCATGTTTTATACCCTATATGTATGATTTTGTATAGTCCAAAAGTATGGGGAGTATCCTGAATAAGTTACCTATAATTTTCAATCATAATAATAATAAAAATATTCCATTAGATTATATTTCCAACTCTATTTCCACAAACTAGTCACTAGCAAGGGTTTTGGAGGGTTTAAGCATATTTTTGCTCTTAAAGTTTGTTCATAGATTTATAACATTTAATTTTTATAAAATTACAATAATGTGGTTTTTAGTACCCATAATAAATTCCCCAAACTCATTTTGCCTCCATGAAATTCCTTGAAAAAGATATGAGCACTTAAACTTAGCCTATCGAGCTCTTCCCTTGCTTTGCAAAGCCTAATACTACCTTTTGGTCAAAAAATGGCTTCCTTATGGTTTAATTTTCATCTAAATAGATTTAAAATATCTTATATGACCTCAAAAAATATCCCAATGTGTTGAAAATCATATCTCATGCTAGAAGTGTGAGTGACCCTCATTTGGATACTAGGCCTAAACCATGTCCAGTAGGCTGACGTGCACTCTAAATCTCAAAATGACATTTTTGATGGATTTCATATATTAAAATAGATCCTAAATATTTTATATGACCATATAAAAATGATAAAATCAGTTTGAAATATCACTTATATCTAAAAGTGAAAGTGACCTCTTGTTTGGATTCTAGGCCAAAACCCTAACTAACAAGCTAACTACAAACTTTGAGTTATATGACATTTAGATGATATTATTACTTATGTGATTGATTATCACTTCTTATATATAGTTTTATAATATTTAAAAACCTTATATCCTTGTCTAACCATCCTCTAACTTTCTTGGCTATTCCCTTTTTCAAATTTACAGGGTTTGTGTACAAAGGGAAGTACCCTCTATCTGAGATAAAACAAAGGGTAATTACCCTATTTATTAAGACAAATTAAACATTGTATAATATTATTTAAGTTTAAAATATTCTATCTACAAAATTTTATCCCTTGTTATTTATCCTATACCCTCTAAATTTAACAAAACCTTAAGATAGGCTTATTAAAGGCAGACTGTGTGTAAGCCTTTCCCAAGTGAAGTGTGTGTGCTTGATTAGAGACCTTTATTTTATTTTTTTCATCATGATAGTTAATGATACCAATTTTAATATTATTTATGTGTTCTCATTCTCTCTTACCAATCTAATATTCCATATACCTTTCCATACATTGAACTTCTCAAGACTAAGTTCTATCATGGCTGGGTTTTGCTCCAATATGTTGCACCTATAAGTGACCATGTGTGTTTTTAAATTAAAGAAAAATTTAAAATACATTATCTAATTAGGTTTTTTTCACACATTTTTTTATCCATTTTTTTCATCCCATTCGTTACAACACCTAGACATACCACTTTAGATCACTGCCTATAACAATCAACACTTGGTTGTAGGTGCATACAAGGTCTTAAAATGTCAATATAAACTTATTTCACACATAAAAATATTATTTAGGTCATAATATATATAATTAAGGTTTTATATGTTTTTTTCATCATAAAAACTCTCTCTATACCTTTTACCTACACCTTAAGCTCACAAACTAAAAACTCTTTATTGAGTATGATACTCTTCTTGTCTAATTTCTATAGGTGCATATTAGCTCTAATTGAGCTTGGTATTAGTGTTTCAAGACATTTCATGAATAATGAGGATCATCTATTATTTATTAATATTATCATTCACCTTACAGGGGATCAAATACCACTAAAACACCAAGTTTAGTTTATTGTCAGCTTGTTTTGATGTAAGTGGACACTTTTTTGTGAGGGGACACTTGTAGGTGTCCATGGGGCTTGGAATACCATGCATCAATGCCATACTGATGATATTCAAGTCATTTTTTACTTAATTAAAACAATAAGTCCACTCTATCTAATATGAGAGTGTTTTTTTTTCTCTCTTTAGATATCATTGTCATCCAAACTTCAAACCTATAGATAAGAATGCAAGCTTTAGTGAATTTTTAGGCAACTTTGAGCCCTCAAAACATCACCATCCACCAATATTATACCCTATACAATTTTCATGGATCTTATATATGATGAATACTATAATACATGGTTATTAAAATTCATAAAATTTCCTTGCAACTTTGCTATGAGATACCAACAAAAGACTAAGGATCTCTATTTTGCATTTTTAGGGCAAATAGTCCTAAACACAGTCAGTTTGTGTTTAAGGGTGATCTATACTTATATTTTTACATACAACCCATAAAAAAATAATATAATTATCCTTAATTTACACTAGGACCTTCAAATTTCCTTCTCATGATCCAATCACTTTAAAATGATCTTTAATTCCCTATTAATCCACCTATAAGTGTAGATTTTTAGTGTATATAGGTAGTAGGAAAAATGTAGACAATATGCATTAATTTAGACCTCTTATTAGTTTTATATTAGTATAAAAAATTTATATGCATTATTTACACCTCCAATATATTTAAACCACTAAAATGTCTCCCATTATAACATGGCATTATCAATGAAGGCTCTTGTAGGTGCATATGAGCTATAAGAAGGCAATAAGTGTAGAATGGAGCAATAAGGGTGGATGAATGGTTTCAATAACAACCAAAAATCAATTTAAAACTTTAAAATTAATAATTTACATGAAGGATATATTAATACTAGTTAAAAAACATCTCTTTCAATGTGGAAACCACTTGCAAACATATGGAATAGAATAGGAAGGCATAACTAGTGACTAGTCGATGTGGGGAATGAACTTGTAACTAGTCTTGTATATTTATTAAAACACAAATGAACTCTCTTCAATTATTTATAACTTGGAAAACTTACACACCCTAATTACCATTCCATGAACAAGTTAGATAAGCTCTAAACATGTGAATGCAAGTGAAATTAATTATGGAGTTTATTATGAGGGATGGTAAGACTACAAGCTACCTTAAGCATGATTATCTAAAAATAATCATGAATGGAGGTGATAAATATGGACATGGAGACATGTAAATACACCATATCCTATTCACATGAAATCCCCTATATGGAATTCAACCTTATGTAAGTGTAAAATTGATTGAGACTACACAAGGTGGTACCTTCTTACCACATGATAAAAATTTGCTCATAAAAACACCATAAAAATTAAAATATGCATGGATAACATATAATAATATATCCAAAATCCATTGGAGTCAACATCACCAACTGGTTCATATAGACTTTCCCAAAATGGAGAAATACTTATAGGGTGCATGAAACATTAAGCAAAAAAATAGAGTCAACTTAATGAGGATGTTGCATAAAGCATGTTCCACCATTATTATGTATATTTTAATGTAAATTAATTTATATAATTTTAATACCACTTACCAAAATCATTTTTCATAAAACCTCTTCAATTATTTATACTAAGTACAAACATGTTGGTCACTTCTATATGTCTCGAAAGGTAAAGAAGGGGCATAACGGTTTTGGTTAAAAAATGGAACTTCCATAGAATGTAAAGAGTTTATATGAGTTTTATGAATAGTAATAGGAATTACATCACATTACCCTATGTGTCACACTTCCCCATAGACTATATAAGTGCCAAACTCACCTTTTTCAGTTAGCTTCTTGAATTTCAGCTAGAAAACCTACAAGATTCTAATTGAAATGACATACCTGATATGGAATCTGACCTCTTGGATTATTGGAAGGAAAAATGACATTTGGACACCTTGGTAACTATTCCACTTGCATTTATAACAGCTAAAAACCTTGTAAATTACTCAAAATGACAAATTGACTAATATAACTAAGACCAATGGTAGGATGACATTAAATGACATCAAATAAAATATAATACTCCCAATTAAATTATATTATATCCCATAAAACATATAAAAATCCATTTTTCTACTTATAAGGGCCCCAATTTGACCTTTAAGTGAAATCTGGTCGATAAATTGGTGACTCATAGGGGTAGCATGCATGATATACTAAATAGAGTAGTAGCCTTATCAATCCATTGTGATTAGGTAGTCATCTAAAATTTGAGAAACCAAAATATGAATTTGAAAACAAGATTTTATAAATACAAGACCAATGACAACCTCAATCATATAAAGCAAAAGACACACATAAAGCAAAAGCAAACACACATGTGCTTTATGAGAACTTATGGAACACACACACCAAACTAAACAAGCTAACTCAAACACTAACTAACCTAAGATGAAAACTCCATCTATGATCAAAATTTATGTTTTAAACCTTCTTTCATGACATGAATGATTTAGTGAGACATGTAGCCTTTTATCCTTTACCATTGATGATTCCATCTTCTTCATGGTATTTGCCAACTTCATTAGCATGGTGTTAAATGAGAACCAAGTAGCTCCAAAAAAACTAGATATGGAATTTAATTATTCTTTCATCCAAACAAATTAAACCTTCTCATATGTATCCTCAATTTCAACCTCCATTGGTGGTCCATAAGGGCATACCTTATTACTTTTCATAGTTCTCTCAATAGGATTGGGTTTCTTCTCAACTATAAGTTCTTCCATCTCATCAAGGAGATTTGAATATTCTACCCAATATTGGCCATTATCCTCCATGGAAGACTCTTTCTTCACCTTTTCATGTACTTGATCTTCAACTTGGAAAAACTCTTCAAAACCTTGAAAGAACTCCATTTATAGTTGCCAATCATCCTTGTCCTCTTCGTCATCTAGAACCACTACCTCTTCAATCTTATCTTCTTAATGTGTGAGGCCATAAGGCTAGTTTTATTAAATATCCAATGAATCTAATGGTGATTCAATATTAGGCTAAGTAATTGGGTCATCTTCAAGAACAACATCTTGCACATTGGTCTCAAGAGAGTTTTCTAGGGATACAATGTCTTTGGGAAAGACTTGAAATTTTTATCCATACATAATAGCACATTCATATTCATACTTTAGATGATTATCCATAAATTTTTGATTAGATGTAGAGTATTCTTTAAGGGTTTCAAGATCCTCCATCTCCTTCTCCTTCATGGTGATGCTAAGACTAGGCATATTGAAATCATGTGACCTAGCCCAATGAGGATGCCAAGGAGGTAGTCTTTCTTCAATCAAGAGTTCTTAGTTTCTATCAACCAAATAATCTTATTTAGGTTCCCATACCATATGTACATCAAGGAAAATTGTGATGGGCTGAGGATAGGATGAACTAGTTGGTGGAGTTGGCACATAGAACTCAAAATTGGATTGAGAGTGAAGTGTAGGGGAGTCTTTTGGAAGCTATTAAGGAAGGTGAAGTAGACCTTGGGCTAAAATGTCTTGGTTTTATTCCTTAAATTTTATAATCACTTCATTGAAATGTTATTTGTATTTATAATTCTCTTTAGGAAGGTTATATGGGGTGTGTTTAGACATAGGATCTTCTTTTGGGTTTAAACCTTACAACACACCTTAACTTAGAAATTTCATCCTTGACTCTAACTCTTCAATTTACTTGGCTAGGTTACCTTGGAAAAGTTTTTTCTTGAATTTCATATGCATATTCATGAGTATGAGGAGTAAAATAGGATTGACATGGGGGACAAGAAGCTTATTGAGGAAGGGTGGGAGGGACTTGCATATAATCAATCTCTATTTTAACTTCACACTCCTTATCAAGAATTTTCTCCTCTTTCTTTCCCCATGACTCCAATATATTATTCTATTTTAGTATGTTAGGATTAGGAGTATTTTATTAATGTGGTGATTTAACTTGAGGAGTGGATGAAATATTCAAGAAACTTGGAATCTCCTTAGGCTTGGATCCTCCACCTTATCTCCAACTTGGAATCCCATATCTAGATGTCACTTCTTGAGGTGGGGATGTAATTAGAGAGGTCAATGAGGGATTATATTCCACTTATTTTTCTGATGACATGGACCATTACATACTCATATTATCCAACTCAATCTACCTATCAAGATTAGCTTTAAAAACAAGGTTTCTCTTTTAAACTCTCTCCTCTAACTGATTGGGAAAAGGATGATTTTGATAATCTTGATTGGGTTCACGAGTAGGAACCATGTAGGATTGATATAAACCTTATGTAAGTGGAAATTAATTATAATGGGTTTGGTGAGGCTACCTTTTATGAAATTTTAGCCTATCTTCCAAGGATGAAACTAGGCCACTCACATCTAACATCTCACATATGAGCCTTTGCCAATTGGCTCTCTTAATAGGTGTCCACTCTCTTTTGAATAGCTCTAATGAATATCTCACATAATGAATGAAATTACTAGGATCCTCTTGACCATGTACACTTAGTTTATCAAGCTCTATAATATACTTTTCATACTCCAAAATAGTTTACTTAAAGGTGGAAATGGATTGAGTTAAGAAGTGGCTAGGTTGACTAGGAGAAGCAAGATATTGAGGAGGCTGGTTATAGGACTGATACAACTCATGAAAAGGCTTAATATAGTGATTATAAGGACCATGATGGGGTTGGAAATGTTAAGAATCACACCAAGGCTAATAATAATCATACAAAGGTTGATTAGGAATGCCATAAACTGGAAACACTTCACCAACTTGTGTAAATCAAAAATCAACACCAAAATTAGCCATGAAACCTTATTGAAAGCAAGAACACAAAATTAAAATGTTACGAAAAATCTTCAAAAGATAACCTGGGCTATTTGACCAATTTATATAACTTCAGAGTCACCATTGATGCTTACATAAATGCCTCCCAAGGCTGATTATTGAAAGACAAAACCAAAATTATTTTAACTTCTTAGACTAAGAGTCCCACTGGTTATGCAAAAAACTATTGTCACTTGTATTTACACCCTTTGATTATATTTATCATCTCTCCCCATACAATTGGCACAATTAAAACACGTCTAGGATTGTGGGTAGCCTAAGGATGAGGTAAATCTCTAGATAGGGCTAGCTTCATTGATGTACCACTTTAGATCACAATTACACCTAAAATTTAGGTGGGGCGGTGGTAAAGGGAGAGAGATAAATAAAATAAAAATATTATAAGAGAGGTGATACACCAAATAATATGAAGACTTCCAACCATCAGCATGTTACACATGAGAATAAAGGACTAACCAAACATACACTCCTTCAATATGCATCTTATCACATCAATGTAACATTACGAGGTTACAAATGAATGTGAAAGGATAATAAGACTATACAATAGGATTTTAATGTAAATATTTAATATAATAACTCACTCAATACTTGACATTTCCTAGAACACTTCACATGCCCTACAACAAGAAGCTTTCTAATTGCAAATAAGATGAAAGAATGAGACCACATGCTAATGAGTCCATAGTATTCACTAATAAAAATCCAAAATTAAAGTACAATTTTTTTTTAATATTCATGAATAGGTAAAAAAATTAGTATTATTATTGTTCAAATGGTATGCAAATGTGTAAGGCTTCTCCATACTCAAGTGGAGTATAAGTTACAATGGCTAAAATGGCTAGTTCTTATAAAACATGAGAGAGAGAGGAGAAGAGATAATTCCAAGGGTCACAAAGACACTTTTAAATATTATAAAATAAGTTAATTTTTAATTATAATATTATGTTGGATGAACCATGCAAGTTTAGGAAACACAAGTGTCCATACAAGGTATGCAACTTTTGTAAAGTGGCATGAAACTCCTTATTTTGGCTTTAAAAAGCCTTCATGATTAACCATATTTAAACATAAAAAATATAATTAGTGATAGGTATTATTATTTAATTTAATTAAAATTATTTCATATATTCCTCTCCATGTATTGGTTATAGTCTTGGTCATCTACAATCATCTGGGAATGAGACATCATCATCTACAGTCCAAAAAGCTCCTCCCTGATGCAACCTGCACACTTAGCCTCAAAAAAGGCATAAATGTTACATTAAAATACATTATATGGATGTTATTACTCATTTAAATACCCTATATGGCCTTTTATGCATTAGACACACCTTAAAGTTATCTCACTTGAATTTTCCCCCTTTTCACTAGTTTGTCCACTATGCTAGTTTTGACTAGCTAAGAAGAAGCATATGGTTTGGAAAATTAGTATTTGTTTTAAATAAGTAAATGGATATATAAATATATTAAAAGTCATAATATTCCATCCAAACTTTATTTCATCTCTTTAAACCTCTTATAGGTTATAAAACACATAAAACAATCAAAAGTACCATGTTATGTACCATGTTCATATAATTATATATAGTCAAAAAGAATGGGGAGTATATTGAAGTATTATCCTATAATTTTCAATAAATATCATAAGTAAACTATTATATTATAATATATTTCCAACTCCATTTACATAAATTTGTCATAAGCCTGGGTTTTGGAGGGTTTAGACCTATTTTTGCTCTTAAGTTTTTTTCATAACGTTATGAAGTTGAAGTTGTAGAAAAATTAAACTAATGTGATTTTTATGACCAATAATATCTTCCCCAAACTCATTTGGACTCCATGAAAATCCTCCAATAATATATGATCTTTTCAACTTAGCCTATCAAGCTCTTCCCTTGCTTTCCATAGGCCTAATACTACCTTTTAGGCCAAAATAGATTATTTTGGTTTCGTTTTCATCTAAATAGATTTTAAATATCTTAGGTGACCTAAGAAACATATCCTAATGGGTTGTAACTCATATCTAATGCTATAAGTGTGAATGACCCATATTTGGATACTAGGACTAAACTATGTCTAATAGGCTTGCTTGCACTCTAAATATTAAAATGACATTTTTGATGTATTAAATATATTAAAATATCTCATAAATATATATTATGAACCTAAAAACATGATATAATAAGTTTTAAATCTCACTTAGATCTAAAAATGAAAGTGCCCTCTTATTTGGATTCTAGGCAAAAATCTTGACTAACAGGTTGACCGTAACCTTAGATTTATAGGACATTTAGTTGATATCATTCCTTATGTGATTGATTATAAATGATTTTATATATGTTTTTAAACTTTCCAAACCTTATTTCCATGTCTGACCAACCTCTACCTTACTTGGTTATTCCCATATTTTTTTAAAATAATAAACCATTGGATAATATTATTTAAGTGTAAAATATTATCTCTAAAAACTTTTATCCCCTAGTCTTAAAACTATACCCTCCAACTTCAACAAAACCTCAAGACAGGCTTGTTAGAGGTAGACTGTGCAAGCCTTTTCATAAGATGACTATGTGTGCTTTATTGGAGCCCTTTATTTTATTGTTTTCCATAATTATATTTATATAATACCACTTTTAATATTTTTTAGGTTTTATCATTCTCTCTTACCACTCTAATATTCCATATGCCTTTTCATACATTAAACTTCTCAAGACTGAGTTCTATCATGACTCAGTTTTACTCTAATATGTTGCACCTATAGGTGATCATGTGTGGTTTGACATTAGAGACAAATTTAAAATACATTATATACTTCCCCTAGGTTTTTTTCACATATATTTGTATGCATTTTTTTCATCCCATGCCTTACAACACCTAGACATACCCCTTTAGATCACTGCTTGTAATAATCAACACCTGGCTGTAGGTGCATATAGGGTCTTAAGATGTCTATATACACTTGTTTCAAACATAAAAAGATTATTAAGGTCATCGTGTCTCTAATGAAGGTGATTATATGGTTTTTTAATCATTCAAACTCTCTTTATACCTTTTAACTGCACCTTAAGCTCATAAACTAAAAATTCTATTGATTATGATATCCTTCCTATCTAATTCCTGTAGGTAAATATTAGCTTCAATTGAGATTTTTCATAGTGTTTCAATACATTACATGAAGCATTAGGATCATATATTATTTAATAATATTATCATTCACCTTGTATGAGCTTAAACACCACTAAAACACCAAGTTTTATTTCATTGTCTACCTATTTTGTTGTAGGTGGAACACCTATAGGTGCCCATAGGGATTGAAATAAAATAAATCAATGCCATAATAGTGATATTAAATTAATGTTCTATATAATTAAAAAAATAAATACACTCTATGAAATATGAGTGTGTTTTCTTTCTCTCTTGAGATATCATTATCATCAAAACTTCAAACCTGTAGATAAGAATCCAGGGTTTAAATGCATTTTGAGGTAACTTTGAGCCCTAAAAACATAACCATCCACCAATATTATACCCCATAATATTTTAATTTCTATTTTATATGATGGATAATACAATCCATGGTTATAAAAATGCATAAAAGGTCCATGTAACCTTGCTATGAGATACCAAAAAACTCTAAGGATCTCTATTTTGCATTTTTAGGGTAAACATTCTTAAACATAGTCAATTTGTGTTTGAGGGTGATCCATTATTATATTTTTCTATCCAAAACATAAAAAAATACTATCATGAGCCTTAATTTACACTTTTAACTCCAAAATTTCCTTTTTGTGATCCAATCACTTTATCTTTAATTCCCTGTTAAGCCACTTGTAGGTGTAGATTTTTAGTGTATACATGCAGTAGGTAGAATATAGAAAATATGCATTGATTTATACATATTATGAGTTTTATATCCATATAAAAAACTTAAAATTAAATATTAACACCTCTAAGATATTTAAACCACTACAAAGTCTCCCATTATAGGATTACATCATTAATGAAAGATCTTGTAGGTGTATATGAGCTATAAGCAAGTAGTGAGTATAAAATGGAGCAACAAAGGTGGATGAATGGTTTCAAAAACAACCAGAAATAAATTTAAAAAATTTAAATTCATAATTTACATCAAGGATATCTTAATACTAGTTCCAAAATAACTCTTTCAATGTGAAAACCACTTGCAGACATATGGAACAAAGTAGAAAGGTATAACTACTGACTAGTTGGTGTGGGGAATTATCTTGTAACTAGTATTGTATATTAATTAACACCCAAATTAACTCTCCTCAGTTATTTATGACTTATACAACTAACTCACCCTGATTATAATTCCATTAAAAAGTTATACAAGCTCTAAACATGTGATCACAAGTGAAATTAAACATGGAGTTGATTGTGAGAGATGACAAGACTACAAGCTACCCAAAGCATGATGTTATAAAAATAATCATGAATGGATGTGATAAATATGATAATGATACATAGAAATACATGATATCCTATTCTCATGAAATCCCTTGTATGGAATTTAACCTTCTACAAGTGGAAAATTGACTAAGACTGCACATGGTGGTATCTTCCTACCACATGAGATAAATTTGCACATAAAAACACCATAAAACATGTAAATAATCATGTAAAACATATAATAATATATTAAACATCTTATATACTCAACATCACCAACCGGTTCGTATGGATTTGCCTAAAATGGAGAAAAACATATAGGGTGCATGAAACAACAAGCCAAAAAACATAGTCAACTTCATGAGGATGGTTCATAAATAACATAATATAATTATTCAAAATATTTATAATGTAAATTAATTTCATTAAGTGTGATACCACCTCCTAAAATCATTTATCTTGAAACCTCTTTAGCTGTTTGTACTAAGCATAAAGTTGATGGTCACTGTTGTATGTCTAGAAAGGCAAAAAAGGAAGAAAATGGTTTTGGTTTAAAAAATGGAAATTAAAAATCATTTAAATAATTTATATGAGTGTTAATAATATTAAAAGGTATTATATGACCTTACCCCATGGGTTTTACAAGTGTTAAACTCATCTTTTACAATTATTTTCTTGAATTTCAATTAGATAACCTACAATATTCTTATTTAATTGACATAAATAATATATAATATGATATATTGGATGTGTTAAAGGAAAATAGGACACATTTACACCTTGGTAACCATGCCACTTTCATTTATAACCCCTAAAAGCCTTTTAAATCACTCAAAATGAGAAATTGACTAATATGACTAAGTCTAAGGCTAGGATGACATTAAATGACATATAATAACATATAAGATACCCCATGAAAATATATTATACCATTTAAAACATATAAAAATCCATTTTTTTACTTATAGGAGCCTCAATTTGACTTGTAGGGTCAAATTTGGTCAATAATAATTTCATTTATAAGCACAATCTCCTTTTGAGAAGAAAATACAAAGGAGGAAAGGGGAAAAACATTTTATATGACATGTAATACATATATAGAATGTAAATATGTCACTTTCAAATTGATTTTTAGTGTTGCATCCTATAAAAAGAGGAGTAGGTGATTCAATATCACTTTCTATTTTAGGTTCATCATTTGATGTGAGAAATGAATATTGGCATAATTATCATTTGCATCCTTGTTATTTTTATTAGGAAATTACTGCATTAGGAAATATTTTGGAAACATGTTTTTTATTTTGAATTTACATGGTTTGACCTTTGTAAAAAATACCTCAAATATGCTTGGGTTTTTTTTGTGTCCTTAAACAATGTAGGTTGTGTAGTTTTTCCTTAATTTTTTCATATGCACTCCCATTTTTTTCTTATATAAACACAATTTGAGATATGGAACATGTAATTTATTCCTCAAAAATTAGAGGGGAAGAATAAATTTCATTATTTTTATTTGAATCATGAAAATAATTAACAAAATTTTCAAAATTAGCATTATTTAGGGAAGGAAAAACACACTTGATTTCATCAACATTTTCATTATGAAAAATAGTAGAGGAACATTACACTTATTTGACATTTTCATAAATTGGAAAGTGGAGAATCACACTCATTTGTTGAAATAACTAAAGAGGGTATAAATTCAATAGTTTTATTTTCAACCTTAGGAATGGTATCATTTTGCATATTTGTTTGTTCTTTAGTATCATAAAATTGAGGAATAGGAGAAGTATCATAACCAAGGGAAATTTCATCAAATTTATAAACAAATGCGGAAACATCATGATCACTACTTTACTCAGTTATATTTACATTTGCATAATTATTTATTTCATTGTCATAATTGTAATCAAAAGTTTATTTATCTAATTTTTTGTGTTATTATAGGTCTTCATATGAAAAACATTAATCATCAGGTGGATTAAATAAATGATCATAATTTAGCTTCCATGCATAGCCTTCCATTAAGAACTCCATGAAGGTTAAATAGTAATTTAAGGTGACTACTAATCACATAACTGTGAGTACCAAGTCAATAATGTAACTAGTCATTCCTAAGCTATGCCCATATAAGTGAGGGAGGTACTAAAGCTAAAACTAAACTAGAAAAATATGAGATGGACTTTTAAAGAAGGCAACAACCCTAATATGAAAATTAGGGTTTTGTATCAACAAATAGAGGTTAGTTTCACCAAATGTTTTAATTATTTTAGACTCATAAGATAAACATATAATCAATAGATTATTTTGAATGTTAATCGATTACTATTCATATTTAACAATGTAGATAGTATTTTGACAATATATCTCATTTATATACATGTAATAAATACAAGTACAAAGTAATTAAGGGATAAAGAGAGTGCATCTTGTTTTTTTATTATTTTCTAGACTATGTTAATGATAAATAATCATCATAGGGCTATCTTATAAGTATGGACTTTATTAATTATATATTCTAACTATTTTTGACTTCCATATCATTACATCAATTTGTGAAAATAATGTCGATCATTATGTCTGCCTCTAATATAAGTGTCTAGAGAGAGATATACATATGAATGAATTCAAATTTGGACCAGATGTTGAGAATGTGTTCTAAGGTATGCATGGAGTTTTAATTGATGTCATAAAATTGTTATTGATGTTCTTTTGAGTTGTATTTTTTGTTCTTGATGCTGAGTTCATGAGTCATGCACTTAAAGATACCTAGTGAGAAGGTAGAGGTTTGGTGCCATAGTGAGGTGAGTAGACTGAGGCTTGTAAAAATATATGTGGTAGTTTGTGAGTAAGTTATGAGTTTGTATGACATGATTATGAGGTGTTGAGATTCGTATAAGAGGTTTCTAGGTGTGTTCAAGTTCTAAGTATGGCTTACAAGTTCAAATCCTAATGTAGGAAGAGACCTAGTATGGCCTAATGAGCGGTAAATATCATTTCCAAATGTTACCAAGATGTTAATATCATTTTAATAGGTTTTATAGGTTTTATCAAGTTTTTTTACGAAGTCTGAGGTCAAAATTTGAAGGAGAAGCATGAAAATTGGTGTTGAGGTTTTCAGTGTGCACATAATGAGGTTTTTTAGACCTAAAAATAATTTTCTTATGCTCATTTGCACGTGAAAAATTTTCATTAAGATACAATAATATCATGGTAGTTTTTTAATGGTCCTATCTTAAATTTCTTGGCATTGGTTTTGGAGTTGAGGAGCAATCCTTTATGAATGATTGTTAAGAATGGAAGATAGTCTAAACCCTCATAATGACTAAATAGGGAATATCTTGTTTTAAATGTATTATATTATTTGTAGAGTAATTTCCTACTCTACGTCATTTTTAATTTATTTTTTGGTTCAAGTGCTACAAATTTTGGTTCCTACACACCTTAGACATCGTGGAAGAATTTTGAAGTAGAGGGCCAATTTGTTTTGACTAAGTGTCGAAGTGTAGCGAAAGCTGCCAAGTGTCACCCTCCAGTAGCAGATCCTTTTTTCCCTTTTTATTTCCTTTGTCTCTTTTGGCCAAGTATAAAATTTAAGTGGAAGTCACCATGTGTTGATTTTCAGGAGATGAAGATGGACAGTTGGCATCCTCTGAATGCCCTTTTGTAACTTTTGGGAAGGCTACAGAATGTGTCATGTATCAAGTAGCAGTTAAGTAGAATGCACCACATGTCAGCGTTTGAGTCTCATAGAGGCAACCGTGTTTCATTCTACATTTTGAAAAATACTTTCAACAAACCAAGTAGCATAGAGAGTGGAAAGTGCCAGGTGGTAGTTGCGGAGGCCCTAAACTCCCTTTTTGATGAAGCAACGAAGATCACCATTTGTCAGCATCTAGGAAGATGTGGGTCCAACACTTTCATTTAATGCATAAAGGCATAATTTTATTTTACTTAAGTTCCATAAAGCAGTGGACACTGCCAAGTGTCACCCTCTGGTCCCTTTCCACTCTATCCCCAACAAAAAGTGGAAGATGCCATGTATCTTCCTAAGAGCAGCAAAGGTCACCGCATGTCAACCTCTGAGAAACCCTCTTGAGCCTAATTGCCGAATGAAGATTGTGATAGCTCCCAAATGATATTTCAAAATATTGAGGAAGCGCTAAGTGTCAACAAGTTAAGACTTCCATGTGCATCCATCCTTTCTTAAAGGTTTCCAAGGTAAGGAATGCATTGAGTTTTGTTTCAATAAAGCTACAAAGTATCAAGGAAGCGGGCTGCGACAGGTGTCAAAGGTGGAGCATTTCTCAACAAAATATAAATAAAGTAGAAGCGACCAAGTGTCATCCTCAAGTGTCTTCTAGATAGAAGGGAAGAAATTTCATAAATTGAATAAGTGTCCTCTTTCATTTTGATAGAACAGAGTGCCAATCTACCTGTTATAGTGAAAATGGAAGGAAATTCAGTGAGAGTTACTCTGGGTAGATAAAACAGTGCTCTAGGTAGATTTTTGAGGCTTACAAGCATTGAAGATGCCATCCATTTGTCCCCTAACATTAGAGGTAGAGTAGATAGTTGAGCAACCAAACAGGTGATGGAATGAAGAATTTTAGGTGTGAAGAGAGGTATTAGATAAGGATCGCCATGTCGTAGTTAGGGCAGTTCTTGATAAGACTAGGATGCATCCAAGGCATTGAATGTGCCATCTATTTTGTCCCCTATGAGTGAAGGGTAGAGTGGAATTGTGTAGGAAAAAGAATGATGTAAGGAGACATCTAAAGCTATATAAGAAGAATTGAAAATCATTCAAAGAGGGGGAAGAATTTTCCATAGTAAACTTTTAGAGTTTTGACCAATAATATCATTTGATTTTGTTTCATTTTCTTGATTTGAAAGGTTTATATGATTGTGTGTGTTTCTAAATCTTTTGTATGACTGGAAGATTCAATAAGAAGATTGAACATTATGCCCTTGTTGATGTTATCTGCATTATTTGCAAAGTAGTCTATGTTGTAGATTTCCTAGTGTTGTGATTGGAAATGTTATTTACTTCTGTCTCATTTATTAGAGTCTAAATTTATACATAACTGTGCATGACTTCTGTACCTCTTATGTGATTGGAGGATTCTATTAAGAATATTGAACACTATGAATTTATTGACAATTCTTGTATCTCAGCAAAAGACTCCCCTATTGTGAGCCTCTGTTTCTATTACTCGAATATTTTACATTGATCATGCACTTGTCTACTCTTAAATGTAATTGAATCATATAATAGTCTCACTGTGCTCAGGTTAGGATTAGGATTAGGATTACACTCAGGCGCATCACCATAGTTAGGTTTTAATTCTTGCATTTTGCATTTATGTTTAGTCTCTTATCCCTTTTCCCAAACACCTATAAAATAGAAGAGACTAGCTTCTTTAAAACCTGGAGGTTGTTTCAAGCTACATCATCCCATAGCTTGAAACTTCTAATTGTTGATTGGTTAAGATACAACACAATTTTATTCCATCAACAGTTTCTGGCATGCCCAGTGGGATAGATCTTTCAAGGAGTTGAAGAAATTTTGGTGTATTCTTCATCTAATTAGCCTTTGGAGGTTTTCATCAACACTAATGACTCTGAGTCATCAGCTGATCAAGGAGTATCATCAAAAAATCCCTTTTGGTATGTATAAATCTATTACTCATAGCTATGAGTCCTATTCTCCTTATATATTTAATCAAGATCAAGTTCCTCCTAAAATATCTCCAAGTAATGAGGATGCACATGGCCACGAGCTATACCAGTTTTATGCCCAGTCTAATCTCATTTTCACCTTCAAGAAAGCATTGCTGAGATTTAAAAAATATGTGTTAGAACTTGATAGTAAAAGGGAATATGGCCAAGAAATTCCTTGTCATGTCATCTATCAAGTGAGGGAAGTAATAGACCCGATCAAAAGTGAGTGGGATCCCATTGAAAGGGCAAATTGTCAAGAACTTATGTATGAAATGTTGGATGTGTGTGGATTGATTGCATTTCCAGAATAAAGGTGAAGCATTCATGAGAACTATCCTTACCAAATCTACCAAACTTCATATCCACCACCACAAATCCCATATCAAACATATTCCACCCCTGTTCATGAACAAGGTCAGACTTGTCAAGATCATTTCCCTAATAATGTAGAGTCTATGATAGCAGCAAGTCAAGAGGACCCCAAACTCTCACTTTCCCCTCAAGTCCCTTCCTCCCTTACTCAAGAAGCTTCTTGTTTTCCATCACAACCTTCTTTTTCATCCCCTTTTGAAGAAGAATATATTTTGAAAGAGGCAATTGAGTATGCAAAAGAATATGCTCAATTCATGGCTAGTCAAGAGGATTCCATAAGTATGGATAAGGAGGAAATCACCATAGATTCCCCTTTTGATGAGGAAGAGGATAAGACACAAGCTTTTTCCTTCACTTTAGATGAGGAGGAGATCATTTCTGACTTTTTCCTTACTTTGCAAGAAGATACAGAGGAACATGGATACTCCCTTGACCAAGTCATTGAGACAGATGACACTATCCTACAAGAAGGCTATGGATTGGCCAAGTATGGAGAAGACAACATCAAGACTCAGCTGAGTATGCAGAAGGAATGCCAGTTTTCAGATTCATCCTTTTAAGAGGATGAAATCATCAAAGAGCATACTGATGCAATAAAGCTAGAATTTGAAGAAGATGAGCCAAAAGATAATGGACATCAAAAGGCATAGAGTGAAGAACCAATAGCCAATGATTTCTTGATGACACATGATAACATGAAGAACTATTATTCAATGGGCATTCAAGGACAAGAAGAGTTCATAGGTGTCAAATACATGTTTTGTTCAGACTCATTCGAGTGTAGGAAAATTCATGTGGCCAACACAGAGGACATCCCATCAAAGGTATACCCATTGCAATCACTGGTATGGCAACACAAGTTGGCTTGTCATAAAGAAGATGTTGGAAAGTTCATTTTTAATCCTAGATGAAAATAAGGATTTGTAATTAATGTAGTTAGGTAGTTTCCATTCCTACATTGCTTTGTTTTGTTTTTTGCTTTCCTGATTTTCTTTTGAAATAAGTGTTTTAAATGTAGAGTCAACATCTTAGAAGCTTTAAATTCTTTAAATTTTTCTGCAATAAATGCTTCCACAGATATTCATGATCTCTAAGGTACCTTGTACTGAATAATGTGTCTACTTCATTATTTCTTGAAGATTGAGTAAGATTTGCTAATAGTCACCTTAATTTAATGTTATTTGGGACTTGTTAAGCCCATAAATATCCCTTAGCAAATTTTAAAGTTTACAAATTTCAGGCATTCCTACAAAATATCTTGCTCATTGCGATTGTCATCGCCTAGTGAAATTGTTTTAGCAAGCATGTTTTTATCTTGAGCAAAGTTCATACCAAGTTATCATATAAAAGATACAGAGATGGTGCGAGCATCATTCTCAAAATAAGGAATAGGGGCACCTAGATACCTTGATAGATTACTGGCTAACAAATCATAGGCTGTAGCTCTTATGCAACCACCAAGGAGCTACCCAAGAACCAAATCCCTAGGAGTTGGTTAGACCAGTGACCCTTCAAAGGTAAGAGACTATGTAGATGGGATCATGGATCCAATTATACAAAGAGAAAGTGGCAAGAACCTTAGAGAAGCGGCACACCAAAGGTGTTTGTAAAGAACCCGAGTAAGGCAATATGAAACATTCGAGATGAGGATATGGACCTCACAACTAGCTCAATTCATTGTCCTAACGGTACACCAATGCCTAGATATAATTGAATTGTGTGTGGACTTGCTCCATCCATAATCTTGCTCTATTCAACAAGGCCCCTTCATGCTGTAGGTCACCCCATAAGCCATCAGGGACATGCTTGCCCTATAATACGATAGTACTACCACCTTCCCCACCATTGATAGGATGTAGAGGATGTGGACAAATGTCAACACTCAGACTAAGTTCTTGAGGTCTGAGTTGTAAATAGCTGATGTCGATGCAATGGTACCCACACTCTCAGCATCAAGAACTCAATTCGTGCCTGCCACCCAAGACGCACTGTTGATGATGGCTCTCATGTTTGGCATGAAGGATGACATGGTTATATATGCTGAGCAAATGGCTATCCTTTTTAGACTAAAAATAGTTGACAAGATGCAAGAGTACCATCTTGACTTCTCTGAACACCTCGCCTTCTCGATGGTCAAGCAGCTGACCCAATTTAGGTCAAAAGGGATATTCAGGTATTCCTCCTTTTTGTTCCATCTCATTTTACACCAAAACCCTGACCTCTTCTCCCAGTTTATGAGCCTGAACCTATATGACCCAGCCTTTGATCCCCAAAGGACCATTCTTGTGTCTGCATGGACACATGTTTTATCAAAAACTAGTGACACGTATGACTTTTGGGAATTATTCATCACCCCTGTTCTTCATTGCCTCAGCCCTGAGCCTGTTATAGACAAGTTATAACCCAAGTGTTACAAACCTTCTGATCATCTACCCAATTCCATGTGACTTCTATTTTGGGGCCCACCACATGATCATAAGGGTTCATGGATTCTATGGGGAGCTAGTGTTGCTACCAAAAGTTTTGACTCTTCAATTATCATTCCTAGAAATCACCAGGCAGGTGTTGGTAGTTGATAATGAATATGGATCTAGGAAGAAGAAGAGGAGAATGTACAACCTCCCATGGATGGTAGGCAATGTAAGCCTGGAAGCCAAGGAAGTTGAGACCATGTTGCTAATGAAACTATCCTTCCTGGGGTTCTTATTGGTTGAGGACAAGTGGGTTTATGACCCAGTTGATTACATAGCCTCTGTGGTGAAGACAAATAGAATTGGAGCTAGGATTATGCATGAAGGCCACCCTTTTTGGGAGAATAGGAAGAATCCTAATGAAGATGCCCCTGGTCTTTATGTTGAGCTAATAGACCTGCCTCTCCCACTGAATAGGCCATGGGAGACCTTATATGATAAATAGAGGGAGTATGATCCCAAGGTCAGGATGACCTCTGGCTTGAGAAGGATGCTAAAGAACAAAGGTTGGGATGTAGAGAAAATTGAAGCCTATTGGAAAAATAGGCAAGAATATCCTAGACCACCCATAACTTTGGGGGCATAGAATCAAATGAAAGGTGGGAAGAACTTTGGGATGAATGGCATTCATCCCCTATTTTTAGCCCAAACATAAGCCAAATGCTAACACTTGGGGTAGAGCAAGAAGCAGCTGGAGTGGGACCAAGCCAACAAATGTAGACTTCAGATCAAACTGCAACTGCCACAAAACAACAAAGAAGTGTGGTGTCTTCACCACCACAAACCTCCACATCATCGGGAGTAATTGAAGTCCCTAGTTCCCCACATGTGCCACTAGCAACAATAGAGGCAGAAGGGAGACAAATGTAGCCAGATGTTGAGACACCTAAAATAAGAAAAAGGGTGTAGTTCTAATTGGACCCAGAAGAGGAAGAAGAGCCTTCACAGTGCCTAGTGTAGAGCACTACAACTTCTCCTCAGGTAGGAATTACTCGCCCTCCTCCCTCTCAATCCATTCCTCACCCTACCAGTGTGGTGCCTCCACCTAGTTAGATGACACCTCCTACCTCTGCTACCATTCCCATTTCACAATTCACCCCATCCTTGATGCCTCAAGCCTTAACATTACCCTATTTCTCCCCCTCTATTCTTAGAAAGATGCCCCTACAACTCACCCCTAGCCAGCTAATGGCTCTCCAATACGGCCTGCCACAAGGATTTCCCTTCATAGGGGGACATATTTCATCCCCTTCCACCTTCTAAATGCAGGCTGATGCTGCTAAGAAGGCAAGAGAAGCCCAATTGGAGAAGAAGAGGATCAAGGAGAATAAAATGCTAGCTGTTCCACATTTGAGGTCACAATTTGACCCCATCCAATAGCAACTGATGGTGACCCATTTGTCACCCAACGTTGCCAGGCTCAGTGAACAAATGCAACCAAAAGGCTACACCATGAATGCAGTGGCCATTGACATGTCCCCGTTCAAGCCTCAAGACAGAGTCAAGCTACTGACTGAATCCACTTCTATGGTCATAGAAGATTACTTGAAGAAATTAAGGAAACTATAGAAGATGGAGGCCAATTTGGCCAAGGAGAAGGCAAACTATAATAGTTTAGTTGAACAAATAAATAGGAAAGATAATGAGATAGCTAGTCTATAGAAATAGTTGCAAGATACTATTTCCCTCTAGACTCAACAGGCAATTCAAGCCCAAAATGATTCATTAAAGATAGAGCTTGCACTTGTGAAGGATGAAATAATAGCTCTAAGATAGGAAAATGCAACATTATAGGGAAGAGTCAAAGGACTCCAACTGTAGGTTACCCAATTGTAGTAAGGGCTGCTAGAAGAATAGAACAAAGCTATGACTTTTCAAGCCCAGTTCCAAGCTGAGCAACAGAGGATTTCACAACTGGTAATTGAGCTGGCTAATAGGCCAAGAGGTGTCAGAGTAGTGTAACTAGTGAAGGATCTCTATGAATTAGTGTGGGTGAGAATCTCTTCAGATATTCTCTAGCTCTGGCCATTTTTCACCTTTGTGCTCAATGCGTAGCAACTATGCAAAAGGGTAGAGAATCTAATACAGAACACTCTAGACACGATCTCCAAGAGAGTCACAAAATCTCATTCATTATTGGTGAAGCTATATAGCTCAATGGAAAAAAAATTGGTAGCCACAAGAATCTCAAATAAAATGGCTACTGTGAGATAGATCAACAAAGAACTCAGTTGCAATGTCGCGGCCAACAGTTGTATAAGTTGTCTCGATGTCATAAAAGAAGGCATCGATAAGATGAGATGCCACATTGAAGATCTGGTGCAACTAGGCCTCCCTTCCCCATTTCTAGATCCAAAGATGGTATTGATGGTGGATCAACTTAAACCATTACTGCTCACCAAACAAAGGGATTAGATAGTTTTCCAAAGCCTGTAGGATGATTCCTCACCCCCAGAGGTTAAAACTATTCTAGTTCCTATTTTCTAGCTATAATCAAAGCTAAAAGCCACAGTTCAAATCCTACAAACCTTCTCACACAAGGATCTCATTAACTTGGATCTGGATTTTGTTGAGTTGTAGAGCGAGCAAGGATTATCTTATCATGAGTGCTCTATCTTCTAAAAAATGTTGTTGAAGCTGTAAATTTTGAAATTTTGATCGAGCGAGAGTCAGGTTCTTTTTGAGTAGGCCCAAAAGTCCTGGAGGTCTCCAATAACTATAGATAAATTTCCTACTCTACGTCATTTTTAATTTATTTTTTGGTTCAATTGCTTCAAATTTTGGTTCTTGCACACCTTGGACATCGTGGTAGAATTTTGAAGAATAGGGCCAGTTCGTTTTGACTAAGTGTCAAAGTGTAGTGGAAGCTGCCAAGTGTCGCCCTCTAGTAGTGGTCCCTTTTTCCCTTTTTGTTTCCTTCATCTCTTTTGCCCAAGTATCAAATTCAAGCAGAATTCACCACGTGTCAATTTTTGGGAGATGAATATGGATAGTTGGCATCATCCAAACACCCTTTTCTAACTTTTGGGAAGGCCATGGAATGTGCCACATATCCAGTAGTAGTTAAGCGAAATGCACCACATGTCAGCATCTGAGTCTCATAGAGGCACCCATGTTTCATTCTACCTTTTGACAAAGACTTTCAATGAACCAAGTAGCATAGAGAGTGGAAAGTGCCAGGTGGTAGTTGCGGAGGCCCTGAACTCCCTTTTTGATGAAGCAGTGGAGATCACCATGTGTCCTGCATCTGGGAAGAGGTGGGTCCAGCACTTTCATTCAATGCATAAAGGCATCATTTTATTTTGATTAAGTGCCACAAAAATGTGGACATTTCCAAGTGTCACCCTCCAGTCCCTTTCCACTCCATCCCCAACAAAAAGTAGAAGATGCCATGTATCTTCCTAGGAGCAACAGATGTCACTGCATGTCAACCTCTGAGAAACCATCTTGAGCCTAATTACTGAATAAAGATTGTGATGGGTCCCAGATGATACTTCAAAGGACTAAGGAGGCATTGAGTGTCAACAAGTGAAGACTGCCACATGTATCCATCCTTTCTTAAAGGTTTCCAAGGTAAGGAATGCATTGAGTTTTATTTCAATAAAGTTGCAAAGTATCGAGGAAGCAGGCTGTAATAGGTGTCAAAGGCAGAGCATTCCTCAATGAAATATAAAGAAAGTAGAAGTGGCCAAGTGTCATCCTCTGGTGTCTTCTAGACAAAATGGGAGAAATTTCATTAATTGACTAAGTGTCCTCTTCCATTTCAATAGAACAGAGTGCCCGTCTACCTGTTATAGTAAAAATGGAAGGAAATTTGGTGAGAGTTACTCCGACTAGATAGAATAGTGCTCCAAGTAGATTTTTGGGGCTTACAAGCATTAAAGATGCCATCTGCTTGTCCCCTAATAGTAGAGGTAGAGTAGATAGTTGAGCAGCCAAATAGGTGATGGGATGAAGAATTTTAGGCATGAAGAGAGGTACTAGACAGGGATCACCATGCCACAGTCAGAGTAATTCTTGCTAAGACCAGGACGCATCCAAGGTATTGAATGCACCATCTATTTTGTCCCTTGTGAGTGAAGGGTAGAGTGGAATTACATGGGAAAAAGAGTGATGTAAGGAGACATCCAAAGCTATTAAGAAGAATTAAAAATCATTCAAAGAGGGGGAAGAATTTTCCATAGTTTTAGACTTTCAGAGTTTTGACCAATAATATCATTTGCTTTTGTTTCATTTTCTTGAGATGAAATGTTTATATGACTGTGTGTGTTTCTGCATCTTTTGTATGATTGGAATATTTAATAAGAAGATTGAACATTATTCCCTTGTTGATGTTATGTGTGTTATTTGAAAATTAGTCTATGCTATAGATTTCCTAGTGTTGTGATTGGAAATGTTATTTGCTTCTATCTCATTTTCTAGAGTCTAAAGTTCTACATAAATGTGTGTGACTTTTGTGCCTCTTATGTGATTGGAGGATTCTATTAATAATATTGAACACTATGCCTTTATTGACAATTATTGTATCTTAGTAAAAGACTCCCCTGTTGTGAGCCTCTATTTCTGTTACTCTAATCTTTTACATTGATCATGCACTTGTCTGGTCTTAAATGTAATTAAATCATATAATAGTATCACTATGCTCAAGTTAGGATTAGGATTACACTCAGGTGCATCACCATAGTTAGGTTTTAATTCCTACATTTTGCATTTTTGTTTAGTCTCCTATCCATTTTCCCCCAACACCTATAAAATAGAAGAGACCATCTTCTTTAAAACCCAGAGGTTATTTCAAGCCGCATCGTCCCACAGCTTGAAACTTCCCATTATTGATTGGTTAAGATCCATCATAATTTTATGCCATAAACATTACCTATTTTAATTATTATATCATGCAGAAGACTCTCCCATGTTTCTCCAATTTCCATTAGTCTGATAGAAGAGTGAGTGGAAGCTATAGGAAACTCCTTATTTATTGGATTTTTGATGTAACAGGTAGGGTTAAATAGGTCAAAGCATGAAAATTATTAGAGGATTATGTGTGATAATTTTATTTTATTATTAAAAAAAATTTGACAAGGTTTTAGACCTTAAATATGTTAAATCGGTCATGGAAGTTGACCTATCACTAAATAGGCCTAATGAGGAAGATAGTGAGAAAACTAGGCAAAAGTGAGAATGAGATTAGGGATGGGTTGAAGTGGATTGGAGATGGATCCAAATGAATGGGATTATTTTTAAATATATTTACCCCTTAAATATAATATTTTTTAATGCTCATGTATAATCAAAAAAATTCTCTCAAAGTTACATGTCTAACACAGTGTGGTCTGTATAAGGTGAAGACATGAGATTTGTCTGTAAGACCAATATTGATATTTAAACTTGTAATATATATATATATATACACATACATAAATATATATATACATACATATATATATACATACATATATATATGTATATATATATGTATGTATATATATATGTATGTATATATATATATATATGTATGTATATATATATATATATATACATATATATATATACACACACACACACATATATATATATACATATATATATATATATACATATATATATATATATATATTTCTAAATATTTTATAATTATGATTAATTATCATATAACCAATTTTAAGTTCATAAAAGTGTTTACATAGGTGTTTTATGTCTTGGTTTTCATGATTATGTTTTTGTAGCTATAGCCAATTTTCTGTGTGTGAGTGAGATTGATGTTCCTAAGTTAGTATACCAAAAATTGAATAATAAAATACAAATTAATTTGATATATAGGTATCATAGGTTCATTTTAATACCTTTTTTCATGATAAATCCCTATGAAGGTGTGAAAATTTAAAGGTTCTTGATTGGGTTTTTGAGGCCTGCTTGCCATTCTGAGTGAGCATATGAAAATGGTTTGTTTGGTATATTTTAAATTGTTTGGTGAAATATAATTATCATTAAGATGAACCTAACATAATTTATGTTATATCAATGTTATTTTATTTTATTTTTATGTGGAAAAGTTGAGTGTATTCTTGAGATATTTAAGATAGACTTTCTGGTAGTGAGAAGGCCTTACTATGAATAGACCTCATGGTGTGATTCGAGGAGTGAATTAAGCTAAATGGAGTTAGGGAAATAATTTATTTTAATAGGGGTAAAATTTATGTGTTTTTTTATTTTTCCATCCATTTTTTAATCCTAAAGGCGTTCCAAGGTGTTCAAGGTGAAATATGTGCTTTGAGAAGGCCTAATTACATTAGGTCTCTATCAGGCCTAATGGTGGTTTTGGTCCTTATGTGTGGTGAAAAACCTAGGTAGTAGGTGTTTCACTTGTGAAACATGTTTTTTGATATAATAAAATTGTGATACAATTATGTATAGGTTTATTTCCAACCAAAATGGGTAATGGAAAGAGTCAAGTATAAAGAGAAGGTCTAATAGGACTAATTTGGCAAATTAGAATATTGAGGATATGAGTGAATGAAATAGAGGTTTGGAAATGAGGTATAGGGATTGAATTACAAAATATATGTTTTTTAAATATTTCATGAGGTTTTAACAGTGATTCTATACGTGATGAGCAAGGTCATATGACCTAATTTTGCCAAGAAGTGGGCTAGTTGAGTGAAGAGGCCTAATAGGTTATTTGAGAGAGATAAAAGAGTGAGAAGAGAAAAATAAGGTGGTCATAATCAATTTAGTGATAAATAGGTCCCCAAAGGTTATAAAAAGTTCTAAGTGACTTATTTGGTGTTGATTTACCTAGGGGTTGGTGCGTCCTTACAAGTTGGTTCTCGCTAAATGACTAGTTGGGTTAATGCTTGACTAGTGAGGGGTTAGTGCTCATTGTGGGGTTGGTTCCTCACCAAATTTGATTAATTTATTATATAAATATAGTCCAGGTTATGTGTTAGTGTGATTTAACCCCCATGAGGTTTTTCTACATAGATATTTTTTTTCATGTGTTATGTTTCTATTTCATACTCATATGAATGGTTGATTGTGCATTATTACAACTCTAGATTTGTTTGAATGATTAATGAATGATATATGAAATTAAATTATAATTTTATACACTAATTCACCCTCCCCTCTTAATGTTTTTTATTCCAATAATTAGTATCAAATAAATTTCCCTTGTGTATGTTTAATAGTCTAAGGGAAATATTTGGAGCATAGGTATGGATGTTGATAATGAAAGTGTTTATTATGATTTAAATGAAGATCTATCCACAGTTATTGAAACATATTATGAATGTTGTTAAAAATATAATAATCATATGGAATAATAAACCCAATCTAGAATGAAATTAAAGGCTTTAGAGGAACAATTTGAGCAAGATGTAATCAAGATAAAGACATATCAAAAATTTGAGAGTACTAGAAAGCTTAATAATAATTTAGATAGTCAAAGGTCATTTAATGATATGAAAGATATTCATTTCAAGGAATAATAAAATGGTTTCAAGGAGATTCAATTTCCAAAATTTAATGATCTATCAAGGAGTGATAAAGATGGTAGAATAAATACCTATGAAGAAGTGGTCAAGTTTGATTATCAATAAGCCAAAAATGGTTTTGTTCCATCAAAGGATATGAAATGTAGTGGTGTATAATCCAATGATCATCAAAAGATAAATAATTTTAAAAAATCAAAGTATGTGGATTCTTTCATTATTTATTCTTTCTCTTATTTTCAATTTTGACATAGAGCTATTGACTATAGATGGAGAAGTATAATCCTATGCATAACTATAACCAAAGAGGACATATTTCAAGAGATTGTAAGACAAGATTTATAAGGAAAACTAGTCATGTTATGAAGACATGTTATCATGATACTAAATAATGGATCAAGAAATTACACCCTACAAATATGATGAAAGAGAAGCAAAAATCTAGAGGAGAAGAATCTATGATAGCCCAAACTATCTTTCATAATTATAATGAATATTTGAAGTGGTACATAGATAGTGCCTATTCAAGTCACATGATAGAAGATAAGAGAAAATTCATCACTTTGAACAATAATGCCATAGGTTTAGTGAGGTTTAGAGATAACAAATCTACTAATATAGTTGTCAAAGGTGATTGGAGCTTGGATAATGAGAATACCAAGCTATAAAATGTATTGTATATAGATGGATTGGAAAACAACTTGTTGAGTGTAATTAAAATGTGCACCCAAGGGCATACCCTAACTTTTCATGACAAAGGATGTGAGATAAGAAGAGAAAAGTTATGGAGATTGATTACCAAATCTAGGAAAACTGAGAATAATCTATATGTATTGAATGAGATCACACAAGATAATTATTTTATGAGAAAGGTAGATGAAATTTGGTTATGGCATAGGAGGTTAGGTTATATAAACTTTGACAATCTAGTCAAGATCAAATCCAAGGGTTTCTTGAAGAATATGCCCAAAATTTCCAAACCCATAGATATTATTTGTAAGGCATGTCAAAATGATAAGAAGACTAGAAGGAGATTCAAGTCTAAATAATACTTTAATATTAGGCCTTTATAAATAATGCATATTGATCTATGTGGTCTTATAAGGATCCAAAGCATTTAGGGTGATAGTTACTTCTTATTGCCTACAAATGACTTCACAAGAATGAATTGGGTATCATTGTTCAAAGAGAAGTTATAAGCTTTAGGTAAGTTCAAAAATTTCAAGGCTTTGGTTGAAAATGAGATAAATGTGAAGATAAATTGTATTAGGTCTAAAAAAGGATGAGAGTTTGGCCAAATGAGTTTGATGAGTTTTGTGAGATCAACGTAATAAGAAGATAGTTCTCAACTACTAGAACACCTCAATAGAATGGGGTGGTTGAAATAAATAACAAAACATTTTAAGAAATGGAGAGGACCATGTTGAATGAGTCAAAGTTATATTATGGATAATAAAGGGAAGCAGTGGGTACTATAATTTACATTTTGAATAGAGGACATACTAGGATCAATGGTGATAAGACTTCATATGAACTATGGAATGGTAGACCTATAAATGTTGAACAATTTAAGGTATTAGGGATTAAATTTTATAATAAGAGAGATGAGAGGACTTAGGCAATTTTTACTCAAGTTCTAATGAAGGTATTTTATTGGGATATTCATCAGTTAGTGTTGCCTATAGATGTTATAACAAGAGGTCAAAAAATATATTGGATAACATGAATGTGAAGGTTGATAAGATAATGACCTAATGATGAATGATAAATAGAGATAGATGAGCATGAAAAATAAATTGAGAATAGAAAGGAATCAAAAGTTTTTTCTAGGTAGATTCAAAAGGATCATCTAGAATCTTAGACCATTGACAACAAAAATACAATTATACAAATAAGAATAAGAATGGTGAGTGATGTTAATCAAGACAAAACTACCTTACTATCAAAATTTGAACCTAAGATCTATGTAAAAGAAAGTTATGATAAGTTTTGGATAGATGCCATGAATCATGAGTTAAATCAAATTGAGAAGAATGAGACTTAGGAGTTAGTACCTAGTTATAAAGACTAAAATATCATTAGTACAAAATGGGTGTTTAGAAACAAGTTGAATGAGAATGGAGAAGTCACTAGAAATAAGTCTATACTAGTATACAAGGGATATGATCAAGTATAAGGAGTGGAATTTGAGGAAACATTTGTTCTTATATCAAGGTTAGGGGATATTAATATGTTCATTGCCTATGCAAGTTTTTAAGGCTTTAAGATATACCAGATGGATGTCAAGTCAGCTTTTCTAAATAAGAACTTGGAAGAAGAAGTGTATATTAAGAATCCTAAGGGTTTTCTATTGAATAATAACAAGGACTATGTATACAAGTCAAAGAAGGCCCTCTATGGTCTAAAATAAGTGCTATAGATTGGTATTCTAGATTAGACAAGTATCTTTTGGACCAAGGTTTGAAGAGAGGAGTTGTAGATAGTAACCTATATATCAAGATTTAAAATTACCATCAGTTGATAGTGGTATCTATGTAAATGATATCATCTTTGGTGGAACTAAATATAATATGACAAAGGAATTTTTAGAGGTGATGACGTAAGAACTTGAAATATCTATGCTTGGATAACTATCCTTGTTTCTTGTACTAAAAATCAATCAATCTAAAAAAGGTATGTTCATTTTGTAGGTCAAGTTTATAAAAGAGATATTAAATAAGTTTGTAATGTAATATTTCAAGGTTGTAAGTACACCTATGGTTATAGGATGCAAGCTAAGAAATGAGGATGAATATTCAAGAGTCAATTAGATAAAATATAGATCTATGATTGGAAGTTTATTGTATACTACTACCTCTAGACTTGACATCATGTAAGTAGTAGGTCTTATCGGATTATTTCAAGTAGATCCTAAGGAAATTCATCTAAAAGTAGTAAAGAAGATACTTAGGTATCTCAAGGTAATTATAGAGTATGGATTATGGTACTCAAAGAGTAAGAAGTTTTATCTAGTAGCCTATATAGATGCAAATTGGGTTGGAGTATAGATGATAAAAGGTACACTAATGGAGGAGCCTCCTTCTTAGGTAAGTTCCTAGTCTCATGGATAAGAAATAATCAACCATAAGTGGCTTTATCTACTTTTGAGGTTGAGTACATTGTATTAACTTCATTATGTATAAAGGTGTTGTGGATGAGACAAACCTTAAGAGACTACAAGGTGGAGTTTGATGGTCCTATTACTATTTGTTTTGATAATACTAATGCCATAACTAGTTCAAAGAATCCTACCATGAATTTAAGGACCAAGCACATTATTATAAAGTATCATTTATTAAGGGAACATGTAAGTGAATAAAATATTAATCTTGAATTTGTGTCTACTAAGGATAAAATTATAGATATATTAACTAAGCCTCTTCTAAAGGATAATTTTCAACATATGAGAGAGGAATTGGGTGTTATTACTATTCCTAATAGTTACTAAGTAATTCAAAGTGCTTATGGGGAACTAATAAGGAAGTGCTTTAGTTCCAAGGGAAGGAAAGAAGTGCACAAGATGTAAGGTCAATTGGGGAGTTATATCAAATTTTCAAGAAGAATATGTCTAAGGTATGCAATGAGATATGAGGAGCTTGTTGATATGATCATTCATTCCTATTTATTAATTTTTATTATAAGTAGTGCTTTGTCATTAATGTCAAATAGGGAGATTGATCTATATAGGGGAGATATATCCTAGTAAGAGAAGATTATTTAAATGATTACCATCAATGAGTGGATGCCATCAATGAGAAATGGGGATATTTTTGAGAATGTGTTCTAAGTTATGAATGGAGTTATCATTTATTTCATTCTAAGTTTTCTTTTTTGTTATTAAGGATAATTTCATGAGTCATGTACTTTAGAGAACTAATGAGAAGGCATAAGTTTGGTGTCATAGTGAGGTGAGTAGACTGAGGCTTGAAGAAGATATATGGAAGTGTGTGAACAAGGCATGAGGTTTTATGACATGAGTATGAGGTTTTAATATCAGTAAAAGTGTTTTATATGTGTGTTCAAGGTCTAAGTATGGTTTAAAAGTTTAAGACCTAATGTGAAAAAAGACCTAGTATGGTCTAATGAAGGGTTAATCTCATTTCCCAAGGTGAAAAATATAGTAAGAGAATTATCAAAGGTGTGATATATTTTATCAAGTTTTTTTACCAATTTTGAGGTTAAATTCTAAAGGATAAATCATGAAAATTGGTAATGAGGTTTTCTATGTGCATAAAATGAGGTTTTACAAGCTTGAGAAGAATTTTCGTGTGATCTTTGGCATGTGAAACATTTGAATTAGGATACAATAATATCATTTTAGTATTTTAAGGTTCTTATATTAAATTTCCTATAATTAGTTTTGGATTTTATGGGAAATCCTTTATTAATGATTGTTAATAATGGAAGACAACCTAAACCCTCCTAAAACCCTCATAATGACGTAATAGGGAAGATCTTATTTTAAATGGATTATAATGGATTGGATTATGTAATTTTATTAGTATATAATGTATAGGATTCTCATATATTTCTCCAAGGGGCATTGGTCAAATAGAAGAGTAAGTTAAAGCTATAGGAAACCCCTTATTTCTCAGATTTTTGATGTAGCAAACAAGGTTGACTAAGGAAAATCATGAAATTTTTTGTAAGAAGATGTATGAGACTTTTATTTTATTAATATTAAAGTTTATGATCAGGTTTAATACCATATATATGCTAAACCAGTCATGGAAGTTGACCTATCGCTAAATATGCCTAATGAGGAGGATAGTGAGAAAACCTGGTAGAAGTAAGAATGAGATTAGCGATGGATCCAAATTAATTGAGTTATTTTTAAAGTAATATATCAAATTTAACCTTATATATAAGTTTTTTATGATCACATAGAATCAATTTTTTTTCTCAAAGTGACATGTCTAACACAGTGAGGTCTGTATAGGCTGAATACATGAAATTGGTATTTAAGACCAATATTGAATTTAAAAATTATAATGTGTGTGTGTGTGTGTGTGTGTGTGTGTTTGTGTGTGTTTAAGCATCATATAAACCCATTTTAAGTTCATAAAATTGCTCACACAGGTGTTCTATGTCTTGGTTTTCATGATTATGTTTTTGGAGCTATGGGCAGTTTTCTGTGTGCGAGTGAGATTGATGTTATTGAGTTAGTATGAATAAATTTAAAGAATAAATTAAACATGAATTTCTTTTTTAATTCTCATATATTTATTTTAATACATTTTTATTCATGATAAATTCATATGAAGGTGATAAAAGTTAAAGGTTCTTGACTGGGTTCTTGAGGCCTTTTATGCAGTTCTGAGTGAGCATATGAAAATGGTTTGTTTTATGTATTTTTCAATTTTTGGTGAAATATAATGATAATTATGATTAATATTAGGTAATTTAATTTATATCCATGTGATATTTTTATATGGTTATATGGAAAATTTGATTTTATTCTCAAGATATTCAAGATAGATTTTTCGGTGGTGAGAAAGTCTTATTATGAATAGACCTAATGGTGTGGTTCAAGGAGTGAAATGAGATAAATGGATTTGGGGAAATAAGGTGAGATTATCATTGGTATAATTTAAGTGTGTTTATTTTTTCATCCATTTATTGAGGCTCAAGGTGTTGTACTATGGTCAAGGTGAAATGTGTGCTTTGAGAAGGCCCAATTACATTAAGTCTCTATTAGACCTAATGGTAGTTTTGGTCCTTATGGGTGGTGACCGACCTATGTAGTGGGTGTTTAAATTGTGAGATTATTTTTCTAATATATTCCAAGGGTTATATAATTATGGATAGGTTTATGGCTGACTAATATGTGTAAGAGCAAGAGTCAAGTATAAAAATAAGGTCTAATATTCCTAATTTGACTAGTTATAATATTGAATATATGAGCAAATGAGAGATGTTTGGAAACAAGGTAGAGGGATTTAAAACCATTATATAGGTTTGGTGAATATGTAATAAGTTTATAATAGTGATTATATAGGTTATTATCAATTTCATATGACCTAATTCTACCAAGGAATGGGGTAGTTGAGCAAAGAGGCCTAATAGGTTATTTGAGAGAGACAAAAGAGTGAGAAGAGAAAAATAAGGTGGTCATCATTAGTTGAGTGAGAAATATGTGTCCAAAGGTGATTATAGGTTCTAGGTGACTAAGTTGGTGCTAATTTACCTATGGGGTTAGTGCTTCCTAGGAAGGTGCTGCTTATTAAAGAACTATTGAGTTGGTGCTTGACAAGGAGGGGTTGGTACCTAACCAAATTATGATTCATTACTTATAAGACTATAGTCCAAGCTGTGTGTTAGTGGGTTTTATCCCTAGTGAGGATTTCCCACATAGATATTATGTTCATGTGTTAGGTTTATACTTCATTCTCATTTGAATTTTGATTGTACATTGTTATAATTGTAGATTTTTTTAAATAATTAATGAATGATATATGAAATTGAATTATAATTTTGTACACTATTTCACCCCCCTCTTAGTGGTTTTGATTCCAAAAATAGATATACATTTCCACTTATATAATTTATTTATGTCATAATATATGTTTGCCTATGTGTCAGATCTAGATAATAAGAAACACTAGTTCCTTTACATTTTACCTCTTGTAACCAAGTAAAAAGGGGTTAGTAATGTAAGTCAAACTAACCCTATCAACCCTTTTTGGTGTTAAGTTATTCCTATATATCCAATAATCCTAATATGGTGTTAAACTTGCATGTACTTCTCTGTCTTATACATGTGTTCAAAATTGTAATGGTGACTATATTCTCTTTCTCCTACTACACCTTGGTACAAGTTATACAATAGTATATTTGAACTTTTTACTGTTTTAAATATTTGATTCGGTGTTGTAGTATAATTTGATACCTTAAGAAAATCAATTTCTCATTAGATATTTTCCATATCAAAATAGTAGGTGTATTAATTAGACCATAACCTTTGTATATATAGGAGCATTTTGACTTTGAATTAGAACCTAGTGGCATGTGAAAAATAGACCATAGGATGGGGAAAGAGGTATAAACAAATGATGAGAAGGAGAAAGACATAGACAAATATAAAAAGATAAGCATAGATAGTTGTGTCAAATTTGGACACTAATGTTAATTCTAGTGTCCAAGATAAATGTAAGTGTCCAAGAGATAAAAACATACAAAAAATAAGCATATCAGGAAGGTATCCTTGACATATGTTGGATGAAGATAAATAAACATAACACACAAGCCCAAGGGGTAGATAAATCAAGTGAAATAAGATGGAACCCAATAAGTCCATGAGAAACCACATCACTAGATGTCTAATTCTCTATGAAAATTTATATACATACAGTAAGACTAGAAATATTTTTACTTGTAACAAATTGGGTGTCTACAATACTCTAATATTTTAAAATGTGCTTAGTTAATCAATTTAATCCTACCATAATGATTACTATATTTTTTTATAAATAATCATTGTTTTTTTTTATTTGTGTATAACTCTACTAGAATTTTATAGGAGTCAATATAGAAAGGATACAACATTCCCCTACCTTCTTATGGCATACACTTATTTGGTTAACATTATTGAGCTTACTAACATTTATATTCAAATATGTAATTCAAAGAATAAATAACATTATATGGCATGAGGCTTGTGAGTTTTAGGTATCAAAATTATTATTTCCATTATTTTTCCCCATTAAACCAAAGGATTCATATGTTAATTAAAATACTATTTTAAAAACTACCATAATAGTTATAAAAACATTTACATAAACCTTATTATGTGGTTCTTGGTAAATATTAAATGAACAAATTTAAAAACTTTAAAAACATGGAAACCAAGGTAGAAAATTATTTTCTAAGGTAATGGTCTCATGTAGGAGGCAAAGCTTATTTCTCATTAGGTTTTTCAAATATGTTATAGGAGAATTTTACATGTTTATGGTTCCATGATCTTCCTATACTTTTTAAACAAGTTTTTCTAATAATATTTAATTATTTATACATGGGAATGCTTACATGCATTAAAATTTATAATTAAAGATAAAAACAAAAATAGTAATTGAGACAACCCACTACCAACAAGACCAAATAAAATTCCAAATTCTTATCATTCACACAATCATAGGAAAATTTTGACATCTCATTGATTGTTTCTCATGTAATTTCATGATGTTGAATGTCAATTTTAATAATATTATTGAATTTTTCCATTTTTTGAGCTTGTTATTTTAAATATTTTTAGATTTAAATATGCCCAAAAAATAAGTTGTTTGATAAATCCATCACATGAAAATATTTTATTTTCCAAAACCATTTAGGCAAAGATTATTTCAAATGGTTAAATTATAATGATAATAATTATAGGGTTGTCCTTACTCCCTAACTTGTAGGTGTAGTCTTAGATATATGAATATAGTGTAGCTTTATTTTGAGGGAAACATTAGTTTGGAGTGAATATTAATTATTAACCATTGATAAAATGATACATGGGCTTTAAAAATATAATTGTATCAAAGTAAAATTCTAATCCCCCACCTCTCACCATCATCGAAAATGATCTTCTCATGGAGTGGGCACTATGCATTTTATGATTATTTTTTGGTTTTTAAAAATTTATTAAAATTTATTTTTTCATGAGATCGTGTCCCTAATTAATAATTTTACTTTCCCCTACATGGTACCATTTCATAATTGGCAAACAATTTTAAATTAATGGTGGTATAAGATCATTACTTCAAGCATAAATATAGAAAAGTTGTGGATATAAACAAATGTGATTTGTACCTTTTTTATTAGATAAGGTAAAATATAAATAATAGGGTCACGTACCCTTAAAAATATATTGAAATATGTTAAAATAAAAAAAAGAGATAAAAAAATATAATATAAGCGACTAGGGCCACAAATTATTATGAAACTTTAACAAAATGTTAGCCAAAAACTAAGTAAAAATACACCAAAAGACAACAAATATCACAAAGGATTTAATGGTATGATTCTTGAGATTTTGATTAGACAATTTTTTTTTGTTTTATACCTTTTTATTTTCTTTCTTCTTACCTATTGTTCTCTTGCTCAAACCCTAGGAAGAGTCTTCAACCATGATTTTACTTTTGTTGTCTGGGGTCTTTTCCTCCCCTTTCTAGATATGATGGTATGGGATTAAGTCAAGCACACGGATCTATGATGTATATGATTCAGTCAAAACCACTCAAAATATATATATTTGATATTAAAGGATGTTTTTATCATATGGATAATTAAAACTACATGACCCACCTTTTCCAACACTTTCCCATGTCCCCCACCTTATTTTTCACTTTTCATTTAGTTGTAATAATTAGTTGGTTTTATCCCCTTACCCTTACCTTCACCCTCTCAAATTTTTAATTTAGATATTTGGACCATTTAATTTGAGGAAAAAACATTTTAATTTTGAACTTCAAAAAGTTAATTTTTTTTTCCTTGATTAACAATTTTTGAATTTACTCACCCTTTTTACTAGCTAAATTAATTTAGGGAGTGGGCCCTAGCCAAAGAAAAAAATATTAAAATTAGTTGTATGTATTAACATGAATGATCAATAGTTACACATATTAAGAGGTATATTAATGTTTTTGATAATGAGAAATTGAATCCAATTCATAATATCTATTTTTCAACCACATAAAGACCAAGAACAATCATATTTTTAAAATAAAACTATGTTGTATTTAGAGATGCATTGTTTATATTAGAAATAACATTGAAGAGGATTATGTCTGATAAAATGAAGGGAAGAGATAAAAAAATATTATTTAAACCTCTAGTGTTAAATATGAACATCAATTGTATCTTCATAAAATACAAGTGAATAAAACTAATAATGAAACCCATTACTTGTTAAACCCAAATTTGTATTTTAATAGCTAATCATAGTCTTAAAATAAGTCCAAAATAATTATTATATGGTTTTTTATGAAAATTACATGGGCCCATACCACCATTATCTATATAAATAACATATTTATTATTTAATAGGAAACTACTTAGTCTATTACTACTATATCTTCCTTACCTAATCCACAATGAGTTAATTCATACATACATCCATAGAGTAGGATGCCATCCACATTCTTTGGAAGCTTAAAGTAACATTCCATAATTTCATAGCTATATTTTTTATAAATCCTAACTCCCCTAATTTTTCTAAATATTTTCCCCCTTAAAGTAAGGCCTTTATGACTTTCAACATGTTTTGGTTGTGAATTTAGTTAGAACTCAAAATCTATATTGTCCTGATGTGGAAGGAATTGACAAGATAAATTAGATCTAATGTTAGAACTATTAATGCAATGATCGATCTTGAAAAAAGAATCTTCTTCAAAGTTATTAATTTGGGTTAACTATGGTGGAGTTAGAATTCTTCACTAAATTGATATCATCTTCATCATTAAATTTATTTGCCACTAAAAATATTCATTTTTATAATTTAGACATTTATTTTATCATTTTAGGGTTTAGCTTATATAAATATTATGTATGATTAAAGGGCTAAGTTAAATTAATTAGGTAAATAATATGCATAAAATAACCATTGATTTCTTTATAGATTTGATTAGCTTTGGATTTATAAAAATAATAATAAAAATGTTCAAATAAAGACTTATTTAAAAAACACATGATGTAAATGATATGATTGTCATCAAATGGATTCCTATATCAGAAACCCTCCTAGGTAGTAGTGCCACATTTGGACAATAGTGCCATGTGGCTCTAGTGTCCTTATATTGGTGTTAGTTTCTTATGTGTAAGACTACCCTAAACTTATAGGTACACTTGTGTCTAAATTTTTGAGTTTTTTTCTTGCATACATGAAGTCTAAAACTCTATATTTTTCTTATAATGACTAGTTTTTTATGCAAACCCTAATCCTCCTTGAAAATTAGGTATGAGCTAAAAAGTGTGTTCGTTATTAGGATAGGTTAGACATCCTCAACACCCCAGTTATGAAGAGATTTTCCTATATAACAATACTCTAAGGAGGGATTAAGTCCAATGTAGTTATCCACACCTACGTAATGATGCAAGTGCAAGTGATGCTAGTTTATTCATCTTCCATGTTTCCACACATATCCACCTATCATTATTTTCATCCATGTCACCCTACAATACTATTTCCTAATTTAAATTACAAGTGTCTTCTGCCTTATTTTAAATGGTGAGTAGGCTCAAATTATAAATGGAAAATTATTGTATGGAGGTGAACTATTTTATTATAAATAATTGATTTCAAATAACACTAAAAATAAATATGAATCCCCTCCCACCTAAATAATAAAATCATTCTCTAAAAATATCAAGTCCTTGTCAATAATGAGGGTGATGACACGAAACTTTATGATGAAATAAAATGAAAATATGTGTGTATGTATTTATGTTTGTTTATATACATGCATACATATATATAAATATATGAACTCACACACATAGATACATACATACATTATATATATATATATATATATATATATATATATATATATATATATATATATATATATATATATATATATATATATATATATATATATATAATTTATGTATGTATGTATGTGTGTATGTATGTAGCTATGTGTGTATGTATGTATGTATGTGTGTATGTATGTATGTATTTGTGTGTGTGTGTGTGTGTGTGTCTATATATATATATATATATATATATATATATATATATATATATATATATATATATATATATATATATATGAATGTGTGTGTGTAATTTTGTATGTATATACGTATATATTTATACATACATACATAAATACATGTACACACACACCTATCTTAAGATATGCCAAAATTCTGAATCAAATTCGAAGACTAACCATTGGTTAGTTGGATATGATAAAAAATAATTGAAAATAAAAATTAGTAATGTATTTTAGGGCTTAGTTTTTTATGTCTACCCCATGACACCACTAGATGAAAGAAGTTGGACTCCTAGATTAGTTTCCAAATCAGCCATTTTATTTCATACTCTTTTAGTGTGACAATAATAATCCTTTTTTAGTGTGTGAAGTTTCAAAGATTATTTTTTTCTATAATTCATTCCATCAATCTATATTTTTTAGTCACCTTCAATAATGAGATCTTTCCAAGTTTTCAAAGTAGGTGATATAAGGCATTTTGACAAATCCAAAAATTCCAATTGTTATTTTATCCCATTATTTGATCAAAATATACTATAAGTAATGTTTGAGCCATGAATTCCTTAAAAACACAACCCCTCCACCATGGTCTTGATTTTCATTTTTTTCTTTGTCTTTGATTAATTAAATATTTCCCTTTGAATGTGGCAACAAAAATATTGGTTTTTTATTTCATAATTCTTGTATAACCCCATTATCAAGGAGAAGTATCTTATTATTTCCAAAAATGAAAGGCAATTCACTAGTCCAATTTGTTTCCTTCTCAAAGACCTCTTCCATTTTTTTTAGTTTTTGAGGCATACTTTAGAGGTAGCTGGTTTAGTTAGGCACATATTTGGGAATTGGTTTTGTATTTTTATTTGAATATTATTTTGTTATTTTTTATAAGAATATTATAAATAATATTTTACAAATATATAAAAAAATATATCTAGAGCATATCATTTTTTATTTTGAGATACCACTGTTCTAATTGTGATTTCACTAAGCTTTGAAAAATTGAACTGAGATGCATTTCAGCTTCCATCTATGCTAGATCTCTTCGGAGTAAGGATAATGGATGAAAATTTGCTTAATTTATTCCTCACTTGATTCAAATAACATATGAATAATGGGTTAATTGAATCCTTTCTTAATCAATTTATCATATGTAAGGGATTTTTCAAGGGAAACTAGCTAGAGAAAAGTGTTAGCCTTAGGGAGTCCATTTTAAAACAATACTTGTTTGAAAGGAAATGTATCTAGATAAAAAAGGTAATGGGGTGTAAAATCTATGTGTAATATTATTTAACACTTAATTTTACATATTTAGATCCATCCCAAATGACTCTATCTTCCTTATCCTCAACTACTAGTGGAAAATAAGAAAGGAGAGAAAGTTTATTGATACCTTATTGAATATTTTGATCGTAGAAATCCAATTCTTTCCAAAAAAAAATTCCATTTTTATATAGATTTAATCTGACACTTTTAACCCCAAGTGGTGATTGAAAAAGTAATGAAGTGGAGTAAACTCATCTATTTAGGACAAATGCATTTATTTGATCTAAAATTCCTACCAAAAATCTAATTTTCATTTATTAAATATTTTCTAAGATAATTTCTTAATAATAATTTTTTATCATATTTTTAAATAAATTCCAAATTGTATAACCTTTAGGTAGATGGTTTTGGGTAAAGAGTTTATTTATATCTATGGAAGTAAGGCATTTAACATGAATAACTTGAATCCAAATTCTACCAATCCCTTCATATAATCTCTATAATGTTTTTAATCTCAAGAAAAGTTCCATAAATTTTTAATCTCTTAAACCTTGGCCTCTAGTAAATTTATATAGAAAAATTTGTTTCTATGACACCAAATTGATCAGATTGTGTTCAGTATTACCATTCCATAAAAAATCCTTTCGATGGAATTAATGGTATAAATTAAGAATTTATTATTTTAAATACTAATATGGTATATGTGGGAATGGCTTTAAGGGAGGATTGGATGATTTGGTATCTCCCAATCATGGTCAACCAAAACCCTTTCCATGTGGACAATTTATTTCTACATTTTGTTAGGTACTAGCTTCCAAGTTTCTTGACCTACTTTCCCATTGAGTAGAGGTATCCCTATATAATATCCCACTAATTTATCTATCTCAAAGCCTAGTATTATATGAATCCCCCATAACATGTTTTTATTGAATTTTATAAATTATAGTTTGGACTTTCTAATATTCATCATTTGATCTCAAGCTAGATCATATTTATCCAATTAACATTTTATTTTTTGGGCATCTTCTGCTAAAGGTTCACTTTACATAAGGGTATCATATAAAAAATTAAGATATGAAATAGGATCCAAACTTAATTATATTTCTATACCTTTAAAAATTCCTCTTCTTAAACAATTATTTATGAGTCTTCTAAGAGATTCTACAAGGATACTAAACAATGAAGGATATAAATGATTTCCCTACCTTAATCTCTAGTGGATTGAAAATATCTAGTCATATTTGCATTGATGATTATAGAGTAATTTTTAGTGGAGATACAAATATTAATAATTTTTATTCAATCTTTTGGGATTCCAAACCTATTCAATATATGGATTAAGAATTTATAGTTGACTTTATCAAAGACCTTATTTATGTCTAGTTTTATAAACATGCTTCCTTTGTTTCTTATGATTTATATAATAAATTTATTCATGAGATATTATGATTCCATTTAAATTGTGTTTTCACATAACAAATCCAATTTATGATTATAAGATGATGTTCTACATGAAAAACTTTATTTTACTAGACAATACATAGGTGAGGATATTATACATTATTTTACAAAGGGAGATTGGCTTGAAGGAATCAAAGTATTCAACATTCTCATTTTTTGGATTAGAGTGAGGAAGGTAGATTTACATTCCTTAAATAATTATTCTTTCCTTCTACATTTTTTATATCTTCCCCTACATCAAACCCGACTATGTGCCTAAATGTTTAAAAGAATCTAGCCAAGAACATGTATACACATAATAGTTTTCACTTTATCATTTACTAACACTTTCTCTTGTAGTGGATTCTTATGTATCAATATTCATAAGTGAATGCCTTAAAGGTCATAATTATAATTGGGTGGTAATGGCTTATGGTTATTTAAAATAAATGTTAGCATTCTGTCATATTACATCATTATTAATATTAATTTGAATTCCTCTAAGTTTAGATGTGTATCCATTTTATCTACTTCCTATCCATATTTTGTAACCTCCCTATTATTTGTATTTGTTTTAATCACAAAAAAGACCTTAAGGGTTAATTACCTCTCATTTTATGACTATTTATTAATCAGTTGAAGGCACAAGTTGCAATTATTTGGTTTTGTAAATAACCATGTCATAGAATAATAATTTATTATAGTCATTATTTATTTCAAATGGTTTAGATGTAACTAATGTATAAATTATAACCTATATATTCTAAGAGTTAACCTAAAATGGATTAAATGATCTAAAATAAGGTGTATTAGATCAAAATTATGAAACAATAAGGAATAGTAGGGTATAAATTAAATGACTATGAGTTTGGTTGAAGAATAAATCCTTCAAAGTTGACTAACTATACTAGGCTGAGTATGTATCATTAACTAATGTCTATTATAAGTTACATAGTAGAACAAATTATAAAAAATAAAATGAGGAGACTGAGGAAATAATTTAAGAATAACCCTATGATCATAATCATAAGATATTGTCAGTACATAATTTATTATCATACTCAAATCAATAACAAGATTTAAGGGTGACTTATACTCATAAAGTTGATAATACTAGCACAAGATTGAATCTAATCACTACAATAAAACACATACATAAACTTCATAAAATAAAGTCAAATTTATGAAAATTATTAAAAAAACACATAAATTTGGAGAAGAAAAAAATGCCACAAACTCATAAATAGTCATAGAACTTTCTTTCTTGCATTAAATTTCCAAAATTTATCCTCTATTTACAATGAATAAACTAAATGTATATGTATGCTTTAGATGGGCATAACATCATATTCAAAGATCTTGTCATGTCAAAAATTCTAAAATAAAGACATGACTTAATTTATCCCAAATACTTGGCATGTTCAAAATGTTTCTTGACATATAAGAAAATACCTTATAAATATGCAATACCAAAATTATTTACATAAGCCACTTATATAAAACTTTATTATAAGTGTTTTTTGTGACTAGACTTTATAGTAGATAAAAGTTTAGTTTTATTTATTTGTTTAGCAAGACTAAAAATATGAGGTCATGATATAGCATAAGCCATAATTGATTGAAAATTTATTGCTAGTGAAGAGGTAATTATTATATAAATTGGCATAGCTAAAAACTAATATGAAAATGTAGATGCAACTAAATTAGAATATGAGGGTGCATGCATGGAAACTGAAGTAGAAATAACCTTAGTAAAAACAACTCCAATTAAAATTCCTATCAATGTGTATACTAGAGTAAAGGACATAATTATCAATGATTGAGATGATAATGATTGAATTCATGCTTGGGTAGCTAACTACTTTTATTTAATAGAATTTTATCTCTATTTATTTTATAAGTTATTGAGAATGTTGTATTATCTCCTTATACTAATTTAAAATAAAAAATGGGCACTTTGAATAATACCTTTATTTTTCCCAATAATATCCTATGTCAACCTAATGATACTCAAAAATATTCATTAAGTGCTTGAGCCTGGTCTATTTTTTCTTTGGACAATGTAATCAAGTCAATAAATTGATCATTACCTCCATGAGTAACATTATCAATCTTAATTCTCAAATCCATCATAGAGAACTAGAGTTATCTATCAAAAAAATTATAATTTACCAATTGACCATGTGGTGTGTATATGGTATGGATAATCAAATTTACCAATAGTTCAAGTACTTTATTCAGTTGATTTATTATATAGATATCTATTTATTTCATCTAATTATACCACCCCATGAGGTGAAACATTTTACTCTTTACATATTTTTGAGCTAGATTTATGTCATTTAGTGGAAAAATATTTATCTTAGGGTAACAATTATCTCTTACTACCTTAGCAAATTTATATTATTTGGAATATATGAGTTTCAATGATTCATTGAAATTAATCACATTGCCCCATTTTGGTTTGGATTCAACCCTAAAAATGTGCATAAAAATTATAATATTATAGAAGGACTAAGTTGTATTTTTCACCTTGTCTATTGTGTCCTCAAGTGTCTCCAACCTAGGTCAAGATTTTGATTTTTTTTTTGTAAACCTTGAAAATTTTTCTTAAGAAACCTACCATTGACATCAAATAAAACTATTGGGTATTTTTTAAAGTCATCATGTTCTCCGAGTTATGTTTTTAATTTCTTCTTTAACATAAAGGGTGTTTAGGTACGTTCCTAGATTTGGTATTTAGGCATTAATGCTGTAATTGATGTCAAAGTCAAGTTGATTATCCTTCATGTCAAAAGTCATAATTGGTGTCATGCTTAATGAATTGGTGTGTGACTAATAAGTTTTGTTTATTTTTTGAGAGAAAATTTAAAGGTAACATAATATTTTTTAGAGGTTTTATGACATATCAAGGTCATGTTCATGATACAAGGGAAGCATCTTGATTGAGCTGTAAGTACCGAGGAACATACAAAGTAAGTACATGGGTCAACAAGTCTTTATATTATATATAAGGTGTTGGTAGAAAGCTATAAATATGATAAATCTCATAAATTATATTGAGAATGAACTTGTATTAAAAAAATCATGTTTAAATAATGGCATCTTTGAGAGATATCTCATTTGTGTCAAAACTCTAAGTGATAGGTATCTTAAGTACCCTAGTCCAGATATGTGAAGAAGATGTATGTATGAAGCATGGTAAAGATTTATTTTTTGGGTAAATATAATAACAAGTTTTATAATCTATTTAAACATGGTAAAGAGGAAAATATGTAATTATATGAGATACAAGGTCAAGGTTGAAGCTTAGCTTTTGTATGAAGAGACCTAGTGAGAAGATTTATGCTTGGTGCCTTAGTGAAACAAGATATATAAGAATTGTGTAAGGATGGTTTGAAGTATGAGATAATGTCATGATGTTTTATGAATTGTGTATGAGGTTTTGAATACAATTCAATAAGTTTCAAGGCATGATCATAGCCTGAGTGTGATTTGTAATATAAGGCCTAGTGTACAAAGTGGCCTATAGTAGCCTAATGAGGGGTCAAGATCATTTTAAAATGTGGAAGAGATCTTGAAATAATTTATAAAGGTGTGAGAGGTCATTTTAATTATCTGGACAAATTTTAAATTTAATACCTAAAGGATAAAGAATGAAAACCTATTGTAAGGTTGACTGTGTGTACAAAATGGGGTGTTACAGACTTGAGAAGAAGTTTCTCGTGCTTGTTGGCATGTGAAAACTTTGAATGAGTGCTTGATCACTTCATGGTAGTTGGGTAAGGTCCCTATATTTAATTTCATATAATTTTTTTTGGATTTTAGAGGCAATCCTTTATGAATTATTGCTAAGAAGGTAAGGTAGTCAAAACCCTCCAAAAACCCTAACAAAGACCTGATAAGAAAGATCTAATTTTTTATGGATAAAAATGGTCTAGTTGACTTATTTTGGTGTTTGGAACATGTAAAATACTCTTCATGGTTTCCTTAGGTGGTTTTTTTATCTTGATAGTTAGTAGAAACTATAAAAAAACCCTTGTTTTTATGGTCTTTGATGCCACAGGCAAGGTTGATAAGATAAAAGGATGAAATTGGATGGAGAATGATGTGAAATACTTATATTTTATGCCCATGGAAATTTATAAATAGTTTGATGTCCAAAAATATGCTAAACTAGTCATAGAAGTTAGCCTATCACTTATTGATGCCTAAATATATATCATAGGTGCTCAAAGTGTTCAAGAACACTTCTCATTTTAGAATTATAAGAATTAAGTGCATGAGTTATAGGTAGTGATAATCCCATTATCTATTGATGGAATAGAAGAAAATAAAGTGGATTTTTTCACAAAATTTATAATGTTTGGTGGTTGGGAACCATAATAGACAAATAGCTAATCTATGTAACATATGAAGTACGTTATGATAAGAATGGTGAATTATGATCAAGAACTATTATAAAGACTAATATAAGGTAGATATTTACAATGAAAATTAAGATAGAGTGATATGGTTAAAAAAAGGAGGAAAAGGAAAGGTAAGGTAGAGAAGAGATGTTGTTGATCTTCATTCCAAACATCATGAAAAAGTTTAAATATCATCCAGGCATGCACTTAACCAATGTATGACATGAAGTAGCATAAGTTAAATCCTATCACACATCAAGAAAACTTCTATGTAATGTAATAAATAATTCAAATAAGATCCAAGTTAACTTTAAATATTTACCTCTATAAGCAAAAAACATTAGCCCAAATGCAATAAGAGTAAGAAAATGAAATGAAACTAAAAACTTTTAATTAACCTAGTATTGACACAAGTTAATATCTATGCATTCAAATGTACACACCATGAATTTATATGAACCATTTAAATGTAGAATTTAGAGAAAATAAGTGAAAGAGAAGCCAGGATAACAAAAGACAAGCAAATTTTGGAAAAACTTTGAAGAATTCGTTGCTTATATTAATTGATCAAAATTTATTGTTGGTTTTAACTCAAAAAACTCCCCCCATTTACAATTAGTAATACCTCTTTTATATAGACAATTCATGAGATATTATAGTCATTCCTTCTCAACATACAATTGAATAAGTGTTAGGGATATATATCCCTTTTATAATGTTCTAGATATTCCCTAATGGACTAACCCATAATTAATATGATTTACAAGATGTACATGCCTTTACAAAATAATATTCTATTTAAAAAAATAAACAATGTTAAGCTATAAAAAGAATATTCCTAATTTAACTAATATTAATTTGAGAATCTTCTATTGTAGTTTTGTCTCTCTAATAGGATCTTTAGTCTATAATTTTGCTACTTAGTTAGCTCAAGGTCAATAATTATTTTCATGAAAAACTCCTTCATTTGACTTGCTAAGCTCTTATAGTATTTATCTACCCATATTAATGCCCTTTTGATGTTTATAGCTTCACTAATATTTTCCTTCACAATTACAATCATATCCATGATACTATTATAATCAGTATCAGTCTTACCTATGCTTTACTTCCTTCCTTGTATAATTGGGATTCTCCTTGATTGAATTCATTATCTCTAATTAGACCAATTGGACTGGTTTTGGTGGGACCCTTGATTAAGATTCTTAATGTGTGTATTTCTCTATCCTCCAAATGTTTAAGATCACTTTAAAGATATCCCATCTCCTAGGATAAATTACTTGCATCTTCCCTTGAAACACTTTTTTGAGCTATCATTATTGAAAATTTTATTAAATTTCTCAGTAGTGTATTATAATTCATCTTTTGGATCAAATTCTCTTGCACAAATGATAATTCAATCTTCATTGGCCCAATTATAATGCTCACAAGGTCTAATTGGGGCTCTCATTCTTTCTAGGGTTTTCTTGAATGTTTCCTTAGAGTTTTAATGGTGGTAGTTTGTCAAACTCATCTAAACTTCATTCCTTAGATTTTGTTTATATCACAGTTTATACCTTTGCCTTGTTGTGAATCTCAAAAATCTTTGAACTAACTGGTCTAGCTTATGTGGATCAACCATGCCATCTCCATGGCATTATGTTCATAAATATTTTAAAAAGTGACCATTTCTCTTTAAAATTCCTTCTTGTTTGGGTGACCAAATGCACTTTGTTGTATCATGATTCAAGGGGTAGAATGCTATTGTCTATTATTTATACTTGGCCCTAAGGTCATGCTACTTGGTAGTTATGTGGGCCTTCTACAGTCTATACTCTTTTAGTTTTGGTAGGTTAACATGCTTTCACCATGTGGTGGTCATGCATTTTATTGTAGATTTGTTAAAAAGTCTAACTTTACCTTATACCATCAAATCATGATCTAAGAGGTCAAATTCTATTAGCCAATATTTTTTCCATTAACCAAGGTTATGACACACATCATCTCTACACTAAATTTTAGGATTGTTAACTTATTGACTCCCACAAACCATTGATCTACTACCCAACCACTTGAGATGGTGCAACTTGTCATTCTTGGATCCCTTCGTAGATCTTTTGACATGTTGACTTTATTGCGTGCCATTATATATTTGGAATACCCTTTGAGATGGTGACACTTTACACCTTATTAGTTGTTTGGGACTCTGTTAAAGTTTTGACTAAGTACGCACCATTAGATCAATTATGTCTAAAAAAATGTGGACCTTTGATCCTATGGAAAAGAAAGATATTTTAGTTAGGCTCAGGGAACATAAAACTTAAGCTAAAGTCTTAGACTAATGTTTTTATTCATATTAATAAATATGAATAAATCTTTAGACTAAATTTTTAAGATAATTTAAAAACATGATAAAAAGAATCTCACATTTAGTTAGACCAAGCTAAGATAAAAGGGGAAAAAGGGGGGTCGAGACATGAAGAACTTAGGATAAATATTTCAATCTAAGCTCTTGTTCATGTTAATAAACATGACTAGGACCTTAGGATAAAATATAAACTAAGTCAAATCAAATTTTTCTCTTAAAAATTTAAATAAAATTTCTTAGCAAATTTGAATTCAAAAGGAGTACTTAGACTAAATTTAGAGTAAGGGTTTTAGCAATTAAAATATGAATTCAATTAATCACTAAAAGAGGCAATTTAACATTTAACATAAAACCTTGAGTATTGCCTATTTCAAAAGAACTCAATTAAACCTACAACCAAAAATAGAGATATCCAATGTTAGTAATTTTAGATAAGATCAAACTAGAGCCATCAACAAATAAGCCAATCAGACCATAGTGTGGATGATCTTCAAATAAATATGATGTGAAAACATTATAATAATACTTTGATAAAGTGAATTTTCAATTTCAAGGTACAAAATTTGCACAATTTAACATAAGTGTCCCCATTTTTTAGGAATGGGGGTACATTAACCTCAAAAAATGGTAACTTCTGGGGGAAACATAACAATATGTTAGAATTTAGAGACTCTGGTTTAGAATAATGATTAAGTTAGTTATTACACTTGATCAATCACCATTATTTAGATCAATTCATGGTTTAAATAAGCTTTGCACATGTATAATTGGGATCAAACATCAAGACCTATTCATGTTATGTGTGTGCTTTGATTCAACATATTATTTGCCATGGGATTTAGGGAAAAACTTCCATATTTCATGACTTTAACCATTAAGACTTACTTATAGCATATTTAGATGTCCATTACGAACCATGTTTTAGCTCAAGGAAGGATTGGTCATTTCTCTACTTCTATCCAAGCATCCATATCTCTAATAGAGATGTCTTTGGATCTACTCAAGGCCTTGTTCCATTGCCAACTAGGTATCCATAGCCCCAATATATATTACTAGAATCACCTTTGCCTATAAATTTTTTTAATTTTTGAAATAAGCTCTTATTTTTGTATTTTTAGGTCATTTTGGCTTTCTAGTAAATGTTGGGAACTAGGTTAGCTAAGTTTGGGGATTTGGTCAAATATTTAAGCTTTAGACAATCATCCTTGGTTACAAACTTTGTCATTAGTAATAATGTTTATTAAGTGAAAACATAAATGTATCCTAATAATTCAAGCTTTCACCCTACATGTGTAATCCTTATTAAAACCAAGTTTAGATAAAAACAATGCTCAAAATTTCAAGGAACAAGTATCCTAACCATTAGTCTTTACTAGTTTCTCCAAACCATAGCATTTCATTCATAAACTAGATTTATCCATATGGATAAATCACATTGTTTATAAAAATGAATACTAAAAATCTCAATTATTTAATTAAAATAGAATTGCATGCAAAATATTTTAGGAATGAATGCAAAGTTCTTAAAAAACTTTGTAAACTCATTTCCCACTTAGAACTCTTGATTTTATGTGATCGTTATATCTTTTCATTATTTCATTCATATTTCATTAATTCTCTTTAAATTAAATTAAAATAAAACACACAATAAATTTAAATGGAATAATTGACATAAAATATGATAATGGAGTTCATGCATTTAGGGGTTACATATTCGGGTTCATAATTATGAACTGATCCATTAGAAAGATGTAAATATCAACATTTTACAACTTACATCAAAATGGAATATGAGAACCTATAAATAATGCTAAAAATGACTACATGAAGACCCTAAAATTTATCAACATTTCATCTCCTTGAAGTCCATATCACCTATTTGTCTTCTCCATGTGTTTAGACAAGTTTATCCATTAGAGTGTATACAAACTCTAATGCATGGTCATAATGAGGTCTAGGAGTGTTCTCTACCTTTTATAAAACTACAAATCCTTCAATAACCCTATAATTATATATATTTATTCCTCATTTCCAAGGGACTTATAAAATAAAGGAATTTAAATTAACAAAGTCTCAAAATTTTGTGTATCAATACACAATCACATAGATTTATCTCCATATTAGTTCTATGGCATAGTGGTTGATAATTATTTTATAAAATGAAGAGTCTCAGGTTTGAAACACATCAAAACCAATTTTTATCTTCCTTAAACCATGTGCAAACTCTCATATAATATATATTTCAATGAAAAAACCATGAAAGTGACATTTTCCTCCTAGCCAAAGTCTCTATGAGGTAGAGGCATTGTCCTCACAAGCTCAAGCATGTATGTCTATTCCCCTTCTTAGTCTACATCCTTGAAAATATTTCAACATTTGCCCAAGGCTCAAGAATCCTTCCAAATAGGCATGATGTTTGCTTATAAATAGGCATATATTTTTTTCCATTTGGGATTATGCAAATAACAATCACCACTTTCAAGGATCATGTGCCTATAATTATCTTGACACCATGACATATTTTCATTATAGATTTGTCTACATTCCTCCACAAATCTATTATGTGTCCCTTATAATATAGATGCCTCTCCCATTTGGGGCTATGAATGATATCTCCCACTTGGAATCTCCTTAAAGGCTTATAAAATGGGGATCCCTTCCTTTACATTCATATCCTATTTAAAAAGAATAATCAGGACTATTAAAACAATCAACTACTACCTTTGGGGACTGTGTCTCTATCCAACCATTCCAATGGATTTTGTCTAACCACCTTATTCACCCCAAAATAGCCTTATAATAAAAAATGTGTTTTCCTTTAAGGGATTAAAATCCCACATTTTTTAGGTAGGAAGGAATAAATCCTTTAAATAGGGTTCATGGAGATATTTAAAACATGGCTTGGGCCATGCTTATTTTACCCTTTTGGTTGGCATAGTATAAATGATCTAAGATGAGTTGAGTGCATGAAAATTTAACTTGATCCCAAGAAATGTCGAGAATCATAAATTAAAACTTGAGCTATAAGTTGATTATTGAGTTGGCATACATTCAGTAGGAAAAAGTGTCTCTGTCTCAAATCATGTCAAGTTGGATCTCAAATTGTATACTTTAAACTCAGCATAAATAACTAACTCAAACTTGTTATAAAATTATGACTTGGAAAATTTGAAGGTCATGGTAGCCTAAGTACCCACCATGTGGACGTTTCCAAATGATCCTCATCTTGTTACTTGTCAAAATGAAAATGCACCAATACAATATGGTATAAAACTATAATGTAATTGGAATATTAAAATTACAATAATATACCATAGTAGCTAGATCCCCTTCGAAAACAATAGTGTACCCCACCAGCTATGGTCTCCATAGCCAACCTTTTACAACTATGACTGATAAAGACTAGTGAACTAAATATCCTATGGATCAAACCTCCTCACAAAGAGGCTTTTGGTATCCAAAAGTCCCAGTAATCCAACTAACCTAGAAGATCTCCATAAATTCTCTTTTTTCCATTAACAATATTTATGTACTAATTTGAAACATACAAGAGCCAGAAATAGCATATGAAGGAGTTATGAAGTCAATCTGTCACATTGATGCAATAAAACTATATTTGGAAAATATCAGTGAAATAAGACATTATAATACTTCCTTGTAAGAATTCAACTATCTAAGTAAAACTATAACCTGATCATGGAGAGTAAAAAAAACTATTTACCCATTCTGCCAAAATCACTTGTTACCCAAAATAATCATATCTGGTGATTTTTCTCAACCCCTACACTCCATGAAGGATAAGTTTTTCTCCTTGTTAACAATATCACACAAGGGAAAATAAAATGTGTTGCATACCTCCTAAGACTTACAAACAACATTAACATACGTATACTTGCATCTACAAATGTTTCCCATCTATGGGTCTTTAAAAGTACATGTACATGATGTGCATGTCAAACATACATGTGCAAACAAAAAGTTTGTAATGCAAACATTGCCCAAGATATAGTGGGAATTAAACATGTATGATGTCAAGTATAAAAATGTGCAACTATTTTTTCAATCATAAGGTTATATCTTCATAAATCACAAATAAGAGCCTCTTTATAAATTTACAAAATTTACAAGTAATTGTAATACAAATCATAAATGTGATGATAAAAATAATAATTTTAAACATGTGTCAAAGTTTCCTCACTATTGACTTCTCCCTGATTCATACCTCCACACTCATCCAAACTGAGTTAGTTTCCCAAAATGTTTATCACAATAGAAAAATAAAATAGGAGATAGAAAGATACATCCTTCCAAACAAAATTTAATCAATAATTCTTTCCCTAGTTCCAATAGTTAAGTACTTATCTCAAATAGTTTTTGAAATGAATCTAAGCATGTTGTTTAACACTATATTTATGCTTATCAAAACTATCCAAGTCGACCATTTGATCACTAAGGGTTATTCCTCTTCATAGTTTGTAATACCTGAATAGAAGGTGGTTTCATCTTATCAAATATATATTATAAGAGTTAGATGACCCATTTTCCATTTTCAAAAAGAATTTTAAAAAAATTCCAAATCAAGGCATATCTTACTTCCAAATCTACCCACATAAAGTTTATCTAGATTAAAACTAAAAATTGTGAAAAAATAGTTACATTTGAAAATAATTTATACCTCTGAAGAAAATATGAAGTGCACCTACTGAGTACTAGTTGACATATAGTTGGAGTCTTAAACAATCCTAAATTCTTCTTAAACTCTTAATAAAGTTATGAAACATGAACCAAATTTTGAACCAATTAAAATCTCAATCCATAAAGCTCAAAACCTATTCAATTTCTTGAACAATGCCCTATTTACCTTTTTTATATCTTACCATAGAACTAGTCTTTTTAATTGTTCCTATAATCAAGGACATAGGCATCCATAATATGATTAAAGGCAACATAATTGGTTATCAAAGACCAAAATTTGTGTCAATAATAATATAAAACTAGATTTTCATCATACCTTATTATATCCTCTATGAAAGAATGATAATAGGATTGAAATTTATTCCTCTTGGATGTGAATCACTAAAAATCCCTTGCATTTTATCTGATTGCATCCTAAGATAGAAATGATGATCCTTTCATCACACCATCTCACACCTTTAAGTGATAATGTGCTTTTTCATTTTCCATGTTGATCCTGCAGAGCTAGTGGTTTTAGAACCTTGAATGTTAGGAGCTTGTCTTCTTCTAGTGAATTGGAACAACTTCCAATTTTACTTTTCACCAACCTTCCTGCATGGTCAATAAAAAAAGAACACAAATCAAGAATCTGATATCTAAAACCATCCAAAAATGAAGTACATCTAGCAACTATAGCTAATCCTACAATCACCTACTCTGATACCAAAATTGATTTGTAAATTGGATTTACCCATATAGATAAATCATATAGTTTTTTAAAATAGATACTAAAAATCTCAATTCTTTAATTAAAATAGAAATGGATGTCAAATATTTTAGGAATGAGTGTAATGTGATTTAAAAACTTTATAAACTCATTTCCCAGTTAAAACTCTTGATTTTTTTTCATTGTTATATCTTTCCATACTTTCCTTCATATCTAATTAATTATATTTAAACTAAATTAAAAGGAAACACAAAATAAAATGAAATGGAATAATTTACACAAAAATTGATAATGGAGTCCACCCATTTAGGGGCTACATTTTTAGGTTTGTAATTACGTACCAATCCATTAAAAAGATGTAAATTTAAACATTTTACAAATTTAATTAAATTATAATATGAGAACCTTTAAATAATGTTGAAACTGACTATGTGAATACTCTAAAATTAATTAGTAATTCATCTCCTCAATGTCCATAGTACTTCTTTATCTTATCCATGCATTCAAATAAGTTTCTGAATTTGAGTGTATACAAACTCTAATACATGGGCATAATGAGCTCTAGGGGTGTTCTTTTCCTTTTACAAATGTGAAAGTCCTTCAATAACTCTAAAACTATATATATTTATTCCTCATGGCCAATGACATTATAAAATAGAGGAATTAAAAATAACATAGTCTAAAAATTCTATGTGTATCAATACAGTCACATAGATTTATCTTCATATTAGTTCTATGGTGTAGTGGCAACAAATCATTTTATCAAATGAAGAGTCTCATATTCTAAACACATCGACACCCATTTTAATCTTCCTTAAAAATATGCAAACTCTCATATAGTAGACATTTCAATGAAACAACCCTGCAAGTGATATTCACCACCTGGCTAAACGCTCTACAAATTGAAGGCATTATCCTTGTAGGCTCAGGTCTCTATGTCTATTCCCCTTATCAATATGTATCCCTATAAATATTTAAACATCACCCAAGGCTCCAAAATCCTTCCAAATATTCATGATGTCTTCTTACAAATAGACATATATTCTTTCAACCATTCAAGACTATGTAAATAATAATCACCACTTTTAGGGATCATGTGCTTGTAATTATCTTGACACCATGACATCTATCCATTAAAAATGGTTTGCATTCCTCCAAAGATCTATTATGAATCCCTTATAATATATATGTCTCTCCCATTTGGGGTTATTAATGATATCTCCCTTTTGGCATAGCCTCAAAGGCTTATAAAATGGTGATCCCTTCCTTTACATTCATGACCTATTTAAAAATTATATTCAAGACTGTAACAATAGTCACCTACTACTTGAAAGGACCATGTCTCTATCCACTCATTCCAATGGATTTTTTCCAACCACCTCATCTACCCTAGAATAACCTTTGAATAACAAATGTATTTTCCTATAAGGGATTCAAATCCCACATTTGGCATGGAGGAAGGAATTAAGCCTTTAAATAGGCTTCATGGAGATATTTCAAACTATGGCTTGGGTCATGCTTAACTCACCCTTTTTGTTGGCATGATTTAAATGATCTAAGATCAATTGAATGCATGGAAGGTTAACTCAATCCTATGCAGTGTGGACAATCATAAATTGGATCTATGTCTATAAGTTGATTTTTGATTCAACATACATTCAGTTAGAACAAGTGTCTTAGTCTAGGGTCACATCAAGTTGGATCTTGAGTAATCTACATAAATAACTAACTCAAACTTGCCATAACGTTATGACTTTGAAAATTTGAAGGTCATGGTGGCTTGAGGACCCACCACATAGACCTTTCCAAATGCTCCTCATCTCACCACTTATCAACATGAGAATGCACCAATACAATATGGTATAAACCTATAATGTAATTGGAATATTAAAATTACATTAATATACCATGGTGGTTAGATCCCATTCTGAAACAAGAGTGGACCCCACTAACTATGGTCTTTGTAGTTGGTCATTTATAACTATGACCGACAAAGACCAGTGAAATAAATATCCTCCAAATAAAACCTCCTCACAAAGAGGCTTTTGGTCTCAAAAATTCCTAATATTCAAATTAACCCAAAATATCTATATACATTCTCTTCTTTACCATTGACAATCTCCTTATACTAATTCCAAACATAAAGGATCCAAAAATAGCATCTTAAAGAGTTATGAAGTTAATCAATCACATTGATGTAATATAAATCCATTTAAAAAATATCAAGGAAATAATATGGTATAATACATCCCTGTAAGAATTCAAATATCCAATTGAAATTGTAACATGATCGTCGAGAGTAAAACAAACTCTTTACCCATTCTACCATAATGACCTATTACCCAAAATAGTCATAAAATCTAGTGCCTTATCTGAACCCCTACACTACATGAAGGCTAAGTTGTTCTCCTTGTCATCAATATCACACAAGGGAAAACAAAATGTTTTACATACCCCCAAGGACTTAAAAATAAATGCAACATATGTATACTTTCATTTACAAATATTGCCCATCTATGGGTCTTTAAAAGTACATCTATATGACATGTATGATAAACATACATGTGTGTAAAGAATATTTTAATACAAATATTTACCAAGATAAATTTAGACTTAAATGTGTATGATGTCAAGTATAAAATTTGAAACTATTTTTTTACATCCTAAGGTTATAACTACACAATTCAAAAATAAGATCATGTTTACAAAGTTACAAACTTTGCAAGTTACTATAAGAAAGATCATAAATGTGAAGAGAAAACTAATAATTTGAAACCTATTTTAAAGTTTCCTCATTATTGACTACTCCCTAATTCATACCTCCACACTCATCTAAACTGAGTTAGTCTCCCAAAAAGTTTATCACAATGGAAAACTGAAATAAGAGATAACAAGATACATCCTTCCAAACACAAGTTTATCAACAATTCCTTCCCTGGATCCAATAGTTAAGAATTTATCTAAAAGAGTATTTGAAGTTAATATAATCATACTATTCAATACTATATTTATTCTTATCAAAATTATCCAAGTTAACCATTTGATTAATAAGGGCTATTCCCTCTTCATGGTTTCCCATACCTGAATAGAAGGTGGTTTCATCTTATCAACTACATCATATAGAAGTTGGATGATCCATTTTCCATTTTTAAAAATGATTTTTAAAAAAATTTAAATCAAGGAATATCTTACTTCCAAAGCTACCCACACAAAGGTTATCCATATTTAAACCAAAAAATTGTGCAAACATAATTACATTTTAAAATAATTTATACCTCTGAAGAAACTATGAAGTGCACCTACTACGTACTAGTTGGCATATTTTTCATGTCTTAAACAACTTATTATTTTCTTCCTACAACTCTTAACAAAGTATTAGAACACAAACCAACATATGAACCAATTAACAACTCAATCCATAAAGTGAAAAAACCTATTCAATTTCTTGAACAATGCCCTATTTCCCATTTTCATATCTTATCATGGAACTAGTCTTTTCATTTTTTTCATATAATCAAGGAAATAAACATCTATAATATGATTATTTATCCAAAAAAATGCTATAGAGTTGTTTATCAAAGACCAAAATATTGTGTCAATACCAATATGAAATCAAATTTCTATCATACCTTATTCTACCCTCTATGCAAGAATGATAATAGGACTACAACTAATTCTTCTTAGATGTGTATCACTAATCATTGATTGAATTTTATCTAAATGCATTCCAAGATAGAAATTCTTATCCTTTCACAACACCATCTCACACCTTCAAGTGATAATTTGGTTGTTCATCATCCATGTTGATCCTGTAGGGCTAGTGGTTTTAGAACCCTAGTTGTTAGAAGTTTGTCTTCTTCCAGTGAATTTGAACACCTTCTAATTTTTATTTTCACTCACCTTCCTAAATGATCAATCAAATGGAAGAACACAAATCAAGAATCTGATATCTAAGAACTTCCAAAAATGAAGTACATCTAATAACTGTAGCTGATCCTATAATCACCTACTCTGATACCAAAATTGATCCATAAATTTGATTTACCCCTATGGATGAATCACATGGTATTTTAAAATGGATACTAAAAATATCAATTATTTAATTAAAATATAATTGGATTCAAAATATTCTTGGAATGAATGCAAAGTGCTTAGAAAACTCTATAAACTCATTTTCTAGTTAGAGCTCGTAATTTTGTGTCATTATTATATCTTTCCACACTTTTCTTCATATCTCATTAATTATATTCAAAATAAATTAAAATGAAACATGGAATAAACTAAAATGGAATAATTGACATAAAACTTGATAATGAAGTTTACCCATTTAGGGGTTACATTTATCGGTTTGTAATTATGAATTGATCCATTAAAATATGTAAATATGAAAATTTTCAACTTACATCAAAATTTAATATGAGAACTTGTAAATAATGTTGAAAATAACTATGTGAAGACTCTAAAATTGATTAAAAAATTCATCTCCTTGAAGTCCATAACACCTCTTTGTCTTCTCCATGTGTTTAGATAAGTTTCTCCATTAGAGTGTATATAAAATCTAATACATGGGCATAATGAGGTATAAGAGTGTTCTCTTCCTTTTATAGACCTACAACTCCTTCAATAACCCTACAACTATATAGATTTATTCCTCATGGCTAAGGGCCTTATAAAATAGAGGAATTAAAAATAACACTGCCTTATAATTCTATGTGTATCAATACATAGTCACACCAATTTATTTTCATATTAGTTTCATGATGTAGTGGTAACTAATTATTTTATCAAAAAAAAAAGTCTAAAGTTTGAAACACATCGACACCCCTTTTTCTCTTCCTTAAATCATATGCAAAGTCTTATAGAATAGAAATTTCAATGAAACAATGTTACAAGTGACATTTGCCTGCTGGACAAAGGCTCTATGAAGTAGAGGCATTATCCTCACAAACTCAGGCATGTATATCTATTCCCCTTCTTGGTATGAATCCCTATAAATATTTCAAAATTTTCCCAAGGCTCTAGAAGCCTTCCAAATAGGCATGATGTCTACTCACAAATATGCATATATTGTTTCCACCTTTTGAGACTATGTAAATAATAATCACCACTTTTGGGGACTTTATGCCTATAATTATCTTAATTCCATGACATCCATCCATTATAGATTAGTCCACATTCCTATAAAAAAAACTATTATGTGTCCCTTAAAATATAGACACCTCTCTTATTCAAGGCTATGAATGATATCTTCCATTTGGCATAGCCTCAAAGGCTTAGAAAATGGTGATCCCTTTGAAAGTTCCCTGATGGATGCCCTTGCTAATCTGTTTTAGTTTTTAAATTAATAAACTATATTTTCCTATGATTTCTTTGATGGTCTTTGAGAATAGATAGAAGTTGCAGAAGGTTTTTTTTTTGTTTTGTTTTGTGTTTTTTGATAGTTTTCACAATAGTAATGAATAATGAACAATAAACATGAAAGGAGACTAAAAATAAATAAGAGCATAGAGCCAAATCAAAATTTCTATAAATCATACCAAGCAGATTTTTGATTTATAAAGCCAAATAATAAATATGGCAACGCAGTTCCAAGGAGCTTACATCCAACAATGATGCCAAACTGGATGGTGAATAATGATCATGAATCAAGAATACATCTGAGGCTAAATACAAGCATTCCCTATATTCCATGTGGGGTGTACCTACTATAAATGGTGGCCCTAAGACTGCAAGGATCATGTCCTAACTGAAAGAATCAATCTGCAATGCTAAAACCATAAACCTGCAACCTAAATCCACAATAAAGAATGGCATACTCTATCCCTGATAGCAACACACACTACCTGAAGAATCCAATGCCAATAACTACTAAGGGCTACGTCCCAACCAATCCAGAACCTGGGGTTTACATCCCAGATGAAGAATTACTCTCTCTGAGCCAATTCACAAAAGCAAGTTTTTCAATATGCAAAAGATAATGAGAAATTAGGTCTCCATCTCCTTATATCCCCTTCCAAGTGCAAATCAAACCCAAAAGGGAAATTACACTTTGCCCTTTAAATAAAATATAATAAAATAACATTTTCCTAATTAAAGTCATCCATGCTATAGGAAAAATATTACTTTATTAAAATTTCACAGCTAAAGGCACCAAAAAGTCTCCAAATAGTAAAAATCATGTATAATAATTCGAGACCTTTCCAATGAGCTATAACACATAGGTGTACCTGATCAACTGAAGCTAGAATCCCCTTATTACTCCAAAATGGTTATATTATTAACCTTATTTTAATTTATTTAATGACCAACTTAGGAAATATTTAAATATATTAAAATATTTCCCAAATGATCCCAAAAGGCCCAACGGACCAATCAAACATGAAACTGAACTTGTCACTTGTCTATGACCGATGCCAGACAAGATAGGTCAACTGGTAGTCCATCCCTAAAATCTAGGGATGCTCCTAAAAAGTATGAGATGGACCTAATCAACCAAAATTGAGTCCCAATGTCTCTCCCCTACTATGTGCACCTCTGAGAGAACTATCACTGAACTGGTAGTTCCTCCTAAAAAATTGGAATGCCTCCTAAAAAATAGGAGATGCACTCTAAGTCTCCAAAACATTCGCCGAGGTCTCCAAATTCCTCCTAGACCACTCCTAGTCAATCCCTACAAATTAGGAATCCAACCTGAATTATAGGAAACTATTGTCTACTGCTCCAAACTACCTAGGAGGCTCATGCATGACTCTCAAAGCCCCTGGGTTGGTTCCCTCTATGCTCTACTAGCCTATGGGAAATAGATAATAGACCAACCCTACTAGATATGTTGTCACTAAGGAAGGGTAGAAATAGGGGACATGACATTCCTCCCTTCCCAAATATTGCTTTTCCTCAAGCAATGTCAATCAAACTCCACAAACATCAAGCAAGTCCATACCATAACCAAGAATGATCCCAGGGTCCCAAGCCATCCTGGAAGGTTTGTAGTACCATCTTCTAGAAACACTATCCTACACTACACCTAAACAAGTAACCTCCTGAAAACCCCCTGAAGGAAGAGCAATCAAATACTGTACCAACTCTATCAAATCCTTAATGAACTACTCTCCGAAAGAACCAAACTGGAACACTAAAGGTGAAAACTCTAGTAAGCCAACATTGGCTTCCACATCCTCAACTATTGAACTGCAAATCCAAGTGATTTCAGGATTCCAAATTAGCCTCAAAAGGGAGCCACCATCTAGATACTATATCCCTCTAAATAGACACGCAAACCCATACTACCAATGCCTCTCAACAAAATCCATAATTGCAATCTTAAAACTTATTGCCATCTGGTGCGACTGAACAAATATCGTGCTCAACCATTGCATTTATGCCTCAACATCTCCCCACCAAACAACTAACTATTCCATTCTGACAAATATGCCCAAACACTCTAAACCATGAAGCAACTCACTAGGATCCTGAAGCACCAATGTATCAATGAGACCAAGGCCTAGATCCCAAGCCAAAATACCAGATGTGCTAAATGAGATGAAGAAGTATCTCAACCGCACTCCATGAAACATACGTACAATGAAGCAAACCAACAAGAAGGTGTGAAAGTGAACTCCCATAAACCAGTATTCTAACCCGCATGACCACCTAGCAATGCTGCTATAATTCTAACCAGCAACACAAATGATATCATAGATGTCATCATACCAATGCCAAACAAAAAATGTCCAAAAGAAACACTCCTCAATGCCCTCATATCGAATCATGGATGTAGTCAATGCCAAGTCAAGTAGTAAATGATTCCAGCTTAGACAGCCACTAGTCCATAAGAAATCAAAGACTATGGAGTCACCAATCAACAAGGATACCACTACCCTATCAATGGAAGTAGATGACAAACTCGAAGATGAAGTATGTATGTCATCATGAGAAAAACCAAAGCTTGTGTCATTTGTACCCAAAATTTTAGGATTATCAATTCCTAAATCCCATATCGATCTGAGAAATGTTGCTCCACCCAACCACTGCTATACTCTGATATAAAAATATGTATACCAAAAGTGAAGAAACCCAACATGAATCCACTAACAAAATGCCCAACACATGTTGATACCAAGATCCCAAATCTTTACACTGACACATCCCTCCAGCATGTTGATACTCATTATGTTGTTGTTGTGAACTTGTACCTCATCTAACCAACTAAGAACTTCACTCCAAATGAAGCCAAAATTACTACCAACAACCAATGCTGTGAGGAATTCACAAATGAGCCAATCATCGGCAAGGAAAGTTTGTTGAATACTTTTCCAAATCCTCCAAATAGTTGCCACAACTTTACCAATATTTCCACAAATTAGTATGCCTTCATTAAAGGTTGTTAAGTAAATGTTTTGTTTAACCATGCAACCAATGAAGTCCCTTATATTCTGATCTTGAAAGCCCAATGTAATATCTAAAAAGTCTAAATCTTCAATCAAAAGGTACATCACTGCCCTATCATATGGAAGAGGTGATAAATCCATTACTTACAAACTCCAAAGTATAGTATGCCAAACAAACCAAACATTATCAAAATGCAATATCTTCTTAGTAAGTAGCCTCTTAGTCTCCCTAATCATCTCTTTAAGACAAGATACTTCATATGATCTTAACAATTGTCCTTCCATTGTAGATGATGTATGACTAACCAAATCAAAATCAATAATGTTCCATTCCATACAAATGAAAATAACACTTGTGGGTGGTCCATTAGGTGTGTAACCAATATCATCATTGTTTGGAGTCTTTAAGGGGCTCTTTAAAAGAGGACCGTCATAAACTTCATGATGCAAACTAGACCGAAATGAATTTTCTAGATCATAACTCTTTTCCTCTTCACACATCTCAACATGCTCTTCTTGTGGACTTACCTCAAGAAGCTCTTCCTTTGTATGCTCAACATCCTCACTTTCTTCCCTTGGAAGAAGTAATGATCTAATGCATGACTCTCTTTGTCTTCTTGCATTATCAAGATTATTGCATATTTCCTTGACCTCTTGTAAGTGTTGTCTTGCTTGGGCAGCAAGCATCTTGGCCTTCTTAGCTCTATGTGACCATCCATTGTACGTCTCTTGAGCCTTTTTCACATCTTCCAATGTGGGGTAAACAAAATCAGAACCTTTGTGGTTTGAATCCACAATATAGATCTCATGTGAAACACTCTTAACCTGAGTACCACCATAGGAAGACTCAACAACCTCATTACCTTCATGCGAAATGGATGATACCACATGACTAGAACTACTGTTGAAAAAATTAGAATAGGTACCAGACCTTGGAGACATGCTTTCAACATCCCTAATGGGCTGATCCATGATTGTAATCTCTTCCATTTTGTGATCAACTTGATGAATCAATGGTGTGTTATGTGTCTCTTTCTGTTCTAGAGTTATTTCTTTTTTAGGATTCCCACATGATGACTAATTTTTGTTTTTCCTAGGCTACAACTCAAATGATAACACATCTTCATGCCTTTCTTCTACATACCCTACAAGTGACTGATCCATTATGGTGTTTTTATCATGAACATGGATAGGTTGACACAAATCTTCTTTCTCACATGAAAACATATCATCAACTATGGCATGGTATTCCTTTTTTGCAAGCTTAACCTTATGACAAATTTTTGGATGCATGTCAATGTAATCTTTGAAATGAAAGTTCTCCCTAACATATTGAGGAAGTGTATTATACTCCTCAAGTATGCTAATTACTTCCGTTTTCCTGTCTAGTGGCAATGGATCTTTTCTAGAAGAAGATGATGATCCACTAGCATGTCCAAATTTCCTTGACATAGAATCATTGAACTGCTGCAATTGAAGCTTGAATTTTTGTTGTGACTATTCCCATTCTTTCCATAGGTTTATATCTCTTAACAATTTTGCCATAATGAACTACCATGCTAACCAACTAAAACTAATATGAAAGAGAAAAAATTGACCCTGTACTGCTAAAAACTAACATGCAACACGAAATCCCAACAAGCTGGCAGAATCAAGGCTCTGATACCACTAAAAGATCCATGATGGATGCCTTTGCTGATCTACTATAGTTTTTAAATTAAAAAACTATATTTTCCTGTGATTTCTTTGATGGTCTTTGAGAATAGATAGAAGTTGCAGAAGGCTTTTTTTTTGGTGTTTTTTGATATTTTTCACAATAGTAATGAATAATGAACAATAGACATGAAAGGAGACTGAAAATAAATAAGAGCATAGAGCCAAATCAGAATTGCTATAAATCATACCAAGAAGATTTTTGATTTATAAAGCCAAATAATAAATATGGCAATGCAGTTCTAAGGAGCTTACATCCAAAAATGATGCCGAAATGGATGGTGAATAATGATCATGAATCAAGAATACATCTGAGGCTAAATACAAGCATTCCCTATATTCCACGTGGGGTGTACCTACTATAAATGGCAGCTCTAAGACTGTGAGGATCACGTCCCAGCTGAAAGAATCAATTTACAACACTGAAACCATAAACATGCAACCTGAATCCACAATAAATAATGTTGTACTCTATCCCTGATAGCAATGCACACTACCTAAAGAATCCAATGCCAATAACTGCTGAGGGATATGTCCCACTCAATCCAAAACCTAGGGTTTGCATCCCAGATGAAGAATTTCTCTCTCAGAGCCAATTCACAAAAACAAGTTTTTCAATATGCAAAAGATAATGAGAAATTAGGTCTCCATCTCCTTATATCGCCTTCCAAGTGCAAATCAAACCCAAAAGGGAAATTACAATTTTCCCTTTAAATAAAATATAATAAAATAACATTTTCCCAATTAAAGTCATCCATGCTATAGGAAAAACATTACTTTATTAAAATTTCATAGCTGAAGGCACCAAAAAGTCTCTAGATGGTAAAAATCATGTATAATAATTCGAGACCTTTCCAATGAGCTATAACACATAGGTGTACCTAATCAACTAAAGCTATAATCCCCTTATTAATCCGAAATGGTTGTATTAATAACCTTATTTTAATTTATTTAATGACCAACTTAGGAAATATTAAAATATTTCCCAAATGGTCCCAAAAGGCCCAACAGACCAATCAAACATGAAACTAAACTTGTCACCTATCTATGACCAATGCCGAACAAGATGGGTCAACTGGCAGTCCATCCCTAAAATCTAGGGATGCTCCTAAAAAGTAGGAGATGGCCCCAATCAACCAAAATTGAGTCCCAATGACTCTCCCCTACTATGTGCACCTCTGAGAGAACTATCACTGAACTGGTAGTTCCTCCTAAAAAATAGGAATGCCTCCTAAAAAATAAGAGATGCACTCTAAGTCTCTAAAATATTCGTCGAGGTCTCCAAATGCCTCCTAGACCACTCTTAGTCAATCCCTACAAATTAGGAATCCCTCCTGAATTGTAGGAAACTATTGTCTACTACTCCAAACTACCTGGGAGGCTCATGCATGAATCTCAAAGCCCCTAGGTTGGTTCCCTCTACGCTCTGTTGGCCTATGGGAACCAGATAATAGACCAACCCTGATAGAAATGTTGTCACTAAGGAAGGGTAGAAATTGGGGACATGACACCCTTCTTTTACATTCACTGGCTATTTAAAAATGACATTTGGGATTGTAACAATAATCACCTACTACCTTCAGAGACTATGTCTCTATCCATCTATCTAATGGCTTTTGTCCAACAACCTCATCTACCCAAAAATAACCTTGGAATAGCAAATGGATTTTCCTTTAAGGGATTAAAGTCCCACATTTGTAAAGGAAGAAGAAATAAAGCCTTTAAATAGGCTTCGTGGAGATATTTAAAACTATGTCTTGGGCCATGCTTAACTCACCCTTTTGGCTAGCATAGTTTAAATGATCTAAGCTCAATTAAGTACATGTAAGGTTAAATTGATCCTAATAAATGTGGAGAATCATAAATTATAACTTGAACTACTAATTTATTATTGAGTTGGCATGCATTCAATTGAAATAAGTACCTTGATCTCAAGTCATGTTGAGCTGGATATTGAGTTGCATACTTTAAACTCAGCAAAAATAACTAGATAAAATTTGCCATAACATTGTGACTTAAAAAATGTGAAGGTCATGGTGGCTTGAGGACCAACCATGTGGATGTTAAACACTCCTCATCCTACCACTTGTCAACACAAGAATACACTAATACAATATGGTATAAAACTATAATGTAATTGGAATATTAAAATTATATTAATATAGCATGGTGATTAGATACCTTTTCAAAACAAGAGTGGACCGCATTGGCTACAATCTCCATAATCAAACTTTTACAACTATGACTGATAAAGACCAGTGAAATAAATATCCTCTAGATCAAACCTCCTCACAAAGAGAATTTTGGTCTTTAAAAGTCCCAATAATCCAATTAAGCCAAAATATCTCCATAAATTCTCTTCTTTTCCAATTGACAATCTCCATGTACTGATTCCAAACATATAGGATTCAAAAATAGCATATGAAGGAATTATGATGTTAATCTATCATATTGATGCAATATAACTTTATTTGAAAAATATCAGTGAAATAAGATGTTATAATACTTCCTTCTAAGAAGTCAACTATCTAACTAAAACTATAACTTGATCATAGATATTATAACTAACTCTTTACCCATTCTACCAAAATGAATCATTACCCAAAATAGTCATAACATCTAACATCTTATCTCAACCCCTGTACTGCATGAAGGCTAAGATGTTCTTGTCATCAATATCACAAAAGGGAAAATAAAATGTGTTTAAAACCTCTTAGGACTTACAAACAACTAAAACATATGTATAATTTCATTTACAAGCATTTACCATCGATGGGTCTTTAAAATTACATCTACATGACATGTATGACACACATACATTTGTGTATAAAATTTTTTAATACAAACATTTCCTAAGATACAGTGGGACTTAAACTTGTATAATGTCAAGTATAAAAATGTGCAACTATTTTTTCCATCCTAAGGTTATAACTGCTCAATTCATAAATAAGAGCCTCTTTACAAACATAAAAAGTTTATAAGTAACTGTAAGATAAATCATAAATGTGAGGAAAAACTAATAATTTTAAACATGTCTCAAATTTTCCTCACTATTGATTGCTCCCTGATTCATACCTCTACACTCATACAAACTAAGGTTCCCAAAAAGTCTATCATAATGGAAAACTGAAATAGGAGATAGAAAGATACATCCTTCCAAACATAAGTTTATTAACAATTCCTTCCATGGATCCAATAGTTAATAATTTATATGAAATAGTGTTTGAAATTAATATAAGCATATTATTCAATACTATATTTATGCTTATCAAAACTATCCAAGTTAACCATTTGATCAATAAGGGTTATTCCCTCTTCATGGTTTCCAATACCTAAATAGAAAGTGGTTTAATCTTATCAAATCTATCTTGTAAGAGTTAAATGATACATTTTCAATTTTAAAAAATGCTTTAAAAATAATTCCAAGTTAAGCCATATCTTAATTCCAAAACTACCCACACAAAGGTTATCTGAATTTAAACCAAAAATTGTGTAAACATAGTTACGTTTGAAAATAATTTATACCTCTAAGTAAATTATGAAGTGCACATGCTAAGTACTAGTTAACATATTGTTGGTGCCTTAAAAAAATTATTTTTTTCTTCCTACAACTCTTAACAAACATATGAAACATAAACCAAAATATGAACCAATTAATAACTCAATCCATATAGTGCAAAAACCTGTTCAATTTTGTAAACAATGCCCTATTTGTCATTTCCATATCTTACCATAGAATTGGTCTTTTCACTTATTACTATAATTAAGGACATAAGCATCCATAATATGATTATTTATCCAAAAATAAAGGCCACCCAATTGTTATCAAAGACCAAAATATTGTGTCAATCGCAATATGAAATCAGATTTCCATCATACCTTATTATGCCCTCTATGCAAGAATGATAATAAGATTACAACTGATTCCTCTTGGGTGAGAGTCACTACAAATTCCTTGAATTTTATTTGAATGTGTCCAAAGATAGAAATTTTTATCCTTTCATAACACCATCTGACACCTTCAATTGATAATTTTCTTGCTCATCATCCATGTTGATCCTATAGGGCTAGTGGTTTTAGAACCTTAGTCATTAGAAGTTTGTCTTATTTTAGTGAATTGGAACACCTTCTAGTTTTCCTTTACACTAACCTTCCTACATGGTTAATCAAATATAAAAACACAAAAAAATAATCTCATATCTAAAAACATCCAAAAATTAAGTATATCTAACAACTAAAGCTAATCCTACAATCACCTAAATTGATAGCAAAATTGATCTATAAATTGCTTTTACCCCTATGGGTAAATAACATAGTTTTTGAAAATGGATACTAAAAATCTCAATTCTTAAATTAAAATGGCATTGGATGCAAAATATTCTAAGAATGAATGAAAAGTGCTTTAAAAACTCTATAAACTCATTTCCCACTTATAACTCCTAATTTTGTGTCATTGTTGTATTTTTCTATACTTTCCTTCATATCTCATTAATTCTCTTTAAACTGAATTAAAATGAAACATAGAATAAACTAAAATGGAATAATTGACACAAAACTTGATATCAAAGTTCACCAATTTAGGGGATACATCTCTAGGTTCATAATTATGAACTGATCCATTAAAAATATGTAAATATCAACATTTTACAACTTACATCAAAATGAGATATGATAACCTATAAATAATGCTGAAACTAACTATGTGAATACCTTGAAATTGATTAACAATTCATCTCCTTGAAGTTTGTAGCACCAATTTTTCTTCTCCATGCATTCAAACAAGTTTATCCATTAGAGTGTATAACAAATCTAATACATGGGCATTATGAGGTCTAGGAGTGTTCTCTACCTTTTACAAACATACAACTCCTCCAATAACCCTATAACTATATATATTTATTCCTTATGGTCAAGGGCCTTATAAAATAGAGGAATTAAAAATAACATAGTCTCAAAATTCTATGTATCAATACATAGTCACACATATTTATCTTCATATTACTTCCATGGCATAGTGGTAACTAATTATTTTATCAAATTAAGAGTCTTGGATTTGAAACACATCAAAACCCCTTTTGATCTTCCTTAAATCATATGCAAACTCTCATAAAATAGACATTTTAATGAAATAACCCTATAAGTGACATTCACCTCTTAGCTATAGGCTGTAAAAAGTAGAGGCATTGTCCTTATAGGATTGGACCTATATGTCTATTCCCCTTATTGGTCTACATCCCTATAAATATTTAAAGATTTTCCCATGGCTAAAGAATCCTATCAAATAGGTGTGATGTGTGCTTAAAAATAGATGTATACTCTTTCTACCATTTGGGACAATGCAAATAACAATCACCACTTTCAAGGACTATGTACCTATAATTATCTTGATGCCATGACACCCATCCATTAAATATTGTTCAACATTCTACCATATATCTAGTATACATCCCTTATAATATAGATGCCTCTCCTATTTGGAGTTTTGAATGATATCTCCTATTTAGCATAGCCTCAAAAGATTATAAAATGGTGATCCCTTCATTTAAATTCATGGCCTATTTAAAAATGAAATTCAAGACTGTAACAACAATCACCTAGTACCTTTGGGGATTATGTCTCTATCCATCCATTCCAATGGATTTTGGTCAATTTCCTCATTTGCCCCTGAATAACCTTAGAATAACAAATGTGTTTTCTTTTAAGGGATTAAAATCCCACATTTTCAAGGGAGTAAAGAATAAATCTTTTAAATAGGATTCATGGAGATATTTAAAACCATGTTTTAGGCTACACTTAACTCACCCTTTTGGTTATCATAGTTTAAATAATCTTAGCTCAATTGAATGCATGGAAGGTTAACTCGATCCCAGATAATGTGGAGAATCATAAAATGGAACTTGGGCTACAAGTTTATTTTTAAGTTGGCATGCATTTGATTGGAACAAGTGTCTCAGTCTTGGGTCACACTGAGTTGGATCTTGATTTGCATACTTTGAAATCATCATAAATAACTAACACAAACTTACCATAGCATTGTAACTTGGAAAATGTGTAGGTTGTGGTGGCTTGAGGACTGAACATATAAACCTTTCTAAATGCTCCTCATCCTACCACTTGTGAACATGAGAATGCACCAATACATTATGGTATAAAACTATAATTTAATTGGAATATTAAAATTATATTAATATACCATGGTGACTAGATTCCCTTCTAAAACAAGAGTGGACCCCACTAGCTACAATTTCTATATCTGGCCTTTTACAATGATGACCAATAAAGAATCATGAACTAAATATCCTCTAGATCAAACCTCCTCATAAAGAGGATTTTGGTCTCCAAAAGTCCTAATAATCCAACTAACCCAAAAGATCTCTTTAAACTCTCTTATTTTCCATAGACAATCTCCCTATACTAATTCCAAAAATATAGGAGCCAAAAATAGCATATGAAGGAGTTATGAAGTCAATCTATCACATTAACATAATAAAAATATATTTGAAAAATATTAGTGAAATAAGATGTTATAATACTTCCCTACAAGAAGTTAATTGTCTAACTAAAATTGTAACCTGATCGTGGAGAGTAAAGCAAACTCTTTACCCATTCTACCAAAATGACCTATTACCCAAAATAGTCAAAACATTTGGTGGCTTATTTCAACCCGTACATTGTATGAAGGTTAATGTTTTCTCCTTGTTATCAATATCACATAAGGGAAAATAAAATGTGTCACATACCTCCTAGGACTTACAAAAAACTATGACATATGTATAGTTGCACTTACAAACATTTCCCATCTATGGGTCTTTAAAATTACATCCACATGACATGTATGAAAAATATACAAGTGTGTACAAAAATTTTGTAATACAAACATTTAATAACATATAGTGGGACTTAAACATGTAAGGTGGTAAGTATAAAATGTGTAACTATATTTTTCCATCCTAAGATTATAACTGCATAATTCACAAATAAGATCCTCTTTTAAAAGTTACAAACTTTACATCTAACTGTAAGACACATCATAAATGTGAGGAGAAAAATAAGAATATAAAACCTATCTCAAATCATCCTCATTGTTGACTCTTCCCTAATTCATACCTGTACACTCATCCAAACTGAGTTAGTTTCCCAAAAAGTTTATCACAATAAAAAACTGAAATGGGAGATAACAAGATATATCCTTCCAAACACAAGTTTATCAATAATTCCTTCCCTAGATCTAATAGCTAAGTACTTATATCGAATAGTGTTCAAAATTAATCTAAGAATGTTATTCAATACTATATTTATGCTTATCAAAACTATCCAAGTTAACCATTTGATCACTAACGGCTATTTCATCTTCATGGTTTCTAATACTTGAATAGAAGGTGGTTTCATCTTATCAAATCTATCTTCTAAGAGATAGATGATCCATTTTCCATTTTCAAAAAGGATTTAAAAAAATTCCAAATTAATGCATATCTTATTTCCAAATCTACCTACATAAAGATTATCTAAATTTAAACCAAAAATTATGCAAACATAGTTACATTTGAAAACAATTTATAGCTCTTAAAAAAATATGAAGTGAACCTACTAAGAATTTGTTGACATATTATTGGTGTCTTAAACAACTTCTTATTTTCTTCCTACAACTCTTAACAAAGCTGCAAGACATAAACCAACTTATGAACCAATTAATAACTCAATCCATAAAGTGTAAAAACCTATTCAATTTCCTGAACAATACCCTATTTGACATTTCCATATAAAGTGTAAAAACTTATGATAATAGGACTAAAACTAATTCTTATTGTATGTGCATCACTAAAAATGCCTTGAATTTTATCTGAATGCATCCCAAAATATAAATTTTGATCCTTTCACAACACCATCTCACACCTTCAAGTGATAATCTGCATGTTCATCATCTCTGTTGATCATATAGGGCTAGTGGTTTTAGAACCTTGGATGTTATAAGATTGTCTTCTTCTAGTGAATTGGAACACCTTCAAATTTTCCTTTTCAATAGCTTTCCTACATGGTTAATCACATAAAATAACACAAAGTAAGAATCTAATATCTAAAAACTTCAAAAGATGAAGTACATCTAGCAACTATAGTTAATCTTGTAATCACCTTCTTTGATACCAAAATCGATCCATAAGCCAAATTTACCCCTATAGATAAATGACATAATTATTGAAATGGATATTGAAAATCTCAATTCTTTAATTAAAACAAAATTAGATGTGGAATATTCTAGGAATGAATGCAAAGTGCTTAGAAAACTCTGTAAACTCATTTCTCGCTTAGAACTCTTAATTTTGTGTCATTATTATATCTTTCCATGTTTTCCTTTGTATCTTAATATTTATCTTTAAACTGAATTAAAATGAAATATAGAATAAACCGAAATGGAATAATTAACACAAAACTTGATAATGGAGTTCACCCATTTAAGGGCTACATCTCCAGGTTTGTAATTATGAACTGATCCATTAAAAAGATCTAAATATCAACATTTTATAACTTACATCAAAATTAAATATGGGAAGCTATAATTAATGCTAAAAATGACTATGTGAAGACATTCAAATTGATTAGCAATTCATGTCCTCAAAATCTATAGCACCTCTTTGTCTTCTCTATGATTTTGAATAATTTTATTCATTAGAGTGTATACAAACTCTAATATATGGGCATAATGAGATTTATGAGTGTTCTCTACCTCTTACATACCTATAAATCCTTTAATAACCCTACAACTATATATATTTATTCTTCATGGCCAAGGGCCTTATAAAATAGAGGAATTAAAAATAATAGTCTCAAAATTCTATGGGTATCAATACATAATCACATATATTTATCTTCATAATAGTTCCACGGCACAATAGTAACTAATTATTTTATCAAATAAATATTCTTGGGTTTGAAACACATTGACACCCATGTTTATCTTCCTTAAAGAACATGTAAAATATCATATAATATATATTTCAATGAAATAACCATGTAAGTGGCATTCACCTCATGGAAAAAGGCTCTATGAAGTAGAGGCATTATCGTCACAATCTCAGGCCTATATGTCTATTTCGCTTCTTGGTCTACATGCCTAGAAATATTTCAATGTTTTTCCAAGGATCAATAATCCTTATAAATAGGTGTGATGTCTTCTTAAAAATAGGCATATATTATTTCCACCATTTGGGACTATGTAAATAACAATAACCACTTTTGCGAACCATGTGATTGTAATTATCTTGAGGCCATGACATCCATCCATTATAGATTTTTCTGCATTCTTCCATAGATTTTTTATGCATGCCTTACAATATAAACACCTCTCCCTTTTAGGGTTGTGAATAATATCTCCCATTAGACATAGCCTCAAAAGATTATAAAATGGTGATCCCTTCCTTTACATTTGTGGCTTGTTTAAAAATAACATTTGAGATTGTAAAAACTATCACCTACTACTTTCAAGGACCATTTATCTATATATCCATTCCAAAAACATTTGTATAACTACCTCATCTACCCCAAAATAGCTTTACAATAACAAATGTGTTTTACTTTAGAGGATTAAAATCTCACATTTTTTAGGGAGTAAGGAATAAATCCTTTAAATAAGCTTCACAGAGATATTTAAAACCATGGATTGGGTCATGCTTAACTCACCCTTTTAGTTAGCATAGTTTAAATGATCTAAGCTTAATTGAGTACATGGAAGGTTAAGTCGAGCTTGAGCAATGTGGAGAATCATAAATTATAACTCAAGCTATGAGTTAATTATTGAGTCAGAATGCATTTGATTAGAACAAGTGTCTTAGTCTTGGGTCACATTGAGTTGGATCTTGAGTTGTATACTTTAAACTCAGCAACGATAACTAACTCAAACTTTCCATAACATTGTGACTTGGGAAATGTGAAGGTCATGGTTGCTTAAGCACCCACCACATGGACCTTTCTAAATTCTACTCATCCTAGCACTTGTCAACATAAGAATACACCAATACAATATGGTATAAAACTATAATGTAATTGGAATATTAAAATTATATTAATATACCATGGTGGCTAGATCTCCTTTTGAAACATGAGTGGAACCCATCAGTGATGGTCTTCATAGCTAGCCTTTTACAACTATGATCAATGAAGATTGGTGAACTAAATATCCTCTAGATCAACATCTAGCTTATATTTCAATGATCCATGGTCAACCAATTCCTAAAGATCATACCTACATTCCTAATTGGTGAGGTTATCTTAAGAAATTAGATGGATTTTGAGCTGAGGACTATCCAAAATGACTTATTAAAAGTAAGGAACAAAGTAGAGAAAGCAAACACACCAAGTAAAAAGTAAAATAAAAGAAAGAAAAGAAATAAGTAAATAAATATATACAAATAAGGGAAATAAATGAAATTATAGAAACAAACTAACCTATCCTACCTATATTAAATCTAACTAGTCTTTTAGTTTACTCCATGAAGACCCTAGGTGGGACAACAAAGAAGTAGTGCTTAAGATACTTCCCATTGGTGGGCAATGTGAACTCTGCTCCTTATAAGTCTTTCAGTTTGAAGGTGTTATCTCTAAGTATTTTACCAATTTGATAGGGACCTATCTACAAAGGTATGAACTTGCCACATTTACCCTTAGTCTTAGATGTGTTGTCTCAAATACAAACTAAGTTTCCTTACCTAAACACCTTTATCTTTGAACACTTATGAAACCACCTTTTCATTATGGTTTGGTGATTTTAAAAATTAATAAAAACCTCTTATCTTGCATATTCCATCTAAATAATGTCATGTAACCTTGTACTTTCAAATTATTAATCATCTTTCATGTATTATTGCATGAACTTTTATGTTTTCAGCTTGAGGGTGATGGGGAAGATGGGTTCTTAACCATAAAATAGCAAGAATGTTTATGCTTTGAGAGTTTGTTTGACTCTAGTTCAATCTACCCAAAGGGCATACTTAAGTATCTTGTGTCATGTTCTAGGTTTATCAACTATAGACTTATTTATAGCCTTCATCATGTTCTTATTCATTGATTCATATTCTCCATTACTTTAAGGATAATGGTTTGATGAGAACTTGAGAATGATGCTATTATCATATTCCCATTCAATCATCTCAATGGATATAAAAGCAGATCCATTATCACAAACTATAGATACTAGTATGTCAAACCTTGTGTATATATTCTCTTTCAAAACTTTGATCACTTATTTAGTCCTACATTTCTTGGTTACCATTTCTTCAATCCATCTTGTAAATTAGTCAACAGTAGTTGGAATATAATTGTGACCTCTAAGTAATTAGGGTTGATGACCCCCACAAAGTCTAATCCCCATTGTACAATTTTTTTGTCAATCATGACTAGATTTAATGGCATGGCTTCCTTAGGCTATTTAGTGTTGAATACTTGACATTAGTGGCATTATCTCACATACTTGTGAGTATATTTGAATATTATAGTCTGATAATATATATTCCTTAATATTTTGTGTGTTTTTGTCCTTCTAGATGGATGTCCACTTCATAGCTTTACATGGAAGGTGCTCATGATCTCAGTTGTTTCACTCTTAGAAACACATCTCAATTATATGACTTCAAATTTATTCCTATACAACACTTTATATTTGATCAAGAAATGGGCTATCTTCAGCCGCAGAGATCATGTTTGTTTTTTGCTTAAACCTAAAAGACAATAACCATTAATTATCAGGTGGATAATGGGATCATACTAATCATTGGTTCTAAAAATTTATTGATCTACCTACATAACACTTATCTTGGGATCAGTATTGTCACTCAACTAAATAAAACTCTAGCATATTACCAAATTTATAGTCTTCATCTCTAGATTATATTCTTGGAGAATAAACATCCACTTACCTCTCCTTTTTACTATTTATTTTTGACTTAGTAAGAGCTTAGTGGTAGGGTCTAGTAGGACTGCATGGACCTTATTCCTAAGAATATAATGCATAAACATTTGTACCACCTTGATCAAAACACATGCCTATAGATCAATCAAAGAGTAGTTCAAGTTAGCATTTTTAAGGTTAGTGGTCATGAAATCTACTACATGGTCACATCCATCTATATTCTAAGTTAGCACTGCAACTATTATATGATCTAAAGTAAAGGAGTAAAGATAAATATATTTAGTAAAATCTAGACTTATTAGGACTAGGGCTTATCCAATTGCCTCTCTATTTTCTTTGAAATCCTTCTAGGTATCTTCATTCCATGTGATTTTGACATCCTTCTTTAGCATATCATTCAAAGGTCTCACTATTTCTACAAAACAAGAAATGAACTTTATTATAAAGTTTATTTTACCGAATAATGACTTTAATTCATTATTACTATTAGGGGGCTCTATATTAGATATTGCATGTAATGTATTAGGGTCTACAAATATTTCTTCCTTAGTGATAACATATCATAATAATTTTCCCTTAGAAACACATAAAATACTTTTCTTTGGGTTGAGGGAAATCCCATACCTTTTGCATAATTCAAATACCTATTATAGGTGCATAATATGATCCTCCCTATTTTTAGAAAAGATAATTAGATCATCCATGTATATGATAATTCACTTACCTAAAAGACCTTGGAAAACATTATCCATATCCCTTTGAAAAGTGGCTCCTTCATTTATAAGTCCAAATGGCATTATTTTGTAGGTAAAGGTGCCCCACTTAGTAGTAATTATATTTTTCATCCTATCTTATTGGTTTACCAACACCTTGTTATACCCTAAAAAACCATCAAGAAAAGACATCATAGCAGAACCAGATATAATTTGGATCTTTCGGTCAAAAGAAGGAAAATGATAGTTATCCTTTTTAGATTATATATTCAAATTCATAAAATCAATGTACAATCTAATTTCACCATTTTTCTTCTTGACTAGTACTAAGTTAACTACCCAAGTGGACTACCTAATGGGAAACACAATCTTAGCTTCTAAGAGCTTCTTAACCTCTTCATATATCAGTGGTTCTAAGACTAGGTTGATAAGCCTTTGTTTTTGTCTAAAAGGTTTGTATTTTTATTTTAAAGGTATGGTATGTTTTATGACCTTGGGATCAAATATCTTTAGGTCATCATATAACCATGCTATGACATCTTTATATTTGGTCATCAATTTTTTGGCTCTTTTGGACTCAATGCTTGTATAGGTTGTACTAATATTAACTAGCTGAGGTTGACCTTGAAGTACAAGATTAATTGAATTATAATCTTTCCCACCTAATTTGGGAATCTTGGTAGTCTTAGCCAGTTTTTTAGAATCAAATAGCCTCTGTAAAGTTATCATCCATTTGGTGATCTTATTGTCACTCAATTTAATGACTTTGTCATTAATTTTTCCTTCAAATTTGTCATCATCAAGGGAATTTTCAATAGATTTATCAATGACATGAGCTTTAAATTATCCTGAGTTAGTCATGAGTTCTAGGATCTCTTGGTCGTCACTAAATACTTATAAATGGTGTACACTATGAAGGACTAAAGGGCATGAAAGTAACTCAATACTAAGGTTTTGGGAGTCTTGACCTAGCATAAGATTGATAGTTACTAAGGCAAGTTCATCAATAACCTTGTTCTCTTCCATAGGGATGGAAATAACATTAAAAGTATCAAAAGATTCAATCAAATCCTAGAATCTAAAATTATATATTTTAAGATATGATAGCTTGCATTGGTACTTCCTTCTTACTTGATTAACCACTAGATCTAAGTCACCATATACTAGTATTTCCTTGACTTTATACTTGATGGAAAGTTGCAATCCTAATATTAAAGCTTCATAATCTATAAGATTATTAGTTTAAGGAAACTGAAGACTATAAGAAACATGATATTATTTACCAATATTGTTAGTTAGAACAATTCCTACTTCATATCAAAACTTATTCCTAACAACATCAAAATGTAGTTTCCATAGTATAAGCACAATATGAGAAACTTTAGAGCCACATACCTTAGAAGTATCAAGAGTATACACTCCTATATTAAAGTCTACCATATTGAACTTATCATTGACAACATTGTACTTGATGATCATGTGCTTCATTTTAGGCTCTCTTTCTATCCTAATTTAGTTGGGGACTCCCTTCTAAGGTAACCACATATGTGAACAATATGTTGACATATAACCATTTAAGCTCTTAGTCTAGTCTCTTCTCAACAACATCCCATAAGCATTAGGGATATCCACCCCTTGGATATCAATGAACATTGGATCCTTGTCTTTGAGGCAATATGCATGTGAAAATTTGACAACTCACCAATTACTTTGACTCTTGACATATCTAACATAGTTATAACTCTATCATATATAACTAGAGTTAAACCAAGTTGCTCATAAATACCTACACACATGATGTTTATAGATGCAACTAAATATAATAAAAACTTATGCAAGTTTTTATCAAATATTTTGACTATTAACAAAAAAGGTGGGACATCTGCTTTGTTCTTGTGTATTACAACATTGGAATGTGTAGTATTTTGTGGTCTAGCAAGTTTTATACCCAAGGATTCTAATAATAAATCCCTCTATTCAGTAATCTATGTCAACTCTATAATGTAATTTTAGCCTTAATATTTTTCATGTACTCTATAATATTATATCTAGTCCTATTGGAAGAATTAGATGTATCAGTATTATGTTTAGAAGTAATTACCTTATAAGGCTCTATATTGTTGTTTGAGGTAGTATCAGGAGGAGTGTCAAAGTTATTTGGAGGAGTTAAAGTGGTCAATGGTTTCTTTTTCTAATTTATTAGAGGATAATTCTTCTTTATAAATTTATAAATAGCATGAATTTATTCAGGAATATGCTCAGGCTCAATATCCTCTTGGAAGGAACTCAAATGTCTGCACCATGCAAGTTGAATTAGATGATCTCTATGAACTTAAAGAACCAAATGTACCTACATCACAATCCTTATTAAGTAGAACTTCAAAATTATCTAAAGCTTCTTAAAAGGCTTCAAAAGCATTATAAAATTCAACATAGTCTATTTCCCCATGATTAGAAGTGCAATAAACTCTAAAATAATCAAGTGCAATATCAACAAGATTTATATTAGGAATATTCTTTCTATTAGATGGATTATTATTATTTTTTTATGGAAACTATAATTATAAAATATGTTAGTGGCCCTGCTAAACATTTTAAAGGAGAATTTCCTACAAGATCTCTCTCTAGTATTGCCTACTTGCTTTTGTAACTGAAGGAAGTTAGTGCTAAGATTTTGAACCATTTTGAGGATATATTCACTCTCATTCTTTGGTTCCCCATAATTATGAACTTAATTATTAACATTAGTTTTAGGCATTAAATATTTATTATCTTATGGATGAGATCCATTAGAGTATTATTATTTAGGAATCCTAGGTTTTGAGTAGGATGTGCATGACTCAAAGGGAGTTAGATCAAGACTAAAAGTTGGTTTAGGGAAGGCACATTTTGGTTGGAATTTGGATTGAAATTTAGAATAGGTAAATGTGGATTAACATTAGGAATGGAGTATGCCAATTCTCTTTGGGGTTATATCTGGTCACAACCTCAACATTAGTTAAATCCAATGTATTCATGGGACCAACATCTCTCTTTATAAACATAAAGTCATGGGATCTAAGGCATCCTTATATATTTCTAATGCTAAAGCCTCATCAGGTCTATAAGGAGCTATGGTCCTACTGAACATATTATAAAATATAACACTGAAGGCTCTTATGGGCTCGTTTGCATCTCTTTTCACTATGGTGAATTATTGGTATAGGACATAAGGACTAATGATTTTTCTAAAATTATCAATGAAAACATTGTTAAAATCAATCCAAATGGTAATTTTATTTTATGTAAGGTTGAGAAACCATTCATAGGCAACATATTTCAAAGTAAAATGGAATAATATACATGTTACATCTTCACAAGTCACATTCAACAATCTTAAAGCAACTTTGAAAATATTAATGTGTTCTTTAGTGGTTATAATGCCACTAAGACTAGATGCTGGCAAATAATTTTTAGGATTACAAGGAAGGTCATGTACCACACCTAACACATTGATTTAAAGAACCACCTAGCCAAGATATATCTTGATAGATATCAAACATAGGAGTAACCTACATTGGTAAAGTTGGCAAAGACATTGAAAGTTTGTGCTTACCTTTATCTCACCTACCTCTCTTATGAACTTCTAATGAAATCATAGGTTCTCTAGTCTTTGAACATGACCTTGTCCTAAATCTTGTTAATTTTAGCTTTTAGGATTTGAATCATGTTTGAAATATAATTTGTCAATATTATCTTTGAAGTGAATAATGATTAGACTTGCACATTAAGAAAATTTTACAAAGATCTATATAAAAGATGACAAAGGATAAAAATGTTTGACTAAGTTATCTCAAATATGTATCTAAACATGTAAGTATGATTTATCTTTACACATTTAATCTCAAATAAACTCTAATTTTCAAAGGATCTATCAATATTTGATCAAAAAAACTATTACTAAACTCAATCCTATTTAATTGACAAAGCTTAAGCCATATTTACCATAATTAAGCATATACCTTCAAAAAACATCAATATTTGTATAAAGGAAGTATAAATATTGGTCTAAGACCATAAATATAAATGATATTTACACAATTGAGAAACAAATGACACAATTGTGCAAATATTACACCAATATTTGATCATAATTCACAAGAATGAGAAAAAATACTTTAAATCTATAAATATCTAACTAGGCCCTCTTTCTAGCACCAACGAAGCCCCTCATGTTGATGCTTGAATATGTATCACAAGTGCCTAGAGTGTTCAAGAACACTTCTCATTTTAGAATTCTAAAAATTTAGTGCATGAGTTATAGGTTGTGATAATCCTATTCATTGTTGATGGAATAGAGGAAAATCAAATGGATTGTTTCACAATATTTATAATGTTTAGTGGTTGGGAGCCACCATGGATAAATAAATAATATATGCAAAATATAAAGTATGTTATGCTCAAAATGGTGAATTATGATCAAGAAATAAATTAAAGACTAATATAAGGTGGATATTTACAATGAAAATTAAGTTAAAGTGATCTAGTTAAAAAAGGAGCAAAAGGAAAGGTAAGGCAGACAAGAGATGTTATTGATCTTCATTCCAAACATCATGATAAAGTTCAAATATCATCTAGGCATGCACTGAACCAATGTATGACATGAATTAGCATAATCTCAAATCCTATCACACATCATGAAAATATCTAAATAATGTGGGAAATAATGAAAATAAGAACAAAGTTCACTATAAATATTTATCCCTACAAGCAAATAACATTAGCCCAAATTCAAGAAGAGTAAGAAAATGAAATGAACCTAAGAAATTTCAATTAACCTTTCATTATGACAAGTTAATAGCTTTACATTAAAATTTACACACCAAGAATTAATAAGAACCATTAAAATTTGAAATTCAGAACAAACAAGTGAGAGAGGAGCCAGGATAACCAAAGACACAAGAAAATTTTAGACAATCTTTACAAAACTCCTTATATTAATTGCTTAAAAGTTACAATTGGTTTCTATTCAAAAAACTCTTCCCTTTTATAATTGGTAATACCTCTTTTATATAGACAATTCAAGAGATATTCCAATCATTCCTTCTCAACATGTAACTAGATAAGTGTTAGGGACAATTTCCCCTTTTACAATGTTCTAGATACTCCCTAATAGATTGAGCCATAGGCAATGTGGTTTACAAGATGTACATGCCTTTTCAAAATAGTATATTATTTTAAAAATATATAATGTTAAGCTAAAAAAATAATCTTTCTAAGTAACCTAATATGAATTTGAGAACCCTCTATTACATTTTTATATCTTTTATAGGATCTTCATTCTATAATTCTACTCCTCAATTAGCTCAAGGTTGACAATTGGTTTCATGAAGAACTCCTTCATTTGACCTACTAATCTCTTGGGGTCTTTATCTACCCTTATTAATTCCATTTTGATGTTTTTAGATTCACTAATCTTTTCCTTTAAATTTAGAATCATATCCATGATCTTATTATAATAAAAAACAATCTTACTTATGCTTTGGTTCCTTACCCCCTTGCATAAATTGGGATGATCTTTACTTGAATTCATCATCTATAATTAGACCAATTGGATTAGATGTGGTGGGATCCTTGACTAAGCTTCCCAATTCATGCACTACTCTATTCTCTAATTATTTGAGATCATTTGAAATATCTCCCATCTCCTAAGACTAGTTGCTCACATCTTGCCTTGAAACACATTTCTAAGCTATCATTAATGGAAATTCTATTAAATTAGTCACTAGTGGACTATAATTCAAATTCTAGGTTGAATTATCTTTCATAAATTATAATTCAATCTTTTTTAGCTCAATTATAATTCTCAAAGTGTCTAATTAATTCTCTCATACTTTCTAGGGTTTTTTGAGGGTTTCCTCAAAACTTTAATAGTGGCATCTTTTTGAACACATATGAACTTCATGCCTTAGATTTTATTTAGGCCACCTATTTATAATTTGGCCTGGCCATGAATCTACAAAGTATCTTGAACTAACGGGTCTAGTTTATGTTGCTCTACTATGGAATTTTAATAGAATTATGTTCATTAATATTTAAAAAAGTGATTGTTGCCCTTTGAAAATCCTTATTTCATTTTGTACCATCTCATCTTATCTAGGTGAGTAAACATGATCCATCAGATCATGATATGAGGGGTAGAACACCATTAGCTACTATCTATACTTGGCCCCAATGTTTTGACACTTAGTAGTCCCATGGGCCTTCTTCACTCTATACTCTATCAGTTCTGGCAGGTTAACATGATTTTTCCATGTGGAGGTCTTGCATTTGCTTATAGATTCATTGAAAAGTCTAAATTTACCTCACATCATCAAATCATGATCTAAGAGGTTAAATGTTGTTATCCAATATTTAAACCATTTTCCATAGTTAGGAAATGTATCATATCCATGCTTGATCATAGTCTTGTTTACTTATTGAATCTTACAAACTATTGATCTACCACTAGGGCACTTGAGATGGTGTCACTTGTCATTCTTGGATACCTCTATAGGTCTATTGACACGTTGATTCTATTGCATGATATTATATCTTTGGATTTACCACTGAGATGGTGACACTTATCACCTTCTCTTCTGTTTGTTACTCTGTTAAAGCTTTGACCTATTACGCATTGTTAGATCAATTATATCTAATCAAACACATTGATCCTATGGACATGAAATATAGTTAAGTCAGGATTAGGGAACATAAAAGATAATTTAAAGTCTTATACTAATGTTTTTTATTTTTATTAATAAATAGGAAAAAATATTTAGGATAAATTATTAAGCTAAGTTATAAACATAATAAAAGGGACCCCACATTTAGTTAGACCATGCTAAGATAAAAGGGAACAAAGGGGGCTCAGAATGTGAAAAACCTAGGACAAAGATTTTAGACTAAGGTCTTGGTCATGTTAACAAAAATGACTATGAACATAGGATAAAATATAAACTAGATAAAATTAAAGTGTTCCCATGAAAATTTAAATTAAATATCCCACCAAATTTGAATTTAAAAGGAGTACTTAGACTAAATTTAGACAAAGGGTTTTAGTAATCGAAATATGAATTCAATTAATCAATTATAGACCAAAGGATAGTAAAAGGGGAAATTTGAAATTTAACACAAAACCCTAAGTATTGCATATTTTAAATTAACTTCATTAAAATTTTAACCTTAAACACAAATATCTAATGTTATCAATTTTAAATAAGATCAGAGTAGAGCCATGAATAAGCCAAAAAGACCATGGTGTGGATGATATTCAAATTAAATTGATGTGTAAACATGATAATAAAACTCTGATCAAGAAAATTTTCAATTTTAGGGTAAATTTTTCTCAAAATTTAACCCAAGGTTTCCTTTTTTTTAGGAATGGGGGTATGTTAACCTCAACATCACTAAACTAGCCTAATGTGTAGAATAGTGAAAAAACTAGGTGAGGATGAGAATAAAATTAGGGGTTGGTTATAGAAGACTAGGGATGGATCCTAAGGCATGGGATAATTATTTAATACCTATCCCTCCTATCACCTTTGTCTAAATTTTTTAATGATGCCTATACCTATGCAAAAATTTGTCATCAAACTAGTCTATCTAACACTGTGAAGTGTGTGTAGAGTGACATAGTAGGATTGGTTTGTAAGACTAATATTGATATATGACCATGAATTATATATTTATATATATATTATATATGGAATATAAATTTTCACATAAATCCATTATAATATCATATAATTGTTCCCACTAGTGTTCTATAAGATGATTTTCTTGACTGTGTTTTTGGTCCTACAAGTAACTTTCTACGTGTGTGTGAAAAAGATGTTCCTGAGATATTTTTAACTATATTGAATGATAAAAATATATTTGAGGTTCTATATAGGACTCATATTATAATTTTAATGTACTTTTATTTATTTTAAGTCCATGTTAAATCTTGGAGAGTAAAATGTTTTTTACTATGTGTTGACATTGTGTGGTGTTTCTAAGTAAGCCTTTTACAAAAGTGTTCCTAAGGCCTTTTGTCCTATGTGGTAAATACCAAATAATTTTCAGAGGTTTTATAATTGTTTAAGATCCTTTTAATATTATTTTATGCATGTTTTATGTTGTAAATATGTGTATATGGCTCAAATTTACAAGACAAACTTTCAAGTAGTGAGAAGGCTTATTGGTGAGGAGACCTAATTGGTAAGCCCAAGTATTGAAATTAGATAAATGGAGTTAGAGACCAAAATTGAACTTATAAATGGTATATTGGAGCATGAATGAAGTGTTTCATCCATTTTTTAATACAAGAAGTGTTCTTAAGGGTCAAAATGGTAATGTGTGGATAGGGCATACCTAATTACATTAAGTCTCCATTAGGCCTAATGGTGGATTTGGTCTTTATGGACTATGGAAAACTTATTTATTGTTTATTTATCTTGTGAAATATTTTTATTGATCTATTTAAATCATAATATAGGTATGTTTAGGTCCTTATCCAACAAAGATAGGTATGAGAAAAAATCAAGTAGAAAGTCAAGGCCTAATAAGCCTATTCTAACTAGTTAGAGAATTGAGTTATTAAGCGAAGGATATAGTGTTTTTGTATAATAGGTTAAGGGTTTTATTATCATCTTAAATATAATATAAATTTTAAATTATTATATAACTATTTTTATATTGGTTTTGAGTAAGGTCATTTGACCTAATTCTACCAAAGAGAGGGTTATTTGAGTGAGAAGCCTAAAAGGCTATTTGAGTGAGATTGAAGGGTAAAGAGTGAAAAATAAGGTTTTCATATATAATTTAGTTATATATATATGTGTGTGTTATAAGGGGATGATATATCAGATATTACTTAGTTAGTGCTAAGCTACCTTGGGGGTTGGAGATTCCTTGCAAGATAGAGTTTACAGAACACTAGTTGAGTGGGTGCTTAACTAGGTAGAGGTTGGATTTCCTTGTGAAGTTAGTGCTTCATTAAAATTTGGTTATTGAAAATATAGGATTTTATTCCATATTCATGTTTCAATGGGTTTTATCTCCTAATAACGTTTCCCACATATCTTTTGTGTTCTATCATGATATGCTTATGTAGTTACATTTTTTATGCATTGATCTCTTATAGGTATGAATGATACTTCCAAAATTTGGTATCATATTAGGTCATTTTAAGGAGGTATTACAACCTAAAGGATAATCTAAACAAGCTAAGATGACTATTTAAACATAAGGTGGTTTCTCTACAAGTAAAGATCCTTTGTTCAATGGATCCAATTATGGTTATTGGAGTCTGAGGATAAAGACATATCGAATGTCTCAAGGTCATTATGTTTGTAAATAATTATAAGATGGATATACTACACCCTATATTCCTCTTATGGATATAGTAGTTAAGAAGTCTAGTGAAAATAACTCAAAATTAATGAATGGTATTATGTGTGGTCTATCAAAGGTAGAACTTGTGAAGGTATGCACTATATATTATCCAAATAAATGTGGGATAAGTTGAAAAATATTCATGAAAGAGATTACAAGGTAAATTTTTAAACCCATAGAATATAATTTGAGAGTCTAAAGATTAATGAAGATGAGACCATTGCAACCTACTTATTGAGGGTTACCGAAGTGGTCAACATCATAAGAGATTTAGGAGAAGAGTTAAAAGAGAATATTATTATTCAAAAGGTATTAAGGCCTCTAAATCCTAAAATTGATTCCAAGGTATGTGATGTTGAATAAATTCAATATCTAGATAAGCTAGATATAGATGGACTTCATGGAACCTTGACAACCTGAGATGTGGAAAAGTGAAAGAATACCTATAAATAAGGAAGCTATGTTTAAGTCAAAAAATAATCCAAAAGAGTATAATTAAAAAGGTAATAAATTCAAAGATAATGATGAATTTTATATGAATGACGATGAGTTGATATCTCTATTTTCACGTAAATTGAAGACATGTTCATGTAGATATAAGGATAAACTACCTTTTAAATGCATTAATTGTGGAAAGGTTATAAACTTTGCCCACAAATGTCCTCATAAGAATAAGACAAATTATGATGGAAAGCATGATGAAGATTATGATGATGATAAAAATATTATAAATCTTATAATAAAAATAAAAACTTTAGAAGATATGACAAGAAAAGGTTCTTCAAAAACAAAAGGAGTCTTTACAATAAGGACAATTGCAGCTCATCCAATGAGAGTGAGGGAAGTGATTCAAAAATTGATCATGAGGGTGATGGTCCTAATGTTAATGAGGTTATCTTCATGGCTTAAGAAATAAGCTCATTAAATCTAGAAAGATTAGAGGTGCTATTGGTGATTTAGATGAAGAAGATGAGGTGGATTTTGAGGCTGAGTTGATGAATACTCTAGAAGAATTACAGATGGTAAAGAAAAATAATAAGGTAATGAGGTCCCTTATCAAATAATAAGAGGAAAATATAAACTTGTTTTAAGATATACTACGCAACAACTCAAAGGAATAAGAGGAAATAGTCAAACATGTAGAAAGTCAACTTGAAATTGTGACTGTAGACCTAGAGGCAAAAGAAGAAGAATGTGCAAGGTATGTAGCTAAAGTTAACTCCTTAAGATATGAATTGAAAAAAGAATAAAAAAATATCATGTACTTTGTGAGGTTTAAAAAGATAACCAATGATCTAGATAACCTTCTAAGTAGTCAAAAGATTGATAATAACAAATCAGGGCTTGGCTTCATTGAAGATTAAGAAAAGGACACTAATGTGATCAAAAGGGTCAAAGAACAACCAAAAAATAAGGATGATAATAGAACAAAGGTAAAAAATATAAATAAATATAATAATATAAGGTATTTTAATCATTTCAATGGCTATTATTATTCATGTAATCAATTTGGTCATAAATCAAGGCATTGTAGAAGGCCCTTCAAGAATGAATTTGCATGGAAATATGAGGAGAACCATCATCAAAGAGGTATGAGTCATGGTGTGTTTCCATATAGAGATAAAAAGTAAGAGGAAACCTAAGGTAGCTAATGTTGATAAATATTTTTCAAGTCAAATTGGACTATTTGCCATGATAGAACAAAGTCAAGATACAAAGGAGTGCTAAGAATTTTCTCTATCAGCTTAGATTGTTGATGAATGAAACAAGAAAAATAAATCAATCCATAATGTTTCTCAAGAAAATACTAAATGGGTCAAGCTATAAGGACAAATCAAGAATAAGATGATCATGAAGGAAGTTTAGTCATTCAAGGACATGGAGATCTAGAAATATCTTGAACTCATGTTGTTCTAGTTCCTTAGAGTAGAGGTGACTCTTTTAGTCTTCATGGAGGAACTCATCTATAAGTAAAGAATCATGAATGATGATTAGTCATAGGGGATTTTTTTGGTCTTAGGAGACCTTTAGGTTCATGTTTCAATCAAATAAGTTTTCTATAGGTATGACCACAAGAGACATTTCAAAAAAAATTGTATGATGACTTGATCAAACCAAATCATAGTTTTGAAAATGTCTTGAACTTTCATGGAGATGAATGGAGTCAATCATGTCTCATGAGTAGGTATGTGAGTCTAATTTTAGATAAAGGATTGATGAGGTTGTTTTAAAGAAAAGGTATGTTTCCCGAAGTCCAAGGATTAAATAGCTACCAAGAAGGTGAACCTTTGTCATTAATGTCAAAGGGGGAGAAAGTTTATGTTTCAAGATCAAGCTTTGGAAAATGATTTTTTATGATTAAAAATATTTTCCATTAAAAATAAATGGGGATATTATTGAGGCATGTTCCTGGTGTTGGTATTTAGACATTAATGTTATCATTGATGTCAAAGTCAATTTGAATATACTTCATGTCAAAAATTAGAACTGATGCCATGCTTGGTTAAGTGGTGTGTTACTAAGAAGTTTTGATTTTATATTGAGAGAAAATTTTAAGGAAAATTGGTATTATTTCTGAGGTTTGATGACATATCAATATCATGTTCAAGATATAAGGGAACCATCTTGATTGAGCTCTGAGTACTAAGGAGCGTACAAGGTAGGTACATGGGTCAACAAGTATTTATATTCTATATAAGGTCTTGGTAAAAAGTTTTAAATATGAAAAATATCATAAATTCTATAGAGAATGAACTTATCTTAAAAAAATCATGTTTAAATAATGACACATTTGAGACCTATCTTGTTTGTATCCAAACTCTGAGAATTAAGTATCTTAAGTAGCATGGTCTAGATCTATGAAGAAGATGTCTGAATGAAGCATGTTAAATCTTTGTGTTTTGGGTTAATATATTCATAATTATGTGTTATAATATATTTAAACATGGTTAAAAGGCAAATAGTCCTTAAAATGAGCTCAAAGGTCAAGGTTGAAGCTTAGCTCTTGTATAAAGAGACTGAGTGAGAAGATATATGTTTGGTGCCTTAGTGAGACAACCTATATAAGACTTGTGTAAGGAATTTTTGTATTATTAGAGAGTGTAATGATGTTTTATGACATTTTGATGAGTTTTTTAATATAATTCAATAAGTTTCAAGGCATGATCATAGCCTAAGTATGATTGGAAATATAAGGCCTAGTGTACAAAGTGACCTATAATGGCCTAATGAAGGGTTGAGATCATTTTAAATTGTGGAATAAATATTTAAATAATTTAAAAATGTGTTATATGTCATTTTAAGTGTGTGGATAAATTTTCATGTTAATCCCTAAAGAAAAAATCATGAAAACCAATGGTAAGATTGACCGTGTGTATAGAATGTGGTGTTGTAGACCTGAGAAAACATTTCTCATGATTATTGAGAAGGTGAAAATTTTTCACGAGTTTTTGATAACTTCATGGTATTTTTTAATGTCCCTATATTTAATTTCTTGGAACTATTTTTGGTGTTGAGGGGCAATCCTTTATGAATGATTATTGAGAAGGTAAGGTAGTCAAAACCCTGATATAACTTGAACAAAGACCTAATAGTAAATATCTAATAGGTTATGGCTCAAAATGGTCCATTTTAAATATTTTTTTTGTAACATGTAAATTATCCTTCAATGTTTCCTCAGGTGGATTTATTTGTCCTGATAATGAGTAGAAACTACAAGAAAACCCTTGTTTTCAAAGTTTTTGATGTTATAGGTACAATTAACTAGGTCAAAGAATGAAAATGGATGGAGGATGATGTGTAAGACTTATATTTTATTACAATGATTCATTTTTTATCATGTTTATAATCAAAAATATTATAAATTTTTCATGAAAGTTAGCATATCGCTAAACTAGCCTAATGAGCAGAACAATGAGACAAATAAGTGAGAATGAGAATGAGATTAGGGATTGGTTCAAGAGGACTAGGGATGGATCCTAAGGTATGGGGTCATTATTAAATAAATATCCCTCATATTACATATTTATATAAGTGTTTATGATGCCTATACCTATCCAAAAATTTGTCATCAAATTGGTATGTCTAACCCTATGAAGTCTATGTAGAGTGACATAGTGAGATTGGTTTGTAAGACTAATATTGATATATTACCATGAAATATATATTTATAAATATGAATAGATATGATAAAGGTTTAAAAAATACATTAGGTTATCGCATAATTTTTACCATATGTGTTCTATAAGTTGATTTTCTTGACTATGTTTTTGGTCCTACAGGCAACTTTTTGTGTCTGTGAAAAGGATGTTCTAGAGTCATTTTTTCACTAATTCAAATGATAAAAATATATTTAATGTGTTATATAGGGAAAATATTATAATTTTAATGTATTTTTATTCATTTTAATTCCCTATTAAATCTTGGAGAGTCAAAAAAATTTGACTTTGTGTTGATAGTGTGTGTTGTGTTTCTAAGTAAGCCTTTTACAGAAGTGTTTCTGAGTCCTTTTGGCCTATGTGGTGAATAAAAAATACTTTTGGGAATTTTTTTAATTATTTAATATTATTTTATGCATGGTTTATTTGGTAAAGTTGTGTATATGTCTCAAATTTTCAAGATAGACTTTTAGGCAGTGAGAAGGCCTATTGGTGAGGAGCCTAATTGGTAGGTCCAAGTAGTAAAATGGGCCAAATGGAGTTTTGGAAAAAAATTTAACTTATAAATGGTTTATTAGATCATTTATTAAGTTTTTAATCTATTTTTTAAAATAATAAGTGATCCTAAGGATCATAATGGTAACATGTGGATATGACAAACTTAATTGCATTAGGTCTTCATTATGCCTAATGGTGGATTTGGTCTTTATGGAATATGAACTAATTATGTATTTATTGTTTCCATTATTAAATTTGTTTAATTATATATTTAAATAAAAATATAAGTATGGTGAGTTCCTTAGATTTCCAAGATAGGTATGAGAATGAATCAAGTATAAATTCAAAGCCGAATAAGCCTATTCTGACTAGTTAGAGAATTGAGCTACTATGTGAAGGATATAGTGTTTTTTGAGAATAGGTGAAGGGATTTAAGATAATAATATATCTAAGTTTAAATTTACATGAGTATATATCTATTTTTATACATGTTTTGAGCAAGGTCATTTGACCTAATTCTACCAAAGAGAGGGTTATTTGAGTGAGAAGACCCAAGAGGTTATTTGAGTGAGATTGAAGGGTAAATTGTTAAAAAAAAATGTTTTAATCTAAATTTGAGTTATAAATAGGTGTTATAAGGTGATAATATATCATATATGACTTAGTTGGTTCTAATCAACCTAGGGTGTTGGAGCCTCCTTGTAATATAGAACTTATAGAAGACTAGTTGAGTGGGTGCTTAACTAGGTAGGGGTTTGAGCTCATTGTGAAGTTGGTGATTCACTAAAATTTGGTTATTTAAATTATATAAATATATTAAATGTTCATTATTCAGTGGGTTTTATCCCCAAAGATGGTTTTCCACATATATTTTGTGTTCTCTCATGTTATGCTTGTATAGGTTTATGTATTGATCTTTTATATGAATGAATGCTTCATGAAATTAAATGGATATTGTTAAGTAATTGATTCAACCCCATTATTATTAGTTACATATAATATTTATATATTTTTTTTCCTTGAGTGGAAAAATAATTATCTTAGGGTAGGAATTATCTCTTACCACCTTAGCAAATTTATATTATTTGGAATATATGAGCCTCAAGTATTCATTGAAATTGATCACATTACCCCATTTTCGTTGGCATTAAACCCTATAAATGTGTATAATAAGTATAATATTATATAAGGACTAATTTTTATTTTTCACCTTGTATATTTTGTCCTCAAGTCTCTCCAACCTAGGTCAAGATTCTGATATCTGATTTTTTGTTGCAGACCATGAATTTTTTTATTGAGAACCCCACCATTAGCATCAAATAAAAATATTGAGTATTTTTAAAACTCATCATGTTAAAAAATTTGTGTTTTTAATTTCTTGGTTAATATAAAGATTTATTCCTTACTTAGAAAATCAAAATGTTTACCCCATTTTGACACCTTTATTTTTATAACCATTTTTAATTAGTTCATTTCTTTCTTCAAATTTTAGTGTAAGTTTGGAGCCTTCAATAACAGCCACATTATTTATAGATGATTTATTTGTTTGTGGATAATATATGTATGGAAATGATAAAAAAATTCCACTAATGGAGGTTGACTCATGGGATGAGATGTCAAGGTATAAAGTGGATTATGGAGGTGTCATGAGTGTTGATGGGTATAGTGAAGTGGGTAATATGTGACAAGTGGATGTGTAGAGAATGGTGAATCATCCATCTTCTCTATATAAATCTCAACCTAAGATAAGATATTGGTTATATGTTTTATTAAATTGGGAGAGTATTTAATGATAGTGACCTTAAGGTATGTTGTTAGAAATATTATAGGCATTGTCAATCCCAATCAGTTTACTCTAAAATGGATAATTTACAAAAATGGATTTAGAAAACAAGTCCTCAAACCTTGGGTTTGGAAGATAAAAGACAAATAATCAAACTCACTTAGTGGTGTAATCTCAATTTTAGTATAAGAAACAATAGGATGTGAAATGGAAACCTCTTCTAAAGTATGTATATTTTGTCTAATTGGAATAATTTTTTTATTGGTAGCGGTAGTGTTAATAACAAATGTTTCATAAAATGAATTATGAGGGTCAAATAAGATAATATGAATTATTTTTGGGGCAAAAAATGTGTAAACATTATAAAAATTTATGAAAACAATTATTATAGTGACAAATAAAGTGATAATGAGAGTAGTAGCTAGATATAATAAAGTGTCAATTGAAACACCAAGGGTATAAATGGGAGAAAAATGCATATTTACTAAATTAATATTATCCTATTTTATTTCGATATTTAAAACATGACCTTTATCCTCAACATTTTTTGGTGTCTTAATTGTAATAGATATAGGAAAAATAATTACGAATATTGATCCCAAAACTTACCTATGTGTGAATCTCTTAAAATACATTAGATACATACTCCTATTTTAGATCCTCCTTGAAGAGTAATCTTTGGTACTTAATAGATGAATTATTTCTAGTAATATTCCATTTAAATATGATATATATATTCTAGCATCTACTCCAATGTAACCCTCATATCATATAGAGTAATAGGAAATGTTTTTTGAATCTAAGAAACCACAAGAGGCCCTGTTTCAATATGCAAGGGAAGAGGAAAATGTGGTTGATTTAGTACCTATTAAATATTTGGTTGATATGAAACAAAAATGGTAAAATCAAATTTAAATTTATGAACTAGAGGAGGTTTATCCATGTCCATAGGATGAGTATTGCATGTAGTCTTTTTTTAGGGGATTTTTTTAATTATTCTCCTTTTCATTTTTTTCATGAGTCTCCTCTAGAAGTGTTTCTCTATCATGATACCTCATTTTATACTTATCTAACCTTATATTATAAGGATCATATTAGAATTTATGTGAAATATCGATAAGCATCTTGGAATATTTCATCATGTTGTAGACCTAAAGTTCATCATCAATATTGATAAAAATGTAGTCATTTTCATATCCTTTGTGGGCATAAGTGGCTATGAATATTCCATGGAAGATGTATATGTGATTAAACACTCTACCCATAGGGTTCCAATATATAAATTATACCTATTTTATATTAGAATGGGATATATGATATTAATATTTCGACAATTATCCCCATTGCTAAAATTTTATTTTCTATGCTAAGTAGCATCTTATGTAGAATATTTTTTTTTCCCTTTTGTAATTCTCATATATGCTCCAAGATAGATGTTATGTTATTTATTTCTCAACTAATTTATCTAAGACTATTCTATGAAAATAAAAATGCACAACCAATGTACCTTATAGCCTTATGATTATATGGTCTAGATAATACCAATAGTTTCCTACTCACTTGAGTGACCTATTTATCTCATGAGATAGCCTTGGAATTGGTTGGGAATTAATAACTTTATATACCACATTGTCTAATAATTTTGTAATTTTTTATGTGATTTCTAAAATTATATATGAAACATGTCAAATTCATCACATATCCTATTCTCTCCCTTGAGTTCCTATATAGATGAAATTGTAGGGTTTATAATGTCACACAATGCATCTAATAGATATGATAACATATGTAAATTAAAATATTTCCTACCATAGGTAATCCTCTATTGTTAAAAATTATAACTTATTATCTCCCCAAGTGTAGGGATTCCTTTGTCTTATAATATTATGGATAGGATGAAAACTCATAATTCATTCACATGGGAAATAGAGGTTTCTCCATGGGATCTATTTAATAAATTGATTACAATCCTAACTATTGATATCAAATTTCAAATAGGGATGGATCTAATATTCTTATTTTTAATAAAGTTATCAAGTTTAGATTCCCTATCTTTCAAAGTATCTCTAACCTCATAAAAACCAATAACTAACTATATCTTGGCTATAAAATGTGTTTAGTTTAGGTAACTTATAATATATCTCAAAACCAATTTCATTTATATAAATTAATTACACTTGACTACCTCATATATGAAATATGTCATTAGTACACATGAAAATAATGAATAAATTAAAGAGGGCATGAATACAAGGAAATACCTCAGTCTTAATGATTACCCTTTTTAATCTTAATACTTGAATGGAAAGTAGGTCATCTATGTATTCTCTTTTCTAAAGAGATAAGTTATCTTTTTCATTATATGATCATGCTACTTGAACCTATTCATATATGGATGAATAGTATGGTAATATTCATCTTAGATATATTTTTTGAAAGCTATGTATATGAATTCTATGTTTATTCCAAACTAGAACAAAAATGGAGTATGAATTTATTTTATGGCTGATATTTTAACCATTTTCCAAGATTAGTGTTCAATTTCACAATTAGTATAAATAAAAGAGATGGATCTAGAGTTTAATTTGTAAGTTAGTTGTTTGAAATTTATGTTGAAATTTTTTTGGGGAAAACATATAGCCTATCATAAAAGTTGAATCCACTTATTTAATTATTTTAATGAGAATTAATTGTTGTTTAATGGTATTTGTCAACTTTATTTCCATTTTGAATTTTTGTTTTATGATGTGTGCTTTTTTGAGGTTTTATTTTCTAGGTGTTAATTTATCACAACATTTAGTATTTTAGTCACTTCAATTAGTTTTTTATGTCCATCTTCCATTATAGTTATTAGTATGTCACTTGGTTGTGATTAAATTTCATGTGTTTATCTTTATATTAATGGTTTATTTTGGTCTACATGTGATGGGGTGTCAATATGATGTTAGATGTATCTTTGATCATTATCCAAACTTATGAGTGTACAAAGTTGTGAGATGAGGACATATGGTGTAATCTCACTTCATCACATTATCATAAGATTAATAGATTAATACTTTGATCATCAATCTACAAAGATACAATATGAATACAAATGGGACAATTCACTTAGCCGCATAGTCACAAACATTAGTGACATATATATTTAGATTAATGTTTACGATGATGTGAGATGAATACATGTGGAAAAATATTGTTTAGTTTCATAGTCACAAACATTTGAAACATAGATATTTTTAAATTTATTTGTAATTCTTAAAGATGATGACATGTGGTGTGATCTCACTTAGTCATGTTTTCAGAAAAAATTGGAACTTAGAGCTTTGTAATTTTCTCTTTGGAACTTAGAGCTTTGTAATTTTCTCTTTGTAATTTTAACTTAGATATTTAGACTATTCTCTAAGATGCTTCAAGATGAGGACACGTGGCATGAACTTTCTTATTCACATTGTCACAAAAATTTGAAACTTAGAGCTTTTGAATGTTGTTTGTGATGCTACAAGATCAAGACACCTAGTGTGATCTTGTTTAGTCATAATATCATAAGTCTACAAAAGATGAATCCTTACTTTAGTGTAAATGACATATAATGGGTATGGATGCCCAATTTTCCATAAGTTATTACACTATTAAGTGTTTAAAAATTAATTGATGGACTTTTTAGTTCATTTGAGGAAGAGACACATGACAAGGCACAAGTTGACATATAAATCAAAACCAAATAGACTCAATCTTACAAAGGTTATATTTTTTAGATAAATAAATCAATTTAAAATAAATATAGCCTTTCAATTAATTCTTAATGATTTCAATCCAATGATATATAGGAAAATGAGAGATTATAAAGACTTATACTTTGGTATACTCAAGATCTAGGTAAAATATATATCTTAATGGATACCAAACATGATATTTTAAGGAAATACATGGGTTCCTATTTTGATTTTGAAAATGGGGTGTGTTGGTCAAAACACCTATATCCTAGAGTATTAGCCTAGATGATATCATATGTTTTTTCCTTTATCCTTCATTCACTATATCATTCATCTTAATATGGTTATAAGTTTATGTTCTCAAGTTTTTACTATATTGGCTTGGTTATAACCATATTGTGCTACCCGACATGTTCAAATTATATTAACCTATCTAATGTTATTAACCAAGAATTTAAGATTAGTCGTTAGTATTTGAATAGAATATATAGGGGCCATATTCATTCCTATAATATCATATCACATCCATACACTTTGATTATTCTTGCATTTCTTACCTACTGAAGTATTTGGGAGAGTTATAGGTTTAGATCCTTATCTTGGAGGTCTTGTCTTGTGGTTTCATTAATGCTCAATAGGAGGAGTCATTAGGAGTTCCTAATTAAGTAAATATATGTAATGATCCATATATTTTTCATATTCAACCTATGACATTCTATTTTAATGATCCACTTGAGCCTAGGGGGAGATTAAAGCATCAACAAGGCTACCCAAGGTAAGTATTTATATCCCTATAATTTTTCCTTAATTTCCATAGTACATGAGATATTGTTTGGTTTAATTCATTAAGGATGTATTTATATGTATCCCTATTTAGTATATTACCTATACCAAATAATATGGTGTAGACATAAGATTGATTAGATTTACCATTAATAACTTTAGGTTTCATAGACCCCAATTTGGATGACCATTGAACTTTACCAATTTAAGACCATTCTAACCCATAATTAACTTTAGTTTTTATCACTATACAACCATTTAATTTAATTTCATATTTACAACCATAGTCATAAGAATTTATATTTTTTGAGGTATAATGAGAGATATATCACTTTGTCAAAATATTAGGCTTTGGAATGCTTTCTTATTGACTTTTGATTTTTAGGTTACCCTCTACTAGATCTACATAATTTAATTATCCTTACCTGATCATCTAAGTATACATAGGCTCTATTTATTAACCTCATTTGAGTCCTAGTATATTGAGAGAAAGAGGAGAATTTTAGGTCATCTTATCCCATGCATACATTATGGCAAACTTGACATCAATATTATCCCTATTTTGGTTAGATCAATTTCATATTTTTCTTATATCTTCTTAGAAAAATAATCATACCTTTATAGTTCAATTATATTAGTAAACTCGATACCTTTACATGTATGTCTATGAATGATATTGAATAACATGGTACCATTCAATATATCAGCCAACACTATGTATTTTTATGTGTGTTTATAATTTTAACTAGCATAATATAGTTCTGTTTGATTACTGTCAATTATTAATTGTACAACTGAGCATGATATCAATTTGTTTGATTCTTTTTTAATGTTATTTTTATATAGAAATGAAATGATAAAAATAAACAAACTATTGAAAATTGATCTAAATATATAGAATATTTAGATCTAGATGTAAAATATAGTAATTTACGTAATTTGAAATGAGCTAAGAATATAAAATTATAAATAGATATAAAAACCTATCCAAAACTAAATATATGTTGAATATGTAGGTAGTATGTTGAATAAAATCCATTGTAGAAACACTTGAACTATGTCATAGTTGAAAGAATAATTTCAAGATGTGTTAGGAAAAGGATATATTAAGAGGACATGGAAACACATCAGCCTCATCTAATGACTATGGTCATGTCATAGGTGACTATGTATTTGATTTTTTTAATTGAGTATATGTGTTTTTGTGAGATTTTTATAACTATCTAAGTGTGTCAATTTACCATGAAAAAGTTATAAAAAACTAAAAACATAGATCTTACACAATAAACACAATATATATCAAGTAAAAGAGGTGAATCAGCTTAGGGGAATCTGATATATACTCAAAAAACCTTGTGTAATTTGAGTGCTAGTTACATAACCCAAAATGGCCCCAAGATGATGTAGTTCTCCCTTCTAGAGTGGGTGTGTGAATATAAATATTTGTTATATGAATTCAAATAGATATATTGAATATAATTATTTATAATGAGTGTTCTTGGCCTGCGATTATTAGAATAAGTAAAAATAAAAATTAGAAATATTAGTGTCCTTTTGATCAATATTTAGTAGAATTAATAAGTGATTTCTAAATGTATTTTGAATTAAATTGATGTTATTATATGGAGAAATATTTTTAATATTACTATTAACCAACCTTGATAAAAGTATGGGAGGGGTAATATTCAACATCTCTAATTTAAAAAATTATCGATGGATTTAGGCAATAAGGTTACACTAGTGGACAAGGGTGAAATACATCCATATTTTACTAGTGTAGTCTTGTCTTAGAAGGATAGAGAACATTGGTATTTTTATGATAGGAACCTTTAAGCAAAGTAGGGGTGGATAAATGATGCTTTTAGTAATTACAAGGTAGTAATAAGAATAAATAAGACTCCCATAGAGATTTATAGTTAATGGAATGGTGAAAAGGATAATTAAGATAAGGATGTCAAGATTTAACATTTATAAGCACATAATGATTAATATTTGGTGACTACATTTTCCCCCACTTTGTTTCAATGATGCAATGAAGTGAAATTTTTAGAAAAAATGAGTTGTGAACCTAAGTGTGTATACACACCTTAAATTTTGACATGAATCATGATAGTGCAATATGCCTCAATGCAAAACACCTAAAAGAGTATTCACTCTAATTTCCCTATAGATTGTAAATGGAGTAGTATGCATGCATCCTTATTGAGTAATTTGGAGAGATGTTTAACCTATGGGTAATTAGGAGTGATCAAATTTCAATTTAAAAATGAGTGAAAGACCTTAAGTTGGAAATATTGTAAGCTCTCTCATTTGAATATGTAGAGTAATCTATATAATTATTGAAGGGGTGGAACCAAAAAATGTATCCCACTAAAGGGAAACCATAGACATTGAGTGTCACTACAATCTAACATGGACCACTTGAGAAATCAAATGAATCTTACTATTATAGTCAGATATATATTCTATTTGAAACTTTATACCTTTAAAACTTTTAAAATTGAGAATTTGAAATTTTTCATTTATAAACATGAACATGGATGAATATCATGCCCCTTGTATATGTATTGTATTGATATTGAATTCCATTTTAATCTTGTAAGTATTTGAACCTATAATTATTTTGTACATTCCCTTGAATATGATTCAAGTATATGTGAATATGTACTAAATTAACTATAGGAATGAGTTCACATGCATGTCTAAAGCCCCCATAATCTAAAATTATAAATCATGTTCTAATTTTATCATAAATATAATATTTATTGCTCATGAGGAATTGAATTCTTAATACAAGCCCATTATGATCCCCCCTTTTGATATGAAAGACATAGTATGAAAGTCATTTATCTAAAAAGATAATTGTAAAATATATGAAGTATGTAATCATGTTTTATCATATGAACATTTAATTGGATTATATCATGTTATTTAATATAAATTTTATTTGCATATGAAACATGTGGTATATAGATATAACATTGAATCACATAAGGAAGATATGTATGATATGTATCATTGGACATAAGTAAAGTATAAAATATAAGTAATTTATGATATATATCATGGTACCATAGTAATAGCTAATGAAAAAACAAGTAATGTCATAAAATTTCATGAATTTTTTAAAAAATGTTCTATATAAGGCCCAAAGGCCACATACAAGGGATGTGAATGTTGCATAAATACACAAGGCCAAGGAACAAATGCAAATGGAATGATGATGAAATATAAGTAATAACATGTATGTATTTAACACACAAGGTCAAGGGACACACATTATAATAAATCAATTCCTAACTTATCATGTAGTAAAGTAAGAATGTAAAAAATAAGCACAAAGAAAATGAGATTAATAAACTTCAAGCATATGTATGAATGCCATTGTTAGCCAATAGAATATTCATGTAACACAATGTAAAATATGAGTAACCAACAAAAGATTTATATGATATATAACTCAACATGTAGATAAGTTGTGGATAGATACAACTTTTTGAAGTGTTCATGAAGAATGAAGAGATACCCAAACTCAATAAGGTTGTTTGGTAAAATTGGAAGCTTGACATCAAAGAACCATGTAAAACTATGCCATACATCACACTTAAATACATCATGAAAATAAGTGTGATTTTTATTTAAAAATTTAATATTCTATATAATTAATATTAAATAAATAAGATGTGTAAATAAGTAAGCTATCAACACTTTAAAATTCTTTCTAGGTCCTGATTTTGATTTTTTTTTAAATATTTCATTTTTTTCAATTTTTGACATATACGAATTTGTTTATTTTTTTTAAAATATGTGAAATTAAAAAATATATATAGATATAATAATTATGTAAATTAGTTATGTTCATGGTATGTTTGATATTCATTCCTTCAATTGTGGCTAATTGATAAACTCATATACCAATCTTTTTAATGATTAAAATGGACCCAACCAATTGGATTTTAATTTTTCTTTATTTGAATTGGTACTATACTAATTTTATTTAAGTATAAGATTAACAATTTTTAATTCATGAGCATGATTTTTTTTTTCATATTCTCTTTTGGTACATGCTCTATAGAATTTTAATTTATTAATATGCCATACACATTTGTTATCGAGCACTTCTAGTTCATGTAGGTGTTTTCCCTATATTTGTTATCTTTTATAATGTCCTTTAATGAGAATAATAAAAAGTGTTTTTATATATTTGTAGGGAGTATGGCTTAAATTACATAAATAAGAGAGTAAGGTATAGCTTTTTTTGGTGTATGTACACTTATGTGATATTCCTAAAGAGCATAGATGATTTGATTCTACTAATTTGTTCCATATTTTTCAACTTTCTTTATTTTTATTGATTTTTTTATTGTTGATTTAGATTAAACATTTCCTTATGATTAGTAAGGATTACATAAATTCTTACAAATTTTTAAATTAACAAAAAAAAAATTGATGGATTTATTTTTAAAAGATGAACTTGTTATGGCCATCATACCCCCTTCTTTGGGTAAGTGGGGGACCCCTCTTAAAATGTTCAATTAAAAGTCCCCATATTTTTAACCCTATTTAAATAAGCATCTTTCTATGACAATAATTGAGTTTATGTTTCATCCTAGTTTGTCTAGTATATAACATGATTATACTAATAATTTGGTATTTGTTAAGTGCCCCTATGGCCTTTTGGATTTAAACACAACTGATTCCTTCTTGAGTCTTAATCAAATCAAATAGATTTCACACATAGAATATTTTTTATTATGATTATTATTTTCTATAGGTTTGGAATTATATTAGGGTTCCTAGAATCTTAATATACTAAATTACTACAAGGAATCTCATAAAATTTCATTAGCAAGCATACGAGAATTTGATTTGATTACAAGGATTCCTTTTACATTGTCTTTTTTTTGATAATTTATACAGAAGGAAAAACTAAATGAGGAAGCATCATGTGGCGAAATATCAAATATATTAGTCTCATAAACCTATCAGATATTTTAAGGCCTAAGATATCCTAACTAAATGATGAAGTCTTGCATGGCCTATTGTTAGCTATTAGTCTTCTAGATCTATCAATGATATCATGGATAGGGAGGGATTGATTGAATGAGGAAGCATCACATATAATATTGTTAGAAATGTCAGTCTATTGAACCTATCATAGATGTTAGAACCTAGGAAATCCTAACCTACTAGACCATACCACATGGCCCTTCAATAAAACCTGGTAGTATAGGCCCAAGCCACACTAAGGTGATTAGATGGAAGTAAAATTATATTTAAAAGGCTAATCACAAGATTCCATGTGTCACCTATCTCCTCCTACTATAAATTCCTACTCCTGACCATTAAAATTGAAGTACCAAGCCATGCCTAGGTGGTATCCATTATAAGAAAGGATAATTAGCAATGGACACATGACACAAGCTAAATTTACCTAAAATGCCATAGGGGAGATATATTTATGTGCCTATCACACTCTATGAATTAACTAAATTCAAAACTAATCCTTGCTAGATAACTAAAAATGTCCTTTTGTAGTCTCCAAATATAGAAAGTGTCATGTATGTGAAATTTCTAAGTTTAATTCTAGATCAAGAAATAAAATAAAATATCAAGCCACCAACTCAAATTAATATTCATATTATATGAGACACTAAGCATCACCAATTTAGAATATATTTTAGGATCCTTATAATTTCTTCATGGAAAAATCTCTTACCATTATTTCTCATATCTTCTTAAAATTTACCTCCTCAATTTTTTATCATTCATGTGCCCCCACACTCTCTTTACTTAGAATTCACTATCATATAGATGTATCCCATTTATACCATAGATTCTTCATTCCCTAACCCTACAATTAAGCATGAATATAGGGACACACCTTACCTAAAGTATTAACCTGATTAATACATTATAATGACATATTCAAAGAAATAAAAAATGTGCCAAAGCCTACCTCCAGTGATGATGAAGATACGGCTGAGTTCTAAGATTCCCTCATGACATATGATAAGTTTAGGTTACATAGAGATAAAACTAAGTAATAAGTGTTCCCCTATGTATACCTTTTTGATAAATTTTTTATCACTAATAAGTGAGTATAGGATTATGATCATGATCTTGTGTATTTTTTAGGCTTCTAAAATAATATCATAAATATTTTAGGGAGTGCATTCAAGTCCTAATACAAATTCACATAATACACAATCTCTTGTGACATTGTCATAGTTGATGCACAAGCCAATAACTACCAAATACATGATGTATTAAGGGACTCAATGGAAAACAAATATATCAAATGGTTTAATAAAGTAGACATCAACTATTACATATTCCATAACATTAAGGACAAGATTCATGTGGGGATGATACTACTAGATTGAGTGTTCAGGGTGATCGACTATGTTAATGTCAATATCTCATGGGTTCCCCTGATACATATAATCCTCAAAGGTGATTAGGTCCTAGACCTTTAAGGTGTGATAAACTTTAAACTTTTCAATGTAGTATCAAATGCTTAAGGTGGAGGTAATTTCTATATTATGAGCTACTTGGTGGATGGTGTTTGTTCTACCATTATATTTAATACCTCTATCACTCCACCAAGGATTAATACAGGTACAATGGTCTATGTATTTTTAAATATATATATATATATATATAAACCATTAATGAAATCACATCCAAGATATTTATGAGTCATTATATCTATTGATATATATGTCCATCAACAAGGAAACCATGCCTTATATTTCCAATGAAATAAGGAAATATCTCACCTTCATAGGTGATTATTAGTAATATTTGGATGGCACCATAATCCAAGTGGTCGGTACCCTCAAATATACACTTTACTTACTTTACTAAGTTTGAGACTGGATGGTAGATCAAGAGATTACCTATCAAATTATTGAGGGCATATTTGGTCACTACACCAATTTCTAGTATAAGGCTTTCCCATGCTTCCCCAACACCATTAGGAATCATGTATACAAGATTCTACTCCCGTTACATAATATGGCTATAGGGAGGGATTCATATGCCCTGGGTAGGGTAAAAAAAAAATAATTAGATCCCCATGACATCATTAGGGACCATGTGAGGAGGCACTGATCCCAACTCAACATAAATTATGGCCATAATCCAATTTATAAATATGAGGTGAACCTAAACCCCACATAAGACAAGGAGGTGGTTTCCCAACTTGAGGATATAAAGAAGAATAAGGGAAAATAGTTTCATCCTAGGTGATCCACCCAAAGTGGACATGCCCTATCTACATCAAATTAGGCTCAAGAGGACATTAAATAAAATACTTATAAAATATAAAGGGAGATATTACAATGGGTCCCAACCTCTTCTCCTCCATAATATTATCTTATATGAGTTTTTCTTCCCTAACCCTCGACTCCACATTCAATAGCTCCCATGGTTCCATGTGCTCAACTAGAATCTACATAGGCACTATAGTTCAATATCATTAGTAGTCTATATGTGATCCTTAATCATTACCAATATATGGTATCCATCTATATACTTCCCCTACTTCCACAATCCCTCACAACATAGTAGAGCACCTCTAGTCTCTCATTCTTATAGTGGCCTACAAAAGTGGGGCCCCCCTTTTTTCCTATTTCATCCCCTTTTTAGTTCACCCAAGTGACTCTAGATTTATATATGCATAGTATCATAACATCCTAATTGATATCTACCCAATCCATTCCACCCATAAGTATTTAAATAACACCTCTTTTATTTCCTTTGTAGGTTTGACCACCTCCAAGTGCTCCTTATTCAATAGGTCTAGTTGTACCCCCAATAATAAGTGGACCAGTGTGCATAGTTATATTATCCCTAGTCATGTCATTATAGATTTTAGTCACTCAATAGAATCTGTAGTAGACCCCTACAACATTTATCTCTATAGCTCCTTCCATTGTAGTTACACAATCTAATAAAATATATAGGTTAAGGAAGAACCAAAAGATAACACCTACTCTTCAATCCCATATTGCTACCCATACCAATCTCATACATCCATTTTCCATTATCCTAGGTTCTGAAGGATTTAACTTTAATTTACCAATTCCTTTCTTCTTAGTAAATGCCTCTCTTCTTGGAGTCATTTTCCCATAGGTTAATTTCACACAAATATAATGATAGGCCTAGATGTTCCCATGAGATTCCCTTATCATCCTCCCTCCTTATGCCCACATGCCTCCTCCTTCTCCATTTATCTCATCCTCTATTTCTTAAAATTCATTCATTCCTTCTCATCCTAGGCCTCCACCTATCATCTCCATCTCTACCAACCCACCAATACCCCCTCCTACCTTGGGAGTACCCATGATGTCACAAGCACCCAAGATGATTGTGTATGGAGATATATAAGTGTAGTGGGAATTTTATAAGACTTCATGGAACATGATGAGGACATTAGCATGGAAATTAATTAAAGGAAGAGACACTATATTTTTTCACACTAAGCATAACCTCTTCTCCTTCATTAAAGTGAGAATATCTATAGGAGAAGAGAGAGTGGCTAAGTATCTAATCTTTATACTCTAAACCACAAATGACATCATAGACAAACTCATGTAATAAATTAATGAGAATGTTTAGGTGATTGAGGCATAGGTGAATATAACCTTCCATATGGAATTGATTAGATGGGTCAAGGAAGTCTTTGCACATCTCTTCTTCTCTATCAATGAGGTGGTCAAAGCACTAACCAAAATAAAAGAACAATCTAACTAGCCCAATCATACTTATAAAGGGTTTGTATCATGTAAAATAAGTGTAAAAATATCATTGTGGTTATTTAGATAGGCATGTTACCAATGTTGAAACTCATTCCTACCTAAGACCTGAGCCTTTATCAGACCTATGCTAGGAGCATGAGGGCCTCAACTAGAAAATATTTGTCCTTGGTGTAGATAGTTATGGGACCTATATAAGTCATTAGGGAAAGGATTTTGACCTAATTTAGGGAAGTAAACATCACTATGTTATACCACTTAGATGGCACCCTACTAGACAAAGGTGAGTTTTAAGTTCACCTAGGTCACTTTGACCTGATCATGAAGAGAAAAGTTGAAAAAATAAACAAAAATGGAGATAAGATAGTTTTTTATCTCTAAACTCAATCTATTACAAGAATCAACCAAGAATAATAAGTTAAATTGTCCCTAGAGGATCCCTTCCATGTACATCAATGATTTCTAACCCAAATAGATATGATATTTTGGGATCCACCTATGAACCTAGCCAAGATAGACCAAGAGTTCAACTTGGTGGAAGCCACATTGGCAACCATAGAAACACACCCTCAAAAATTGGGAGGTATATCTTTTCTAGCTCATTAGTGGATCAATTGAGTGCCCCCTTGGTGTATCTTTTGAGAGAGTGGAGAATATTTTGGTTCTTTTTTAAATCTTGGTAGCTATAACAACACAAAGTGGCCATAATGGACAATGATGGTAATATCATGTTACTTGGAGGTGAAACCCCCCCCTTGTATATATTTTAAATTTATCTCTTTTTAAATGGTTTACAGTTTATGTAAATAAAATCTATTAAAATTTTGATCGAATTCTTCTATCTAATTAAACCTACTTATCTACTCATAGAATTTGGTCCATTATTTATATGTTCTATGTGAATGTTTATGAAAGATAAGTGATTATGTGCTTATGTTATATAGATGAATATGGTATTTAGATTTTTCATTTTTTACTCTAACCCCCTATATGTTTTTTCAATATTTTATGAATAATTTATGCTTTTTGCACTTTTAGTTATAAAGTGTTGCAAAACATTTGTATGTTAGTTATTGTAAATATTTTGAGAGTTTACATTCTATGGATGGCCTACAAGTGAAGTATTCATATTGGTATCCCTTTATAATTTTTATCATTGAGTGGATAAAATTTGTGCAAATGCAGACTAGGCACACAATGGTGTAATAGTGACTTGGCATATTTTAGTTCTCATGTAGTAGCATTCTCTGAATTAGATACTACCCTTTTTATATCATACCTTTTTCTTTTTTAATGTTTATTTTAGAAGTAAAATGCTTCCCCTATTTTATAAAATCAATAAATCTTAGCATGGCCTTAATATTGATTAAGGATTTATTCAGCTAGTAATGAATTCTAAGTGTAAACACACATACATAGAGCCTCTAGTGATAATAGTTTTTGTTCTATGAGTAAAACAAAGAAAAATTACTTGGTCCATGGGATGAAATAGAATCAGTCCTAAAATTAACAAGGAAATACCTTTATCCCATCTATTATCTCTTGCTTCCCCCTCTAAGACACTTTATCTCATAAGTGCCTTTAGACACACGTATCTTAGGCCTGATAATAGCTGGTGCTAGGAGTGATAATATTAGTTTTATTTAGTATTTTCACCTTTAATTTACACTTTATACATTTTTTTTTGCTTCAAACACACATAAAAATAACTAAAACTAAAGATAAAACCCTAATAAATAATTTTTAATCCACTAGTTTTCCCTTTAACAATATAGATCCTACACCTTGAATCACTACATATAGGTCCCATTGAGGCAAATTGAACATTTTTATCTTATAATTCCATAGGATAATTTGGTTTGGTGTAAGTATACCTAGGCCCATATTTGTTTCAACTAGCTTATATTACCAATCTCCCCCAAACATAACACTTATAATGGCTTCCTCAGTAGCTTGGTTAGATAGGTAATATATCAACATTCCTGGATTCATCCATGACCTCCCCCAAAACCTAAAAAGGTACCTTCCATGTTTTAAACTTGGTGTAGCTTAGATTTCTACAAAACATGTAAATTCTTATAAAACCACCATGATGCTTCTAAATATGGATCATGAATCTATAACATGTAGGCTATTTCCATTTACTTTGATGGATTTAGTCTATGATTGGTTCCTTAATCTCCCTGAGAACTCCATTTTAGGGTGAGAATATTTTAGCAATACCTTTATAGCTTAGTTCTAGGAAGTTATCAAACTTAACATCTTCTACCAATAGTTTTCCTATATAAAGAGGGAACCAAATGAACCCATTAGAAATTTTAATTATAGGTTTCATAAAATGCATATTTGTGTCATCATTATCTATCAAACAAATACCCAATTAACTATTTAAATGTATAATAATTCCTTGGACCCATGGATGACCATGTTCCTAAGATGATATCTCCTTATAATAGATGTACCCCTAGCTTATGTTGAGACCATAAAGGTTGATAGGAAACTAAAACCTCAAGGTCAAATGATGGCTCCAATTATAAATATTTTACCAAACATGTTGGCCTTGAACCTCATTCCCAACATAAATTAGAACCTACCCCTATCTCATCTACTACATAAGCAATTTGGTTTTCTTAACCTATTAAATAGTTAAATGTTTACCCATTTTCATCACTAAGTAATGTTGGTAGCTATGAACAATGTTCAAGCCATACCCTAGAAGTCAATAAACAATGAGTTGGATGCCATCCATGACATGTTATATAATTTAAGTAATGACTTCCTTGGCCTATAAAGCTATATGGGTAGATATAATAATGAAATTTTGAACATTATCTTTATGTACCAAAGTAAAAGATGAAGTAGAATCAACCCCATAATCATCCAAATCCTTCCGCATATAAACTACATAAAATTAACATTTATGAGATAGCCCTACTAAATAGTTGTGGTGTGTATAACATATCCCAAAAAGGGTCATTTTGTTAACCTCCATTATAGGCTTTCTATCTTGGTTGATGATGAATCAAGGCTAGAAGTGAGACAAAAAATGCTTTTTCTATGTCTCTCCTTTTTTTGGGTGGGCGGGGGGGGGGGGGGGGGGGGGGGGGGGGGGGGGGGGGGGGGGGGGTGTGTTTTTCCTATGGGTTTTCTCCTTTTTTCTACTTTATGAGAGATTGCTTTGTATTGGCTACCTGATCATGCCTAGTTTCTAGGACCCATTTTTATTTCACACTACCTACCTGAGTTGTGCTTATGGGGGGTGTTAGTGTAATTATTTATTTTCATAGATTTATTAATTTGGGAATGTTATATCTTCTCACATGGATTTTTCTTACATTTTTGGGATATAATTACTTAGGTGGAGATAATGTGTCATATATGTCATAGGTTTGATTAGAAGAATAGGATGTAACTCCCTTGACCAACTATTATGAGTATGGGAGTTACTCTTCTATTTCAAGCACCCATGACCACCTTTTGTGGAGGAGTTAGATTTTTCTTCCAGAGGTGCTTTAACTACCATTTGAGGATGATTTAATTTTTATCCTATATGTATGCTCTACTTAAGCTTGATTCTCATAATGAATTATTGTTTTTCTCCACTCTACTTTATTTCTTGCAATATTATAATTTTATGTGATTTTTTATTGCTTTAATAACATAGTATTGTGCACAAGCTTCATCTCATGTTCCTTCCAACTTGCTTTCATATTATCTGAACCTAGTGACATCTCTGATATCATATCATATCCTACTCATGGTAAATGTTAATCTAGTTTTATTTATTTTTTTAACTTTCATTCAAAATCATAAGTTCTTTATCATATTATTCGAGCTATGTGTGTTGTTTTCTCTTCCAATTTCATAGATTGGTTCTAGTAAATATATTTGAGGGTCAAATACAAAGGTTGCATACTTCTGAATTGGTCGTCTATATATATCTTGTTATGTGGTTCAATTTTTTTTGGCTCCATGCTCTTGAATATTTGTAGGAAAGGCATTTATTTTCATGACTAGTTTGTTAGTTGACTATTATTCTACAAACTATACTCCAACTATATAGAAATGAAAAAAAAATTGGGTTTGGTGCATCTTGGTTTTCTATTTTTGAATCATTTTGAATATTTAAATTTAGTTATGAAATGCAAAATTTATTGCATTTTTAGCAACTAATACTGATAAAAAACCAAATCTTATAGATCGAAGATTGTTGTTAAATTTTTTTAATTATTTTTTAAATAAAAACAATACATTATGGGAGGGTTGAATAAGACTTGTAATTTTTTTCAAGAGTTATGACATTTAATTTTAGTTCCATTGGCTAGTTAGAATACTATGTTCATTGCCTTTCCATTTGTGCATTTAAAATTTTAGTGCAAATTCATTAAATAGGCCATTAATAATAGGAAATATAATTTGTTACGAATTTTGATTAACAACTTAGAATTGAATGTCATATTTTTCAAAAGTGCATATTTATATTATATTTTTTACATTGGTCTAATTTATTTTTATAAAGTACCATATTTTGGGGGTTCCCTACATGACCCACTTTTGGTACTTTTTTTATGTCACTCTTTAATTTATGAATGCACTTTTATTTCTATAATAAATACAACTTGTACTACTACTACAACTTATTTTTGAATTAATGGATTCAAGTTCCATCAACCCACTAACTCCCTTTAACTATCATGAATGGAAAATCAAGATGACAATAATTTTAAGGAGTAAGGGTTTGTATAGGATAACCATGGGTGATGAAACTAAACCTAGCATAGATGCAGAGATAGTTATGTTTTATAATAGTAGTGATAAAGCCTATGGGCTATTATGTCTTTCTATAGCACCTAATCTTCTATTTCACTTAGAGCATCCCAAATCACCTCATGATGTATGGACCATTCTAGACAAACTATTTGGAGAGAAAGATGTGATGAGAGGTCACAATCTTGAGAATTAACTCATTAGCCTAAGTCCTTAAAAATATGACACCCTTTAGAATTTCTTCACTAAGTTTAAGTCCTTGAGATTGTATTTAAAATAATTTGGGATAAATAAAGATTACCAACTTATTATTTTTATATTCTCTAAATTAGGTCTTGAGTATTTAATATTTGTCTCTACTTTCCATGCCACAAAACGTAATTTGGGAACTACATGGAAAATTACTTCTTTAGATACTTTAATTTTTGAATTAATCAGAGAAAAAGAAAATTTTATCCATATGGGCACATTTAAGTCCACAAAACCTCAAGACTTAATTTTTGGGAATGGAAAAACAAAGAATTTAAACAAAGAGAAGAAGAATAAGAATAAAAATCAAGAGAAGAATAAATAATAAAACTCTACCAAAACCTACATTGAAGCCTACTCTTCCAATGGTAAACCTAAGGAATATAAGGTTAAGTGTGCCTACTATTATAAAAATGGGCATGATGAACACAAGTGCTTGAAAAAGCAAGCAAATCACCTAACTCACCTTTTAGAGAATAACAACATAGGTGTTCCTGAGTCCACCAAGCATATTTAATCTAACCAAGATTATACTAAGGAAAAGGTGAGGGGAAAGATAAATAAAATGGCAAGGATCTTGTAGTAATTGAATATTTAACATCTTCATGGGTTATTGACTTAGGTGATTCTCACCAAATGGGCTCTTTACTAGTTGAGTTTTCTTCCTTAAATCCTTGTAACATGTCTTCTATCAGTTTGGGTGATGATACTTATGTACTAGTTATAGGGAAAGTGTATGCTCTAATATAAATATGAACATTCAATAATGTTCTAAGTGTTCCTTCTCTTTCAACCAATCTCATATCTATGAATAAAATAACTCATATTAATAAATTCATGAGGATTGAGTCTATACCAGATTCAATGATCATCAAGGAGTTGTATAGTGATTATATGGTAATAGTGGGTCAAGAAAATCACTAATATAAGTTATAAACCTTCTCACATTTTATATTTTATTCTTATTTGATTGTATTTCTAACTCATTTAGATGTAGTTATCAAATTATGGTCTGAATAGTTTTTCCATCTTACCTACCACTACCTTGAATACCTTATCAATAATGACATGGTTATACACTTACCTTGAGTCCAATTATCTAAGGGAATTTGTGAGGTTTGATCTCTTATAAAACATTCTGAAGTAAAATTTGATAAAGGTAAAGATTGGATGGATTCACAAGCATTGGATTTAGTACATAGTGATGTATATTGGCCTTTTCCTAGTCTATCTTTTACAAGGGCTAAGTACGTTCTCACTTTCATTGGAGATTCCTTAAGATATACATGGGTGTAATTTATTACATAAAATTATAAAGTGTTTGAAGGTTTTCAATATTTCAAATTTATTTTTGAGAAACAATCTATCAAATTTATTCAAACTAAAAATGGAGGTAAATATGTCAGCAATAGATTCAGCAATTTTACACCACATTGGCGATTGATTTATAGTGGTGAGTTACTTATAGTATTTAATATAATGGATGTGTATAATGAAATAATAAATCCTTGAAAGAGATGGATAAATATATGATTCACTCTAGGTCCTTATCACCTTAGTTTTTGGTCAAAGTTATTAATTGTAACACATCCATAAACCCTAAACTATTGAAAGTTGTAACACCCTTTGAATCTTGAAATTGAAATAAAATTGAATTTGATCACTTTAGGGATTTATAATCTCTATATATGACACATATACTTAATAAAAAAACATAAAGTTATGGAAAAATAGTCCAAGCCTTACATATTTCTAGGTTATCCAAATGGTGTCAAAGGGTACCACCTTATAAATTGAACCACACATGAGTTTTTTATAGAGATAAGTGTTAAATTTTAAGATATCCCAAAGATTAAAAACTTGAGAGACTTATTCTCTTTCATTGGTTTCACCTAGACTTGATGATTTTTCTTCTGACTCAGATCATCCAAAGTAGGTTCCTACACAAGGATCTTCTTATTCTTCTTCTAGTTTTAATAATGAGGATAGTGATGATGAGTATTATACATCCAAATCTATTCATGTTTTAGAGGATAAGGATTCAACACCTTACTCACCCACTTCTAGGACTCTTAGTCTAGATAGAAACTTTAGATTATAGGTACTTGGCTAGGGGATCTAACAGATGATAGATGTACTTGAATAGATTATTACAGTACTCCAAATTCCTTAATTTATTTATTTTTAGATCCATAAACATTTTGAGAGGCTTAAAACATACTTGAGTGGGATATTTTTATGTAAGAAAAATATTATTCCTTGATAAAAAATCACACTTGGGATTTTATTTCACTTCCTAAGGGAAGGAATATGTTTCATTGTAGGTGGATATATCAAAATGAGTTTAGAGTAGATGGGTTGGTCAATAAGTACAAGGCATGATTGGTCACCAAGGTTTTTTCATATGAATTTGAAATCAACTACTTATATAACTTTGCACCTATTGAAAATATGACTTTGATCTAAATCACACTAACTATATCCATAACAAATGGTTGGGATGTACACCAAATGGATGTGAAGTGTGCTTTTATTCATAAAGACATTAAGGAGTATAACTTCATAGATCAGCCACTTGGTTTTATTTATAATTCATCATTAGTTTACAAACTTATAAATTCATATATGGACTCAAACAAGCCCCTTGGGCTTGGTATGCTAAGATGGATTCCTTCCTCCTTAATTCAAGTTTCACCAAGTGTCATTTAGACCCCAATGTATAATTCTTATAGAAAGATGATTCTTTACTAATATTGGCCTATATGTTGATGATATTTTGATCATTGTGAGTTACTCATCATCTATTGTAATGGTGAAGACATCTCTACAAGAAAAATTTGACATGGTAAACTTGGGTCTTCTACATTACTTCCTTTTCATAGAGATTTCATAGTCCAATTTAGGGGTTTTAATTACATAACCCAAGTATGCTATCAATATTTTGGCTTAGTTTCACATGGATGATTGTAAGCCATGTTTGACTCCCTTTCTATCAAGAGTCAAACTTGAGGCTGGATATTCTACACCTTGGGCTAATGCCACTCACTATCAAAAATTTGTTAGCAACCTCATTTATCTAACTCATACCAAGCCTAGAATTTCATATGTAGTAGGGAATGTTTCATGATTCATGTAAGATCACCATGAGCTACACTAGAACTTATTCAATTAGATACTCCATTACATTCAAGCCTCTTATAGATTATGGATTAAATATAGATTTGGCACAGAGTTTAACTTGTTTAGTTTTTTAGATTTAGAGTGGGATGGTGATACTCAAAATCACAAGTCCACTTCAAGTTATAGTTTTTATTTATATTTTGGTCCTATCATTTAGTCTATAAAGAATAAAAATGTTATTTTTATATTTTCCACATAGGCAAACTATAAGGGATCTATTAATGCAACTAATGAATCTATTTGGCTTCAATGGATTATATTCAAGTTTGTCATTCTTATCAAGCAACCCACCATCATTTATTATGACAACCAAAGTAATATAAAAATATGAAAGAATATAGTCAATCATTAGTAGATCAAACACATTGAGATTCACATGCATTTTATCCAAGAGCTTATTCATGATCAGGTCATCAACTTGAGATTTTTCCATTATTTAGAGTAGGTTATAGATATGTTTACCAAACCTTTCATCAAGATCAAGTTAATTTATTTAAAATATCTTGGGGTGTAATCTATAACAACAACAACATCATCTTTAGGGAGGCCTTCTATCCTGTTCACTTCTTCTATGTCTCTCTTTTTTGGGGGGGAGTTTTTTTCTTATAGGTTTTCTCCTTTTTCTTTACTTTATGAGAGATTGATTTTTATTGGGTACCTGATTAGGCCTTGTTGCCAAAACTTATTTTTATTTCACACTACCTACCTAAGATATGCTTATAGGGGGTGTTAGTGGAGGTATTTATTTTTCTATATTTATTTATTTGGTAATATTATATTTTCCCACATGGAGTTTTTATAAATTTTAGAGATATTATTGATTAGGTGGAGATAGTTTGTTATATATATCATAGGTTTGATTGAAATAATAAGATGTAACTCCATTTAATGGTTATTATAGGTATGTGAGTTCCTCTTCTATTCTAGGCACCTATGACCACATTTTGTGGAAGAGTTACATTTCTATTCTAGGTGTGCTTTGACCACCATTTGAGGAGGACTTACTTGCTCTCCTATATGTATACTCTACTTGATCCTAATTCTCTTAATGAATGATTGGTTTACCTCCACTTTGCTTTGTCTCTTACAATATTGTCATTTTATGTGATTTCTTCTTGCTTTAACAATATAACAGTGTACAAGATTTATTTCATGTGATCCTTCCAACTTGTTTTCATGTTATCCAAACCTAACATCATCTCTAATATGCATGGCCTAATGTCATATCAATCATTTTACAATACCTACCATAGATGTTAAGGACTGAGATAGTTTTATTAAATGAGTAAGTTCCATGTAGCTTGACATTAGAGTCGTTAGTCTCATATATCTGTTAGAGATTTTAGGGCCAGGGAGAGGCTAAGTAAATGAGGAAGTGCCACATGGCCCAATGTTAGATTTTTTAGTCTAAATAAAATAATTCCATGTATCCTAGTTTTTAGACATATTAGTCTCCCACACATTTTAGAGTAGTCAGAACCCATGAGAGCCTAACCTATCAAACCATGCCATGTGTCACTTCCATAAAAATTGATAGAAGAGGCCCGAGACACCCTAAGACAATTAAAGAGTGGTAAAGTCAAATTTAAAAGGATAATCATAGGACGTCACATGTCACCTCACTCCTTTACCTAGTAATTCTTACTCCTGAACATGTAAAGGTGAAACAATGAACCACACCTGGGTGGTACTCATTACAGGTAGGGACAACTAGAAACAAACATGTGGCATAAGCTAAAATATACCTAGTATGTCATAGGGGAATGTTAGGAACCTAATATATCACATAAATGAAATACACACAAATACTAAATATAATAATATTTTATTCCTTTTATGAAAGGAATCACTCTAAATCTCTTGCCACTTCAAGAGGGATACCTCCTTATCATAACATTTGGCTCTAATTGATATTTTTTTCCTAGATGTCTTAAAATAGCCTATGCCCCTATATTTATACTATTATAATTTATCCCACTCTTCCATTCTATGCGTGTGGGATTATTCTTTTATGACATTACTATTCATTAATATTCATACCACTACTACATTCCACTATTATACCCCAAATATACATTATATTCCCCTATCTAGGTATATTACATTTCATCCCCCTTGATATTTTTATCCCTCAAAACATTCAAAGAATTACATATAAATAATATGTAGAAGACAAGATGGAAGAATGTCAATGCATTATTTCTATTTTCACTTCTTCTTATTATACTTTGATAAAAACATGTACAATAGTAGTGTGAATGGAATCATTGAAGCATTAGGTGGATGCTCAAAGGGAATAAAGGAATGAACATCCATAGAAAACAAGGTCATCTAGAGGTTACAATCCTCACAAATATTTGTAGCTTGACAATCATCACCTTAAATCTAGAACAAGGGTTCTCAAAATATTCAACCTAGTGATCCAACTAAGGATACATGACACCCCACTTAACATTCTTATTTACAAATAATGTGTTTCGAGTGGCATGTGTATTTTGGGGAGTTTAAGTTATGGCTCCCTAAAATGGCATAGTGGTTTGCTGTTGGAGCTATTTGGGAGCCCGTATTGACTCTTTAAGTACATTTAATTGAAATAAATCCATATACTATATGGTACAAAAATCCTCTAAATTTATCCATACATATGTGTCATGTTCATATAACTCAACTACATGAAACAAATACTTGAATCAATTGTTGTAGTTATTCTCCCTCTCCAACCATGCATCAATTTATTCATCATACTATATTATTATAAGGGCATGGAAATTTAATCTATCAAAAATAAAACTACTTAATTAATTTAGAGTAGTGATTATTTTATTCAAAGTGTCATCCACTTTTGAAAGTAATAAACTAATTTGATATTTTTGGGTAGTAATGAGTAAAACAACCATAATATTGTTTCTTTATTTTTTTATAACAATATAAATTAATAAAACTATGATATCTTATTAAATTAAAAAGTGAAAATGGCTCTATAAATATATAAAATATGGGCTCAAAACCTAGAAAATTAATTGGTGCAATTGCTTCCCATTTGAGAGTTGCATGTTGAAGAATAATTAATTTTTTTGTTTTTTGTTTTACATAGAATCAATCACTAAAATTCCAGTAACTTTTGATATAATTAATTAAATTAAAAATAAAAAAGTATTGTGTGAATAATAAAATAATGGACACATAACTCAAAAAAAATTAGTTTGGTTGTGTATAGTTTAAGAGTTATATACAAACAAAACAATCCTATATTTTATGGAAAAAATAAAAATATGCACTTTTAAATGGCAGATTTTGGCTTCAAGTTTTGATTATGACAAAAGATAAAGAACTAGATGCCTTACATTAGCATATTACCCTTTATTTATAATATTATAATCTATCCAACTCTTCCATTATATGCATGTGGGATTATTCATCTATGAAATTACTATTCATACCACTATTACATTCCATTATTCTTCTCAAAATATACATTATATTCCCCTACCTAGGTATATTACATGGAAATATAGGTTTTTTCCTACCACACTCTCTACATTAAATAAATGGGAAACTAGGTCCTGATTAGATAATTCAAAATATCCTTTCACAATCTCTAAATGTAGCAAGTGGCATGTATGTTAAATCTCTAGGTTTAATTCCATATCAAAAAATAAATGAAAATATCAAGCCACCTACTCAAATTCAAATTTGTGTTGGATGAGCCACCAAGCACTACCAATGTAAGAGATATTTGAGGATACCTATAAGTTTCAAATGAAAAAATATCTTATCATTATTGATCCCATATTCCTAGAATTTGCCTCTCACTTTCTACTCATTCCTATTCCCCCACACTTTCCTTGCACAAAATTCATTATCATAGAGATATATCCATTTTTCTACATGGCTAATTTATCCCCTAACCCAAAGGCTAAGCTTGAATATAGTGACACCACCTTCTTTAAAATCTTAACCCACTTCAATCATCATAATGAGATATTTAAAGTAATTGAAATTGTGCCAAAGTCTAACTCTAATGATGATGAGGATGAAGTTGACTTCTAAGATATCACTAGGGCATATGAGATGTTCATATTACATAGATTTACAACTAAGCTATAAGTTTTCCCCTATATATACCTCTTCAACAAAATGGTTCTCACTACTGTGTGAGTATAGGATGGTTCTCATGATATTGTGTATTCTATAGGATCTAAACACAATATCACATATATTTTTGTGAGTGTGTTCAAGGCCTACTATAACCTCATAGAATGCATAGTCTCTTATGATATGTCCATAGTTGATTCATAGAAAAATAACTACCAAATATATGATGTATTGAGGTACTAGATAGAAAACCCAAATGCCAAATGTGTTTAACAAGGTATACATTGACTCTTACAGAATTTACACCTTCAAAGAAGGTATTCATGTGGGCATGATCCTATTCGATTGTCTATTTAGGTGATCAAATCGATGCATGTAAATATCTTATGGGTGACCCTGTTGCATATAATACTTAAATGTGATTAGGTGCTAGACCCTGGAGGCATGATAAAATTCAACCTTGTCATGGCATTATCAAATTATTGAGGATGAGGTAATTTATATATGATGAGCTACTGGGTTGATGTTATTTGTTCCACCATTATATTTAACCCTCTACCTTTCTACCATGGTTTCCTAGAGTTTTAGTGGTCCCATGTAGTTTTTTATAACTGTATAGACACCATTACTAGAATCACATCTAGGATATTTATGTCCTTATATCCATTGGTCTATATGGCCATCGACAAGGAAACCATGCCTCATATCTCCAATGAAATAAGCTAGTCTCTTACCTCCATAGGTGATTACTAGTAAACCATGTCTCATATCTCCAATGAAATAAGGTATTCTCTTACCTCCATAGGTGATTACTAGTAATATAGAGATGATAATATTATTTGAGTGTATGATACACTCAATTCTACCCTTCAATTTCCTTACCAAGTTCTAGACTAGTTGGAATAATAATATATTATTTATCAATTGGTTGATGGCATATTTGGTTATTTTATCACTCACTAATAAAAGTCTTGTCTAGCCTTCCCCATCACCATTAGTGATCATGTATATAAGATTATTTCCTGATTATAGAAGATGGATATAGGTAGGGATTCCTATGCCCTAGGTAGGGAAAAACATAAATAATGATATCTCAATGGCATTATTAGGGCTCATATGAGGATACACTATGACTAACTCAACATCAATTATAGACATAAATCTAGTGAGGAATATGAGGTATATTTGATCCCCATAGAGGATAAGGAGGTGCTTGCTTAACTCAAGGCTATAAATCAGAAGGGAAAATATGATCATTCTGGGTTATCCACCCAAAGTGATCTTTCCTCATCTACATCAACATATGCCTAGGAGGACATTTAGGTAACTCCTCAAATTTAAAATAAGATATTAAAATGGGTCATGTCCCCAACTCCTCCATACGCTTTTATTATGTGAGCTTCTCCTACCTGACCCTATACTCTACCTTCACCACCTCCCATGATTTTAGTTACTCAACAAATAACTATGGAGATATTATGGTTTGATATTAGTAGTATTTTATATTTGATCCCTAGGTGTGAAAAATATATGGTAGCCATGGATATCATTTACCCTACTTACATAGTCCCTCAAAAACCTAGTGGAATACCCTATGGCTTCCTATTCCTACAATAACTCACTCAGTTGGTACCTCCCCTCTTTCTTATATCACCCCATCCATAGTTCACTCAAGAACCTCTAGCTTCTACTATGAATAGTATCCTAACATCCCATTTTCCCTTCACCTAATGTATTCTACCTATAGGGATCTCAATGACACCTCCATTAGTTCTTCCATAGATTAGGCTAGCTCAAGGTGATCCTTCTTTAATAGGTCTAGTTGTACTACTAATAATATGTGAACTGATATGCTTAATTAAATTATCCATAGTCACATTAGTGAAAACTATACTCTTTCAATAGACTCCTCTATCAACCCCTACTACCTCTACATAAGCTAAACTAAAAAAGAGGCCTAGGAAGAAGTAAAAGATAACTCTTGTTATTAAACCCCCTTTTAGTCTCAATATCACTCCTATACCTCCCTTTTCCATTACCTAAAGTGCCTAGGTATTTTGATTTAATCATTGAATTTCATCCTTCTTACTAAATTCCTCTTTGTGTGACATCATTGCATTGTAGGTTAATTTAGCCGTAGAGCTAATGTCAAGTCTATATATTCCTATGGGCTTCCCCTTTCATCTTACCTCCTTATTCTCACATGCCTCATCCTTATCAATTAAATTCATACCCTCTAATTCATTCATTACTACTCTACCTATGCCTATATATATCACCTCCATCTCTACCATCCCAAAAAAACTCCCTTTTATCCTTGGAGTAGCCATGGTGTCCCAACCACCTAGGATGATTATGTAAGGAGGTCCATAAATATAGTGGAAATTTGATAGGACTTAAGGAAACATGAAGATATCCTTGCACAAACATTAATTTAGAAAGAATAACCTATAGTGTGGTAGACTCAATAGAACCTCTTCTTCCTCACCAAAGTGAGAACATCTATAGGAGAAGAGAGAGTGGTTGAGGATCTAGCCTCTATGCTCTAGTTCACACATGACATATTAGATAAATTTTTGGAAGACATACAGGAGTAGGTTTATGTGCTTGAGTTATAGGTAAATATCACCTTCCCTATGGAATTAACCATATGGATCTAAGAATTCCTCATTAAACTCTTCTTATCTCTCGATCAGGTGGTATATGCAATGACCAAAAGTAAGGAAAATCTATAATGGACCTAAGCATATAAAGAAATTATTACTCTCATGGAAAAAATATATATAAATATCATCATGGTTATCTGCAAAATCATGTTTTTATAGTTAAAACTATGCCTACTTCAGACCTAAACCTCTATCAGACTTATGTTAAGAGTATGTGGTCCTCAATTAAATAATGGTTGGCCTTGGTGTAGATAATTATGGGACCTATGGAAGAGAGTAGGGAAAGGATTTTGAATTTCTTTATGGAGGTCAACATCACTATATTATTCCACCCATATGTAATCCTACTAGATATAGTTGATTTTGGAGTTCACTTGGGTCACTTTGACTAAGTTGTGAAGAGAAAAGTGGTCAAAAACAAAAAAATTGGAGCCAAGGTAGTTTTTAAACTCTTAAATCAATATTATAGAAGCATCAACTAGGTCTTAGAATTGAAAGTGCCCCTAGGATCTCCCTTCCAAGTACATCAATTACCCTTGACCTAGTTAGAGGTGATCTTTTAGGATCCACCTATGAACTTGACCAAACAAGACTAAAAGTTCAACCTGATGGTATCTATTCTAGTAGCCAAAGAGACAAAATCCAAGTATCTAGAAGGAAAATCTTATCCAACTCATCAGTGGATCAACTAAGTTCCCCGCAAGGTATCTTTTGAGTGAGTTGAGAATATTTTTTACTTTTTGAATCTTGGAAGTTGTAACAACCTTGAGTGGCTATCGTGGACTAGGATGGGAATCTCTTGCTACTTTTAGGTTAGGCCCACACTTATATATATTATAAAGTACCCTCTTTTTGAATTATTAGCAATTTGTGTAAATAAACTCTTTTAAAACTTTAATAAAACACTTTTATTTATTTTAATCAAGTTATTTAATCATGGAATGTGCTCCATTATTTTTATGTTCTAAGTGAATGTTTATTCAAGAGAAGTGATTAAGTGCTTATGTTATATAAATGAATACGATAGTTAAATTATGTATTTTCTATTCTAACCCCCTATATGCTTTTTTAATCTTTTATGAATAATCTATGTTTTATGTACTTTTAGTTATAAAGTGTTTCAAATGCTTTGTATGTTAATTATTGTAAATATTTTGTGTGTTTACATTATATGGAGGATATGTAAGTGAAGCATTGATATTGGTGTCCCCTTAGAACCTTTCCCATTGAGTGGCTAAATTTTGTGAAGACATTGAACTAGGAACACAATGGTGTAACTATGAATTAACTTATTCAAATTCTCATGAACTATCACTATTTGAATTAGAAATCTCCCCCCCCACCCCCCATTTTTTAACTTACCTTGATCTCATTTTTATCTTTATTTTGGAAGGTAAAATACTCACCTCTATTTTATAAAATAATTAAAGCTTGGCATGGCTACAATACTGAGTAAGGGTTTCTTTGGCTGGTAACGAATTCTAAGTGTAACCACACATAATTGAGCCTTTGGTTGTAATAATTACTACTAAGTATAAAAAGGTTAAACTACTCGATCCTTGGATTTAATGAACATTAGACTTAAAATTAATGAGGGATATCTTTATACCTTGCATTTTCTCTCGATTTCCACCTCTAAAACTCTCAATCTCATGAGTGCCTTCGAATGCAAGGATATTGGGCTTGAAAATGTCACCATTATATATTACAATTTTAGAAGGTAATCCAAATCACATGACAATATGTTTTAGTAGGAATTGAAAATATCCTCATCTTTTTTGTATTACAAAGGTATAACTTCTACTTATTATATAGAATATTTTTTATCTATAATGATAAATCAATGTCCTTATGGTGATTTTGGATTATGTTTCAAATTAATTAAAATACCCAAAGAGAGAAAATCCATAGAGATATAATATTTTGTAATACATATGATGGGACACGATTGACATTGGGAACATAAATTAGCATATTTTTAGCATCCTTATTCCATTATTGACTAATAGTATTCTTGAATTAAGACATTGTGGGACATGGTATGACTATTAAAATGGCCTCTACATAAGATCTAATTCTATAATACAAGATAAGAAATAAAATCAAGTTTAAAGTATAAATTTAGACTTCAATGATAGATTAACAACTGAATAAAATAAAAGTAAGCACACATATTTACAAAATTTAAGTGGAATAAGCTTCCTCAATTCTAATTGAACATGATTTTTTCTTAAATTTAATGAATGTGGGTTATAAAATATTCTTTAATGAAAAGGGAATTGGGTAGTGTTTTGGTATTAAAGAGGATTTTTGATGGCTTGGATTCTCTTGACATTTTGATAACACTTGTATAGAATAAATGTGGATGATTGAAAGTGATGGACTCCATGTTAATTTATAGGATTATGGGAGATGAGATAAAGGTTGAGGATTATTTTAATTTTTTTAATTATAATAATAATCAATAGTGATGAATTATTCCTCATCTATGAGATTGATGATCAATTCCATTGGGTTGAGAAGAAAGGGGAGTTGGTTGAGTGAGTCAAAAATAATGATTAAAGATCGTTTGTTGAGTCATCTAGGAAGTTTAAACATTATAATATGACTGATAATGCAGTTGAGGAAGTGGTTGGATGAGTCAACATAATGTTGAGACAAACCTAGAGGATGCCTAGGTGAGGTACAAAATTTAGATTTTAATGAATTTTGGAGGAAAAAATGTTATGCATGAATATAACTAATTAATTAAAAATTAGTTAATTATTTTAATTTTGGAGGGAAGTGATGTTAATATGAATTCAAATTGAAGAAGATGATGGGTTAGTGTGTTAGAGTTAATTTACACACTAAACGACAAAATTTAGGTGTCTACTTTCCCATCTTGGAAATGGTTTTATGAAGAAAGATTATTTTTAAGAATAGTAAAAAAAATTAGAGGATTGATGATTGTGGAGAAAAATTTTCTCTAAATAAATGAAAATGATCATGATTATGCCCCCTCAAGGGTTCATGTAGGAAAGAAGATGAACACTCTAAATAATTAAATTAAAATTATGAAGTGGTTATAATGAAATCCATGAATAAATTGAATTAATAAAACTAATACCATACTTGAAAGATTAGAACATGTGTAAATGAGTTTCCCCTAGTGGATAATTTCTACATAATAATTTAGAAAAATAATATTTTACATTTTTAGACTACATGCTTGGATGGTGCTCATGACTCATCGATCACATGAGTGGATGTGGGAATGATATATCATAATCATGGTAATAAGTGGGTTTGAAATTAAAAATATAGATTGTCTAATGTGGATAAAACTTTACAATATTGATAGTTTCAAGTAGTGATAAAAAGGGGTTTTGATCAATTTTTAGCCTAAAAGTTAGAGAAAATCAATTGTAAAATGTGAAAATAAGGACTTGGGACATAAAATATTTAGACGATGGGATTGAATCATTTGTGAAAATTCATGTCTTTGTGACTGATTTATATATTTATTTTATGTGATTTTACTCTCGGGTTGGAGAGAAGAATGAATTGTATCCCCATGCATCAACATTATAGTGAGTGAGTGAGGAGATATAAATGGCTAAATAGGAGTAATAACCTAATAATTACAATTTTTATTTTTGTATTAATGTTTTTATGGAATTTAATGCTTAGTATAGATGAATAAAATGATTTTTCTAATTCCAATTTGGTGAATTCAACAGTGAAAGTGGTGAATTCATTAAACAGAACATTAAAATTATAAAATGGAAGAGTGAAATTGTTGAATGCTATCACAAAGTTGTTAGGTTTGAATAAATAAAAAGGGGTCGTGAATTCATTATTTATAGTGGGAAATTCATCAATAACCATGATGAATTCATGAATTATAGTGCTGAATTCATTAGAGGTTATGGTAAATCCATTAGATGATGTGGTAAATTAATTGATAGCCATGGAAAAGTCATGTAGTTTAATGAAAAATTCACTAGGGATAGTTAGAAAAGGCTATTAGTGAATTTAGCCATACCAACATTGAATTCATCATAAACTATGTCAAATTTAATGGATGATGTGGTAAATTCATCTTGGTAGATAGGGATTAGGGATAGTTAGATAGTGGATGAGGTTAATGAGTATTTAGGGTAAATTGACATGCTATTTTGAGAAGGATAAGATATTTATGAGTGATTTGAATTATAAATTAAATGGTGATGTAGCTAATTATGATGGTATATCTTGTTGATTATAAGATTAATATGGTGTGAACATGCTTATGTGTAAGAGTTATTACCTATTTTGGATACAAAGGAATGAAGATCGAGATAATTAACATGGATTTTTATATTCACAAAGTATGATTTTGGGGTATTGGAGGTGACAAGATTATCATACATTATTGATATGCTAGAAATATGGGTGGATAAGGCATTATTGATAGCTTTAGAAGAGAGATGGTGTTTTAGCCTTTTAGGGTTTTACTATTTAAATCGTAAGCTAGATTAAAATATTGGGTCTAATGATAATTTGGAATAAAATTGGAATTTTGTATTCAATGGAACTTTTAAAAAATAGTAAGCACAAGGAGAAAAGGAACTTATCTAGATGTAAAAAGAAGTCTTTCAGATCATGTTACTAGAGATGGCTAAGCAAACATTGAAGAATATTTCATTTGTTGACTATTTTTTAAGATATATCTCTAGATTGTATCTCCCATCTTAGGATAGTAGCATCATGTGGTACTATTGTCTAACTCTAGTGCTAGTGTCTTTTTGTAGTGATTGTTTGTAACTTTTAGGGAAGCGACAAGAGTTTTTGGAGATCTTGTAGGTGATTATATGTCATGTAAGATCTTTTATATGTCACTATTTTGGTTGTTTCTTCTCCAAACCCTAATGAATACCTACACACATGAAACAATGAACTGATCAAATGCAAAAAGAAAGGAAAAATTGGTTTTGGGATGTTATGATTGCATGGAATAGAACCCTTATTATCCTACCTACTACCTACATTAACCTCAATACTAGTTGTTTTAGATCACATGTATTTTTCCATTATGGAATGTGTAACATAAAATTGCATGGTATGCTAGAATGATTTTTTCTCAGGCCCTTAATTAATCAAGCATGAAAATTTTTAGGTGTTAAAGTTGAGCAGTATGCATAGTATTTGAGTTTTAATATTGGTTGATTTTATCTAAATAAGTGTCAAAATAGTTAGTGATAGATGTAAAATGAATTGTGAGGCTATTTATATATGAGGATATTCATTTTGAATATAATACCTTGTTCATTAGATAACAAGTCATGAAAAAGATATAAAAAATATAAGGGAAGGGTCATAAAGGGGTTAAGTCTCAAACATGAGTGAAAGGGATTATCAAACACTAAAGCCACAAGTGAACACTACCACCATGTGGCACTAGTATCTTTCAAAGTGGTGCTAATGTCCTAAGGATAAAAACAAATAAAAAATTAGGGATGATAGGTTAGGACCCCTTAGGACCAGGAAAAGATGACTTCTGATTATTGGGGGTATCAAAAATAGGGAAAATAAGAAATAAGAAATATAAAAAGACTCAAGATGACCAAGTGAACAAGGATTATAACCATCACTAAGACCCTTGTGTGAAAGGGAAACCAAAGACATATTACTTGTTATTTCTTGACCAAATTAGGGTGTTTAAATTTCCCCCCTTTTATTCTATTAATGTAATGAATTAGAAGTACTAGAGTAAAAAAATAGAAATGCATACCTATACTTGTGTGAATTTAATTTGCATTTGGACCTCTTTTTGGATAGATAAGTGGATAAGAACTAGAGTGTAACATGTGAATGGAAACATATGGTGTGAATGTCCTATGTATTGAAATGGAGTACGTAAATTGAATGCATGGATAAACAAGACTTACTTACCCCTAATTTGAATATGAGTAACATTAAATGAATGCATGGAGAAACAAGGCTTTCTTTCCCCCACTTTGAATCTAAGTAATGTAAATTGGGTACTGTGTAATGTTATGGATCAACCATTGCATATAGTCCTATGACCTAAACTGGTGAAAAATTGGTGACAATACTATTGTAACCTAATAAATATAAAAGTGGGGACTAAGAAGTGTGATCTATATAATGTTCCCTAATATTGATATCTAAGTGATGTAGTTGTGTCTCTAAATATCTAAATAAATTGGTATGCCTATGTCAAAGTTATATATCTACATAGAGTGTACATCTAAATACCTATGTAAACCTATGTAAACCTATGTAGACATGATATCTATATATATGATAGTCCATCACTCTAGATTCCTATGTAAACCTATGTATACCTATACATCTATATATCCAAAAACCTATGACAAAGAATGCTTATGTAAACTTATGTACACCTGTGTGTCTATATATATAAATATATAACTCTAAATGTATGTATAAACCTATGTATATATGTGCATATGTATATATGAAAACATATGACTTTGGATGCCTATGTAAACCTATGTAGACTTGTGCATTTGTATATCTAAAAATATATGACTTTGGATTCCCGTGTAAACTTGTGTAGACCTATGTGTCTAAAAATCTGAATGTAACTCTATATGTCTGAACTAATCTATGCATATTCCCCCCCCCATTTAATGAGATATTCGATACTGTGATGGGGATATGTAACCAAAAGTGGTAAGGATCTATTGTGTTTGTGTTACTTGGTAGTTGTGATATTCTATTAGGTGTGAATATTGTATTAATTGTGTTAGAATTGATAAGTTGGTGTGTAGTTGGATAGATACTTAATATGTTATATTATTAATATAGTGTGATTGTTTTTTTTCACTTTTTAGGCATGATAATGGTTATGGGATTGGATTAAACAATATGGTACATAGTGTATCTTTATCAAATCCCATGTTCATGAAATAATTCATGAATCAGAGCTATGGTTCTTGAGATATGGAAATAATAAGAGAGTTGTATTTCTTAGCAAAATTGGCATATAAGGGTAACCTTAATAAGGTTTCATTAGGTAAGTTATGACTTAAATAGGCTATTTTTAACATTAGAAATTCATTCTCATCATTTGATTGGAAATAATTTTTATTTTGAGAGAGAGAAACATGCCAAGGAGATGAGATGTTAGTTTATCTCATTATGAGGAGGTTAGGGCATAAATTTAGGTAGGGGAAGAGGTTCACCTAGTAAGGGAAACATAATTTTTTTATTTTTATCATTTTGGTTGTCTTTTTTACTATTTTTGATGAAAAAGGATTGGTTTATGGTTATTTTGGATAAGTTGGTGGTATTATCCCATTCTAGGTAATACTATCTAGAGTATGGTAATAATATTTAGTGTTACTATCCTCTAGGCAACACTAGTGTCTAATACACCCAAGATGTGGTGCTTATCATTATTGACTAATTTATGATGTTTGTTTTTTTTATTGGTTTTAGTTTAGTTTTAATGATGTTTAATTAGTTTGTGAATTTTTAAGTTGATGCTTGTATGGGGGAGTTACATATAGGTAAGATGATGGAGAATATACATGGTTTTCCCTTGTCTGAGGTGAAGATAAAGGTGACTGAGAGAGCAGGCCTATGATATGATTCTCTTTTAGATCCTATTCCCTAGGATAATCATAATATCACTACATTATTTGAGATGTAGAATATAGACACATGTACATTCTAGATACCTATGAGTGAGATGACTATGACATTAGAATATGTATATTGGATCTTATAATTATTGATCTCTAGGCAATGGGATGTATTATAGGAAGCTACTAATATTTGAGATATATAGTGGGAATATAATTAATTATCTATAATTATGGTGGGGAATCATCACTTAGGGAGTTAGAATGACATATTGTTTACCATGATTGTGATGGTCGATGTTCTATGATTACAAAAATTTGTAGCTGTGTTATTATCATCATTTATTTCCTAGATGGGAGTGGTGTATCGATCTCTTATAGGATGCATGAGATAGTGTAGGACATCAATAATAATGCAACTATGTACTCTTGGGATCATACCATGATGGCACATTTAAATGGGGACCTTTACCACTTTATATAAAAGAAGAGCGGTGATGGTATCAGTACATTAACACTATTAGAATATTGGTCATACAAACACATAACTACGATTAGGATAGTACACATCTACAAGATGGATGGGATCATCTTTAGGTATTTAAAGAGAGATGGACTAAAATAGGGTATGTACTGATGAGTAATACATATTATTGATAGTTATTAAATAGTTGAGAGTAGAGGACATTATTGGGAGACACTATAAGGGTTATCAAGGGTTGCCTAAGGATATAACATAATTGAGATGGATTTAGGTTAACTGTTGGATACATGATCCCTGGGATAATGTATATGATAGTTATTAGTATGAGAGGGTTACTTTAAAGTTAAGTGTTATAAAAGATGTGCCCCTAGTACTTATGGTGTAGTTGAGGAATTCTTAGGCTCTTACAAGGCCAGGTAGTAGTTTGAGGCCATTAAATGTTGAGTTAGATCTTATGCCATTGATAAAGCATGATTTTTATATTGAGTTACCAAATGTGGATGACGTTGGAGTGATCACGGCCTATGTAGCTTGGTAGAGTAAGCACAGATGGGCACCCCTATTCCTAAGAGGTGGGATGATCACCAATGAGGTACTAGACATAGATCCCTTAAGGGATGTTTATGGTAAGATAGTTTGAATGTATATTCTATGTAAATTTGATTATGTGTATTTTTAAAATAGGATTCTTATGAACTATGTTGAGATTTAATGGTGTAGGAGATCATGAGTATTTTGAGGTTACCATTAAGTCAATGTCATATGAGTTGACATGGAATATCAAAGATGATTTTGTGGATAATGGATTGGTGGAGTAGGCCACTAATATTATTAGGTGCATGCCCATTTGTTTGATCAAGAAGTGATAGTGACTATGGAATTTAGGTGAGTAGTAGTAGATAGAGATGAGTTACATGTGGAGCTATAGAGGCATACCATGCCCTCTCTTAATGATTTAGGTGGGGCTAGTAGTCATATATTAGACAATTACATATGACTTCAATGAGAGTATGATAAGTGTAGGGATGAGTTAGGCATATAATGGGAGAGAGTATTCATAACCTTAAATCTAAGACACATAGAGATAGTGGGGCCTCTAGTTCTAGTTTTGATTTATCTAATATTGAGAGTGAGGGAGTTGGTCCCATTAGTTATGTTCACATTATTGAGGGATGTACCATATTTGTATTGAAATGATGTTATAAGTTATATATACATACATACATACATACATACATATATATATACATACATATATATATACATATATATATATATATATATATATATATATACACATATACACATATATATATACATATATATATATTATATATATAAATATATACATATATGTATATGTATATATATATATATATATACACATATATATATGTATATATATATATATACATATATATATGTATATATATGTGTATATGTGTGTGTGTGTGTATATATATATAGATATGTTTGTTGTTTAATTTGTCATTGTGTATTTTCATATATATCTTATAATATTGTATATATTTTTATGCATTTAAGTTTGATTTTTTGAAATGTTGATGTTTGTAATTTTGTTTCAATTGGAGTAAATTTAATTGATTTGAATATGTTTTATGAATGTTTTAGGCATATGTGCAAGATATTAAGTTTTGCATTTTCTTGGTATATTTGTTTTGTTTATATTTCATAAGATGTTTACGTGTATAACATGTGATGGTGATATACCATGTCTAAACTCAGATGGCATGGAAAGCCAATGAACATATTTTTCATGATGTGCTATTTTATAAATAGAATGTGAAATTAGAGTTGCCTATGATGAAATACTAGTGATTGAATGTATATATTTTGATGCAAAAACCTTGATTGGTTGATGCCCTAAAGCTACACTCTAAGTTGTATGATTTATCACAAATATATTAATCATTGTATGAATTAAAGTTTAGTTTTGATCTCTATAGTTATTGTAATATATATTTATCAGTTTTTACACTAAAACTATTCCCTTGGGTTGGTAATTATTTCGAAATATTTTGATCAGTGTGCATACTAGAGGTGCATTCTAAAATTTGTAATTATTTCCAAAGATTTTTATTATTGATTGTATAAAAATTTTGCCTTTGGGTTTGTATTTATCCCAAATATATTAATTTTTATGCATAATAAAGGTGTGTTTTGAACTATAAGAATTGATTTCCATTGTTACTAAGGCTATGATGTTTGGGACTACTAATAAATGGATGCCCTAGAATTCATAGGGCTCATATGATGAGTAACCAATGTTTCCTTAATAGTAATGTCCTAAGATAAATCTATCATAGAGGAATGTAATCTAGGAGAGTGTGGTGAATGAGGTCATGATTCCACCTATGTAAAATCTATATTACCTTTGCTAACATACTAGTCAATGCAAGATCAGAGTTCATATCTAATGAAAATGACAATAATGCTTGTGTTACAAATTACAGATGGTGTGGTGGATGATGATTAATTTAAGTGTTATCATCCCTTTATATATTAGTGTAAGTAAGATTTCATGAGTCCTATACTTATCTAAAAAATATATAACCCCTCTACGTATGTCTTATGTGCTACTCAATATATATTATGTTGTGTAGAGTAGCCCTTTTCCCTTACTAGGTATTTTTATTAGTTTTTTATGTTCTACTAGTTTTTGAACTAGAATTGGAGTAATCTCTTGTTCCAAATTTGATGACTAAGGTTTTGAGGGGTCTATATCCAAATCTACCTATGATTGTGTAATTACTAATCCTAACTATGCCTCTAATTATATAATTGCATTGCATAGATGTCTAAATGATTTATATGACTGATATAGTAATCTATCCTTGAGAAGAGATATTATAATTATAGAAAAGATGAATTTCACTTATAAATAAATTGGTTGATAAGTTAACTGATGAAAATAAGATTTGAATCATATAATTTAGTCTAATATAGGATCTATTTCACCCTAGTTTAGTGAAGGTAACCTCTCATGTGTGATTAGAGGTCCCTTATTTTGTATAATATTTGAGAAATAATATCTATAGCTCCTCATATGTATGTCAATATCCACTCAATATTTTATGGTGGAAGCAATCTATTGCTTTCCCAATTAGTTATTTTGGAAATACTTGTAGTATAATAAACTTATTTTTAGTATGTTCCATGGCTTTCTCATAAGCATAGTATAAATATGGATCTCCTTATCCATCAGAGATAGGTAACTATTATCACTAAATATTTCACCCTTGATAGTTTATTAAATCCTTTTATAAATTTAGAGAAACATTAGAATACCTTTAGGCCTATGTGTTGATTATAGCAGAGGTAAACCTCTAGGTTTAAGGGATAGATCCATCTATTAGACTTTGATAGATTATCACCTATCTTACTTGATTGGATGGAAAGAGATAGAAGGAAACATAAAATTAAACTACTTGAATTAGGTGATACACCAAAATGATCTCCACTAGATACCATACACTTGCACTATGAAACATGACTGATAACACTCGTCTCAACATCCTTGATTTCTCTAACATAAGTATTTCAAACATGGAGGTGATATGCATTAAAATAATCAAGGTGAGAAAACATAAGGTCATATTGTAGACACTAATTCTACTCTTTAAACTCTAAGATAGACCAATACACTTGACTACACTTCAAGTGACCTATTCGAGAGAGAACTACTTACATCAAGCATGGAATATTAAAGAGAAGGCAAGGATAGATACTTATCACTTGACACTTTACTATGCACCACTTCACACACTTAAATAAGAAGCTTTTAAATCAAAATTAGAGTATAAATATTTATTTAAAAATTAAATACAATATTCAATCCAACCAAGCTTCACTATACTAGGTGTGGATTTTTTTAGAAAAGCCAAAATGGCTTGCATTTATAGAGGATATTAGAGAATAGAGGAGAAGTGAAGTGGAAAGGTCATAAATCCAAGTATAAAGTATTTTAAAATAGTTACATTTCATGATAATTAATTAGAAAAGAGCTATGGAAGTGTTTATAGATAAGTGTCCAACATAATTGCATTATTCTCCTAAAGTTGGTGTAAAGACATCAACTAGCCTTATCAAAATTGCCTTCAAGATGAATCATCACATGAACATAAAATTATAAGTATTGAAACATATGAAGTATATTAAGGAGTTTGGAAACAAGATGTGATAGTCATCAGATACCTCCCCAACTAGTATTCCTCCTCTTGACACTTGTGTTCACTATTTGCGGTTGCTTACTAGCCTTCTTGGCTTCAATCTTCAAATTTGTCATCAAAATCACTACAAATTGATTAATGAAGTATAAGAAAGAGGTTTTAGGATACATATTAAAAGTCCCTTTGTATTCCACTCCATCAGACATACCTCAAAAGGATCCACTATCAAACGTCTCATCTTCTCACTAGGTAATCACTTGTCATCTTTACTATCTGTCCAAGACTGCATGTAATGAAAAGTGTAATAGAGGGTATCTCATGTATAAATGAGGTGGAATAATAGTATAATGTGTTATAAAAATTACCTAAATATTTATCTAATGAATCTCATATATTCATTCAATTATACACCTATGAAACAACCTAAAACTTGTAGAAAACCCTAAAATAGGCCTAGCTATCCAAGTGATAGTATAGACCAAATGGGTGTTAATGATCTTGGGAGAGTGGTAAAAAAGTATAAATAAATTTAAAATCCATTTTACCACCTTTAAATTCATTCCCATCCATTTATTCTCTATCAAGTTTAAATAAAGGTTTTAGGAGTGTTTTGAACTATTCTAGTTCTTAACAATGGTTCATAAAAACCAGATGCTCAGTCTCTAGATAAATTACAATGAGGATAAGTTAGTACCAAATTAAAATATTCATATATATTTGACTCTAAATTCAATTTATATGTATAGATATGAGCACCTAAAGATGGCCTCTCAATCTTTAGAATGCATTTTGGATACCCATAAGATGGTTTTAGGCCAAAATGACCAGTTTGGGCTATTCCCCTATAAAATAATGATTATGTCCAACCTTATAATATCCATTAAATTATATTAAATGGATTGTAATTTTAATGTGGTCTTATAAGTGATGTTAATCATCATTAGGTTTCATGCTCAGTTTAGGCCTAAAAGGTTTAGACTATCTTTCTTGATTCTTTGACTACTTGTGAGTGATTCTCAAGACTGTAGGTGACCATTCACATTTTTTCACCTCTAATTTAACTCTTTAAATAATTATATAGTGTTAAAATACTACCCATCACATTCTCTTACCATATACACATTATGCCTGTTGTTTCCAAAATTGGATTAGCCCATTTTTTTTGGGAACAACCCCCTACGAAACTTGTGTGTTTCATCTTTTGTCTCTCTAAGTTTATTTTTGAGATGAGTTTTGAATTCATTCTCATCTTGGCCTAGGAATGAGAGAGTGGTTATGATCTCATTGTGACCAAGGAACCCCTCCCCCAGACTGTCTCTTCTAGAGTTGGTCTTTTCTTTCATTCCATGCACGAGCGGCAAATTTTGCCTCCGGTGCATTTTGACCTTTGTAAAGCAAGGGCAAAAAATTTTGCTGCCCCTAAATTCAAACTCACCAAAACATGCAAGGGAAGCAAATTTTTCCACCCAAGCATGCCTTAGTTTCTATGCACAACATTTATTGCCACATGCGGTGAGTTGTTGGGATTGTTTTTCACTCCATGTAAACTTATTTGAACCTCATTTCTTCTCATTTCTTCCTCCTCTCCTCCTGCCCTTCACGTCTAGATGATCTAGCAAATGACTCGAAGTTTAACTTGGCGGATTTGACCTTCTGGCATGCATGGATTTCCAGGTAGGTCTTGTTTTTAGTTTTTATCATCTTTCCTTCTTCTATCTTAACATCTTTTTCTTCTTTTCATTTTATTTTAGTTTTTATTATTTTCTTCTTGAGTCCCTTCTCTCCTTTACCCATGGGTTTCCTATCATGCCATTTTGGGTGGCAAATGTTGCCACCCATGCCTCGGCCCCCAAGCCTTTTAGCTATGCGAGGACAGTGAATTTCACCACACAAACAATCCTTACACGTAGGGGAAGTGAAAATCACCACCCTCATGTCCCTCAATTTTCTCATCCCTACAGGAGTGGCAAAAATCACCGCTCCTCCATGTTTCTTTCTTTACCTGCAAGGGTGGCAAATTTCATCACCCATGCAGGCCTTTCCTATAGGGCAGTGAATTTTGGTGCCCCTACCTCTTTCTCCTCTAGCCTGCAAGGGCGGCAAAATTCACTGCCTATGCAGGCCAAACATGCATGGGTGGCAAATTTTTCCACCCTTGCATCTTTTTTACTCCAACCTGTAGGGGTGGTGAATTTTGCCACCCGTGCATCCCTCCTCTGGATTTTCCTAACTCCAAAGGATTTTTCGTGTTATCTTTTTCTTTCCTTTTCTACCTCATTTCCCATGCCTCTTTCCAACCTAGCATTTTTAAGTGACCTCCATTGACCATGATCACTTAAATTGCATTTTCCCCATTTGTCCACTTTCCTCTAATCTCGTAATCATGTCTGCAGTACCTTTAGAGAACTCTTGCTCATCGACACCTGTCTAACTAAAACCAGTTCCCATGTCTGAAGCATCTCTAAAAAAGGCAAAGACCATGAAATACAAATATCAAGGCATCTTCTCGCTCATGTCAGTCTCCTCAAATGTCAACAACATCTGAGACACTGAAATTAGCCATGTGGACATGGCCAAATTCATAGCTCGAATAAAGGCAATGAACCCAAGCACCCGGATAAAGAGGATCATCGAGAGTAACATCCACCTAGTGGCTGATTTTTTGGTGGTAGCACATAATACAGAGTTCATTTTCCAATGTGCCTACTTCTACAATAAAGAAACTAGGTCGGTCTTAGATGCCAGTGGCAATGTGGTGATTTGGCTGGATCCCAAATTCATCAATAAAGTTTTCATGTGCCCTCCAGCCACTGAAGTAACCAAGATTGACTTCATGAATGCCTAGAAAGAATACGACAAAGACCCTGAGAGGGCAAAGAAAGTAATGAACTACAAATAGTTGAAGACCCCCAAGACCAACTTATCAAAATGGCTGTAGAACTTTCCAAGGAGTGACTTCATTGAGGAGGTTGGTGACTTGATCACCCTTCTCATCAAGGTACGAGGCCTCTTGTCTTCTTCACTATTTCATTAATGGATGTACCCATTCATTAAAATCATCTTCTAAGGCAAACAAGTCATCTTTTGGGGAGAGCGTAACAACAACACCCTCCATGAGCAGCTAACCAAGGTATAGACTTCTTACAAGTTTTATATGACTTTGTACCTTGTGTACATAGCTACTACAATGCAAACTTTTCCAAGCTTAACCATAGAGGGGGATAGAAAGATGACCCCAATGTACTCATATTACCCCTAGCTGACACTTCAAGGATCGACCTACCATTTCAAAAGGATAAATAATGCCTTCTTCACTACATTTCTATGCCTCTTCAACCCTCAACTTAAGTAGAAGAGAGTATCAGATGAGGCTTGGGCAGTCGTCAACAATTACAGGTGCATGTTCCTATAATTCTCCACCTTTTGCTATTTTGGGTTGGCTTTTTCCAAGGCTACCCCTATATGCTCCCGAGGTTCCCTTCAGATAAGTTGGTACTAATGGAACTTTATCGACAACTGATTATCGTGCATACCAAAAAAATGGAGCTAAAGAAACCAGGCTTTAGGTTTCCAATCAAAATTGGTAGGTATTCCATTGCAATAGTAGCCAAAGCCAAAGTCACGAAAATAAAAATGCAGATGGTCACTCTAAAACCATTCAAGAGAAGAGAAAAAATTAACTATAGGGGAGTCAAAGACAAAATCAGAAGGAAAACCCAATTCCATGAGCCCATGATTGAAGATATCTGGATCAACCTGAGGATAGCCAAAGAGATCAGAAAGATGGATTATTAGAGGGTGACCCTAGACCAGATTGAATATCTGGAACTTGCAGAGATCCCCTCCAGTCTGGCTGACGATGGAAACATTGTTAATAGCAAATACCTAGTTGAAAAGGTTGTTGGCTCCCCGCTTCCTCCAACTCAGTGGTCTTAGAAAGAGCTAACTTCTCTAAGAAAAAGATTCAAACCAATATTGGCTAACACCAATGATTGGTTAGCAGCCAGAGGGATCATCCTGAGAGAATTCATCATGAGATCAGAGGTTGAATATCAAGCAGAGGTGAAAAAGAAGGTAGAGAATAGAACCAAAAACAAAGGTGATGTACCTTTCCCTTCTAGGCCTCACAAGCCTAGAATCATCTTTGTGTCTAAGAAACCAAAGACTGCTGAAGAGCCTGAAACGGCAACAAAAGGAATCGAAGAACAAAACCCTTAGACACAAGCAGCCCAGCTAATGGAAATAGATGATCAACCATCAGGGCAACCAAGCACTGAACCTCCACTCTCACAAGAAGAAGTGTAGCCGCTCAAGAGCATCTCTCTTTCTCCCTCTCAATCTCCTGTGGTACCCTCTTCTCCTATCTCTCTGATCAGTATTCCCTCTTTTGGAGCTGCCTCTCCTTCCAAAGTCATATTTGGTGATCCTCAGGGCACTTTTGGAGGTTCTCCTCACTCTTCTGGGTCCATTCCAAGTTTATCATCTCCTTCTTTCAACTTGATAGAAAGCCCTACACAAGATCCAGAATCAGTAGTTGGTACAGTTTTGCCATTTACTCCAACTACAACCACTATCACCACTAGCAGTGTAGAAGCTGCCATAGTAACACCAATTGAGGGAACCATTACCATAGCATATACTTCTCTCCCACCTTGGATGACAGCTTTCACCCCTAAAAGAAAGAAGTTGGCCATCTCTCTAGATGACTTCAACTTTGGCAAAATAGTGCCAGTGAAAGCTAAAGCTCCTAAGAGGCCAAGGATCCTCTTGAAATTGGTTGAGAAAAAAGAGCATAAATTTTTGGAAATTGCCAAGCCTCCACAGGATGTAACCCTTAAGGGTTTCGAAATGAGAAGCTATTCCATCTCTCGTGTTCAACTTGGAAAAGTTACTCATGAAGGTGCGAAAAGTGACCTTCAGTCTGTTATGGACATCATGGTCCAAGAATTCAATCAAGAGAAGGAGATAAAAGATTATTACAAGGCCAAGACAGAGCAGCTAATGGAAGTAATAAAAAAGTTCACACTTCCCCCTGAAGCGGCAACTCCAGAGGCCTTCTCCGTAGATGACCCAGTCATTCAAAAAGTAGAGAAGACTTACTTGAAGGGAAAAATCCTGGAGAATTATATTAAAATAATGCATACTCAGAGAGTTTCTTTGCTATCAGAGGTTGCAGAAAGGATGAGTAAGATGAGGAAGGTAAGAGCAGAGTTGGATGCCTTTGTCTCTCTTATCTCTCAGGGGATTGATAATTTAGAAAATGATCTTAGAAAATGGAAGGAGATGAGGGATCTTAAGAAAAGCACCTTAATATCAATCGATGTCATCTCCAGTAAGGTCTCTTATGTTGAGATCAAAGAGTCATTGACTTTCAAGATCTAGGTACTCAAAGATTTAATTGATGATCTCAAAGCTTTCAAGGAGGCTAGTGAGAAGAGTGACCTAAGCCTGCTAAATAAAGTAGAAGAGTTTCCTTATGACCTAACCTCTAAGGACAATTAGTTCCTCCCGAGGAAAGAAATGATTTAGAGTTTCAAAGAGATGATTCAAAGAGATTTTGAAGAAAAATCCTTCTCAATGTCTTCTGTGGAAAATATTCTAGATGCTCAATTAACTTTGGAAAATCTAAAATCCAAGTTAACTGGTCATGCTAAGGCCATCACATCATTTAAGGATGCATTAATTAGAGCCAAAATCATCTCCAAGAACATGATTGTGCCAGACAACATAGAAATTCAGGCATCCATCACTATGTACGATGCCCATATGAAGAAATCTGGCAGCAAGAACTAAATTTTTCCCCTTCTTTATTCTTCTTTCCTTATGCACTTTCATTTTGTGAAAAATGCATACAATTTTGTAAGATGTAATTACATGTAAATATTTCAAAAAAATATCTCAAAGTCAATGATGAGTCATCTTTGACTGAGATATTTTTGTATTTTATTATTTTCTAGTTTTTGAGGATTTTCTCCCTATATATAGTGGAGACCTCATTTGTAAATGATCTTAGAAAAATAGAGAGCAAACACTCTGCTGAAATTGAAGCAATTTTTGAGACTTTTTGCTCAAACTTGTAAATCATATTTTGTTAAATGAATGAGAAACAGGTTTATTTCAGACTTTGTGTTGAAGTTATTTGTATTGTCTAAGAAATAATTTCTTATGTTCTCTTTCATGATGATCTCTTGTTTATCTAATTTAATAAGCAAAGTGGGTGTGTTAATATTATCTTAGAGCACTTCTAAAAGGTAGAGGATAGACTTTGAGATACCTTTATCTTTAAGATTCAATTATTTTTTGTAGTTTCAGGCGAAGACTTTGTGCTTCATTTTATTCTACGGTTACGTTTGTTCCAAATCAGTGAAAGAAGCTACGGAAGACTTTGTGCTTATGTAAGTGCTCTTGTGGACATTGTCACTTCGGGTGATCTCCTGCTCCCCATTTGATACCATTCCTAAAAGAAGAGGAGTGTTGTTAGCAAAGACCAGGAATTCACTCTTTTATTCTTTGTACATTACCTCTTAAAAAAGAGAGGTAGATGTTGTTATACCACCCTATGAGTTATTTTTTGTTTAATTATATACATACATATAGCACGTAAATATTTATAGGGAACCTCCTCTTGATGAGAGGAGAGATTTACTTCATCTAGATCTAGTAAACCCATACTATTCATGGTGTAAATCTCCCTATGTTGTGGTTGATATACCCATTTTGTCATCAGTTAGTTGACGACAAAATATTCACCCAATAATTTTTTGGCGACTCCGCTGGGGACACGAATGTGCATTTTGAAGCCTCAAGCTCTAACTTAAAGCAGTTTCAGTCCCTTTTCCATTTAAAATATGGCAACTCCATGCTACACCAGAAGCCAGAGATCTAAGGGTGTTTTTGACCCTTTGTTTGAGTTGGTGCAGCAGAGCAATTTTGACCTATTTCCTCCACCACCTTTCCTCCAACGATCTAGCAGTCTTCCTCCTGACCTTATCGGATCACCCCCACAAGGAAAAGCATATTTTCTTGCCATCAATAGCACCTTGCCTATAAATACCCTACCAAGGTTTTTTATCCCACCATTTAATCATCTTGACATAATGGCTCAAGGCCCGTGGGGTAATTCCTTTGGTCCTCTTAATTTGACTACACCTCTACATGAACTACCCCGTAGTTCTAGAAAAAAATTTCCTAAGTTTTTTGGTGATGGAAAGGTTCATCCCAATGAGCATATTACTGCTTTCTCCATATCATGTGGCATGATTAGTGTGGAATTTGAGGATGTAGTAGTTAGGGTTTTTGTGGAAACTTTGCAAGGAGCCACTGCGGATTGGTTTTATCACTTGCAGGCTGGGTCAGTAATAGACTGGGATACGCTCAAGTCCAAATTTAAAGCTAGGTTTAAACCTACTAGAGATGCACACACTTTGTTAGCCTAGCTAACACAGTTGATAAAAGAATCTTAGGAACCCATTAGGGATTTCATAGCTAAATTCAATAAGTTGAGAAACCAAATTACAACTGTTGCTCAGCCCACACTAAAAAATCTAAAATGCTTTTTTATCAATTCATAGCTTCCTGAAGTAAGTTTCCTGTTGAGGTGAGCTGGCCCTATGGATCTAGCCTTGGCTCAAAGTTTGGCTCCTGAGATTGAGGATGATCTTATCCTGGTAGGTAAGATCAGAAAAGACCCTAGTAAAAATAAATTCTCTTCATCTGCTAAAAGTTCTTTAGGTACTACAGATCCTATGGTGCAAAAATTGACGAATGAACTGATAGCTTTGAAGAAGCAAATAGCCCAAGGTACGTCTACTCTTACCTATCGAGATAAGCCAAGGAGGACTTTCCAGAACTAGCAGTATTAGGGTAATGCTACCCAAAACCAAGGGCGATCCAATCGCCTACCTCCCCCTCTAGGGAGATTGGCCATCAAAGTAGCACCTGCCAATTCAGCGGTCGGTTACTTGGAGGCTGAGCATGACAATTCATTTCAACCTCAGTTGGACTGACAAGAAGATGCTAATCTCTTCGATGAGCAGGAAGAATAATTAGCTGGCGACTCCAATATCCATTTTCTATATTACCAAGATGAAGCTGGAAGTAAAGGGGAGGGTTTGGATGGATCTTACACTATTTTCATTAGATCTCAAAATTAGTCAACTTCACAGACTGACAAAGAAAAGGTAGAGGAAGAACCCCAGCTAGTGGTTTCCATCACTAAACGTGGGACTCCATTGCCTCCACAATCAAAAGAGCAAGTAATTCATAAAAACTAAGTTCTTCCAATCACGCTATCCCTTCCACTTCTATTGCTCAAACCAGTGTCGTACCTACTAAAATTCTAGATGATGGACTCTCTTCCTCTGTCTCAAGTTCTTTTCAATTATTTGATATAATTGATCATGCTAGAAAAACTAAAATTCAAATGATAGATGTTGAATATTTGAGGGCTAACCCAGAATAGTTTGATAGGCTAGCAGAATATGTAAAAAACAAAGCCGTCCTTGTAGGACAAGATTCTTTGAAGGCCATTCATGATCCCCCTAAAGATAAACTGGCCCAAAACAATCTTGTTGTGACTCCTCCTATTGCTCCTAGGAAAATAGAACCTTTCTATGTTTCCCTACATATAAATGGTTATAAACTGAGTAATTATATTATAGACTCTTGAGCTTCAGATAATGTCATGCTTGCGAAAGTGGAAGATTCTCTTGGCCTAACTTTGACCAAAACTTTTAGGAGGTGTTTTTCCATGGAAAATAATCAAGTTCCCCTCCTTGGTCAAATAAAGGACGCTCAATATGCCTTTGCGACTTTTCATAGAAAAGTGGATAAAAATGACAGTTTTAGTGGTTGATGTTCCAGCATCTTACAGCATCCTGCTTGGGCGGAATTTCTACAAAAATGTTGGAGGCAAGCTAAATATGGACTTGTTGAAAGCAAGGATTCCAGTTCAAGGTGTCATGAAGAATTTAATTCTTGAAGAAGAAGCAAGGTATGTACTTACCCGATCATCAGCACCAGAAGCTCAAATTTTATTTGAGTCCTTGGGCATGGGTAACTACTTCCTATCTATAGACAGAACCCATGAGACATCTGATCAAACTCTTACGAGTAATGACTTGAGATCATGTTTAGCTGGTGCAGTGAGAAAATTGAAAAATCAAAAAGAACACATGGAAGAGCCTCTTTCCCCAAACAAAGGAGTTTTCAAAAAAAAGGCAGCGTCTAATGAGGTATGGACCTCAGAATTTGACGGCAGCTACTCCTCTACTAGTTTGGGAGCCGAGGTTGTGTTGGTATCTCCTCAGGGAGACATTATTCTTTTGTCATACAAATTGCAGTTTAGCAATACCAAGAACATGATTGAGTATGAGTCCCTATTGCTCAGACTATAGACTGCTAAAGAAAGGGGCATTAGGCTACTCCATGCTAAAGGGGATGCTGAGTTGATAGTCTGCTAGGTGAGGAACTTATATCAGATGAAAAATGAAAGGTTTCACCACTATCGCAACCTGGTCTGGGATCAGATTGAAAATTTTAATGCTTTCAACATCTCTACCATTCCAAGGGAATTCAATGACTGGGTAGATGCATTGGCTATCTCTACCACCCTTCTATTCCCTCACCCAAACTTTAAGGGAGAAAGGTACACTATTAAACTGGCCTTTTGGCCAAGTGTACCAGATAATGCCAGCCATTGGCAAGTATTTAACAATGATGATCAAATCATTGCCTTCTTAGAGTAAAAGGATAGTTTTAAATAACTACGTTTTGAAGGTAGTGAACCCCAAGAATGTGAAGCAACTCCCAAGCCAAATATGAATACAGATGAGGACTTCCTACAGCTTAAGGGGAATAGGATTCCTAAAGGTCTGGTTTCTCTAGAGAAGTTGTTTGATAACCATGACAAGTTTATTAAACAACAACGAATAGATTCAAATTCTTCCCAAGATTTTGATCAAGTAAACTTGGGAACCAAGCAAGATCCTAAAATGGTAAACATTGGGAAATGCTGCACTCCCAAAAAAATATTTGAGCTTCCTAGTCTACTACGCCAATATATGGATGTATTTTCCTATTCCTACGATGATCTAAAATCACTCAGGCTAAATGACATCTGTCACGACATTCCACTGAAAGCCAAATTTGTACTTTACAAGCAAAAATCTAGGCAATATAATCCAAAAATCTCAGGTATTATTTTAGCTGAGATACAATAGATGCTTGATGCCCAGATAATTTTTCCAATCCATCACTCAACATGCATTGCCAACATAGTGCCTGTCAGGAAAAAGAATGGCAAAATTTGAATTTGTGTGGATTTTAGAAACTTAAACCAGTTATTTTTAAAAGATAACTACCCCCTTCCTATTATGGATCAAGTCCTACAGATGGTAACAGGTTTAAAAATGTTATCAATGCTAGATGGTTTTTCGGGGTATAATCAGGTTGAAGTCAAAAAAGTAGATCAGCACAAGACAACGTTCACCACACCTTGGGGCACATTCGCTTACCAAAGAATGCCTTTTGGTCTGATAAATGTAGGTGCCACATTTCAAAGGGTGATGGATCTCAATTTCAAAGATGAGATGGGAAAATTCATTGTAGTATACTTGGATGATTTGACAGTGTTTTCAAAACATCATTCTGAGCATATTCACCATTTGCAAAAGATATTAGAACGTTGTCGTCAGAACAGTATCTCTTTAAACCCAAAGAAATCTGTCTTCAGAGTAACTGAAGGAAAACTTCTCAGACACATCATGTCTCAAGAAGGTATTAAAATTGATTCAGAAAGAGTCAAATCCATCTAGGAACTTACTCTGCCTACCAGCAAGACCACAGTTCACTCTTTCTTTGGAAAGGTGAATTTTCTCCAAAGGTTTATTCCTGAGTTTGCTGAGAAAATCCATCACATTGTCAACATGATGAAGGGCAATGCTCCATTTAGGTGGACTACTGAGGGTAAATCAATGTTCAAAGAGATTAAGGAAGTAATCACCTGTGCACCAGTCCTGGTCTGTCTAGATTATACTAAAAGTTTCAAAATATATAGTTATGCCTCTGAACATACACTATCGACTATTTTCGTCCAGCAAAATCTAGAAGGTGCAGAATCTCCTATCTCATTCATGAGTTGTCCACTCAAGGATCATGAGCTAAAATATTCCTTTATGGAGAAGCATGCATACACTGTGGTTAAAGTGGTCAAGCATTTCAGGTTTTATATCCTGAACTCTCACACCAAAGTTCTCATACTAGACACAACAGTAAAATCTATTTTAACTCAGTAAGAGTTCAGTATGAAGAGAGGCAACTGGATTGCCAAGACTCAGGAGTTTGATCTGGACATCAAACCAACTAAGCTCATATAGGTAAATGGTCTTTTCCAGTTGATCACCAAAAACATTCCAGGTAAGGTAGAAAGTGAAGAAGTAGAGATCGAAGGCATGCTTATGGTCCTCTTTGTTGCCACTATTGATGAGTGGTATTTTGACATTGCTCATTTTCTGACATATGGTGAGTGTCCTGCTCATGTTTCTTTTAAAGAGAAATGGAATGTTAAATTGAAAGTAGTTGGTTATGTTCTGTGGGACAATGGTCTTTACAAGAGAAACCTGGATGGGGCATTTCTTCATTGTGTTAACAAGGCACAACAAGAAAGACTCATAGAATTTTTCCACAATCTGACTTGTGGGGGACATTTTTTTGCACCGGTGATAGTGCACAAAATTCTATGAGCAAGGTATTATTGTCCCATGCTTTTCCAGGATGCCTACAAATGGGTGGGTAGGTGTGAATTGTGCCAACAATTCATTGGGAAGCCTAAGCTTCCTACATTGCCTCTCAAGCCAGTAGTGATCGAGGAACCATTTCAACAGTGGGGTATTGACTTCATTGGGGTAGTCAACCCATATTCAAGTGTCAAACATGATTATGTCCTCATGGTAATATATTATTTTACTAAGTGGGTCGAGGTCATACCAACCAAGCATGCTACGTGTGAGGTGGTATGCAGCTTTCTCAAAGAAAATATCATCTCCAAGTTTGGGGTCCCACTAAAGATCATAATAGATAATGTGGCCTATTTTTCATCACATGAAATTACTCAATTCTATTTTTATTATGGGATTACCTTATCCCATACTTTAGATTATTTCCCTCAAGAAAATGGCCAAGCAGAATCAAGTAACAAGAACCTGGTCACTATTATCAGAAAGTTGGTGGATGACAATCAGAGAATGTGGCATAAAGCATTGTATGATGCTTTATGGGTGGATAGAATAACACCCAAAAGGGCTATAGGTATGTCCCCTTTCTAGCTTCTTTATGGTTTAAATGTAGAAATACCCATCACCCTTGAACTACCAGTGCTCAGGTTAACTAAAGAAATCAAAGACTCAACCTTCAAAAGCTCAGTTGACAAAAGAATCATGTGCCTAAATGAGCTGAATGAGCATAGAGCTATGGTAGTGGATCGGATTAAGGAACATTAGAACCAGGTGAAGGCACTCTTTTATAAGAAATCTAAAGTTTGTAATTTTTGAGTCAGAGATCAAGTCTTGTTGTGGGACAAGAGGTGAGAACCAAAAGGGATGCATGACAAATTTGACTCCCTGTGGAGAGGCCCATTCACCATTCGACAGCTCTGTGGTAAGGCTAGATTCTTGCTGGAGTACCAAGATGGAACACCATTTGCACTACCTCACAATGGACAACATCTGAAGCTGTTCAATCCTTAAGGCTTTGAGAAGTCCATTTGTATATATATATATATATATATATATATATATATATATATATATATATATATATAGTTTTTATGTTTAGTCTATTTTTATTTCATTTTAAGCCTGACTTCGTAGCCTAATGGCTTGGATGAAGGCACTTAGAGATTGGTTTCTACTCCCGCTAATCGATTTGATTAAAGGAAGTTCCCTAATAAGAGCCAACTGTTGTTTCCAAAATTAGATTAGCCCATTTTTTTGGGAACAACCCCTTACAAAATTTGTCTATTTCATCTTTTGTCTCTCTAAGTTTATTTTTAAGATGAGTTTTGAATTCGTTCTCATCTTGGCCTAGGAATGTGAGAGTGGTTATGATCTCATTGTGACCAAGAAACCCCTCCCCTAAACTGTCTCTTCTAGAGTTGGTCTTTTCTTCTGTTCCGTGCACGAGTAGCAAATTTTGCTGCCAGTGCATTTTGACCTTTGTAAAGCAAGGGCGACAAATTTTGCCGCCCCTACATTTTTCTTGCAATGGCAGCAAATTTTTCCACCCTTACATCTTGACCTGCAAGGGTGGAAAATTTTGCTGCCCCTACATTTGGACTCACCAAAACATGCAAGGGAAGCAAATTTTGTAGCTCAAGCATGCCTCAATTTCCATGCGTGGCATTTATTGCCACACACGGTGGGTTGTTGGGGTTGTTTTTCACCCCATGTAAACTGATTTGAACCCCATTTCTTCTCATTGGTTCCTCCTCTCCTCTTGCCCTTTGCGTATAAATGATCTAGCGAATGACTTGAAGTGTGACTTGGCAGATTTGACCTTCTGGCGTGTGCAAATTTCTAGGTAGGTCTTATTTTTAGTTTTTATCATCTTTCCTTCTTCTATCTTAGTGTCTTTTTCTTATTTTCATTTTATTTTGGTTTTTTAATATTTTATTCTTGAGTCCCTTCTCTCCTTTACCCACAGGTTTCCTCTCATACCATTTTGGGCAGTGAATTTTGCCACCCGTGCGTCGGCCCCCAAGCCTTTTAGCTACGTGAGGATGGCGAATTTCACCGTGTAAACAATCCTTGTGCATAGGGGCAGAAAAAATTGCCACCCTCACGTCCCTCAATTTTCTCATCCCTATAAGAGTGGCAAAAATTTTCGCTCCTCCATGTTTCTTTCTTTACTTGTAAAGGTGGTGAATTTCACCACCCGTGTAGGCCTTTCCTGTAGGGTGGCGAATTTCACCGCCCCTACCTCTTTCTCCTCTAACGTGCAAGGGTGGAAAAATTCACCGCTTTTGTAGGCCGAACATGCATGGGTGGTGAATTTTGTCACCCTTGCATCTTTTTTACTCCAACCTATAGGGGCGACAAATTTTGCCACCCATGCATCCCTCCTCCAGATTTTCCTAACTCTGGAGGATTTTCTGTGTTATTTTTTTATTTCCTTTTCCACCTCGTTTCCCATGCCTCTTTTCAACCCAGCCTTTTTAAATGACATCCATTTACCATGATCACTTAAATTGCATTTTCCCCATTCATCCACTTTCCTCTGATCTCATAATCATGTCTGCAGTACCCTCAAAGAACTCTTGCTCATCAACACCTATCTGACTAAAACTAGTTCCCATGTCTGAAGCATCTCTAAAAAAGGTGAAGACCATAAAATACAAATATCAGGGCATCTTCCTACTCACGTCAATCTCCTCAAATGTCAACGACATCTAGGACACCAAAATTGTCCATGTGGACATGCCCAAATTCATAGCTTGAACAAAGGTGACAAATCCAAGCACCGAGATAAAGAGGATCATCGAGAGTAACATCCACCTAGTGGCCACTTTTTCAGTGGTAGAAAATCATATAGAGTTTGTTCTCCAATATGCCCGTATCTACAACAAAGAGACCAGGTTAGTCTTAGATGCCAGTGGTAATGTGGTGATTTGGCTGGATCCTGAATTCATCGATAAAGTTTTCATGTGCCCTCCAGCCACCAAAGTAACCAAGATTGACTTCATGAATGCCCAAAAGGAATACGACAAAGACCCTGAGAGGGCAAAGAAAGTAATGAACTACAAATAGTTGAAGACCCCTAAGACCAACTTATCAAGATGGCCGTAGAACTTTCTGAGGAGTGACTTCATTGAGGAGGTTGGTGACTTGATCACCCTTCTCAGCAGGGTATGAGGCCTCCCATATTCTTCACTATTCCATGAATGGATGTACCCATTCATCAAAATCATCCTTCAAGGCAAATAGGTCATCTTTTGGGGAGAGTAGATCAGGAACGCCCTTAATGAGCAGTTAACCAAGGTATAGATTTCTTACCAGTTTTATATGGCTTCGTACCTTGTGTACATAGCTACCATAATGTAAAATTTTCTAGGCTTAACCATAGAGGGGGATAGAAAGATGACCCCAGTGTACTCATATTACCCCCAGATAAGACTTCAAGGATCAACCTACCATTTCAAAAGGATAAATGATGCCTTCTTCACCACATTCTTATGCCTCTTTGACCCTCAGCTTGAGCAGAAGAGAGTATCAGACGAGGCTTGGGCAGTCATCAACAATTAAAAGTGCATGTTCCTACAATTCTCCACCTTTTGCTATCTTCAGGTTGGCTTTTTCCAAGGTTACCCCTATATGCTCCCCAGGTTCCCTTCAGATAAGTTAGTACTAATGAAACTTTGCCGACAACTGATTGTCATGCATTCCAGACAAATGGAGCTAAAGAAACTAGGCTTCATGTTTCCAATCGAAATTTTCAAGTATTCTATTGCAATAGTAGCCAAAGCCAAAGTCATGGAAATAGAAATGTAGATGGTCACTCTAAAACCATTCAAGAGAAGAGAAAAATTTGACTACAGGGGAGTCAAAGACAAAATTAGAAGGAAAACCCAGTTCCATGAGCCTATGATTCAAGATATCTGGATCAACCTGAGGATGGCCAAAGAGATCAGAAAGATGGATTATTGTAGGCTGGCCCTAGACCAAATTGAATATTTGGGACTTGCAGAGATCCCCTCCAGTCTAGTCGATGTTGAAAACATCGTTAATAGCAAATGCCTGGCTGAAAAGGTTGCTGGCTCCCCTCTTCCTCTAACTCAGTGGTCTCAAAAAGAGCTAACTTCTCTAAGAAAAAGATTTGAACCAATATTGGCTAACACCAATGATTGGTTAGCAGCCAAAGGGATCATCCTAAGAGAATTCATCACGAGATTAGAGGCTGAATATCAAGTAGAGATGAAAAAGAAGGCAAAGAACAAAACAAAAAACAAAGGTGATGTATCTTCCCCTTCTAGGCCTCACAAGCCTAGAGTCATCTTTGTGTCTAAGAAACCAAAAACTTTTGAAGAGCCTGAAGTGGCAGCAAAAGGAACTGAAGAACAGAGCCCTCAGACACAGGCAACCCAGATAATGGAAATAGATGATCAACCATCAGGGCAACCAAGCACTGGAACTCCACTCTCACAAGAAGAATCATAGCCTCTCAAGAGAATCTCTCCTTATCCCCCTCAATCTCCTATGGTACCCTCTTCTCCTATCTCTTCGATCAGTGTTCCCCCCTCTAGAGCTTCCTCTCCTTCCAAAGTCATATTTGGCAATCCTTAGGGCACTTCTAGAGGTTCTCCTCGCTCTTCTGGGTCCATTCTAAGTTTATCATCTGCTTCTTTCAACTTTGCAAAAAGCCCTACATAAGAGCTAGAATCAGTAGTTGGTACAGTTTCACCAGTTATTCCAACTACAACCACTGTCACCACTAGCAGTATAGAAGCTATCGTAGTAACACCAACTGAGGGAACCATTGCCACAGCAGATACTTCTCTCCCACCTTAGATGACAACTTTCACCCCCAAAAGAAAGAAGTTGGCCATCTCTCCAGATGACTTCGACTTTGGAAAAATAGTGCCGGTGAAAGCTAAAGCTCCTAAGAGGCCAAGGATCTTCTCAAAATTAGTTGAGGAAAAAGGGAAATTTTTTTTGGAAATTGCCAAGCCTCCACAAGATGCAACCCTTGAGGGTTTCAAAATGAGAAGCTATTCCATCTCTCATGTTGAACTTGGAAAAGTTACTCATGAAGGTATGAAAAGTGACCTTCAGTCTGCTATGGACATCATGGTCTATAAATTTGATGGAGAGAAGGAGATGAAAGATTATTACAAGGCCAAGACAGAGTAGCTAATGGCAGTAATAAGAAAGTTCACTCTTCCCCCTGAAGCGACAACTCGAGAGGCCTTCTCCATAGATGACCTAGTCATTCAAAAATTAGAGAAGACTTACTTGAAGGGAAAAGTCCTGGAGGATTATATTGAAAGAATGCATACTCAGGGAGTTTCTTTGCTATCAGAGGTTGCAGAAAGGATGGGTAAGATGAGGAAGGTAAGAGCAGAGTTGGATGACTTTGTCTCTCTTATCTCTTAGGAGATTGATAATTTAGAAAAGGATCTTAGAAAATGGAAGGAGATGAGGGATCTGAAGAAAATCACCTTAATATCTATTGGTGTCATCTCCAGCAAGGACTCTTATGTTGAGAACAAGGAGTCACTAATTTTTAGGATCCAGGTACTCAAAGATTTAATTGATGATCTCAAAGCTTTCAAGGAGGTTAGTGAGAAGAGCGACCTAAGCCTACTAAATAAACTAGAAGAGCTACCTTGTGACCTAACCTCTAAGGACAATCAGTTCCTCCCGGTGGAAGAAATGATTTAGAGTTTCAAAGAGATGATTCAGAGAGATTTTGAAGAAAAATCTTTCTCAATGTCTTCTGTGGACAATATTCTAGACACTCAGTTAACTTTGGAAAATCTAAAATCTAGGTTAATTGGTCATGATAAGGCCATCACAACATTAAAGGATGCATTAATCAGAGCTAGAATCATCTCCAAGAACATGGTTGCACCAGACAGCTTATAAATTCAGGCATCCATCACTATGTATGATGCCCATATGAAGAAATCTGGTAGCAAGAACGAAAATTTTCCCCTTCTTTCTTCTTTCCTTATGCACTTTTGCTTTGTGAAAAGTGCATACAATTTTGTAAGATGTAATTACATGTAAATATTTCAAAAAAAAATCTCAAAGTCAAAGATGAGTCATCTTTGACTGAGATATTTTTGTATTTTATTATTTTCTAGTTTTTGAGGATTTTCTCCCTATATATATTGGAGACCTTATTTGTAAATTATCTTGGGAAAATAGAGAGAAAACACTATGTTGAAATTGAAGCAATTTTTGAGACTTTTTGCTCAAACTTGTAAATCATATTTTGTTAAATGAATGAGAAACAGGTTTGTTTCAGACTTTGTGTTGAAGTTATCTGTGTTGTCTAGGAAATAGTTTCTTATGTTCTCTTTCCTGATGATCTCTTGTTTATCTAATTTAATAAGCAAAGTGGTTGTGTTAATATTATCTGAGAGCACTTCTAAAAGGTAGAGGATAGAATTTGAGATACTTTATCTTTAAGATTCAGTTATCTTTTGTAGTTTCAGGCAAAGACTTTGTGCTTCATTTTATTCTATGGTTACATTTGTTCTAAATCGGTGAAAGAAGCTATGGAAGACTTTGTGCTTACGTAAGTGCTCTTGTGGATCTTGTCACTTCGGGTGATCTCCTGCTCCCCGTTTGATACCTTTTCTAAAAGAAGAGGAGTGTTGTTAGCAAATACTAGGATTTCCCTCTTTTATTCTTTGTACATTACCTCTGAAAAAAGAGAGGTAGATGTTGTTATACCACCCCATGTGTTATTTTTTTTCTTAATTATATACATACATATATCACGTAAATATTTATAGGGAACCTCCCCTTGATGAGAGGAGAGATTTAATTCATCTAGATCTAGTAAACCCATACTATTTGTGGTGTAAATCTCCCTATGATGTGGTTGATATACCCATTTTGTCATCAGTTAGTTGACGACAAAATATTCACCCAACAATGCATATAATTATCTTATTCTTAGAGTGCTATCTATCTAAGATAAAATAAAGGGCATATCCCCTATTTGTTTGGATAAATTTTGGTTATGGGTGGATTAATTAGGTAATGAAGACCATATGTAAAAAATATCATGGTTATATCACTCCTTTATAACCCTAAACATCAAAAACTCTTCAAGATATGCTTATATGACTTGACTGTGCAGGGTTTGACAAAGTTTTGAGAAACTTCAAAAATGTGACTATATATTAGTTTTCCTATTATATTTCATCCATCTAAGAAACACATATAATATGACATCATAATCCTAAAATTTAATTATTTATTATCATTCCATTTTATACCTTTGTCTACCAATTAGACCTATGTTTCTCCATTATCATGAGTTAGTATGTCTACTATAACAGATTGTAAATACTCATCCGAGGTAAATGGGATTCTTGTGGGTGACCTTAAAAATTTGAGAACTATGTATCATAAAATAATATCCTCTTAGGGTCACTAATAAAATTTCAAATCTAAATGGACTCATATTTACCTATAAGTTCCCTTACTACTACCAAGAAAGAATTCGTTATGTGTACTAATTGTAGGTGGCAATTTAGGGGAAACAAAGACTCCTATAGGTGATAATGCATTGTTTATGAACTATGTTTCTAGTTTTATATATTATTTAAGTCACTAATGTCATATTTATATCAAATAGATTCACTTTACCTTTAGGCCATGCTTCCATTGTGTCATTGTTATCCTGCAAGATAATTTTAGATTTAAGAGTACTATAGTTTTCACTGAATTTTTTCCATGTGAATTAGAATAGGTTGAAACCACTCAACCAACACCTTATTTTGATCAAAAAACTGTATATTTATGTAAAGACACTATATTTAGGCTTGGGACACAAGATAAGGACTATTAACTTACTCATAATTCATCAACTCCCACCAACAGAGGATAATTTATGAGGCATTATCCTCTTTCAAAGAGATTAAGGTGAACTCTCCTTTTAATCAACTTTCTGAACTTGTGGACATGGACCTAGGTCTATATATAATATAATGTCTTTACCATTATCACAATGATAATATCAATACTCTTATAACTGATTGTATATCTCAAATGAGTTCAAACATCTCCCTCTCAACACTACTCTACCTCTTTTATATTGAACACAGACCACTGTTAGATACTGCTTGTAGTGAACATCAGATACATGACTATGTGCTAAATTGGAATCTTATCATCATCATAATGACATTTCACTAAGTCTATGTAATTATTTAACATCTTAGCTTCAAAACCTTCAACATCACTATGTTTCCTTTAACATCTTTATCTTTCCTTTAGGTTTGAACATGAAACTTGTAGATGCCTACTCTAAAGCTACTTGATTGTATGAAGTATCCTAGGATTTGCATATCATAAAAGAAACATTTGAAATGAAAAATTACATGAATAATATTATCAAATGATTTTTTCATAGGTATAAAAAAAATTCTAACCTTATCCTGTAATCATTTTCATGAGGGTGAAAATTTGTAACTCAGTAACCCTATTCTGTAAGCTTCAATGGAGTCTTCTACTATCAAAAAGATATGTATTTGTTTATAATTTCAAACCACACATTAAAAATATAATAATAACCATATTATAATTATGTACACACTCTTTAATATTATGTACAACACTTGGATTTTTTAGATCAATGTAAACAAAGAAGGAAAATTGAGGTATTGGGGATGTGTTAGGAGAAAAGAGTCACCAACCTTATTAGAAATGATTCATGAGGTACATACCCCAAAAATTTGAGATATGACTATGGATTTATATCTCATAGAGACTAAGATCACCCACCAAAATAACTTTCTCTAACTCACATCCTCCTATCCATACCAAGTTGAAATTGTTAACCTGACTAACCTTGTCCAAGAGAGTGATGGGAAAGGAGAATCAGTTTTGCTCATTTTTGGACTTACAAAATTTTCCTTAGCATGGAAGTGAGATATTATAATATAAATAGACACTTTTGAATTCTTCCCATGTTCCATCACTATTGTATAGTTTGTACAACTACCTAAAATTACCTTATCTTTTTAGATGGATATTAATCATAAAAAAATTAGTTTCAAGATGACCATATCTAACATATTCCTAACATTTGGGATGTTAAGATTCATCTTAACACCTTTATATTTCATGAAAACCATACAAGTCCATTTAATGACTCAAGAGGTGGCTGAGAATGACGTAGGACCAACCTAGACAAAAATGACAAAGATGAAAACATAATGTTTGACCTCATTAAGACCATGGTACACATTTTTAACCTAAGAGACCTAATAAAAAATTTAAACTATATAAGGGTTTGACTTTATTTTACTTGTGGTCAAATTAGTCAACTTTTAGTGATTTCTTATGGGTGACAAGCCAACTATGCTAAACACCAGTAACCTTCTCCTATGTATTTGGATATAGAGTCACATGTACACTATACTTGACACTAAATTGACTTTTAAAGGATACCAAAATACACCAAACAACAATAAACAAACACAAAAATCAAAAACACTTGTGTTCTCAAGAAAACATAGGGAAAATACACATAGTATAAGCAAATAATACCTATCCTAGTATGTACAAGACCTCAAACACTTGATATGAATAAAAATTCACCATTTCTTCAACCAAGGTCAAATACAATGCCTCTTACATCATTTTTTCTCCATGAATACAAACCTTCATATGATGCATGATGATTAATGAACACTTTCTTATATACATGGTAAATGTCTTAACATCTTTAGATATTCTACTTACTGCAAGTGTGTTATTTGGAGCTCTCATGAATTTTCCATATTTCCATCCAAGAATCTTGTTTGTCTTTGCATCTTGATAAGATCTATGATGTTCAATTGACACCTCTCAAAATGAACCTTGGGATTCATAAAAGCTATCTCAACTCCTTATTCTTCAATAACCTGGTGTGCTTGATGTATAGGACCATCAAGATTTTATTCTTTATAATCCAACATGTCTAAAAGTGGTTCAATATCAGGCTGAGGTTAATACTAGTCTTTAAACATATAACTTTCTACCTTGGCTTCATTAGACTCTTACATGAAGACAACCTTCTTGATGATATCTAGATACGTATTATCATTCTTGATAAGACACTCTCCTTCATTCTTAGGAAATTCAACAATAATTTTACTATTATATTCGTGCTTATTAGGAAGGGGATTTAACTTACTTATATTTTCAAATTATTGAACTATGCCATAGAACTATTGTCATAGGTCATATTCTTCTTCATGGCTATCACATTCTCAAACTCTTCCATCTTCTATAGGTATAATGACATTGTTTTCCTCATCATATTTATCTACCAAACTTTTAATACCATCATCATCATGCATATGAACAAAGTAATTACCGTCATCATTTTGTGGAAAAGAATTATCATTTCATACCTCATAATGTCCATCACCTTTATTATGGATGATGTATGTGCTAAGATAAGTTTTTAAAATGAATTGTATTGATCATGTCCATAAGTATCAGCACCAAACTTATCTATGAAAAGGTTAGATATAACTTCAAGCTTGGAGGATGCTCCATCATCCATATCATGCTCTTCTTGATCATTTATTATACAATTAAGATTAAATATTGCTTCCACATATGGCTCAATATGAAATTTAGCCAATGGTTGTGTTCTAATAGTTACCTTTACTCCATACCTTATATTTAAGGCCAAGAAATACCAATTATCGGAGAGGTATCCTCCTATCTTGGTTTTGAAATCCCTTGAAAAGTAGATATCAAAGTGAGCAGGCAGATCAACCACTACTATATCTTAAAGAATTGGTAAGTTTGGAGAATTATGCAAGAAAAATATCAAACCTTTGACAATCCCCACTAATTTATCTAGTGTCCCATCAAGTTATAACACTTAATTTTTATATGGATAATATTTAAATCGAAATTTATCTACCATAAGCTTGCTGAGGTACTTTCCCCACTATCCACAATGTAATTGTGAACAAACTTGTCTCCCATAATGAGAGTGAGATAAAATGGTGGGGTATTTTTAGATTGGAATAAGTATAAAAAATTTGAGTGGGAGAATAAATGAGTGAAACACCACCATTCCTTGATGGTTGAGGATTGATGTGAATTTAACACATCTACTTTTGAAGAAGCTCCTTTTGATCTGGCATGTGAAACACTTCTCAAAGAGAGAGACTAGTCTTAACACTCTTCAAAGAATAAATAATATTTAAAGTAGTAACACTCACATTTTATTTCATTATTTAATTAGAATAAGTTACTTAAAATTTAGTTAATGGATCACTTTTATTCAATCTTCCTACATTCTAGTTTTGAATAGGTGTAGAAGTTGTAGGGACCATTGCACTTATAGTCACGCCTTGTTAAATTATAGGAGGGTTATTTAAACACCATGAACATCTCCCAAATACTTATTAATTTTTATTGTAATATCTTCCATTTAGGCATTATAATTGAGGACAAATGTTTTTTCCAATTTAAATTTATTAAGGCTCACTCATTGGGGCTACCATCATTCATTTATTTCTACTTACAAGAAATTCTCATCTTCTATTGATAATTGAGGAGTAAATCCTCCTTGATAAACCAAGGCTTATCCTCCATATTCATTGAAATCCATGTATTTTACTTCTTTCCATTCTTCTCCTTGGAAAAAGTTACTATGGACTAGAACCATGGCTCTTGTGTTAGGAGTAGGAGTTAGATTATAAGCATTAGGTGGCCTATTGAAGTTAGGATAGCCTTTCCCTCTCCATTGACCATATTACTAAGGTGGGAATATTTTTTATTTCTTATGATAGGGATAAGGATTTTCATTAACTCCATATTATATATTTATTTTCATAACTTGAGCCTCTGAGGCCTTATGCCTTTCCTCCCAATCAATGGTATATGTTTCCTTCTTTGGGGTACTTCTAGACTTGGTTTTTTACATTTGGGATTGAAGTAAAAATTGGAGAAGGATTAGACATGTTGGGTAAAAGAGACATATATACTTTTTGAAGGATTTTACCATATTGCAATAGCCCATTCTTAGCTATAATGACTAGGTCATAGGGTTCAAGTAAAATGTATCCACCCATGGACTACAACATGATCATTATGTCAATTATAATATCCCTTAGATATGTATGGAAAATAAAGATTACAAGTGGTCTAATGGAAGGAGGCAACCTATACCAATTTATTTGAAATATCTCATTGAAGTCATGCATAGTTTACTTAGGACCTCTTTGAATCACATTCAACTAATGAATGAGTGATGTGTGATCACTCTTGTATTCAAACCTTTGGGTTAGAAAATCTCCAAAATCATTCCAAGTAGTGATACATCCTCCTAATAATATCGTATACCAATCAAGAGATTTTCCTCTAAGGGACATGACAAGTAGACTAATTTAAATGTGAACCTTAGTAACATTATGAAGTTAAATAAGTTATACATGTCCCTAATATGCTCACTAGGGGTAATGGGACCTTCAACATTAAAATTTGTAACACTTTTGGTAGAATTAGGAGGTATATGCTAATATGCATTGAGGTGTATAAGATTTTTAATGTCAAAGGATAAAAAGCATGTTTCCTAGTCATATTTTCCTTAATTTCCTCTTCACTTTCTTGATATTTTTGTCTTACAAAGTCTTCTTTCTCTTAAAATGTTAATAGAGGTTGATGATGTTAAATTTCAAGAGGAAGTTTGTGTTGAAAGCGTGGGTTTATGGGATTTTTACCTCTACTAGTAGTTGACCTAGTAATTACCATGAAGTATGAACATAAGAAATGATAAAAATTAGACTACAATCAGATAGTATTTTTAATGGAGTTTCCAAATGCTAAGCATAACACCATATGCAATTGTGATGTTATCAATACTAGCATTCACCTTGACAAGATGTATGTGAGACAATGGTCCCATTGAACATGCCAAAACTATTATCACTCAATCTTTCACCCTATAAAGGTTTTTAAAGCCTTATTTAAATTGAATGAAACATTGGAATACCTATATGCTTTTGGGTTTCCTATAGTATAGGTAAAACTTTAGGTTTAAGGGATAGATCCCTATGTTAGACTTTGTAGCTTATCACCTTCACTACTTACTTGGTTAGATGGAAAGAGATAGATGAAAACATGAAATTAAAATAATATGATGAGGTGATACACCAAAATTATCTCCACTAGACTACCATACACTTTCACTATGAAACTTGACTCACAACACTAGTATCAACATCCTAGATTGCTATAACATAAGTATTTCAAATATGGAGGTGATATGCATTGAACTAATCAAGGTGAGTAAACATAAGGCTAGATTATAGACACTAATGTTACTCTTTACACTTTGAGATATAATAATAAACTTAAATACACTTAATGTGACATGTTATAGGGATAACTACTTGTATCAAACATGTAAGAGTAAAGAGAAGTTAAGGATATATACTTATCACTAGACACTTCACTATGCACCACTTCACACACTTAAACAAGAAGTCATAAAATTAAAAGTAGAGTATAAATATTTATTTCAAAGTAAAATACAATATTCAAAATAGCAAGGATGCATCATACAAGGTGTGGATTTTTTAATAAAAGATAAAATGGCTTGCATTTGTATAGCATATGAGAAGAGAGAGAAGAAAGGAAGTGGAAATGTCAAAAATCCAAGTATAAAGACTTGAAAACTAGTTAAATTTAAATATAATGAAGCATAAAAGAGTTATGTAAATTTTTATAGATAAGTGTCCACAAAAATTGAATTATTCTCTGGAATTTGGTGTAGATACCTCAACTAGCCTTCTTGAAACTACCTTCATGATGAAGCATCACTTGACAACTTGAAACTGAACTAGGAAGTCTTGACACATATGTAATATATTATGGATGTTTGAAACAAGATGTGATAGTCATCATATACCTTCTTAACTGATGGTCATCTTCTTAACAATTGTGTTCACTATCTACATTCACTTACTAGCCTTCTTGGTTTTAATATTCATATTTACCATAAAAGTGATTGGAAGTTACTTAAGGAAATCCATGGAAGATGTGTTAGTAAATATTTTAAAAGTATATTTATCTTTCACTCCACTAGGAATACCACAAAATGATCCACTATCAATATTCTCATCTTATCACTATGTAATCACATGTCATTTCACTATTTATCTAAGACTACCTATAATGAAAAGTGTAGCAGAGAGTCTTTCATGCACAATTGAGGTGAGATATGAGTATAGGGATTTATAAAAATTCCCATAATACTTCCCTCAATGACTCACATATATTTATTCACTTATACACCTATGAAACACCCCAAAACTTATAGAAAATCCTAAAATATGCTTGTCTATACAAGTGATAGTACAAACCAATTGGGTATAAAGGAGCTTGAGAGAGTGGTAAAAATTATAAATAATATTAAAATAAATTTGAAAATATTTTAGTGCATTCCCATACATTTATTCTCTATTATATTTGAGTAAGGGTTTTAGGAGGATTTTGAGCTATTCTTGTTCTTAACAATGGTTCATAAAAACTAGATGCTCAATCTCTGAAACAATACCACTAAGACCAGGTATATTACCTGCTTTAATTATTTATATCTCCTTTAGGCACCATTAAATTTTTCCATATATATATGATCACTTTAATATGGCCTCTCAAGCTTTAGAATGCAGTATGGGTGCCCTTGAGATGGGTTTAGGCTAAAATGACTAGTTTAGGCTATTCCCCTACAAACCAATGATTATAGTAAACCTTATACTTACACTTTAACATTATCAATTTTATTTGAAGGATCATGTGGTATTATAATTTAATTTGATAATCTTTAGGTTTCATGCTCAGTTTAGGCCTAAAAGGCTTAGACTGCCTTTCTTATGTCTTTGACCACTTATGAGTGATTCTTGGGACTGTATATGACTATTCACATTTGTTTACCTCTATTTAAACTATTTAAATATTTATATATGTTTTAAGACTCCCCATCACATTCTCTTACCATCTATACACTATGCTTATAGTTATCTTATTCTTAGAGTACCCTCTATCTAAGATAAAATAGAAGGCATCTCCCCTTTTTTTTTTGCTAAACTGAGGTTATAGATGGAATCATTAGGTCATGAAGACCATGTTTAAAAAATATCATGGTTATATGGCTTCTATATAAACCTAAAAATCATAAAATGTTTAAGACATTCTTATATGACTTGATTGAGCAAGGTTTGATAGAGTTTTGAGAAACTTTAGAACTGTGATTGTATGTTGGTGTTTATATTCTATTTCATCTATCTAATAAACACATATAATATGGATTAAACATGATGAAAGTGAATTTTATATTATAATATCATTATATAACTATGTTTATCAATCAAACATGTGTTTACCCATTTCCATTAGTTGGTCTATCTACTATGGCAAACTATAAATACTCATATCAAGAAAATGGGATTCATGTAGGTGACCTTCAACACTTGAAAATTATGTTTCATGCCCTAAGATCCTCTTAAGGTCATTAAGACAATTTCAAATTTAAATTGACTTATCTTTGTCTATAGGTCATGTTATTACTAATACCAAGAATAAGTCTTCTATATGTAATGACTATAGATGGCAATTTAGGGGAAACAAGGACTTTTGTACATGATTATGTATTATTTATACACTATGTTTCCACCTTTAGATCTTATTCAAGTCACAAATGTCATATTTATCTCAAATAAATTCACTTTATCTATATTACATGATTCCATATTGTCATTATTGTGTTCCAAGATCCTCTTAGCTTTAAGAGTACTATAGTTTTCACTAAATTTTTTTTGTGTGAATTGGACTGGGATGAAACCACTAAACCATCACCTTCTTTTGATCAAAAAACTTTGTCTTTATGTCAAGACACTATATTTAGGATTGGGATACAAGAGAATAAATATTATGATTACTCATACTTCATCAAATCCCATAAACATAGGACACTTCATGAGGCAATATCTTCTGTCAGAGAGATTGAGGTAACCTCTCCCTTTAAGCAACTTTCTCAACCTATGGAAATGGACCTAGGTTTGTCTATAAAGTAATAGACTTACCATTATCACAATTATAATCTCAATGCTCTTATACTTGAGTGAAGGTATCAAATGATTTCAAACATTTCTCCCTCAACACTACTCTACCTCTTTTATATTGAACTTAGACCACTTTTGGATACTACCTATAGTGAACATAATATATAAGACTATGTGATAAGTCAAAATATTTTCATCATCATAATGACATGTTAATTAGTTCATGGAATTACTTAAGATCTTATTTAGGTCCAAAAACATCAACACCACTATGTTTCCTTTCATATCTTCATATTTCCTTTAGGTTTGAACTTGAAACCTTTAGATGCTTATTCCAAAGCTACTTGACTATATAAAGTATCCTATGCTTTGCATATCATAAAGGAAACCTTCAAGACCAAAATTACCACAAATAATATGATAAAATAATTATCTCATAGGTTGAATAAAATCATTCTATCCTTGTCCTAGAATCATTTTCATGAGGGTGAAACTCTATAACTTAGCAACACTATTTTACAGGGTTTAATGGAGTTTTCTATTAGTAAAAAGAGATGTCTCTACTTATTAGTTAAAACCACACGTGTAAAATAGACAAAAAAACCTATGATAATTATTTTCAAACTCTTCAATATAATTTACAACACTTTTATTATTAAGATAAATTCAAACAAATAAGTAAAATTAAGGTGTTAGAGATGTGTAGGCAGAAAAGAGTCACCAATCTATTTTGCAATGGTTCATGAGGCAAAAACCACCAAACTTGGATATATGTCCATGAATTTTTAGTTCATAGAGACTATTATAACCCACCAAAATAACTTACTCTAACTCATATTTCCATGTCCATACCAAGTGGAAACTGTTAACCTATTTAACATTGTCTAAGAGAGCAATAGAAAAAGAGAATCAATTTTGCTCATTCTTGGACTTGTAAAAGCTATCTAATCATGGAAGTGAGTTGTGGTGTATCAATAGAAAATTATTATTTCTTACCATTTTCCATAAATATTTTACAAGCCATACAACTACCTAGAATTACATGGTATTCTTGGATGTACATTGATCCTACACAATTTAGTTTCAAGACTACCATCTATGACATATTTCTAACATGTGGGAGTTAAGATTAATCTTTAAACATTTTTATTTCATGATAACTATACAAGTTAATTTAATGCCTCAAAAGGTGGCCTATAATTACATATAACCAACCTAGACAAAAATGACAAAGATGAAAACATAATGTTTGACCTCACTAAGACCATGGTACACATTTTCAACCAAGGAGACCCTATAAAAAGTTGAAACTATATAGGGGGTTGACCTAATTCGAATTGGGGTAAAATTAATCAATAGTAACATTGGTATTTTAAAGTTGTGTAGCAACCTAATAGTTGATATTCCACATGGAATGGGGCTATTATGTATAACATTGGCATCAACATTAGATTTGTATGCTTCATTCTCTAAAGTGAGATGATGTAATTGTTTTTGAAAATCACCCCTAGCATGCATTATATAAATTAACACTTGTGAAATTATATTATCATTATTAAATTATTCATTTAATTATTGGATTTTATTATTTATTTTATCCATTGGCACATTGTATTGGAAATATTGTTTAAAAAGGGTCAGTGTACTTCTAATAACCTTTGGAGGTGTGATATCTTAGACCTAGTTAGAGGGAAATAATCTATCACCCTCATTTTAGTTTTTTTGAGAAATAAGTTCTAGTATATTATGGGGGGTTAAGGGGATTCATTAGTGTCTTTTATATTGTTAGTTTTTTAAGGAGTATCACATACTATTTAAATAGTAGGTTATTTATTCTCTAGTGAATGGAAATTATGAAAATAAGAATAATTGTGTGTGTGTGTGTGTGTGTGTGTGTGTGTGTGTGTGTGTGTGTGTGTGTGTGTGTGTGTGTGTGTGTGTGTGTGTGTGTGTGTGTGTGTGTGTGTGTGTGTGTGTGTGTGTGTGTGTGTGTGTGTGTGTGTGTGTGTGTGTGTGTGTGTGTGTGTGTGTGTGACCTATTGTTTGGTTTAACAAGAGAGGTATTTGAAGTAAGAGAAGTAGAAGTTTTAGATTCTATGTCATCTTCATCATAATAATAATAATCGTCATTATCCCTTAGTTCATCAAAATCATAATTTAATTCATTTAAAAAATTAAGAGTATAATAAGTATCATCCACATTCTTATTACTATAAAGAGAAGGAGAAGATTTTAAATTTGTACTACTATGAAATGTATCATCATGTGTAGGTGTAATTCAAGGTATTTTTTCATTAGTCATTTATGAAATGCAATCATGATTATCACATTGAATTTTGGAACCAAGGGAAGGAGAAGCAATAACCATGTTTTATTTTTTCACATTATGACATATAGGATAAGAGTTAGAAACATGTTCATTATCTATTTGTTTCAAATAATTTTTTTCATTGAGTTTGAAATGTGAATGAGGGTGATAAAGTAATTTCACCTACCTTAGTTTGTACATTGTTAAAACGTGTAATATTATTTGTATTTTCTTTTTAAAATATAATTTATAAGGGTAAATAATATGTATTTTTCCTATCTACTTTACTTGAAGCATGGAAAAGTGATTTCCATGTAGTGCACTTATATGTATTTAGTTTTAATAATGAAGTATCAAAAGTAGTTGAAAATCTAGGATCACATTGGAATAAAAACACTACCAACAAGAGGTTATTTTGGAACTATATTGTTAATTTGATTTTTAGGAGTAAGAGAAGAGTAAGATCAAAGAGAAGATGATGTATACAATGTATCCTCATGTTCATTTATATTATCATGTTTATAGTAATCCTCATATCCATGATTATAACAATAGTCATCATCATTATAAACGAAGTCATTATCATGTTCTATTGTACAATCTTGAAAATTAGTCCATTCATTTTTATAATCATGAGATAAATTTAAGATTTCATCAAGTGGATGATGGGAAGAAGAAATTTTAGATTTCATATTAAACTTGCCAAATAAGATAGTGTAAATAAGGAATAATAACCACACAAGAGGTAGAACATAATTTAACATATGTATGCATGCAATCTATAATTTTTTTGCATAAATTATGTAATAGAAAATAATATTATTGTTTAAACCATAATTTCTAATGTTTTGTGTGTATAGGGACCTATTATGTAGATCTAGGGTTTTAATTTAGGGTTGTGTTGTAAATATTTGAATTTAATTAAATAAATAAAAACCTAGTATGGGTTTAATTAAATTAGCTAGGTTAAGAAAAAATTAAAAAAATCATATTTTTGTAATGTTAATTTAATGTACCAAAATTAGAAAATGTAAACCCTAAGGAAAATTGGCATTTTGAATCAATATTCAAAGTAAGTTGGGTTCACCAATTATTTTAACATTTAAGAGTTTTACTATGTAAATCCTCAGATAGATTAAAGAGTTGGGTCTATTGCTAATCTAAAATAAAATTTGAATTTATTGATTCTATGTAACTTTCCAAAAATAATAAGGAAAAGGAGAAAAGTAAATTATTTAGATATACATATATCTTTTCACAAATTAGATTACTGGAGATGGTTGAGCAAACATAAAGGAAACCTTCATCTATTGACTATTTTTTTAGATCTAGGTATGGATAATATCACCCTTCCTAGGAAAGTAATGCCATGTGGTGTTAGTGTCAAATTATAGCACCAATGTCCTTATTTTAGTGGTTATCTATAACTTTTAGAAAAGTTATAGGAGTTTTTAGAGATCCTTTAGGTGATTCTGTGTCACTCGGGAGATAATCTATGTCACTATTTTGTCTAATTATTCCTTAAAACCCTAATAAATACCTATAAACATGAAATAATGAAATAATAAAATACAAAAGGAAAGGAAAAATTGGGTTGTGGGATGTTATGATCATGAAGAGTAGAACCCTTATTATCCTAGCCATTTCTTACATTAACCCCAACGTTAGGGGTCTCAGATTGTATGCAGTTCTCCCTTAGGGAACATGTACCATCAAATTACAAAGTATGATATAATGAATTTATCTTAGGCCCTTATTTGATCAATCATGAAAATATATATGTGTGAAATATAAGTAGTTAATAGAGTATTTAAGCTATATTATTGGCTAATTTTATGTAAATAAGTGCCAAAATAGTCATTACTAGATGTAAAATGCTTTGTGAGGATATTTATATAGGAATATATATTTTTTGAATATAATAATTGTTTCTTGGCTGATAAGTCATGAAAAATATATTAAAAACATAAGAGAAGTGTAATGGAGGGGTTAGGACTCAAACATGGGTGAAAGGGGCCATCAGATACTAAAGCCACAAGTGGACACTAGCACCATGTGGTGCTAGTATCTTGAAAGTGACACTAATTTCCTAAGGCTCAAAACATAGAAAAAATTAGGGATGATAGGATAGGGGTCCCTAGGATTGAGAAAAGGTGATCTATGATTGTTAGGGGTATAGAAAATAGGAAAAATAAGACATAAGAAAGATTAAAATACTCAAGATGACCAAGCAAACAAAGACTATAACCATTACTAAGACCCTTGTGTGAAAGAGAAACCACAAACATAGTACTTATGGTTACTTGACCAAATTAGGGTGTTTACAAATGGCATAAAGAGACTAGACATTTAACCCTTTGATAAGTGACATAATTATTACTTTAGAGGATTTATGGAGATTCCAATATAGAAGAAACACATTTATTGTAGTCAAGGAGTACATATAGTTTATTTATATAGAATATTTGAGAGGAGTTGATCTTGATTATCAGAGAGGCAGTTGATATAGACTATTATATGAATCTAGAGATAGATTCTTTGACTATGGTACTCATGGATATTGTTAGTTTAATTATGCTAATTGACAAGAGTGGGGTATTATTGCTTATTATACTCTAGGATGTGATTGGTGACATGATGGATATGGGTGAACATTTTGCATGGGGTCCCCATGTGTTAATGCATTTGTATATATATTTGAACCATGTAGTATATGGAGATGGGAGAGAGATTGGATCATTGAAATTAATATAGGTATGGAATATAATCAAATTTCGGTGTAGCATCCCATAGGTCACATGAGTGTTAGATTAGAGGAAGAGATAATTGTGTATGGATGCCATGTGATCATAGGTGCATAGAGAGCACATTTGGGAGATTTGGACTACTATAGGAGAGTGATGGATGAGGTTGGGGATAAATAGATCACATGGAGACTATTTTCAATAAACATCACACCCTAGAAGAGGGCATTAAATAATCTTCTATATTTGGGAAACATGGGAACACTTCCAGCTATGTGGGTGTACCTATAGTGGAAGTGAGCCTCTAGATTTTTAGGGCTAACTCCATGAATGTATCTTGAAGTGATTTCACCTATGATAATGCTTTCTTATTGGAAAAGTGTTAGATTTTTCATGAAATAATACCTAATCTAAGGGGGTGATATACCAATATGTATTCCATATGACCATCATATTTTCCTACAATAAGAAACAAAACACACAAACTAATTTCAAAGACCTATGGATTCGAAGATGAGTATTTCAATATGAAAATGAGATATATGAGATATATCTAAGGCAAGTGAGCCATAGGCTAGTTGAAAGCATTAAGACTCATTGTACACTTAAAAGATAGGCTCATACACTTGACAACATAATTCATATGACTTGTTAGAACAAAAACTCTTACATAAACATGAAAGGATAAGAGAAGAAATGATAGAGAATAATAAATTTGCATCACCATACATCACTTGCACACTTAGATAATTTATCAATAACTAAAAATTATATTTAAATTAATGTTCAAAGGTAAAATATGATGTCATTCTAGTAGCGCTTCACCATACATGGAGTGGAACCTCTTTACAATAACTCAAGAGTTATACTTATAGAATAAAGGGTGTAAGAGAAAGGGGGCCTTAGTGCTCAAAAGGGGAATCAATTAGTTCAAAATTTTCAACTATAGTTACAACCACTTCCATAAATTATACTCCTTTAGGCCATTTGATTGATCTCCATCACTTTCAATCACTACACAATTGTAATATTCCCTCTTTGAATATCCCTAACAATTGCAATGGTGGAATCAAGCATTCTAACTGGGTTCAAGAATCCATCTAGTTATAATAACTAGATCAATCTATTAGGGTTTTTTCCAGATGCCAAACTACTCCACACTATTCTATCATGATGTGTGTCCAAGTGGAAAGAAAGGCCACTTTCGTATGACTAGCATTAGTGATGGCCATTGAGTTCTATGTGTCTTACTTTATAGATCCTCAATAGTGTCATCTGATCCCAAAATATCTGCTCCTAGCCCCAAATAAATTATTCTTGATCTTGGCTCTATCATGTTTGTTTTATTTAGTAAAAAAATTGACTCTTTAACCTCTACCTAAGTCACTTGTCTCCCCTTTGTTCTGATTGGTCATCAAGAATCAGCTTGGATTATCAAATCCTAGACTTATATCACATATTTGGATTTGCCTATGCAAGGATGCCCATGAGCCATAGATCTTCTACCAGTTGAATGTACTTGTGTCACTTGTCATGTACCCATTCATCCTTGAGGTTAGCTAACCATTTTGATTTATCTAGCTCTATTAGATTTACTAGGTCCAAATGAATGTGAGCCCTTGGATTTGCCTTTGAATTGTAAACCTTGTCCCTCATTATGCAACATGTAAAACATATGTTAATCCTTAGGTACCTACTACCAATATATAGCTTCATGCACTTATGTCATATGTCAATCTCTTGAGATATCTAACTATTTGAATCATCTCTCACCATTAGATTGAGATGTACAATCGAGTGAGGACATTTCATTTTATCAGGACCCACTATTTGAAACCCAATGGATACTTCATGATCTTAAAATTTATGGTATATAATATATCACTTAATGTTTGTGTGATTATTAATGATGGTCATGTAATTGTTTAATTTAAAATCAAAAGGACTTACTTTTCTTGAGCTTAAACTTGACATTAATATGAACATCTTTAGATTTTCAAATCTAAATGGCTAGTCGAATGGGCTTGAATTTGACATCTATGGGGCTACTTAGAAACTTTTTTAATCAAATGGCTATTTCCTTTTAACCCTTTTTTTGGATAATTATTTTGGGATTTGTGTCTCAACCACTTTGAATAAAAAATCTTGCCACATCTTTGTATTGAATAATTATTTCAAACAAAATGTCTAAAAGAATTTTAGTATTTTGGATCTCTATCTCAGACAAAAGGTTCAAAGTAATTTTTCCTTAGTCTTTTACCTTCAGAAAAAAGTTTTGAAAGAAATTGGCCTTTGGGAAAGTTATCTTGAATAATTTTCCCAAAGGAATTGTGCCCTTAGAAATGTCCTTCAACCTCTTGGAAATGCCCTTAAAAAAATGTGGATGACACTTTCTCAAGAAACTAACCCTTTAGAATTTTGAAAAGTGCCCTTTTTAAAATAAAAGTACCCTTCAGAAACCTTGGAGTGGACAATTTCCTTGAGAGACATAACCTTTAAAAATTGTGCATTAAACCATTTCTCTAAGAATGTAACCTTCAGGGAAATAATTTGGGACACTTTTTTGGAAAAATGCCCTTCAAGATGTCTATTTTGGGTCAACTCCTCTAAAATATATCCATAAAAACTTTTATTTTGAGGCCCTTTCTTATAAAATGATTCTTTCAAAAAAAATGTTCAGGATAATTTTCTTGAAAGATCTTTGTGTTGCCTTTTACTTCAAATTTCTTTTCTAAAGAAATTAGTCCTTTGCCTTTGGAAAATTAGCCCTCAAAAATATTGAAAAGTATCCTTTGGGACTTTGAAAAGTGTCTTTCAAAAAAAGTGTTTTGGACTCTTTGTTCTAGAAGAAATATTTTAGAAATCTTGAAGTGGACCATTTTCTTGAGAAACTACCCTTCGAGAAAGTTGCAGAGGACACTTTGTTGAAAAGGTTCCCTTTGGGAGAAGTGTTTGGACCACTTTCTTGAGAATATACCCCTTGTAACATTTAGAAAGTTACTTTTGGAAATTTAACTTCAAATAAATGACCCTTCAAGGAAATTACTTTAGATAGAATGTCAAAAAAAATTCTCAAAACTTAGCCAAAACCCCAAAATAAAAATCCCTAAATAATTATCACTTGTCCAAAAGACCGAAACAAATATTTTGAATGAAATAACACTTGTAAATTTTTTGTGGGATTTTTTTGGAATACTTACTCCAAAGGAAATCTGAATGCTCCAATCACTAGGCCAAAATTTGAAAAAAAACTCCCAAGTGCAACCTTAGGCTTTTCTGGACTTGCTCTTGCAATTTCTCAACACCATGAAAATCTATTGCATTTATGATCAAAATGATTATTAAGACACCAAAAGACACAAGGACTAGGATAGGCCATGACCCACATAAAATTCCATATGAAATGACGTCAAACAAAGCCACAATAGATTGATATTATAAAAGGCCCCTTTACAAGACTTTAAATATAAGGGGATTGATCCATTTTGGGTTGCGGGAAAAAATGGTCAACATTTTTGGTGATTTCCAAGGGGTGGTATGATTTATATGCCATTAATAATTTCCTAATCCTATCCATTTGGATATGGAGTCACACGTATTAATTTTGACATATAAACTTCTTTGAAAAATATATAAAACATAAGAACACAACAAGGATAAAACACAAAGCAAGGAACTAAACAAAACCCACTATACTTCAAAGTACTTATGGGAGACAACACACACAATAAAGGAAACACAAACCTAATTTAATATTTAAAATACTTACTTCTAGAGGAGAAACATCTAATCATACCTCAACCAGGGTCAAAAATAGTTTTGTTGACATCTTTATCACTCCATGAAATCAGCCTAGCATGAGGGGCATGCTCATCACCCATTACTTGCACATGTAGGTGATCAAGAAGACTATAAAATTTTAATATTTTTAGGTATGTAATTGAACTATATGAGACCTTTATGGATGATATTTACCAATTTCCATGATATTTGGTTGGACTTACAATCCTCTTGATCACTTTCATATTTCATATACATTATTTATTATGAAGAATAGGGATGATGATAGCTACCTCAAACTTTATATCTTCTTGTAGAGGATATACTTGGTACTTTGGATTATAAATATACTCTTCCTTAGGATATAACCCCTCTAAACATGGATCAATACTAGATGACTCTCCCAACTACTTTTTAGGTATAACAATTTTTGCCTTGACCTCACTAGGTCCCTCTAGAATTATAGGCTCTTGAATAGTAGATTGGCATCCATATTATTTAAAAACATGCCATTTAATTACATGATTTATAGATCACCTAAGATCTCTATTATTAGTATCATCAAAAAACACATTAGTCATACACTTTTTGGGAGAAGAAGTAATGCCACTAATCTTGTCAAATTCTTGACATACGGCCTCAAATCTTAGCCATAAGTCATCCTCTTCTTCCTAATGAGTGTTATTATAAAAATAATATTCATAAATATCAAGAATAAAAACATCATTCTCCAAACTATGGTTCCCAATTTGATCCATCAAGTTAGGATCATCATACTCATGGATCATATAATTACCTTCAGTAGCATAGGAATGTTTGGTACTAACTTTAGTTCCTTCAAATGGATTCTCATGCATGATGTAAGTGCCAATATGCACTTACCTCATGATGTGTAAGGATAATATACATATGAATCTAAAACATAATCATCTAATAGTAAATCATAAATCCCTTCTAGTTTGGAAATTCCCTCATCCATATTAGATTCTTCCCTCTCATGGACAACACAATTCAAGTCAGAACTAGTCTCAATGTAAGGTTTGATATGAAACCTTGTAATAGGTTATGTCCTAATTGTCACCTTTCTCCCATAACTTATCTTGAAGGCCAAGAAATACCAATCAGCTGAATTATATCCATGAATCTTGGTGGTAAATTCCCTTGACAAGTAGATTGCAAAGTGGGTTTGGAGATTATGTCTTGCAAGATAGGAAAGCTAAGACAATCATGTAGGAAAACCTTCATGTTTTTTTATCAGTCATATGGTTTTGGTAGGGGTACCATCCATATGGATAAATTTTTTACTATGAGACTCATACTTCAAATGCAATTTTTTAGCTACTACCTTGGGCATGACTGAAGTTAAAGCTCCACTATCTACTTTGCAATTATGGACCAACTTGTCACCTACTATGAGAGTGAGATATAATGGTGGAGGTTTGTTATCCCTAGTATATGGTTCAAAAATGGTTCTAGGGAAAATTATAAGGATAACATGACTTTGATGTTTTTTTGAGGATGAGACACTATCAAGGATAGCAAATAACTACTTTTGGAGGAGTTCCTTCTAACTAGGCATATGTAAAACATCACAAAGGGAAATGGACGTTTTAGTACTCTTAAAAGAATATAAAATGTTTAAATAATATATAATTATTTTTTATTGGGATATTTTAGGAATAAAAACAATTAGAACTCTAATAATAGATTCACTTTGAATAGACCCTACCACATTCTGACTTCTTAGAGGTGTGAAAGCCTTTAGAGCTATCATAAAAGCCTTTAGAGCTATCAGAAAAGTCTTTAGAATTTTTACACTTGTAGCTACATCTTATTTCATTTTAGGGTGATTGGATGAGCTTGAAGGTATGCTACTACCATTTCTTAGATTCCTCTTCTTGGCCCTTGTATTGTTTGCAATAGAGGCTCTTTGGTTTATTATTAAAATATCCTCAACTAAAAAATTGGTAAATATTTCACCTTGAGCTTACAAACCTTCATTATCTTGCATCATCACCTCATATTAATTTGATATGAGTACGGTATCTACCCCTTGAGACACCAAACCTTTCTCTTCATTTTGATTAGCATTCATGAATTGGTCTTGCTACCAATCTTCTTCCTACACTAAATTGTTATGAACTGGTACCATCTCTTTTGCATTGGTGGTAGAGCTAGGATTGTATGTATTCATAGGCATTTTGGGATTAGGCTACCATTGGCCTCTCCATCTTCCCTATTATTGATGATAGGGGTAAGGGTTATAATAAGTACCTTATTGCACATCAAAATTCTTAAGCTAAGTTATTAGGCTCTAAATGTATTCATATTTATCCATAATATTATCCTCTTTCTTAGGAGCATCTCTAGGCTTGGTATTAACATTAGGAGTTTGAGTCACATTTGAAGCATCAATAGAAGCATGAGACAATGGATGCATAAACACTTTAGGTGATAATCTTCCATCTTGGATGAGACCATTCTCAGCTTTGATAGAAATTTTATATGCTTTAGGGAGGGTGGAACCACCCATAGATTGAAGCATAATAGAAATTTCACTCTCAATGTATTTCAAGTAAGAGGGGAACATAAAACTAGTAGGTGGTCTCATAGGAGGAGGAAACCTATACCAAGTCTTATAAAACCTTTTGTTGAATTCATGAATTATTTATTTGGGTCCCCTTTTTATCATGTTGAGATGATATATGAGAGAATCATGGTCACTTTCATTCCCAAATATAGAAGTCATCAATACTCCAAACTCATCCCATGTTGAGATGCATCCACCTTATAGAGTCTTATACCAATCAATAGTCTTCCCTTTAAGGAACATGGTAAGGAACCTAATGTAAATGTTCTCTTATGTAATATTATGTAAATTTTAAATGTTAGAGACATCTTTAGCATGCTTCCTAGATATTATATGACTCTCACCATTAAATGTGGGCACACCTTTTGTGGCATTGGAAGGGATGGCATCATATGCATGAAGTTGAATGGGGTTATTAGTATTAAAGGAAGGTAAAGTATAAGGTCTATCCATGTCTTCTTCTTATTTAATATTTTCAACTTCTTCAACCTCTTCCTCTTATTTAGCCTCTTCCTCTTCTTCTTCTCTATAAAAATCTACTCATTCTTCAAGTGACAGATTAGACTATGGATACTGAATTGCAAGAGGTATCTCAGGATGAATGGGTGGATTAATAGGATTCGATGGTCTAGTAAAGGATGACCTATTGAGCTACATGAATTATATGGGAAATTTTATAATAAAATAATGGTCTAAAAATATATTTACTTTGAAGAGTCACCAAATGTTGAGTAGCACACCAGTTTGTAGCTAGTGTTGTCAAAAGCAACATTCACCATGACAAGTTGTCTTGAAGACAATGGATCTCACTAGGTGTGCTAAAATTGATGTCAAAAAATATTTCACCCTATAATATGGTATTCAATTCTCTTATAAATTTTGGAAACATGGGAACACTTCTAGGTATGTGGGTATACCTATAGTGGAAGTGAGCTTCTAGATTTTAAGGGCTAGCTTCCTGAATGTATCTTGACGTGATTTCACCTATGATAATGCTTGCTTATGGGAAAAGAGTTAGAAGTTTCATAAAATAAATATAATATAAGGGGGTGAGACACTAATATGTATTCCATATGACCATTTTAATTTATTGAGAACTATTGTCACCAAATATTACACCCTAGAAGAGAGTGTTCAATCCTATTCCATATTTGGGTAACATAGGAACACTTACAGGCATGTGGATGTACCTAGAGTGGAAGTGAGCCTCTATATTTAAAGAAAAAAATCAATGAATGTATATTAAAGTATTTTCACCTATGCTAATTCTTGATTATCAAAAAAGAGTTAAAAGTTACATGAAATAAACATAATCTAAGGGGCTGATACACCAAGATGTATTCCATATGATCATCTTACTTTCCTACACTAAGAAACAAGATGGACAAACTGATTTATAATACCTATGGATTATAACATTATTATTTTAATATGAAGGTGAGATGCATGAGATATATCTAGGGTAAGTGAACCATAGGCCAGTTACAAGCACTAAGACTCATTGTACACTTAAAATATAGGCTCATCACTTAACAACACTCCATCTGACCTATTATAATAAAAACTCTTGCAAAAACATGAAATGATAATAGAAGAAAGGATAGATAAAAACACTTTGTATCACCATACATCACTTGCACACTTAGATAGTTTCTCAAGAACTAAAAATTAGATTTGTATTAATGTTAAGAGGAAAAATATGATGTCATTCTAGTAGAGATTTTACATACATGGAGTGGAACCTATTTACAATAGCTCAAGAGATATACTTATAAAAAAAAGGCTATAAGAGAAAGGAGGCCTTGGTGATCAAAATGGGAATCAATTAGTTTGAATGTTTCAACTATAGTTACAACTACTTCCACAAATTATGCTCCTTTAAGCCATTTGATTAATCCTCATCACTTTCAATCACTACATAGTTACAATATTCCCTCTTTGATACTCCTTGGCAATCGTAATGGTGGAATTAATTATTCCCACTCAGTTCAAGAATCCTTATAGTTAGGATAACCATATCAATATATTAGGGATTTGTCTTGATGCCAAACCACTCCAAATTGATCTATCATGATCTGTGCCTAAATAGGAAGAAAGGTCACTTTTTTGTGGTTGGCTTTGGTGATGGCCATTAAGTTATACATTTATTACTCTATAGGTCCCCAATGGCACCATCTAATCTTGAAATATCCACTCTTAGCCCCAACTAAATCATGTTTTATCTTGGATCCATCATGCTTACTTACCTTAGTCAAAAATCAGCTCTTCGACCTCTACTTATGTCACTTAGTTCCCTTTTGTTCTGATTGGTCATCAAGAACTAGCTCAAATTATTAGATCTTAGACTCATCTTGCACCATTGAATCTAATTGTGCATGGATTCTTTTGATTGTTCACTAACTATTTTGACTCAGCTCACTCTATTAGATTTTCCAAGTTCAAACAAATGTGAGCCCTTAGATCTACCTTAAAATTATCAACCTTTTTCCTATTTATGCCACATATCAAATTTGATTTAATCCTCATGATCTTTATATCATTATTAAGCTTTATTTACTTTTTTTAGGTGTCAATATCTCAAGCTATTTGACTATTTGATTCATCTCATATTATTAGATTAAGATGTATAATCGAGCAAAGACCTTTGATCTATCTAAGACCCACTGTTTGAAACCTAGTGGATAGTTCATGATATTAAAAATGGTAGTTGTGTGACCATACAATTCAAACTCAAAAGGACTTACTTTGTTCAAGATTAAATTTCACATTAGTGTGAATGTCTCTAGATTTTCAAATCCAAACAACTAGTCAGAGGAGCTTGAATTTGATGTCTATAAGGCTACAAAGACCTTTTAAAATCAAATAACTATTTCCTTTAGACCCTCTTGTTGGATAATTATTTTAGGCTTTATGTTTTGGTCACTTACTCTGAAGGAAAAATTTTCCACATCTTTGCCTTGAGCAATTCTTTCGAATAAAATGTCTGAAAGAATTTGAGTCTTTAGGATCTCTATCTCAAATAAAAGGTTCAAAGGAATTATGCCTTATTATTTTTCTTGGGGACAAAATTTCTAAAATAAATTTTTCTTCAATAAAATTAATGTGGATAATATTCTTAAAGGAAGTGTACCCTTATAGAAGTCATTTGACAACTTAGAAATGCCCTTCAGAAAAAAAACATGAAGAATACTTGCCTAAGAAACTGACCCTTACAACTTTTGAAAAGTTCCCTTTCCAAAATAAAATTACCCTTCTAAAACCTTGAAGTGGACCATTTCCCCTAGAGACATATCCTTCAAATTTTTTGAAATAGACCATTTCCTTGAGAAATAAACCTTTAGGGAAGTTTTTTGGGACACTTTGTTTGTAAAAGTGCCCTTTGGGATTTCATTTTTAGGTCAATTCCTCCAAAAAATATCCTTTAGAACTTCTATTTGGAGTTCCTTTCTTCTAGAAGAATTATTTTAGAAAAAATGTTCAGGATAATTTTCCTAAAAGATATTTGTGTTGCCTTTTACCTCAGACCTTTATTTTGAAGGAATTAATCCTTCACGTTTAGAAAATTTCCCATACAAAATGTTTAAAAGTGTCCTTCAAGACTTTGAAAAGTGTCTATTGGAAAAAATGTTTTCGACACTTTGCTCTAGAATAAATCCTTCAAAAATATTGAAGTGGACCATTTTCCTAAGAAATTGCCCTTTGGGAAAGTTACAAAGGACACTTTCTTGAAAAGGTGCCTTTTGGAAGAAGTGTTTGGACCACTTTCTTGAGCATATACCCTTAAAAACCTTTGAAAATTTCCCTTCAAGTAAATGACCCTTGAAGGAAATTATTTTGGATAAAATGATTTAAATAATTACCAGCACTTAGCTTAAATTGCTGAAATAAAAGTCCCAAAATAATTAACACTTGACCAAAATATTGAAACAAAGCTTCCAAAGGAAATAACAATTGTAAATTTATTTCAGGATTTGTGTGGAATACTTCCTCTGAAGTAAATTTGAATGCCCCAATCATTTGACCAAAATTTGAACAAAACTCCCAAGTGGAACCTTAGGCTTTTCTGGACCTACTCTTGCAACTACTCAACACTATAAAAATATGTTACTTGTATATATGATCAAAATGATTCTTAGGACACTAAAAGATACATAGACTAGGCTAGGCCATGACCCACTTAAAATGACATATGAAATGACATCAAACAAATCCACAATAGATTGATATTATAAAATACCCCTATACAAGATTTTGACTATAGGGGGGTTGATCCATTTTTGGTTGTGGGGAAAAAAATGGGCAACAGAGACCTTATAGGAAATTTGATTTTTAATAGGCATAAAAGGGGATTTATATGTAATATGTGATGACATAATGTTATTTTTGATATTCATGAGTATCTAATTGAGTGATACATGCTAGATAGGGTTTTATGATATTAGATAACATATTATAGTGGAACAACATGTGATTTTGAGTTATGTGAGAGACATATACTATTAGGTTATAGGTATTGACCCAATATTAGAGTTCATCTAGACACACTTGTAAATTGTGACATTCATACATATGATGGATGTGGTAAATTTGGGGATGGTAGATGCTTATGATGATTAGTGGGATATACAATGGTCTATGAGATTTAAAATTCCATATTCTCCTCTAAGGACATGAAAATAAATATTGATGGTGATTTTGGAAAGACATCCATGAGAGATAAAACTATGGGCTAGGATCATGAGAGAAGTTATAGTATATAGGGGAGTTAAGAAGAGACAAGTTATGATCCTGGATAGGGATAAATAGAGGAGACCTAAGATATTTTATACATAGATAGAGGATGTGGATATTATAGTAGATACTAGAAGAGACAATACTAAAGGGAATGAGAGAGAGAGAGAGGAAATAATTATGAGACCATAACAAAGGATCTAGTAGGAGGAAAGGAGACTCCTATAGTGGTTATTGATAGTTATGTGGAGGGATATGGAGGTGATACAAAGATGAGGTTGATTACATATATGTATATAGATGGATGAGATGGAGTAAGGCCATCATTGCCAATGATGTCAATAAAATACTAGATACTTATTGATAGACCACATGAGGAGATCAGGGGAGATGACATTAATATAGAAATATTTTATGGGTATATAGGTAATAGGGATATCTAGTTGGGGATGAAATCATTAGAGATCATACATATATAGATAAAGATCAATAAACTACATGCACATGTTTATAGACTATATCCATGTATAGTCCTAAGGATATAGGTTTGCTTCAAAGATACAAGAGAGAAAGAGAGACACTTTTTGGATTGAGCTAGTAGAGGCTAGGCAGCTCGTGATAGGTCCTCAATACATTATAGCCTTAGATATGGTCAAGATAACTATGGGTTAGGTGACATATTATAAGATTTTATATGAGGAGGTAATACCATGGGAATATAGATCACCTTATTTTAGAGATTACTTAACAAGGATATTAACATCAAGGAGATCAGTGTAGCTAGTGGAGTCAAAGAGATATGTTTGATAGGCATCACAATATGTCATAGATCCCCTTAAGATTACACCATAGTGATATCAAATGAGTCCAAATATAGATTCCCCTATAAGTTTTATGGAGATACATGAGATAATATATACGATGTATCAATGTATACATATTTTCGAGATGTATCATTATAGTGATGTATTATGACATGTTAAAGATTTATACATATACAATATTCATTTTGGGCTCTTGAATTGTATTATGGATATATGAAATGGATACATTTTAAAATTATAAATGTATTTAATTTTACATGTATGGTATATTATTATATGGATATATATGATTTAGTATAGCAATTATTCTCCTAATTTTGATATATGATAGCACATTTTAATCCTTTTGGATTTTATTGAGGTTTAAAATGAAATGGATAAATATATGTATGAATGGTTAGATACTTTATTTTTATGATTTTATTTGATTTGTATGTCTCACAATAATTCCAACATTAACAACTAATTAATATTTGAGAAACCTTTATTTAGTATATCATAAAACAATATGCACCAATGATATTAAATAACCATTACGTTTATTTTGTTATACACATAAAGACTAAAAGATTAATTTGTTCAAGACTTAGTGCATTATTATATGGAAGATCATAATCACACCAGTTTTAATACACACAATGGCATAGACTCAAAAATAAAAAATAAAGAAATAAATAGTTATAATAAGATAAACTATGTAAAAATGACAAACACATACTAAAATAAAAATCTCCCACAAAAAGATAAGTGTTACATCCATTTTTTACCTATGGATATTTGAAGCATTAGTCAATGGATTTTGTGTTGATTATTGGAAAATATATTGTTTATTTTTAGCTATAATAGTTTATGTTTTTGGGTTAACAGATATATTACTTTTGATGAGTTGTTCAATTATGTTTATGATCATGATTTTTACAGACTTCTTACTTTTAATAATTGTTATGGTTATATGCTAATTATTATCATGATACATACTAGCTATGAGTTTATTTGATGAGTTATATGTAGGATATTTTTTCCCTCACTAATAATGTAGGTGAATAGTATCATTGGAGAGCAGGGAACACATATCTACATTGGGGATAGAGAGAGAGAAAGATGAAATGGACCCATTCACACACCACTAATATCTGTTAGGAATGAAATCTATTATGATTGCATTTAATGTTATAAACATTATTGCCTTTATTTCATAACTTACATAGGTATGATTATCCATTTAGTTAATTTTACATTTGGTTCATGATCCATATTTATACTGAATGTGTTTTTGTTAGCTATCTTCTTGATGGTTAATGAATGTTTGCATTGATCTTGGATTGATTGAGTACATTGGCATAACTTGTTTGTGTTTTTATGATATTAATGTGATATCAAGATCATTTTGATTGGTTTGCATTATTTAATCTCAAAATCTATAGTTATTTTTTAACTATGTTTGTATTCTTATTTAATGGTTGTATAGTTGGAAAATTACATGTGGACTAACCCTTGCTAAAATATGTTGGTGATAAAATAAATTTCATACCATATAAATATAAGACTTTTTTGGGTGTTTAGGTTCTTGTTTTTACATTAGTATAAGAGTGTTAAAACCCTTTGGGGTTTTAGATAGAAAATGGGAAAATTTTGATTAAATGGCATATGTTTTAACCTTATGTTTTGGAAACATAGAATATGTGGGTCTTATTTGGAAAAGTTTGAATTTATTCCATTCAAATATATTTAAAGTTAATGGAAATAAATTAGGTTTATGTTTGGAATCATTAGGGTTTTTATTTGTCATGAAAATGATTATGCATGTTGACTTAACATTCATAGAGGAAAATGGGATATGAAAGATATGCCTAGAATTTAAAGGTTTCAAACCACCAGAATCATAATGGATTAACTATAACTAGAAGGAATATTTTAGATAATATGGACTCATCCATAGCCTAAATTTTTGAAAACTATGAGAAAGAAATTGGACTGTATCAAGATTAAATTGGACTGTATCGTGATTATGTTTGATTTATTAAAAATAAATCACATATATCTAATGTATTTGTGATAAATCCAAATAATTTAAAATGATCATAAATATTTAGTAGTTGAAAACTATCATAAATAAATTAGACTTCATCAAGAATTGCTTAGACTTATTACAAATAAATGACATCTATATTATATATTTATAATAAGTCCAAATTATATGGTTTTTTAAATTGGTTCATATACCATGCATTTATAGATAATAAGACTTGGTAGTTTATTTCTTAAGGGAAAATAATCCATACATCAATTGGGTTCTTAGGTGATATGTGATTTAAAACACTTGAGATGATTGGGATGCCACATGTCATCAGTTGATTGGATCATGAACTATCTATTTAATATGAGTTGGTTGACATCCTCATGACCATCAAAGTTTATCTCATATTTATGTACATGACATATGTCGCTCATGGGTGTGATATTATTATACTATTAATATCATATCCTACATAGTCGAGTTACCAAGACTGTGATGCATGTTGCAATCTCAGGTGCGTGCATTATTTAGGACTTTATTTTGGATTGGTTATTCTTTTGCATAGTTGAGTCACAAAAATTGTGCCATGTGGCACAATATTTGGTGATTTTATGAAGTGTAATTTGAAAAATTAAAATTTGAATAACAAATTTTGTCGATACACAAAATTTCTGAAGAACAAATCTTGACATGCAAGTGGGACATTCTGAGGCCTAAAGCCCAAAGATATTTTCACATACATGGGAGTGCTAAATTGTATTTTGAAAAATCAAAAATCCAAAGTGTAAATTCTAAGATGTGTAAATTATGAAGACCATTTTCCAAATGCCATTTTGAAGGATGCAAAAAGTGAAGTTTAATTTAAAAAACTAAAAAACCCAAGAGGTTTCGTAATTCACAAAATGTGATCTAGCTATTTGGAATATGCAAAAAATGAAGACCATTTTGAATCACAAAAATGTGAAGTGGATGTTCCAATAGTCAAATTATATTAAATAGATTCATATTTACCAAAATACTGAATTATCATAGTATAAAATATAAAAATCAAATGCTGAAGTGTATTTTCTAAGACCCAAAATGTGAAGTGCCACTAGAAATAAATATAAATAAATAAAACAATAAAAAATTATACATTTTGAAAAAATGGTCTAAATTTTGAAAAAAAAACATTCATATTTCTCATTCCAAAATTAAATAAACACCATTTCAAATTTCACTATCCTTTTATCACTATTTTTGTTAGTGCCTAGTGGGATGATGCATTCAAATAGTCTATTACAATGCCTTTTAAAATAATAGTGAGAACAAGTGTATGACCTCTCCAATTTTTATTTGGTGTCCAAGCATAGATGATATTATCTATGATTATGTATGGTAAAGATGTGTTAGATTTGGCTTCGATTTTCTTGTCCAAGCATCCTGAATAATTTTTTGCTTCTTTTGAATCTCTTTTCCCTGCATGAAATGGGATGAACCAAGCTATATTGACACTTCATTCTATATGCCCATTTGTTTGTAGTATCTCAATATTTATTTTAGATCTAACAACCCATGTTGTGTAGTCCACTCTTATATAATTTTTATATCTAACAAATAACATATCTCTAATTTGCACATCTTGAGTTGGATTAAATGCAATTTTTGTTCTTTTGTTTCTTGGACCAACATGTGTATCTGTAGATGCCACTCAAAAATAAAGGGTCATATCATGAACCATTTTGTGAATATCTCTATGTAATGGTATTTCATGATGATTTATAGGCCAAAAATATCTTGTGCACTCAACTTCAAAAGGAAACCTATCTTCTTTCATTATGTCATGGATGTTTTAGAAGTAATATGCTAGATCCTTCCACTTACTATTTCTAATCAAACAATATTAATTAAAATGTTATACATAATTATTCAAGTTATATTTAATTTATTTTTCACTCTTTTTTCTACTTCTATCTGAGTCTTTTACAAAAATGGAATCTTAAGAAATTTCTTTATTTTTCAAGTCTTTGAAATATATTTTTGTCAGATTACCTTATGAAAAATTTGGCTCGCCATTTTCTTTTGCTCCCCATAATGTAATTGGGGGTGACCAATTTCTATCTCGTATATATTTTTTACAACACATAATGTGTTGGCCTTGCTCCATGTATATAAAAAAGTATTGACCTTTTGTCAAGCCTACTATTTCATTTCTTCCCTTTAGCCGGTATCTATTAACATATTCTTTGAAATTGTAGTCATATAAAATACAAAAATTGGTAACTTGAGTGTGGCTTATGATGCCAAAACTTTAGGTCCCTCTTACTTACTTTCATGACCATCATAGGCATATTTTCAATTATTCACAGTCATTAGTACCCTTTGAGACTTGATCCCAACTAAACTAGACCCCATTTTTCATGACTAATCCATCCTCAAGGTCCCATCAACTTAGGATAATAACACCACATTTGGACTATAGCACTAGTGCTACTCCTATCTATTTTTGGTGCTCCTATCCAAATGCATTTTTGGCCCCAATAGTTAGTTTCTTCCAATTCCCCATCCTTCTCCTTGTTGCCCTATTGTGAGCACATTCAACCCATGACCAATAGATCCATATAATATCCCATTCAAAGATCATTTGGAAATGGTTGGAAATTATCACTAAGTAAGCAAGAATACAAGCAAGATTATTTAGGCAAATCTTACCTATTCTCTACATACAACCAACCAATATACTTATAATCTTATTCAAATCCTTACACCAGTCCCTAACTACCTCAAGCACATCTATGTTTAGCACTTTGCATCTTCATACACACTATTTCACAAAGCACATTAAGTGGGAGAACTACATATGCCTTGATCCCTCTTTAGTGTATTGGTATGTAGGTAACATGCCCACCTAATAGGTGTGGATACACGTTTAGTGAATCTTCCATAGACTAACCTACCCCCCTCTTTATTTAAATTAGTCAAAGCATAATGGGGTATAGGGTTTGAAGATAAAATATGATTTTGAGAGAGCTCTACAGACTTTCAACTACCAAAACATCATAAACAGGGTCACACAAACATAATGAAAAAAACATACAAATCTTATATCCTCAAGACAATAGTAATAGAGGTGGTCTGTAGTGCTGGTGCCAGTCCTATCCAATTTTAGTTCTCATGTCTAATCATAAAATGAAGGTTAGATCTTAGTTTGTGAAATCATCCTAATCTTATAGTGAATATCAGACCCTATCTCAACCATATCAATTAGTTTCTAGCTAAGTCTTCTTTTTTATCTCTTATTATTATTTTTAGAAAGGTCAAATTCTAATATAATTTACACAAATTAGTAGGTTAATTATTACATATTTATTTACTAATTTTACTACTCAAACCCTTTAACTAAATTATGAATAATACACCAATATTCCTAAATAGGTTAAATCAATTGGTGAACTTGATGTAATTTATTTGCATTTAAAAAACCTAAAAACCTTAGGTTAAATTTCCTATTATTTTTCCTTTTTTCTTGATTTTTTAACTGCATAATAAAATCACAAATTAGAATTAAATTTTTAAATTTTGTAGAAATTTTAAAATAATTTTCTTTCAAACCCTAGTTGCCCATACAAGGGCCCAGTATTTTCCCAGTAATTTTTTAAATATTTTTCTAATCTTTTACTAGTGTATTAAAATAAAATATTCAATTTAAATTTTAAAATTCAATAGTAATTTTCAAAAATAATTATTTCTCAAAACCCTAGTTTCACATACTAGTTCCTATTCAATCAAGCATTTTCTAATAACTTTCAATAAAATTAGTTGCATATTTAAATTAGAAATCCACTTTCATTCTCAAAATTCCATACTATTTTTCAAAAATATCATTTTAAAAACCCTAGTTGTGTATACTATATCCTAATTACTTCTTGAGGTATCACCTTGCATGTTTGTAAACTTCTTTATCCTTTTTATGCATATTCTAGTTCCTTATTTAGATTATATCCATTTAAGATTTTCTACTATTATCTAAGTTGTTTTCCTTATGCCACCCAAGTTCCTTGCATCTCTTCCTTTGAGATGAAGTGAAATACTTACTGGCAATCCTCTTGAATTCACCCATATTCCTGCAACTTAACCATATACCATAGATAAACAACCAACTCAGATTCTTGTTATAGATTCTAAACATCCATATTACACCAATTTCAATGAGGATAATTTTGAAAAAGAGAAATATGAGAATAAAATTGATGATATAAACATAGATGTTCATGATCTACCACATTATACTCTTGATCAACTTCTACCAATTATTAATAATGAAGTTATCCTCAACAATGATTTGATCCTAAAATTTTTGTGAGAAAGACTCTAGGACCAGCCCTGAGATATTACTCTTATTTTACAATATATCATTGAAATCAAAAAGGCTAAATAAGTTGAGTCTTCCATTCCCAAAGAGCAAGTAGTTGCATATGACACTATGGGGGTAGCTATGTCTCAATAACCCCCTATATCAACCCAACCTACCTCTATGCCACCAACTACAACTAGTACATATTTGTCTTCTAATGTGGCAGACATTATGTAAGAGATAAGATCTCTTTAATCCAAGGTGCTACATCTTGAGCAAGGTGACTCTAGACCTACATAAGCTTTGGATTCTTTCACTATACTGAATACACCATTGGCACATCACATTTCTTTTACACCCTTGCCACAAGGTTTTGTTCAACCCAAGCTTACTCTATATGATGGAAAGGGTGATCTAGAGACACATTTGAGATATTTTCACATAGCATGCTTAGACTATGTACCAAATGAATGGATACTTACCAAGCTATTTCCATGGAGCCTAAAGGATTATGCTTTACAATGGTTATATAGTCTACCAAATTAATCAATCAATGCATTCAATCCTTTAGCCAACATGTTTCTAGCTCATTTTATCATTAACATTTGTGATAATATTTCATATGCCCAAGTTTCATAATAAAAAAAAGATCAAATAAACATCTCATAGATTATGTTCTTCGATATAAGACTATTTTGGTGAAGATGACTAGTCCCATGACTGATCAAGATTTATAAAATCTCTTCAAATAGAGTCTTATACCAACTTTACATAAATCAATTATGTTCAAAATCTTCTCTTCCTTTACTGAATTATGTCACACACTAAAGGAAAGAGAATTCAAACTAATTTCAATGAGAAAACTCAAGTACAAAAGTATCTCAAAAATAAAAAACAAGAGTAATAACAAAGTCCCATACAAAATCAAGGTCAATGATACCAAGATTCATAATCAACTAATAGTTAATATGAATTTCAAACTCCCTCAGTGAGTTGTTTTATTAGCACTTCCTCAGTGAACCTTCACCAATCTACCAGTTTCTCCAGCTAGAGTTATATAGTAGCTATTAGAATGTAACATCATATCAATCCCTCTTATTCAAGAAGTTGACCCAACAAAGCCTCTTCCACGGGGATATGATCAACATTTATTTTATGAGTTTCACAAGGCACTAAGCCATAAAATAAATACATGCATCAATTTGTGAAAAAATATATAGGATTTGATAGATGGAAATCATATTAATCTTGGCACTTTAATTGAACCTCCTTAGGAAAAGTAAACATAGGATAAAGCTTTGAAAATATTCTCAAATCCCTTTTTTAGCATTCTAAATAAGAGGTAGGGGACACATTAGGGCTCACCATACATATCATGCACATCCACCACCATACATATAGGGCACCTTTAGTTGAGACACATCCTTTGAGTAACATGATTGGTGTACACAATTATTGAGTTCTAGCTAGACCTTCCATCTCCTTCTCAGAGTAGGAGATAGTCAAGGATGATTTAGATTATCATGCACTCTTTATCAAAGGTTATATTAATAATCATCTTATTCATAGTGTTCTCATAGATAATGGATCTAGTGTGAACATGTGCACTATGACATTATTTTGGCATTTGGGATACTCAACATAAGATATTACCCTGATGGACATAGTTATTAGCAAATTTAATAGGCACATATAAAGTTCATTGGGAAATATTGTACTTCTTTTACAAGTTGGTCCAACAAACATGGCCAAACCATTTACTATAGTTCCGAGTGTAAGAGTTTTTGATATGCTAGTTAGTTAACCATGGATTTAAAAACATTGAGAAGTACATTCTATAGTTCATAGATGTGTGCAATTCATTCATGCTAATCAGTTTATTATAATTGGTGGAGTTCCATATGAGTTACCACTCCCCACTTTAGATCCATCTTCTACTTTATAGTGTCTAGTTTTAGTTTAGCCTCTAGTTCTCATTTCTCCACTAATTATAGTTCCTCTTCTAGTTATGATTTAGATATAGTTGAGGCATCCATCAGTAACATAAATATTTTATACACCTCCATAGCTTTAGGATTCTAGATAGCTTCTAGATATAGTGTTCATACCTAGGGTAGTATCATTGAGATCTCATACATCTACTCATAGAGTACATGTTTAGAGAGATTCTCCTACTACTAAATGGGTCCCTAAGATCCCTACAGTTGAATCCAATATTTAGAGTTATATGTGGACACCACACTTGATTTCTAGTTTAAATATTTTAGAGCATTTATAGTATATACAACTTTTAGAGCCACAGTCTCAGAATTTCCATCACGTTTCATGATCATGCATGGTTATTCTCCTTGATATAGGAAACCATGATAGGGAGTCTCTTATGAGACTCATTTGTTAGTATCATTTCTCCTCAATTTTACCTATACATATTTTCTTATTCTTGATTGTATAGAAATCAAAAAATAAAAAATACCAAAAACATTCAAATATGTCAAAACACCAACAAATAATTGATTGTATGCCTTATCCATGATTTACATTTTTAATACAATGGTAGACTTACATTTTTTGTTTTATGCTATTATTTTTTAATATATCTAAATTACCATGCTTCACTTAATCTTCTTTAAGTTTGTGAAGTGACATCCAGTTCCTTGATTGCTTTACTCTACCCATTGAGGGGTCACCCTATGTCTACATTTGATACACACATCGATATATATATACCCACTAGAGGCATATTATACATGACTACACCATCCAGGTAATGTCATTCCTACACCATACATTATATTTATCATGTTGATGTACATTATTTACTAGCTTACACAAATTACTATATCAACATCTCACTAGTATATAGCACTTGTGTATTTCTTAGCATTTACCTAGTCTTGTACTAACATGTCTTTCATAATTTCACATTCTTGATTTGATTAGTTAGATGTGATTTTATTTTTCAAAATTTACATGCTTTTCTTTCTTTTTTTATGTAGCTAGATGTGATTGCATTTCTAATTTATTAATTTATTTCCTTTATGTGCCTTAGGACATTTGTCAATCTCCTTTGCTTCTACTATTGCGTGTACCTTAAGATATTTACCAATGTCCTTTTCTTGTACTCTTTTCTATGGCTTGTTTTAATTATATGTGTAGGCAATATTTTAACATCCCTTGTATGATTGATATCTATTTTGAGTGACATGTGCCCATGTCCTTTATTTTCTTGGGATCTTGGGTATTTTTGTAGGTTTCCTAATATTTACTTTGTATGCTTGATTGATTGTTTAATTCACATTGTTTACAATGTCATTATCTACATCATGGATTATCTTGTTTTCTTAGATACCATGATGGACATCATTCTCTGTCCCTCCTTGACAACTAATAGCTAACAACTAACCAGACTCCCAATTCTAATTTAGTATATTGCACATGATATTACATTGTTACATCTATTTAGGCATATCCCTATTGATCTAACAATCTCTCATTACAAACCATGATATATTTTGAGATATATTATTGATTATCATTGATATATCATGTATCTTTGTAGCATAACTCACTTTTAGGGCTCTTTCTTTTGAGGGTAGTCATTCCAGGGTCTTCATTCCTACCCTAAAAAGAGGGGATAATAAATAGGGGTTTTATCATAGAGATCAGAGCTCCTAAAAATCAAAAATCCATCTTTTAGCACACCAAGAATAACAACTATTCAAAATAGACCATGAAGATAGTGAAAATGTCAGAATAGTTACCAGATTTGGCCTAGGATAATAGCACCAAGATTGGACTATAAAACTGGTGCCACTAATATATATTTTTGGTGCTCCTATCCAAATGGTATAAAAACCAAACTTTCTAGAAGCAGGAAGAAAAGTAGGTTTAACTATAATTTTGCATAGTCAAACCAATTCAAAATTAGTAGTTTTTAGCACACTTTTTCTTAGAGAATCTAGATATATGGGGAATTATGCATATCATGATGGTTCTCACTTTTAGTTTTAGATACAATAGTTGGTATAACTTCCAGATCAAAATCCATGTTTCAAACACTAGTGATTAGGGGCAATGTGCATGGCACATTTCTTTTCTCTTCTTTTTGAGTTTAGTATTACCCAAGTATTATTAGTAGTTGCATGCCTTATTCCATATATATTTTGTTGACATCAATTTGTAGTGGATTTCATATAATCCTAACCTCCACATTTCAGAGTGGCTTTCATATAATCTTAGTGCACTAGTTTCAGAGTGGCTTTCATACAAGCCTAATCTCCATATTTCAAAGTGGCCAAGAGTGGCCTAGTTTATAGCATAAATTTGGAAATCCATGCCAACATTATTATATTATAAAGCAATCATGGGATTCAAGATCCATCTCATATGACACACATTTTATACCAGTATCAATTTATATCTTCACTTCACAAGGCAATGATGGAGCCAAAGGACTAGCTAGCCTTTGTATTATTGAACCACATATTCAAAGGGATTAGAAACATAGTCCAAACATATATTATCACATGCATGATCACATATATTCACTTAATGTGTGATAATGGAGCTAAAGGGCTAGCCTTTGCATTCTTGAGCCACTTCTGGGGAATTGAGAACTTAGCTTTGTTCATGATATTACTCCTAGTTCAAAACACATCCATCATCACTCAATATCACTTAGCATCACAATAGGCTTTGTATAGGTCTATGTACCCAGTGAGGTGTATTCATTTTTTTCTCTTCCTCTCTCTCATACTTAGATTTTATATATTCTTGTTTTAGATATAACATATATAGTAAGAACTCATCCACTCTTTATTTTTATTATAAATTCATACTTCACAACATGCTCTATCTACGCACACCTAACATAACATAGTTTCATGAGCTTCACCCTTATAAGTAAGTTCAAGTATGCTTTATATTTGTCCTTTATCCTAGATTTCACTTTACTACATCACTAGAATAAAAGGAGGGGAAACATAGTCATATAAAATGAAAAAATTAGTAATTTAAGTGTGGATTGTGACACCTAACCCTTAGCTCCCTCTTGCTTGCTCTCACGACCCTCATAAGAATATTTTCATTGATTCTCAATCATTCATATCCTTCTAAACTTGATCCCAACTGAGCCAGACCCCTTTTTCCATGACTAATCCATCCCCTAGGTCCTGTCAGCTTAGGATAATATCACCATGCTTAGAATATAGCACCGGTGCCACTTTTATCTAATTTTGGTGATCATATCCAAATTAATTTTTAACCCTAATGGTTAGTTTCTTTTGATTCCTGATCCTTCTCCTTGTTGTCCTAATGTGAGCACATTCAACCCATGACCAATAGATCCCTATAAAAGCCCATTCAAAGATCATTTGGAAAGGGTTGGAAATTATCACTAAGAAAATAAGAATACAAGTAAGACTATTCAAGAAAATCTTTCATATTATCTATATATAGCTAGCTAATATACTTACAAGCTTATTCAAATCCTTACACCAGTCCCTAAACACCTCAAGTGCATCCAATTTAGAATTTTGAATCTTTATACACACTATTGCAAAAATCAAATCAAGTAATAGAACTACATATGGCTTGATCCCACTTCATAGTATTGGTATGTAGGTAACATGACCACATAAGGGATGTGGATACACATTCAATAAATATTACACACACTAAATCCCCTACTCCTCTTTCTTAAAATTGGTCAAAGCATAATGGAATATAGGATTTTAAGAGAGAATATACTCTATAAGGATCTCTTTAGACTGGTATATATTGAAACTTCATAGACAAGGTCACACAAACATAGCGAACAAAACCTAAAAAGCTCATATCCTCAAAATAATAGTGGTATAGGTAGACTACAGTGTCGGTGCCACTCCTATCCACTTTTGGTTTTCCTATCCAATAATAAAATGAAGGTTATATCTTAGTTTATGATAGCATCCCAATCCTACATAGTGAATATCAAACCCTATCTTATCCATATCAATTAGTTTCCAACTAAATATTTTTTTCCATCTCTTATTACTATTTTTACAAAGTTTAAAATTGTAATCTAATTTATACAAATTAGTAGCTTAATTATTGCATATTTATTTATTTATTTTATTACTCAGACCCTTCAACTAAATTAGGAATAAAACCCAAATATTCCCAAGAATCCACTACCTCTTCAATCAAATATGACATGAAGTTTCTTATATTTTCACATGTCATAAAAGTGTCCATCATCAATACCACACTCCATACATCTTTCATCTTTATACATTCAAACAGGTTTCCAAATGTGCCATATATGTCCTCATGGGTATGTCTTATAGGGAGCAATTCAAGCTTGACATTGAGGACAACACCTTTGTAGATAAGGAGAGATAAATATTACAACACATACCCATCTAAAAAAATATGATTTTGTGAACTTTTAAATGTAACATTAGTTCCATATAAGGTTAAACATTTTTTAAATACAATTATTATGGAAGTACCTATTCTTATTGTCCCCACAATAGTTGTCTAATTAAAGGTATAACCTAGAAGGAAGTTTCTTGAAGGCACCAATTGGTTGTACTTCTTCTTTGTATTTCTTGCATTCAGGCTAGTACTTGTTAGATAAAAGTGCATCATATAATGGATATTTTGAAGATCTAGGTTTATGTAGTAAATATTCTTAAGTATCTAATATTATTGTTTCCATATCCTTGAAGCACTTGTTTAATGAGGTGATAGTAAAGTTAGACCTTTGAAAAATGTATGATAAAAAAATCTCATATCCTCCTACACCATGACCATTTGTTATAATCTTTCCATTGACAACTCTAATATTATATCAATAATTACATTGATTTTTATCATTATCCTTAGCACAAATGCTTTGTGATGTTCCACCTTGTCTTGAATGACACTAAGGCATTCTTCAGGGTATTGCTTTAGCATTCATTTATGTGTGTAGTACATTTTTCTTGAATAAAGTATTTGATTTGAGTGCATCACAAATTCCTGATGGATATGTTCTTCCTGATCTCTAGAGAGAGACCCAGAGCATTTCTATTGAGTCAATAAGATGCATTTTATGCACCTAGAAAAGTCATCAGATGTGGTAATGGTCACATCATGAAAATTAGTTCTCCACATGTTATTGAATTTTGGTTTGGATATTATCTCATATTACATATTTACTAGTTGTGAATTGATGTGGTGCCTCATAAATTATTGATTGAAACATGCTGGAAGATGTCAAACATTTTCTTGTGAACTGTCTATATATACCTATCATGTTAGTCATGGAGAAACATCTATAAAATCATCTACCAATTGGTCTAATAAATCTTTACCTACCATTGTCTTCTTTTATGTATTTTATCAAAATATCCTTCCATGGAATGTATTTCATTCCCCATTTCTATGACAATTTTTAATGTCAAAAAACCTACTTCTCTTCAATCCATATATTTTAGTCCAAGGTTCAAAACATATCTTTGTACCTTGAAAATTAATTATAGTTTTGTTTTTATTCTTCTCAAATAAATTGGTAGAAAGGGAATCAAGGACATGTTGCCTCCTATCTATTGTGGTGGAATCAATCAACTTCATCTTTGAAATTTTTATAATCTCAAATCATAATCCTGATTGAAAAAATTTATTGTTGCAACATTTATCCACATACATTGTTGAATTCTCAATATCTATGTTTTCATCAAACTCTATTTGGTTGAGTGAAGTGTTTGGCTAATTTATTTTCTGGCCCACATATTTATAGTCACAAGTTAATTTTTTGGATGCCTTTACACTAGGAATGTTAGGAAAGGAGTGAATTCATTATCCACTACATCCCAAATGTTTCCAAAATTTTTCTCCTTTGGTTTCATGGATGGTAAGTTGATTTCTCTACAAGTCTTAGTGTCCACTATTTTGTCAGAAGGCCATCTAACGATAGATGTTTTAGTTACCTCTATAATTTAAGTCTCAAAATGTTTTATAACTTCCCTTATGTAAATTCCCAACTCATTTTTTAACATTGGGATAGGAATGCAACCAAATATCTCCCCTGGTTGTGCAAATTAAACATAACCAAAATTAATGTTTTCATGATTTGCAATAGGTGTACATTTGTGCAACAAGTGTACCCTTTTCCTAAGAAAAGTTTTTCTTAGGCTTTGATATGTGGTAGGATCATCGATATATTAAAAAAATGAATCCAAGTAATGGTTTTCTTGGTGAAATGGTTGCATATGCAAAAATAAACTCAAATTATTTTGTCTTTATTCTGTCATTATCTATAGAAAACTTTTCTTTGACATGTTGCATCATTCTTGTGATCTGTATAGTAGAACTATTAACTACATCCCCTAAAATATCCATAAAAGCTATATGAAATAGAAGCAATAGAGTTAGATCAAAATATTTAGTCACATGAACACTTACACATTCAATAGGTATTTCCTCATTGTGACATGTGAAAGTGAGTTTTATGGTTTCCAAATATTCAACATCTAGACCTACCACTTTGTGTATTCTTCCTTCACCAATGAGCTTACCACTATTTATAAGAGAAACATAGTATCCATAATGGAAAGTCATTTATGTATGATTTTTTAGCCTAGACATTTACAAAAATACGTGAGAAGAGTTATTAATTAGGTTGTTTATAAAATTAGTCCAATTTATACCTATATGTAGGAGATAAAGCTATATTTATACCAGAATAGAAGCATGGAGATATGTTAAAACCTAAATTTTTAAAAAAGGTAATGTATAACATTTTTTTAATGACACGATTTATGTCAATCCAAAAAGATAATATCTTTTAATATCATATACTACATACTTCAATTCTTGCTTCATCTTACTTTGAATTTATCTCATAGGAGATACATTTCAAACATGCATCACATAAAAATAATCATGTAGAGAAAAATAGGTAATTAAATCAATATTCAACCATGCATTTTATTACAATTAAAAATGATAATGATCAATGGGTTTTTTGAGAAAAATTATGGAAAATGATTAGCTTCTTATATTTTGGGATCCTTTATTTTAATAGAACATCTATTATGGATGTAAAAGTTTAAAGGTATCTCTTAGGAGATACCTTTCAAACATGTGTATGGGTACCATTGAATGTTTGAAAGGCCTTGTAACAACTTCAAGGGTACTTGAAACATTAAGCTTAAGACTTAGTTTTTTAATAGTCAAGTACATGTGGCATGCACCCATAAACTTGCTACATTTCAACATGAATCCATTGATATAATCCATTTGCCTTATATTTTCTTACTTATGTTTTGATGGACTATCTTTTCCATCCTCTTTGGATTTATTATTTGGGACTTATTTTATTTTTGGACTTATTGTTTTAGAGCCCATCCTATTAGTATTTATCAGGATTTTTACTACTTACTAATTCTTGCAGATTTATCCTTATTAGGAGAACTATTGCAAACATTTTATCCAAACTAATTACCCTAACAAAATTGGTCTATGAGGTTTTTTGTTGTGGGAATTTTTCTTGACATAATTAACATTACCTTTTGACCCCTTTTGAACCTTACCCTTTGGCCCTTTTTGAGATACCCTTTGGCTTTTGGAAATTAGATCCTTCAAGAATTTTTTCATGGACAAAGGCCCTATGAAGTAGACCCTTCCCATTTGAATTACCCTTTAGAAGTTTTATCAAGGGCATATTCCCTTCGAATTTCCTAAACTTACCCTTTGGCTCTTTGAAAGTTCCCTTTATGAATTTTGTAATTTCCCTCCTAGCCTTCAGCTAATTTTTTTAGGCATTTTGTGTTAGAGAATTGACCCTCCAGGAGAATTATTGCAAACATTTTATCCAAAAACAATTCCTTCAAATAAATTTCCCTAAAGGACACATGCCCTTCAGACTCCATAAACCTACCCCTTAGGCATTTTGAAAGTGACCTTTTGAACATTTTGAAGTGGTTGCTTACCCTTTAGGACTTTTGTCTCAGACCCTTTACCCTATGGGACTTATCATTCAAAAAAATTTCCTTATGCCTTTTCCATACCAAGCCTACCATTTCCCCTTTTTAAATGACTACTTACCCTTTAAGATAATTGTCATGGCCCTTTCCCCCACCAAAAATAACTTATAGAGTATACTCTTTGGGAATTTTACCACAAAGTAGACCCTTCAAATATAAAGGCACATACCCTTCAGACTTTGTGTAATGGGACTTTTAGAATGACCCTTAGTCATGTGAAAGTGCCCTTTGAGAAATTTAAAGTGCCCTTCAGGATAATTGTTTCAAAATTTTTGATCAGTGATTCTACCTTTGTTTGATTGTGTATGTGAAATTGATGATAGCAAAAAGCATAGGTTTTTAAATCACTTGTCATTTTAAGAAATAGCTAGGGGATTAGTTCCTAAAAACCATAGAAGCTTTCTTTTCTGCCTTAGCTTACCCTCCTTTTTTGAGTTTGTTTTAAAGATATACCCACTTTATATTAATAACCAACCACCCAACCAACTAACATAGAGATTCACTACCCATATATAAAACACATGTCTATGTAAACAACCTTGTCAAAAACCAATGTGCCCTACCCATTATTCCATTGATAGTTTGAAATAAACCACATACTTGTAACTCATGCCATGGAGTGGATTTTACCTCCATTGAGATCCTAAAATGTTAGAGGCTACCTCATTATGGCTATAGTGTGCATAAAACCCACATCAATAGGTATCTACTAGGAAAGGGCCTTGTAATATCTTCCATGTTGATTGAAAAGGTCCTTGTAATGGATTTGATATAACCATGACACCTTTTTATTTGACAAGAACCCTGATGCACATGATTAGAATTTTATTTCATGGTAAGTCCTAGGAGATACCTCAAAGGGCCTTGTAATACATTCTATTTTTATTGCAAAGGTCCTTGCAAAGGATTTGATATAAACATGATAACTTTTTATTTGGTAAGAACACTAATGCACTTGAACATAAAACTAAGGCAATGTGTCAGTTGATTTAAAATGCTTAAACTATAATTGAATAAAATAGATAAAAATATTAAACACTATAAACCATAAATTAGCATAAAGTATGAATGAATATCTATAATGAAATCAAATGTTGATAGTATATAAGTAGAGGAAAAGAGATAATAGATAGATAATTTCCCATGTAAATTGATATAGAATATCACATCCTCTTCATTGTTAGATGGAGGAAAATATATAGGACTTGAGTGCACACACAAAAAATCTATTCAAACCTCTAAGGGGAACCTATTAATGTCAAAGAATGGAAAAATTCTAACTGCTATTACTCATATTCTATTACAAATGATAGTATACAAAATACCTAAAATAAGTAAAAATGGTAACCACCCCTTTTCAAAAGGAAAGTGCCTAGAATATATAGGCAAGATGAATTTTTGAGAGGATGACACTTGGAAATCCTAACACTCGTGCTAATGATGATGTCATTTAAGGTCTTGTCTCTTCTTCATTATGATAGCATAGTGGGTCCCCTTTTATTTTCTTCAACCAATGATGTGAGTTAAAAGTATGAAAAAATAAAACCACTCATTGATAAGAATGGGGACACATGTGTCAAAATATCACTTCTTTGGGGAGACTTGAGATCTCATTTGGTGAGGCTAATCATAAAGGTGTCATGTGTCAAGCAGTTTCTCTTTCAGGGAAAGTTGGGCATCCTTTCGTAAAATCATGCACGAGGGTGTAGCGTGTTCAATTGATGATCCAATAGAGTGATATGAGAGCTTAAAAAATATAGGTAAGCATCAAAATACTATGTGGTTGAAGTAGATGAGGTATGGACTTAGGAAATTTTTTCAGAATGGGCCCTGAGAAAATAATAGGCCAAAAAGGGGAACCATCAAAGGGTGCCAGGGAAATGCCAACTATAAAGCATGCTCAAAGCCAAAGATGAACTAATATAAAACAAAAAATTATGGATTTCAATTTGTTGTCCCAAAAAAATGACTTCTCATTTTTGGGACAACATATGAACTATTTTGGCCTTGCAAGACCAAAATTGTCCCTTCCCTTTACAAAAATATGTTCTAAGCTTTCAAATTCCTCTTTTTTCAAGCTTTTTCATTAAAGGGATTAGCATGTTCAAAGGTTCAAAGGCTTATGTAGGTGAGTCTAATCAAAAGAACAAGTTTCCAACACTTAGTCATTTTTAGGATTGGTTCGGCACCTTGGTTCGATCAAAAGTGTCTCTCGGCAAGCACCTAAGCAAGGATTGAACCATTGAACCATTAAACCTTGAACCATTTTGGTTCAATGGGTTCAAAGGGTTTGAAGGTTCAATGTCATTAGCAAGAGCTAAGCACTTTTTTTAGAGGTTCAAAGTTTAACCATTTCGAAGGTTCCATGGCTCTGAGCACTTAACGAGTTTCAAAGGCTTGAATCATTAAATTATTGAACCTTGAAAAATTTTGGTTCATCAATTTAATGGGTTAAACATTCAAAAGGTTTAACACATTTAGTTTAAAAAGGATATCAAATGGAATTATCCAAATAAAAGGAATGAACCGATTAAACTGTTGAACCTTGAACAACTTCAAAGTTTAAAGGTTCACAGGTTCAAAGGTTCAAAGGCAGCCTCAATCAAAGAAAGAATCATTGAAATAGATAGTTCGACCGAAGTGCACAAAAAATGAAAAGGATGAGTGGAAGATACCAAATGTCACCTACCGAGACACATTACGCTTTATTTCTAAAAAGTGGTAGGAAATAACACGGGTCCCTTGTAAAGCTTGTCAGAAGCCTCCAAGTGTCAAAATCTGTAGCCCCTTCCTTTCTTTCCACTATTTTGAGCAAGGACCATGGTGGGTCCTAGATAAGTGACTAAAAAAAATGGGACATGACAAGTGTCATCATCTGAGAGAACCCAAAGGACCACCAAGAAATTTTTTGATGTTACAAAAGCCTGAGAGTGGAAAGTGCCACTTGTCAATGATGGAGGGTTTTAATATGATGTAGAAGAAGATGCCATGCATCCTTGGTGAGAATTAGTGGAAGCTAACAAGTGTTAAAGAAGGATTTCCCTCAAACATAGAGGCACAAAACCAAGGAAAGGTTTCCTTCAGACAAATTGTCTGAAGGAATTTCTTTAGACATTTTGTCTAAAGGAAATAAAAGAGACAATAGCCTTCTAAAAGGATCAAAGCCCGAAGGCCACCTAGAGGCTCTTGAAGGGTAGATACCCTTGTTGAGGTATAATTGACACTCAAAAATGGACCCTGTTAAAGACCCCAAAGGGCAAGTTCCCTTTAGGAAGGGTCAAGCCTCAAATCACAATGGAAGCTGCCAAGTGTCACGAGCTGAGATAGTCTCTAAGAAGTTTCAAAGATATGGATGCTGCCACCTATCATCACCTACATCATATCAGAATGATGAGCCTGTGAACATCAAATTTAGGATGACTGGCTAGCCATTAACCTTTAATAGAGGAAAGACTCACGAATGCCAAATTGGATACAATAAAGTGTCTTTTGATTTTTACAGACTTAAAATGTGAACCTGAATGCATTCAAAGAGCCTAAGGCCAGGGCCAAGAGAAGGAAGGGACAAAGAGGGAAACTCAACAGGAGTTATTTCTAATAGGTGAAGTAGTTCATTAGGTAGATATTTGGGGCCTGCAAACATTGAAAGTGCCATCTAATTTTCCCCTTTGAGAAAAAGGTAGAATAGATAATTGCATGGCTAGCAGGTGATGGAATGAGTGATTCAGGCTAAGGAGTAGACAAAGGAGATGAACCAACATGCCATAGTTAAGGAAGCCACCCTGCTCCAGCATGGCCCTTCTTGACATAACTAAGAATGCATCCAAGGCATTAATGTACTGAATGGGTCACTCCATGGGAAAAAGTGCTAAGCGTCTCTTTACCTCTATATAATGTAATCTTTTGTATCATTTGATGGAGATCTTTTTGACCACAGAAGCAAAACTCTACTCATATTTAAAGGCAAATATTGAGACTTTGAGCTCAGATTATATTTCATATTATTTTATCTGAATGAGAAAACAAGTGATTCATAGACTTTATGCTATATAACTTGTATCATTTTAGGAGATTGTTCTTATGTCTATCTTCTAAACATGTTCTTGTTTATTTAATTTAACAATCAGAGCTAGTGGAAGTGATAAGGAAGGTGTCCTGAAACCAATTACTTTCAGACTTTGTGCTGACATAATTGTTTTTAGTGTGTTTTTTTAGTTTCTTTCTATGTAAAGGACCTTGGGATGACTTTTTTCCCCTATTTTTCTTCATATCTCACTCTTAGGTAGTCAAGGTGGAGACTTTTTTCTATATCCTAGATTGTTGGTTTCTCTGTACTCTGTTACCAATTGCTTATTACCAGAAAGATTCATGTTGCCTGCAAGAACAAGCATTTTCAAAATAAGATAAGTGCCTTCTATTGCTTTACCAAGATTTCTACTATCTAGGAAAGGATCTGGCTCTTGGTTGAATGTTACTTCTGAAAGAAGAGAATCACCTTCACCAATCACCTAGGATTTCTCCTTTGAGTTATGAGCATCATCTCTGGAAAAAGAGAGATGGATGGTGTGTTCTACCCTTGTGTGTTACTTTCTACTTATTTGTATAGTATATAGCCTTTGTATATTTAATAGGGAACCTCCCCTTGATGAGAGGAGAGATTTTTCCCTTGTCGATGTTGTAAAACTACACACCTGGATGACCAATCTCCCTATGTTGTGGTGATAGGAACTATTTTTCTCACCAGTTAACTGGTCAACAAAATATTCACCCAAAAAATTTTAGTGACTTTACTGGGGACAGTAATTTTTTGCAATTTGGAACCTCAAGTTTTAAATTGAAACATCACCTGTGTCTTACCCATTATCATTATACCCTTATCTATTACATATTCTGGTGACTCTGCTAGGGAAGGACAAGCAGTTTGAAGCCTCAAGTTTCAAATTGAAGTGAGACCAGGCCTTTTCCATTTTTGATTCCCAATTTGGCAACTCCATGCTATACCAAAAGCCAAAAATCTCAAGGTGTTGTTGACCCTACTTTTGATTTGGTGTAGAAAAACAATTTGAACTGTTTCCTCCACAAGGTCACCTTCAATGAACTATGAGTCTTCCTCCTAGCCCAACTAGGTCACCAACACGAGGTAGAGATTATTTTTCTATTGTCAGCAGAGCCTTGCCTATCCAAATTACACCCAAATTTTTTATCACAATTTTACATAATCATACCATGGCTCAAGGTCCCTAGGGTAACTCATTTGGCCCAATTAATTTGACTCCACCTCTACATGAGCTTCCACATAATTTAATGAAGAATTTCCCCAAATTTTTTTGTGATGGGAAAGTTCACCCTGATGAACATATTACTATCTTTAGCATATCATGTGGTGTAATAGGTGTGGAGTATGAAGACATAATAGTAAGGATATTCATGGAGACATTACAAGGCACTGCTATAGATTGGTTCTACCATTTGCAAGCTCAGTCAGTGACTGATTGGGACACTCTGAAAGACAAATTTGAAGCCAAGTTCAAGCCTACAAAAGATGCACATGCCTTCCTAGCCTAGCTCACATAGATGAAGAAGGAGCCCCATGAACCTATGAGGGACTTCATTTCTAGGTTTGACAAGTTGAGGCACAGGATTCCCATAGTTGCCTAGCTTACACCTTAGAATCTTAAGTGTTTCTTCATCAACTCACAGCTGCCTGAAGTGAGTTTCTTACTAGGATGGGCTAGACACATAGACCTTACTGGTACTTAGGACTTGGCTACTAAGGTAGAATGTGACCTTATCTTGGCTAGAAAGATAATGAGGGACCCTAATAAAGGTAAATCCTCTTCATCTTCTAAATACTCATCTACAGCCACCATTGACCCAATGGTGCAAAAGCTAGAAAATGAAGTGCTATCTCTCAGAAAGAAAATGGTGCAAGGGATGTCATCTACTCTTACATACAGAGATATGCCTAGGAGGACATTTTAGAATCAGGCATACCAAGGCAATGCTACCAAGAATCAAGGACAACAAAATCACCTTCCTCCTCCATAGAGGAACCTTGCCCTCGAAGCACCTCCAACTAACTCAGCAATTCGATATCTTAAAGCTGAATTAGACTTCTCATTCTAGCCTGAGTTGAATCTTGAAGATGATGCTAATCTCTTTATTGAAGAAGAAAAATAATTAGCTGACGACTCCTATATTAGTTTCCTGAACTATCAGGATGAACCTAGAAGTGAAGGAAATGTAGTTGAGGGGTCATATGATGTATTCACCTGGTCTAAGAGTTAATTAGCTCAACAAGCTGATAAAGAGAAAGTAAAGGAGTGACCTCAACCAATAGTTTCAATTGCTAAGCTGGGATCCACTCTTCCTTTCTAGCCAAAGGACCCAGTGATTGCAAGAAAGGTAAGTACTCCAAATGCCCCTATGCCTTCTACTTCAAATTCATAGTCTAATTCCCCCCCCCCCCCAAAAAAAAAACTCAAAAGGATGAAATCCCATCCTCTATACCTAATTCATTTCCAACATTTGATATCATTGACCACATAAAGAAAACCAAAATTCAAATGTCTGAATTTGAATTTCTACAGTCCTATCTTGAGAAATTAGATAAATTGGTTTAGTGTGTGAAGAACCAAACACCCTTGTAAGACAAGTAGTTCCCAAAGTGATACATGATTCCCCCAAGGATGCACCCACTAAGAACAATCTTGTCATTTCCCCTCCTATTGCTCCTAGTAGGACTGAACCTTTCTATGTCTCATTGCTAATAAATGGATGGCAGTTGAATAATTGCATTATTGACTCTGGAGCTTTAGACAATGTCATGCCTACTAAAGTAATTGAATCCCTTGACCTCACACTGACGAAGACATTTGGTAGATACTTCTCCATGGAGAATAAACAAGTGCCACTGTTGGGGAAAATTAAAGATGCCCAATTTGCATTTGCTACCTTTCCAGACAAAAGAATCAAGATGACTATCTTGGTAGCAGATGTCCCAGCATCATATGGCATCCTTCTTGGGCATAATTTTTGTAGGGATGTTGGTGGTGAATTGAGCATGGATTTATCAGAGGCTACTTTTCCAGTCAAAGCTCCCTGAAAAGGAAGTGAAATACGTAGTTACCTAGACCTCACCACCTAAAGCTCAAATTTTGTTGGAGTCTTCGGGCATGGGTAACTACTTTCTATCCATAGATGAAGTTCATGAGGCATCTGATGAAGCTCCTACCAGTGACAACCTAGAAATGCATCTAGGTGGAATAGTAGAGGAATTCACTGAGCAGAAGGCAAGTGTGGAAGTATCTCCACCTCTTAATGAAGAAAAATTCAAGGGAAAATTAGTATCAAATGAGGTATGGATTCTTGAATTTGATGGTAGCTACTCCTCCACTGGTTCAAGAGCTAGAGTTGTGCTGATATCCCCTTAAAGAGATATTTTTCCTTTGTCCTATAAGTTACAGTTCAACAACACTAATAACATAGCTGAGTATGAATCTTTGTTGCTTGGATTGAAAGTTGTTAGGGACAAGGGCATCAAACTCCTTCATGTTAAAGGAGATGTTGAGTTGGTGGTTTGTCAGGTGAGGAAAATGTATCAAACCAAGAATGAAAGATTGCACCACTATCATAATCAATTCTGGGACCAAATTGAAAACTTTGATGCTCTCAACATCTTTGCAGTCTTTAGAGAATTCAATGATTGGGCTGATGCACTAGCTATTTCAACTACTCTCTTGATCCCCCACCCAGACATCAAAGGAGACAGGTACACCATTGAGATATTATTTTATCCAAGTGTACCTAATAATCCCAGTCATTGGTAGGTATTCAATAATGATAATCAAATCATTGCCTTTTTGGACCAAAAGGATAGCTTAAAATGACTACATTTTGAAGGTAGTGAACCTCAAAAGTGTGAATCAAATCTTGAATCAAGTTCAAGCATAGGTGAGGAGTTCTTGAAACTAAAAGGGAATAATATTCCCAAAGGCATGGTTTCTCTTGAGAATATATTTGATAAGCATGATAGATTCATCAAATAGCAGCATACATATTCAAGCTCCTCTCAGGAGTTTGATCAAGTAAATTTGGGAACCAAGGAAGACCCCAAGATGGTGAACATTGGGAAATGCTATACTCTTGAAGAGCATTTCAAGTTCACCACTTTTCTCAACAAATACATGGATGTCCTAGCGTACTCCTATGATGACCTAAAATCACTCTGGCTCGATGAAATTTGACATGACATTCCTCTCAAGGCCGATTCAACACCTTACAAGCAAAAGTCCAAGCATTATAATCTAAAAATATTAGGTAATATTTTATCTAAGATACAAAAGATGATAAATTCCTAGATAATCTTCCCAATCCATCATTCCACATGGATTGACAATAAAGTGCTTGTAAGGAAGAAGAATGGTGAAATTCACCTTTGTGTGGATTTTAGAAATTTGAATCAGGCATCCTTGAAGGATAATTATCCTTTGCCAATCATGGATCAAGTTTTGTAGATAGTGATAGGTTTAGAGATGTTATCAATGCTAGATGGCTTCTCAAAATATAATTAGGTTGAAGTTGGTGGAGCAGACCAGCATAAGACTACTTTCACCACACCATGGGGCACGTTTGCATATAGAAGAATGCCTTTTGGATTGATAAATGATGGCGCTACCTTCCAAAGAGCAATGGACCTTGACTTCAAGGATGAGATGGGTAAGTTAATCATAGTTTATCTTGATGACTTGAGTATCTTCTCTAAGCATCACCTAAATCATGTGAACCATTTGTAATAAGTGATGGAATGTTGCTGCCATAATGGTATTTATTTAAACCCCAAGAAGTTAGTTTTTAGAGTAACAGAGGGGAAACTTCTTAGACACATTGTGTCCAAATAAGGCATAAAGATTGACTCAGACAGAGTTAAGTCTATCCAAGAACTTTCCTTGCCCATAAGTAAGACTACTATTCACTCTTTCTTTAGAAAGGTGAATTTCTTACGGAGGTTCATCCCAAAATTTGCTGAGAAGACTAAGCACATTGTAGATATGATGAATGGAAAAGCCACCTTTAGTTAGACTAAAGAAGGCAATTTGGCATTTGAGGATATCAAGACTGCCATTGCCCATGCTCCAATTTTGGCTTGTCTAGACTATAACAAAGAGTTCACCATTTATAGCTATCCTTCAGAACATATGCTTTCAGCCATTTTGATTCAATAGAATAAAGAAGGTATGGAATCTCCCATTTCCTTCATGAGCTATCCTCTCAAATCTCATGAGTTGAAGTACTCAAATATGGAGAACTATGCTTATCTAGTGGTGAAGGTAGTGAAACATTTTCATTTCTACATCCTCAATTCTCGAGTTACTACCTTGGTTCCCAACACCACAGTCAAATCTATACTGACTCAGTAGGAGTTTGGAACAAAGAGAGGTAACTAGGTCGCTAAGATCTAGGAGTTTGATTTGGTCATTAAACCAATAAAGTTGGTGCGTGGGAAGGGGCTATGCCACCTAATTATTGATAACAAGCTGAGAGGAATAGAACATGAAGAATTAGAGGTGGATGACACACCAACAGTCCTCTTTGTCTCCACCACGAATGAGTGGTATTCATGTATTAGTCATTTCCTTACTTATGGTGAGTGTCCTACACACCTATCTTATAAAGAAAGGAGGACCATCAAGCTAAAAGCTACTAATTTTGTCCTCTAGGACAATGGCGTATACAAGAGGAGCCTTGATGGAATGTTCCTTCATTGTGTGGACAAGGAGCAGCAAGGCCAACTTCTAAAATCCTTCCAAAATTTGGCCTAGGGAGGACATTTTTTTTCTCCTATGACTGCCCATAAGATCCTGTAAGCTAGGTATTACTGGCCAACTCTCTTTCAAGATGCATACAAGTGGGTTAGGGAGTGTGAACTATGTCATCAGTTGGTTGGAAGACCCAAGTTAGCTACCCTACCTCTCAAGCTAGTGGTCATAGAGGAGCCATTATAGCAATGGGGAATTAACTTTATTGGTGTTGTAAATCCATCTTCAAGTGTTGGACATGATTATGTACTTATAGCAATAGACTACTTCACCAAATGGGTGGAAGTTGTTCCAACCAAACATGCTAATTTAGAAGTAGTATGCAATTTCCTCAAAGGTAACATCATTTCCAGGTTTGGGGTCTCGACCAAGATTGTCACTGATAATGTAGTTTGTTTCACTTCTCAGGAGATTAATCAATTTTATTTCTACTATGGAATTACACTCTCCCACTCTTCTGATTACTTCCACAAGGGAATGGATAGGTTCAATCAAGAAATAAGAACTTGGTGACTATCATCAAGAAGTTGGTGGATGACAACCAAAGGACATGGCATAAAAAATTGGTTGATGCTCTATGAGTAGATAGAATTACACCAAAGAGAGCAATTGGTATATCTACTTTCCAACTTATTTATGGTATCAATGCTAAGATACCAATCACTTTGGAATTGCTAGCATTGAAATTGGCTAAGTCAATTGAAGATCAAACATATGAAATCACCCTTGATAAGAGGATCATGTGCCTAACTAAGCTGGATGAGTAGAGAACTAAAATGGTAGATCGAATTTCTGCCCATCAAGGTCTAGTGAAGAAGCTCTTCGACCAAAATGCAAAGAACTATGATTTCCAGATTGGAGATCAAGACCTGTTATTGGACAAGAAAAGAGAACCAAAGGGGATGCACGGAAAGTTTGATTCCCTATAGAGGGGCCATTTTACTATTCATCAGCTTAATGGTGAAAATAGTTTCCTATTGAAGTATCAATATTTGTATAGTCTTTTGTTTCTTTTTCATTCTTTTTGTTTTCATTTTTTGGGCCTTTCTTTTGGGTAGCATGACTCTATAGCCCAATGGCACACTTTAAGGCACTAGAGATTCTAGTTTCCACTCCCCTCAGCTATGTTTCAAGTTTTCAACTGAAGGTAGTTTCCCAATAGGAGCCAACTGTTGTCCCTAAAAAATGACTTCTCATTTTTGGGACAACATATGAACTATATTGGCCCTACAAGACCAAAATTGTCCCTTCCCTTTACAAAATTTTTTTTTGAGCTTTCAAATTCCTCATTTTTAAAGATTTTTTAGTAAAGGGATTACCAAGTTCAAAGGTTCAAAGGCTTCTGTAGGTGAGTCCAATCAAAAGAACTAGTTTCCAACACTTAGTCATTTTCAAGATTGGTTCGGCACCTTGGTTTGATCAAAAGTGTCTCTTAACAAGCATCTAAGTAAGGATTGAACCATTGAACCTTGAACCATTTTGGTTTAATTGGTTCAACGGGTTCAAAGATTCAACATCATCAGCAAGAGCTAGGTACATTTGTCAGAGGTTCAAAGTTTAACCATTTTGAAGGTTCCACAGCTCCAAGCACTTAACAAGTTTCAAAGGCTTAAACCATTGAACCTTGAACCATTTTGGTTCATTGGTTCAATGGGTTCAACATTCAAAAGTTTCAACGTGTTTGGTTCAAAAAAGATATCAAAGGGACTTAGCCAAATAAAAGGAATGAACCGATTGAACCATTGAACCTTGAATCGCTTCAAAGTTCAATGGTTCATGAGTTTAAAGGTTGAAAGGTGGCCTCAGTCAAAGAAAGAATTAGTGAAATAGATGGTTTGACCGAAGCACATGCAAAAGGAAAAGGATGAGCAAAATTTGTGAAGTGTTTCCTGCTAAGACACATTACACTTTATTTCTAAAAAGTGGTGGGTACTGACACGGGTCCCTTGTAAAGCTTGTCAGAAGCCTCTAAGTGTAAAAATCCATAGCCCCTTCCTTTCTTTCCACTATTTTGTGAGAGGACCATGGTGGGTCCCAGGTGAGTGACTAAAACAAATGGGACGTGACAAGTGTCATCATCCAAGAGAACCCAAAGAAGCCCCAAGCATTTCTTTGATGTTACAAAAGCCTGAGAGTGGAAAGTGCCACATGTCAATAGTAGAGGGTTTCAATATGATGTAGTAGAAGATGCCACGCATCCTTGGTGAGAATTGGTAGAAGCTGACAAGTGTCAAAGAAGGAGCACCCTCAAGCATAGAGTCACAGAGCCAAGGAAAGGTTTCCTTTACATAAATTGTTTGAAAGAATTTCTTCAGACATTTTGTCCAAAAGAAATAAAGGAGACAACATCTTTCCAAAAGGATCAAAGCTCAAAGGCCACTTGGAGGCTCCCGAAGGGTAGATACCCTTGTGGAGGGACACTTGACACTCAAAAATGGACCTTGTTCATGACCCCAAAGGGAAAGCTCCCTTCGAGAAGTGTCAAGCCTTAAAGCATAGTAGAAGCTACCAAGTGTCATGAGCCGAGACAATCTCTAACAAGTTTCAAATCCATAGATGATGCCACGTGTCCTCACCTACATCATAGTAGAATGATGGGCCTATGAATGTTAAATTTAGGATGACTAGCTAGCTATTAACCTTCAATAGAGGAAAGACCTGCAAATGCCAAATTAGTAATAATAAAGTGTCTTTTGATTTTTTTAGACTTAAAACGTGAACCTAAATGAATTCAAAGAGCCTAAGGTCAGGGCCAAGAGAAGGAAGGGACAAAGAGGGAAACTCAGTAGGAGTTATTTCTAATAGGTGAAGTAGCTTGCTAGGTAGATATTTGGGGCCTGCAAACATTAAAAGCACTATATATTTGTCCCCTTTGAGAAAAAAGTAGAATAGACAGTTGCACAGCTAGTAGGTGATGGAATAAGTGATTCAGGATAAGGAGTAGACAAAGGAGATGAACCAACATGCCATAGTTAAGGTAGCCACCCTACTCTAGCATGGCCCTTCCTGATAGAACCAAGAATGTATCTAAGGCATTAATGCACCGAATGGGTCACTCCATGGGAAAAATTGCCAAGCCTCTCTTTGCATTTATATAATGTAATCTTTTGTATCATTTGAGGGAGATCTTTTTTACCATAGAATCAAAACACTACCCAAATTGAAAGGTGAATACTGAAACTTTGAGCTCATATTGTATTTCATATTATTTTATCTGAATGAGAAAGCAAGTGATTCACAAACTTTATGCTATATAGCATATATCATTTTAGTAGATTGTTCTTATGTCTATCTTATGAATGTGTTATTTTTTATTTAATTTAACAAGTAGAGCTAGTGGAAGTGATAAGGAAGGTGTCCTGAAACTAGTTACATTCAGACTTTGTGCTGACATAATTGTTTTCAGTGTGTGTTTTTAGTTTCTTTCTATGTAAAGGACCTTGGAATGACTTTGTAACCCCATTTTTCTTTGTATCTCAATCTTAGGCAGTTAAGGTGGAGACTTTGTGCTACATCTTAGATTGTTGGTTTCTCTATACTCTGTTACCAGTCGCTTGTTACCAGAAAGATTCATATTTCCTACAAGAACAAGCATTTTGAAAGAAGAGAAGTGCCTTCTATTGCTTCACCAAGATTTCTACTATCCAAGAAGGGATCTAGATCTTGGTTGAATGTTACTTCTAAAATAAGAGAAGCACCTTCACCAATCACCCAATATTTCTCCTTTGAGTTGTGAGCATCATCTCTGAAAAAAGAGAGATGGATGGTTTTTTCTAACCCTGTGTGTTACTTTTTGATTATTTATTTAGTATATAGCCTCTGTATATTTAATAGGGAACCTCTCGTTGATGAGAGGAGAGATTTGTCCCCTGTTGATGTAGTAAAACTATACACTTGGATGACCAATCTCCCTATGATGTGGTGATAGGAACTATTTTGCTCACTAGTTAGCTGGTTGATAAAATATTCAACCAACACAATCCATAGTTATTGATGACTCACAAGGGAATCTACTTATGAATTTGATAACCCAAAATTTTTTACCTTGACCAATTGAGGCAAAATTAGAAAAATGGGAGGAAGGTATGGAAACTTATAATTTTTTAAGGGTCACCTACAAGGCTGCCCATTCTTCCTCCATAGGTAAGGTCTTCTTATTGAGAGCCTTAAAGTATTTCTATAGATATATCATCCCATTTAAGGATATGTTTCCCATGATTTGAAAAACTTCCAATATTTAGAAATCTCACTGGGGAAGAACTCAAGCCTGACCTGGGTTAGTATAAAAAGTAAAGGAAAGGAGCCCAAGTTGAACTCAGATGGGACCTGACATTGAATAAATAGTTACATATATAAATATAAGAAAACCAATATCCTTAGATCAGTTTTCACCTATAGTCATTTTGGTTTAGGATCAAAGGTATTGGGTATATATGTGACTAAGTAAGATAACCATCTCAATTCAAGCCCTCAACAAACTATTTTTCAAGATAGGCATGATGTATCCCTAGCAGATATAAAGATTTTATCTTCTTGATGAGATCTAGTAGAATACCAATAGATCAGATTTTGGGGATTTGGAAAGTAGTTGGAGAATTTAATTCTATCCATATCATGACTTATCACATTTGGCAAAGTCTTGTCTTCTTGTGCAGCTTGATCAAAATAAAATGATTTGGAGGCTATCTAGGTAAATCACAAATATCTTGCTCATAATGACCTGTTCTGATTAGACCAAAAGCTTGGTGAAACATATCTTTTAGATTATGGATCATTTATTATCATTAAAAACATGTTCCTCCCCTTCTCTCTCCTCTTCCCCTTCTCCTATATTAACACTTTCTTTCTATTTTTAAACGCATCTATTAAGGACCTCAGATTTGAGACTTTATTTTATCTTTATAAGAGATGAGACATTACTTAAGATAATACAAAGTATCTTAAGCTTGATTAGTCTTGAAAATGTCAATTATTTGTAATAAATACCTCTTAGTTAAATAGGACTTTCTTTGCCTATCTTTTACCTTGAATGTATGTTTGACAAGATGTGCACTATGGTATTATGTATAAGAAACTATTCCTCATTCATGGTCCTTTGTTTCCAACTTTATTTTATGTATTTTTAATATTATTTGTATGTCTATCTTAGTGTTCTATTTTGAACCTCTCCTATGAAATACTTATGCAAATTATCTTGATCTTAAGGTTGTGTGAGCAAGTATTATTCTTTTACTGATCTAGTGTGGGTTTAAGCTTATGGGAATTCCCCTTTAAGTTTGGTACATCTCCTATTAATCTTCTTAGGATCCCTTACTCTCTTTTGAACCCTTTTATTATGAAGCATTGGGCTTAGTTTTAGTTCTAGGTGAGCATCAAAGAGGAGGCTGGCCTACTATAGAGGTTTATCCCAAACATAGGTGACCCATAGCTTGGGGTTATTCCCATTATTTGACCAGGGTTTGAGTGAGGAGACCTAAACAATATCCCCAATTAGGTTAGGGTGCAATTCCAGATGATAACAATTTATAGCACACATGGTGGGACTAGGGTCCAAATCAGGTGAAGAGTTTTAGTATTCTCTTCATCCAATTAGCCTTTAGAGGGACATCTACAAACATCAATTATAACTCTAAGATTTTAATTGGTTACAATAGTCCAAGTAAGCCTTCAATAAAACTTTATATACATGTGATCTCTTTCTATGAGTCTTTATGACTAGGTTTATAATAGAGTTCTACCCTCATCTAGTTGGTGAGCCTCATCAATAACCAAATGGAGCCTACCAGCCATCTAATCATCCTTATCAGCCACATAATGAGCATATATATCCTTCATACCACCTCCTTACCCCTCTATACAACATTATTATATCACATCCTTGCTGGAACTAAAACCAAATATGTTGATATCAAAAGAAGTGATGAGAAAATGGGACTAAGAGCTTGATGTGATCCCTTCTCATCTCATAGAGAGGATGAGGAGATCAATTCAAAGGCTAACAAGTAAGTGGATGGATATTGGAGAAGAATTTAAATATGATGTTATCAATGATGATTTATATGAGATGAAGACATTGATCTAGTGGTGGATAGATAAATTAGTAAAATGGAAAGGGATAAATAAATAGTTCAAGCAAATTTAACTTGCCATCCCACCCTCCCTTTAAAAAGAGCCTATGATCAAGATGTAGTTTCATGAAGAAAATCCTTCATATGTAGTTGTTTTCTCTAGAGATGTCATGTTTGAACTTTTTAAACATGGATACCAACTTCTCTCATTAACTACAGAAATATTTCTAATTTTTGAGGCTAGAAGTTATCCCAAATGGCCTCGATAAGTCACAATATTAGACCCATCTATCTTAGAGGTCAGCCTTATAGATATGTAAAAGGAGATGGATCAAGCTGGTCCATATGTTCATGATCAACAGTTCATAAAGGGAGAAGGATTAGAGATTTTCTCATAAAGTACATAGATTTGGGAGTGTGATGATTAGATTTTGGGTCCATGCTTGTAACCAACTTAACTAAAGTCAGAAATATAAGATTTTTTAGGGGCCCCTACAGTCCAACTTAGAGAAAACCTTAAATAAATGGACTAATATGTCTACATTGGAGATATGTTTGCTCATTCTCATCCATTTGAGGGTATGATAGAGGAATCAATAGCCAGACATCTTAGTTCACACATCATGTGATCTCAAAGTCAGGGTGGTTTCCATCTTAGTTCATCACAAGTAGGTGAAGTCAAAACATTTCCTTTTGATCTAGGGGGAAAGTACTTGTAAATTGTAAACCTTGTATATATATTAGAGTAGGTTTCATGCTTCTCTCTAAGTGCTTGTGTGCACATTTTTTTAGTAGGTTAGTTATTCTTATTTCTTACATTTTCTTGAGTTTATTTGCCTTTATTATTTTTTTTTTGTCCTTATGTTTCAAGAGGAAGTTCCAAAAATAGGCATCCTTACATCTTCTTCATGATCAACTCAATTGCAAGAGTGACCATGCCTAATGGATCAGACAAGGCAAAATGAAAAGGGTTCTCAAGCATATTAGTCATGTTTCCCTATGAGTCACCAAATATGTTAGCCATATTTGTCTCATATAATTTCTAAAGATCTTGAGGTAGTGGTACTGATTGATCAAATGGTTGAACAAGGTCTTGATGGAATGAGTGGACCAAAGAGACCATAAAGTTCAAAGGCTTTAAAATCAATTTTGTTTCACTTGAAATATAATTTTTTAATTCTAAATATTGGTCCAAAGTTGTAGAGAATATATGGAGTGATTTGGATAAGCATGGATGCTCATGGTATCCATCTAGTCCACTCACCATCCAAAACTTGTCTAGACATTTGGATATAGTGGTAAAGAAGTTGAAGAAGATATACTCATGGTGTTATATCTCATATGTATGGATGATTCAAGAAGAAAAAATCACATGGGTTTATTCATTTTGGAGCCTATTTCATATGCACTATGTTTTAACTCATGTGATGTAGTGCAATGAAATATATGCATGGGTAATTTTGGCTCCTAACATAAAATTTGCTAAGTTTCCATACTTACCTTTTTTATCTAGACCATTATCAAGACATCATGTAGAGTCACATGAACCAATCAACTTCAACATTCTACAAAATCACATGGAAAGATAAAATGGATGGAAGATCAAAGGGTTTGTTCCTTTTAGCATTAGGTCCATTCTTTGCAAGTTTTATGCCCCTACGATCTTCATGCTTCAAGTTATAAATTTGCAAAGTTGGTCAAGAAATGATAGACATCTGCATGAACCTCATTTTTTAAGACCCACAAATTAACCATTAGGATCCAAAATCCTTGGTAAGAACCTAAGGAGGAATTAATTGTTGAAAAGTGTTAAGTGCATAGAATCTCAAAGTAAGTCAAATGGTCAATAGATCTTAGGAACCAATGATAAATTGAGCTTAGGGAAGTGGGTCCCAAAGGATATATGCTACATGTTTAATTAGAACTTAAAATATGATAAAGTAAAATATAGTTAAAGGGTCACTAATATAAGGCTATTTTGATAGCCAATCAGAAAGGAGATGAGCTAGTATGTTTGATGAAAGTTGATAAAGAAAAATTAACCTAACTCAGCAAGAAGAACCAAAAGACCCAAAATTGAGCCCAACCTAGGTTGATAGAAAAAGTAAATGAAAGGAGCCCAATACAGACTCAGATGGGACTTATAATTTAATAGAGTTTCATATATATATTTATATAAATATAGGAAAAATAATATCTTTAGATCAGTTTTCACCTATAGTACTTTTGGTTTAGGATCGAAGGCATTAGGTAGATACGTGAATAAGTAAGACAACCATCTCAATTCAGGCCCTTGATAAACCACCATTCAAGATAGGGATGATGTCTCCTTGGTAGATATAAATATTTTATCTTCTTGATGATATCTATTAGAAGACCAATAGATAAAATCTTGGGGATTTGGAAAGTAGTTGAAGTATTAACTTCCAACTTGATCATGACTTTCCACTTTTGGCAAACTCTTGACTTCTTGTGAAACTTTCTTGAAACAGAATGATTTATAGGCTATCTAGGCAAATCAAAAATGTCTTGCTCATAATGACCTATTATGATTGGAACAAAAGTATAGTGAAACATATCTTAGAGATGATGGCTTGTTGATTATCATGAACAACATGATCCTCCCCTTCTCTCTCTCCTCTTCCCCTTTTACTATATTAACCCTTTATTTACATTTTTGAAATCATCTCTCAAGGACCTAAGATTTGAGACTTTATTTTATCTTTATAAGATATGGGGCATTCCTTTAGATACTACAAATTATCCTCTACTTGATTAGGCTTAACCCTATCAAGTATTTCTATGAACTGCCTCTTAATGCAATAGGACCTTATTTGCCTATCTTTTACCTTGAATTTGTGTTTGATAAATTATGCACTTAGCATTGTGTGAAGGATAATCATGCTTACTCATGGTCTTTATTTTCCAAATTTTTTTTAGGTATTTTAAATTTTATTTACAGGTCTAGGTTATTATTCTATTTTGAATATCTCCTATGAAATACTTATGCAAATTAGCTTGATATTAAGGTTGTGTGAGCTAGTACTATTATTTTGCTGATGTAGTATGGGTTTGAGCTTATGAGAGTTCCATTTTAGGTTTGGTATATCACCTATTAAATTTATTAGGATCCCTTAATCTCTTTCTAATACTTTTCCTATGAATAATAGGCTTATTTTTTATTTTAGGTGAGTATAAAAGAAGAAGCCAACCTACTCTGGAGGTTCAACCCCAATATAGGTGGCCCAAAACCTAGGGTTGTTCCCATTGTTCAACTGAGGTTTGAGCATGGAGACTTGAACAATATCCCTACTCAGCTTAGGGTACAATTATGGCTAATAATAATAACTATGACAATTTTTTTATTTGGAAAGAACACTTATGCACACTATTGGAATTTTATTTCGAGATATGTCCTAGGAGATACCTTAACCATGCACACAATTAGAATTTTATTTAAAGGTATCTCCTAGGAGATACCTTGAAGTGACATTGAATACCTTAAATGTTTATTACAAAGGTCCTTTCAAGGGTTTATATATAACCATGACAACTTTTTATTTGGTAAGAACATTGATGCACATTATTGCAATTTTCTTTTGAGATATCTCCTGAGAGATACCTTGAACATGCACATGGTTGAAATTTTATTTCAATGTATCTACTAAGAGATAACTCAAAGTGAATTGGAATACACTCCATTTTGATTTTAAAGGTTCTTACAAGGTATTAGATATAACCATGACAGATTTTTATTTGGAAAGAACATTGATGCACACTATTGGAATTTTCTTTTGAGATATCTCCTAGGAGATACCTTGAACATGCACATGATTGGAATTTTATTTCAAGGTATCTCATAGTGCATAACTTGAATTTCATTTTAATAACTTCCATGTAGATTTTAAATGTCTTTGAAAGGGATTAGATATAAACATGACAACCTTTTATTTGGTAAGAACATTGATGCACACTATTGGAATTTTCTTTCGAGATATCTCCTAGGAGATACCTTGAACATGCACATGATTGGAATTTTATTTCATGATATCTATTAGGAGATACATATAATGGACTTGTAATACCTTCCATGTTGATTTCAAAGGTCCTTTGAATGGATTAGATATAACCATGATAATTTTTTATTTGGCAAGAACATTGATGCACACTATTGGAATTTTCTTTCCTAGGAGATACCTTGAACATGCACGTGATTGGAATTTTATTTCAAGGTATCTCTTAAAATTTACATAAAAAGGCCTTGAAATAACTTACATGTTGATTACAAAGGTCATTTAAAGGGATTAGATATAATCATGATAAATATTTATTTGGCAAGAACACTAATGTATACTATTGAAATTTTATTTCAAGGTATCTCCTAGGATATACTTTGATGAGACTTGGAATAAATTCCATGTTGATTTCAAAGGTAATTTTAAGGGATTATATATAACCATGATAACATTTTATTTTTCATGAAAACTCATACACACTATTCAAATTTTCTTTCAATATATCTCCTAGGAGATACCTTGAACATGCACATGATTAAAATTTTATTTCAAGATATCTCATAGCAGATACCTTGAAGGGTCTTCAAATACCTTCCATATTTATTTTAAATGTCCTTGAAATGGAATATATATAACCATGATAACTTTTTATTTAGAAAGAATACTGATGCACACTATTAGAATTTTCTTTCCTCGGAGATACCTTAAACATGCACATGATTGGAACTTTATTTCAAGGTATCTCCTAGGAGATACCTCAAGGGGACTTGGAATACCTTCCATTTGGATTGAAAAAGTAATTGCAATGGATTTAATATAACCATGACACCCTTTTTATTTTTAGTAACCATGATGATAGCTTTGACTGCTTACAAGAATGACGCATGACAATCCCAAAACCAAAAACAATAGAGGGCCCCTCCCAATATCTTGAAATGAATAGAAATATGCCATGTGGCATAGTACAAAAAATTAATCACACTAACCTATATTTTGAGAGCTACCAATAATAATAATAAGGTGGCACTTGTTAAAATATGGAAAATTTTAGCTTTAAATCTAAAATTGATGGTGAATCAAAGGTAAATCAGTGTTAAATTTGAATTCTAATGAAATTGAATGATAAAATCAATATCTACTGGTATCCCATAGCCTTAGATCATTCCAATGTTTGTCCAGATATGAATTATATTTGAACAGTTTGATTTTGACTATGTTTTAACTAGGTTACTAACAAAAATGAAAGGAGATATATTGGTCTTTGTTGTTGCAATGGAAATTTATTTTCTACCCTATCTTACTTCCTCCTTTTGAATTTTTTTTTAACATGAATAACTTTAGATTAATGTTCATTGCATATATCCATTTGTTTTTTTAAGATTTTAGGATTATATTAGTAAATATAAATCAATTTACATCATAGAAAATTCACGTAGATTGTATCACTACCATATTCATGTTGTCTCTATAGCAGGGTCTACTTATAGATTAGACGGTGGTAAGTTGTAAACACATAATCTCACTAGAAAAATTGAGTGAATCCCCAAGGTGTCACTACCATATTATTATTTCCCTATAATCTAAGAAATGTTATTGTATTGTTTGTATTACATCCTTAACATAGACACACATCAATAGTATGGAAGGACCTAAAGATGAATATGAATATTCTCAACCTATTATTTCCTATCCTGCACTTTTAGGTATTAGTATTCCAAATATTAAGGTGGTTGGTTTCCTCAAGAAATACAAGTTGACTATATTTATGTACTCTATGAGTACACATAAATTCATTAACAATAAGTTGGCTAATCAATTGAGCTTTTTCATTTACCCAGCTGCATAATTTCAAATCCTAATTATGGGTGGGGGTATGTCAATTATTTTGGTAAATGCCATAGTATAAAACTATGAGAGTCTATCAATTATATTATCTTATGTTTTATATTATCATGAATGGGGATAACATGCTTTTATTGTAATGGCTCAATAATTTATGCATAATTGAGATGAATTTTGAGTAATGTCTCAAAATTTTATGCATACCATCATTGACACCTTCACATAATATAAATAATTGGAATGTCACCATTTTAATATATATAATATTAATTTAACATGATCTTGACATTAACCTAGGCACAATATTAATTTTTCAAATAACACCATATTAATCTGACATTAATTTCACATGCCTGAATAGTACTTAAACAAGGATTTATTTCTTATGATTTGACTAGTAGATATTTTTTACACCAATGAGGCTACTCAAATATGATTTTGACATCCAAAGGGAACATAAAATATATTAATTATCCTAAAGTATTAATTTCAAGACATGATTAGTAGATAGAGAAGAGAAGCTTGGATCTCTACAATGGGGAGATGAAGAGTCATCCTCCCTTAATGGTGCTTCAAGCTTCCTCCTTACAACTTGCCTTGGTCACGTTTACCTCCTTTGTTCCTATTTTTTATATATTATTTTGTGATAGAGGTGGTCTTTAATTTTTACCTTCACATTTTTTTGTGTTTTTTGGTTTTTCTTATGTGTGTTTACTTCATTGGTGTCTCTATTGTCTAAGCTGGGGTGCATGGCTACCATGCATGTCCTTCCTAGGTCATCATTTCCACTACCTTTAGAGAGTACATAAGGGAATGTATTAATTGAGGATATCTATAGAAACCCTCAGATCTGATGGGTTTGAGCATGCAAAGAAGGGGAAGCACGGTCATTTTAATGAATCAATTGATGATGTGTGTGGTGATAAGGGATGCAATAATAAGAGCATTAAATTGACTCAAGTGGAATTTGAAGAAATTAGAGTTCTAAAAGGACTCTTCAGTGAGTTTTTATGGTAGGAGGAAGTGGAAAAACACTCAGAAGGATTTTAGTTTATCATATGCAGGGAAGATTATGGTGAGTAGCAGTATAGGGAAGATCAAAATAGTAAGTTGTCTATCCCTTCTAAGACCTTGATAATTATTTTGAATATTTTCATGGAATCTCACTTACAAGAGGAAATGAGGATTAAAAATTTAGGAATTTTGTTTTTTTATTAAACAAGAATGCACTCCTCTCTAGGAATTTATTTGATAATTGGTTAAATTCTATTTGGGGCAAAAGACTAGGTTTGTATATTAATTTTTTTAGGATAACACAAATAGGGGAATTCATGATTTTGTTTAAAAACTCTAAAATGCAACATAAACTAAGGGGTTGAGGATATTTAAGGATCTCTATTCCCATGCAAGATGGGCTTCTTAGTCAGAGATCAAAGATAGATTTTAGTTCCTAGATTCTCAATGAAGAACATTCACCTTGCTCCAAATAACTTTTAAGGGAAAAAATAATGGAAGATGAGGGTGAGTTCTAGGGAAGTGTGAAGTGGAAAAAAGTCCTACCTCTACTTGAATATACATCTCATATGACTTACAAGAAACTTTCCTTCTCTAATGCCCCCTACCTCACATTCAATCATATTTGGTCTATCTTTAATCATATGCATGCTTGGTAATTTAGGTTTGATTTGATCTGGGCCTCTTGTCTTAAACCCAAGAAGTCTTGTTTTCATTGGTTACTAATGTATAATAATTTGGTTTTTATTTATATTCTAAATAATTATTGTCTTGCTGATCCACTTTGTTCTTTTTGTAGTGATGTTAAATCTTTTGAGCATATTTTATTGTTTTGTCCTTATGTTGCTAAGTTATAGCACTATTGTGTTAAACCTTGGAATTTTATCTTTGGTTGTCAGATTGGATGGTTAAAAATTACATTTGTTTATGCTTATCCTAAGTATAGAGTCCACCCTTTTTTAAAAAAATTCTAGCTTGGATTTTCTACTAAAAGTTTATGCCTTTTGTAAAAGCAAAGGAACCTAGAGGTGTTCCAAGGTAAGGCTAGAGTGCTTATTGACTTCACAATTGAATTCATCATTCATTTTTTGTCCCTGCAAATTTTAATCTAGTTGAAAATTCCATAGGACTAGCTCAAGAAGTTCCCCAGGGTAGGTCTCCTCAAGGTTACATCAAACTACCTGTGTAATTTAGGAGGATACCCTAGACTAAACCCACATTCTAACAGGGTTGTGTCTCACCCAATAATAATAGAAGTTAATATTTTTTAGTTTGAACGGGACTATATTAAAGATGCATATTTTGATCAAGCTATAAACTAGTGAAATAATGGATCACCTCATCTTAATTTGATCATAATGGAATTGGTGATTGGTTGTCAATGAATGAGATTATATTACAAGATTTATGTAATGAGGAACATGGTATTTATATTATTAAGGAAGCCAAAAACACTTTTACTCCATTTGAATTGAATATATTTTTTAAAGTTGGGGATAAGAATGCATTAGTAGGGACTTCATCTTGGGTACCTATTCCATATATGTATACCCATGGCACATAAGAGGAGGTACAGAGGTAGATAGATGATAACATCAACACTTTTTTTATCAAACTGAAGAGGCTGATCAAATGTCAAAGCTTGATAGACATCAAACATGTCTGTAAATATATGAAGCAAAGAAACATTAAAGGAATTTTGGATAAAGTTGACCACTACCCTAATAAGCTAGCCTTAGGACAAAATTGAATGGGACTTGTTAGTGATAAAATATCTTTGGAGGGACTTGACTCGACTAACTCAGATGTTAGATGTGATGGTGAAGGTGTTGCTTCTATCAAGGAATTAGACTTTTATGTTTGAGTCCTACCACCTTTGGGGTGGCCTATTTTTTATGCATAGTGTTTAAATATATTTTACTATTGATACATTTGGTTTTTATTTCTTGGGCTACCTATTTGGAGCCCTTTCTATTGATACTATTCATATCTATTTTTTATCCTACCTGTTTGGAGTTATTTCTATATTGAACCGTCTATAATTATGTTTATTGATGGTGGATGTCCCACATCTACTTTTTGTCTCTACTAGATAATTTTATATTTTTGGCATCTTTAATGCATATATTAGTAATCAATCTTCAATATAAAATAAGTATTAATTTATATTAAAATGTAAATCATATCAAGTGAATCTCACCATATCCAATTTGATCTCATGCACTAAACATACATTATGTGAAATTTGGGTTTAAAAAAGGCCTTGTAAGAACTCTAAAAAAAACATTTCTTATTTTATCAAATATATTGATTGAAATTAAAAAAAATTCACTTAACCATATGAGTTAAGTGGGTCCATTTGCCTATTCAAAATGTCTAAAAACACTTTAGTTAATTATTTTTATGTTTTTTTCTTGTCTTAATATCTTTTAGAAACACTCTAATTAATTGTATTTGTTGTCTTTTTTATTTTTTCTTGTCTTATTTATTTTTATATTATATTAGTTTTCTTTTTTTAATCATTTTTATATTATCTTAATTTTATTTTTCCATATGGTTCTCACATCCATTAATTTCTTTGTTGCTCTCATCTTTTCTTCTGTAAGTAATCATGGCAGAATCTTGGCTTCTTGGAAATGTCAATTTGTAATAGTTGATATATTTATAGCTCCTCCTTCCATTGATCCACTGTAAAAGTTGATCTTTTTTGAAACATTTTATGTATATTTATGTAGGTTCACATAAAATTTTGTTATATTTATTTAGGGGCACATAAACTTATTGCATCTTTCCCTCTATATAAATTTTAATTATATCCAATATGGAATCATTATAGCTGCATTTGGGCTACATCTGGTTGATACATGCTTGTGGTTGGACATATCTACTTGTGGATATAATTACTCTATTCTTGTTTGGGCTTTGGGTTCTTGTAAAGTTATTAATTTTTACTTGGAAAAAAAATTCCTTCTACACAATTTTATATTAAACTTTCTATTAAAACTAACAAAATTGTGCAATATATTTGGTGAATCAAATCCCAAAAGCAGTCCAAAAATAAAACATAGGAAATTCAAAGAGTAAAAGTGTTGAATCCATTTGAGTTATCAACCTTATTAGTTTTTACCCTGATATAATAAATTAGTTAATTTTTATCTTTGGACATTTTGGCCTTTCCATAAGGAGTATTGTTAGTATCATACTCAACCTATTCTTTCAAAAACACAATGAATGACTTTGGTTTCCAATTAAAATACTAGAAACCATAGCCACAATGTGAACCTACATTTTAATGGCTATCCTGGCATTTGGAACGTGTGAGAAATGTTTCCTCTCTATGTGCAATGTTTCCTTTGGTTTGTCGGCTGTTCTAAACCATTTACAAAATTGAATGATATTTTTTTAGAATTTTTGCCTTGCTAAAAGGATTTGGAAATGCTTCAGCGCTTTTTATGCAATTTTTTTCAAGAATGTTTCAAACATTTCAGCTAAAAGACATGATTTTCTTAGGAAAGTTTCTGGTTTGTCTTAACATGTCTGTCTGGATTATGTAGCTGAAAGACATGTGGATGTAATATTTATTATTTATTTGTTTATTAACTCATTTGATAGTAAAATTTTGTTTTTTATTTATTTATATATTTATGTTTATTTTATATGTTTTATATGTTAGAATTTAGGAAATAAAATAATTTAGTTTAGAAAATTGAAGGATTATTGTATATATGATTTTTTTATTGAATATTATATTAATATTAATTTTTTAATATATTTTTTATTTTAGAAAAAATAAAATTCTATGTATCTATAATAATTTATTATTATAGATAGTGTTATTATTTTATATTTTTGTATAATTATATATATAAATAAAAGTAAGAAAAGTAGAAAATATTTATATTTATATAAATATAAATATTTATAAAAAATTAGAGGATGTTTATAAATAGAAAAATAAAAAATGTTTATTTATATAAATATAAATATAGATAGGAAAAATAAGGAGCATGAATGTGTGTGTGTGTGTGTGTGTGTGTGTGTGTGTGTGTGTGTGTGTGTGTGTGTGTGTGTGTGTGTGTGTGTGTGTGTGTGTGTGTGTGTGTGTGTGTGTGTTTCCTACTTGCAACCTATGCATAGTCATTTCTCATTGCATTTCCATTACTGTTGCGGTTTCATGTTTCTCATTTTTGGAAACATAGTACTCAACATAATTATGTGAAAATAGAAGTCCTCTTACATGGGTGGATTTTTAGCATGATTAGGTGTTGAAATTGTGGTGACTATTGAAAATTCATCTCTGCTTCATGTTATATCTGAACCAAATCTTGACATAAGGAGTCCAATTTGTGTTATTTTGATGAATCTATTTAGGGCTCCCCTTTTGTTTGTGGTTTTGGTGGTATACTTTTCTTGACTCCCACTCATTCTCTCAGATTCAGGGCTAGGTTAGGAATAGGTTCAAACAACTATGTTGAGCTCATGGCATTAAAATTTCTTCTCAGACTCATGGTTATGAATATATTGAGTATTTTTTAGGTATTTGGGTACTTAATGGTTGTTATAAACTAGATGAAGGGGACCTATAATATGGATAATCTTGTACTCCTTACCATTTTCAACATAGGTCATAACTTGTCAATTTCCATTGTTGTTATTTGTTATTGGCATGTCTATAAGGAGTTACATTATGAATTTTATTTTCTATCCAAGGAGGGGTTATAGCTAAAACCTCACGTTTGGGTCATAAATGATTTTTTTTTATCATGTTGCACCAATTACCTAGACTAAATTGGTTATGGCATCCTAGTACATCATTATTCTCTTTTATATAGTTTTTGTCTCTATGCTAGAATGTGCTTTACATCTAGATGTGTTATGGACTGATTTGGTCTTCCTTAGTGACACACTTTATATACTCTCTTTCATTTACTTCTTTTTACTCTATATATCACCATCCACCCAACATTGGGATCACAGTTTGAGATTATTTAGGGTCATGTGTGACTTCATCATATATTTATTAGTTTTTATTAGGTGGGTCAATGATTGAACATCAATCCATATATATTTGGTTTTATTTTTACTTTCTATGGGTTTCCTCACTTTGGGTAAGATGGAATTTCACTCATTTTTCTTCTTCTATTGTATTTTTCTCCTATAATGATATTACATCTATGGAATGTAACCTCAAGTTTAATTAATTTGATGTTATGATTTTTTTTGAGGGGAAAAAAAGGAGTCCAATTTCTAGAAAATTAATAATATGCTCAAAAAATAGAATGGATATAATAATCCTCATGATCTAAAGGAGAATGATCCTCCTTTTTGTTAGCAACATTCTCCATATTTATGTCATAGAATTGTCTTGCAATATTAGCAATGTTAGTACTTTGTAGAGACTTAACCTCTCTCTAATAAATTCTTTATATGATGAATATTGTACTTTCATATTTCATTATTCATTTTCAAACAAGATCATTTTATGTTAAGATACATTCAGAAAACTAGATCCAAACTATATCCATTTATCTAACTAGTAATTTTTTTGGCGGCTGAACCATTTCAACTTATAAGATATCCATTTATCTAACTAGTACTTTCCTTAACCATTGGACAATTTAAAATTAAAAGGTTATATTATTTTATTTATTTATTACTATTCATATTTTATTATTAGGATATCATGCATTGGTTTTGACAATCATTAGGATTTAGTTATTTTTTCCAACATACACATGGGCCCATCTTGCATACATGTCATCCAAAATAAGTTAGCTTTTACATAACCATTTGAATCTTTCATTTAAATTTTTTTTTCCACTCTCTTTTGCTTGTGGGATAATTATTATGTGAATATATAATGTAGATGTTTGTTTTGTTAACATGGGATTAGTTAATATCAGTGAAAAATACTTAATTATATATTTTTTAAAACTTTGTGGAAAGCATTATTGTAGATACTTTTTCAAAAATGAAACCTACACATATTCTCTACTTATCCATTTCAATATTATACACTTTTTCACATCTCTATATTGATATTTGTATTGGTTCCATTAAAACCTTTGTTAGTGGTACATTTTTGTACTTTATCTTATGTACTTTAACATTTTAGCTCCATGTCTTGAATGTTTATCCAAGATAGGCATTTGCCCCTCTATATTTGTGATAAGGTTCTTAGTAATAAAAGGAAGCTTTTTGTTCCATTTATGGTTTCTATGGGGGTATTGCATTATTTGTTCAAGTTTTAAATTATTTCTTGGGTGGGCTACTCAATTTGAAGCTGAGATTTCATAGTAGTTTGTGTTTAGCCCCTCTCAAAGTGTTTAGTTCAATGTAGTTTGTGAATTTGAATAGAACTTTGTATATTTTCAATATTTTGAGGAGGTCCTATTTTGGATTTTGTATATTAGTAAGGTAAAATAATCTAAGGGTAAATGATTTTTTTTAAAATTTATGTGCTTCTATTATATATTCCTTCCTTTCTGTGATAAATTCTATTTACTAGTGTTTTAATATCCCCCTTTTCCCTATTATTTTCTCCTCACTTCATCTTCTATTTAATAATTTCTTCTCTTATAGAGCATTTATTCCTCTCAAATGGATTGGTGTGAATCCTCAAGTGTTATAAGGATCACATGCTTACCTAAATGAAAAGAGGTAGTTGAAAGGATAATTAAGGTAAACACTAGAAATTTGATGAATTAATACACCTTAGATGATGTTCATAGAGTCTATTTCATTTAATGAATACACAATTTCACATTGTCCCTACAATTGAGCACTATTGGTTCATATTTAATCTCTTTGGTTATGTTGGGCATCTAGATAAATCAGAAGGTTTTAACAACAAAATGCCAATAAAACCTTATCATTATATTTGAGGATCTTTGATAGGTGCTAGTATAAATCATAATAACATAGAGTTGGGACTACTTATTTTAGATCACCTTGGTTAGTTTGACCTAACAAATGACGTTCATTATGTCCTTTTGTCAAATATCTATGTAGTGGATGGTAGGTGTTCATTGTCAATTTGACCTAATATTTCATTGTATTCTTATAATTAATTTTTAAGTATAAATGTCACTTCAAAGACCTAAAAGTGAGATAAAATATGTTGTCATTTACAAAATAAAATATGATGATGAGAATTGGATTCTAATAACTTTATTTATCAGTTCATTTGTTACAATGCAACCTCCTATGAATGGCAAACATAAAGTGAGAAGAATACATTCCTCTAATATCAAACACCATTAGAAAGGGATGATCAAAGATTTCAAGATAATCTGAGGTAAAAAAATATCAAAAATTAAAACTACACATGTTTATGATAACAAAGAGATGTTGAAGAAATCAATTGTAGAAATGGAGGACTTTCGTAAAATGGTTTCTAACTATAAGGACTAATATATATTTTTTGCATTCACTGCTTTTCATTTATTGGATGTACTATTCTCTTATTAATTTTTTTTATCCATTTTTAAAAAAAGATTCAACATTTTTTTCCTTATAAGATTATGCATTTCAAATTGGGAGGAGTGGAAGCCAATAAAATACATTAATAGGACCTTTTATTTTGTTCATTCTAAAATTCCAGAAATTATGTATGCTTGAAAGGAAATTGCATGGTTGATCAAAAAAGGGATATGGTTCTATAAATATACATATGTCATTCTAAAAACTAGCACATCATATGGAAAAATGGAAGAGATCACTTTGTCAATGATTAATTCAGTTACATGGTCAACTATAGATTTTTCGACCATAACTTCTTACCGCTACAAGAATTTTTAAGAGGTGTAAGTATGAAGTTGAGAGGAGAAAATCATGTACACATCAATTTATTCATTCACATGGGAATTTTTTGTCATATGTTTAAGGATGAGATGTCCATTTGAAGAACCAATAAAACATATGTTATTTCACCACCATCTGATAGATTGGTATAATCCTTATTCTGATTTGATTGGGATAAAATAGTACACTTTAACAATGGAGAAGAAATATAATGTAGATTCTCTCATGATACAATTTCCTTCAAGTAAAAATTTCTACACTCATTTTTCAAAAAGTTAATAATCATATTTTATGATAGTTTATAATTTCTCTATGAATGTTGTTTATCAAAGTTTCTGGTATTAGCTTTTAAAGAAAAATTTATACATGTCATTCTAATTTTGAAGGTGGAGATATGTTCATCAATCAGGTAAATGGACATGGATCCAAAATGACCAAGATGACAATGATGGAACACATTCTCCAAAAATATCATTTTCTGTTATGATGAATGATGTGACTTTCAAAACATTACCAATGGAATAAAATTGGACATTATTTGAAGTAAGACAATATCTTGAAATATAGGAAGAACATGATGACTTCATATTTTTAGATAATGGAGAAACGGTAAGTTACATTCTTTTTTTTACATATATTAATTTTGAATATGAATTCAAATGTTTGTTTTTGATTAATTAAGGTGATAAACCAAGGGTCGAACCCTATACAGTCAAAAAAGATAAGAAGGCTGGCAAACAAAAGATGCCAGCACCGAACCAATGGCACAACTGAGAAACAAAGTTAGAAGAAAAAAAACACTGGAAAGACCAGAGTTAGAAAGGATGAAACTACATAACTATAGAATTAACAAGATCCTTAAGATTCTCATTGTCTGCATTGTCAGCATTCCCTGGATTACCCACCACTTCCAACATAGTTATATTCAATAGAATGTTATTTCAAAGGCCTTTGGTGAAGACCTTTTCTAGATTTTGAATGTGGTCCTTCAAGGCTCCAATTTCTATTTCCTAATCATTCTCATTCTCCAACCCTCACTAGCTTCTTCTACATGCATCTTCTCCTTATTATCAATAGTTCCCCTATAATCAACACCCTGCTCTTTAGTGACCTCAAAAACCTGAGAAGCCTATTTCCCACCAGTGTCTTCCAAAATTTCTTGAATTTCTAGCTCTTCATAGTCTTCATCCTGGGTTTCATCATCAGAAGCACTTTTAGAATACTCAATCAACCTTATCTTTAGGGTTGGTTTTCCAGTGATCTGCCCTGACCTGTGCACTCCTAAAGGGAAACCATCCTTACTAATTTTGGAGGGCCTGTGGGGTTTGCCATGTTGGCCTCCCATGGCCCCATCTAGATTTTTTTGGGTCCCTTCCTTAGTCTGTTTAAAATTTCCATTTTCTCCATCAACCTTCCTCTTCCTTCCCTTTTTTCTCGCAAGGGAGCTTGAAGTATTAGTAGGGGTCATAACAAGGGTGGAGAGGGGGGCGTCATTGGTCTTGGTAGGAGCAGGGGAAACCCAAGATTCATCAATTACATCACCAAAAACTAGGTTTGAGGGAATGTCTTCATTGACACCTCTAATATTCATGTTTGGCTCAAGGGAATGGTGGAAATTATAAAGACAAAAAATAAGCCCATGGTGTAGGGGAATAGGTTTTAAGTTCAGCTTCTTGGCCATTTTGGCTCTCACCCTCAGGATAGAGTGTTCTAATGATGATAGTAGGTAGAAAGGAAAGCTGATAATAACATTGCATCTAAAATGATTTAACAAAGGAAGGTGATAGTTATAAAACCTAGTATATCACCCCTAAAGAGTGAAGTATTTCATAAGAATGAAACAGACACCATCCCATGGCTCTAGCAATTTGGCATGCTTGAACCCTCCTTGATATGGGACGAGTTCTTCTCCTTCACCCAAAAATAGTTTGTGACTAGCCAAATCCATGATTTTGGTTTTCCTTTGGAGCTTTAAACCCTACATGGTCATTCTCGTGGCCATTGAAATCACCTTTTCAGAGATTTCAAAGCTAATACCCCCCATAGTGACCCACCTATTCAACCAAGATCTTGTGAATTACTCAGACAAATTTTCATCATAACCATTCAGCCTTTCCAAGTACGTGATGATACCTCCTTCTTTACAGTAATGCCAAACTAATGGGTTGCCCTTAAATTCATAGTAGAAGACTATTTCAGTATGAATACGATCTCCCCCCATTCTTTAATTGCAGACCTAGCTGATGAAATTCTTAATTACCTCCTTAAGCTTCAAACAAGTAATAAGCCCTCAATTCCATTTGCATTGAATGCAGATGTGAAGGCTCATTTTAAAAAATGGCCTGCCACGGTGACGTCTACTCTCATGCTTGAAAATAATTCCCCCTTGGTTTTCATGATGTGGCTCTCACACCTCCACCTCATGATACAAAGAATTAATCATGACAATCAAGGAAGTACTAAGGTTATCATTTTCCATGATCCAAAATGGACTTTTCCATGTGGACCACCTTCAAAAGCTATCTTTTGGATCAATGTGCATCATTCATGCTCTGTCATCTCCTTCTGAATGATCTCTCTAATTTTTGGGGGTATATGAATTCAAGTGTTAGTTATAGGTCCAATGTGCAAATAAATATTACTATTATTTGTTTATAAATTTTTAGGTTGGCAAGTGATAGGAAAGTATTGCTTTGGAAAGATTGTGTTCACCATACAACATTAGAAATCAAGGAATCTTATGACTAATTTTATGAAATATTACTATGCATCAGTAGACTTGAAGAATTATACTATTCATACACTCTATGTTGATGGGAGTATTAAATAATTATAATAAATGAGGATGTACTATTTTATCCTCTATTTTAAAAAAAATAGTGATAATCATTCCAATTTATATATTCCTATAGTTAGACTTCTAAGGTTAAAAATCCAATGCTTAGAGCAACCAATGTAGCCATACTTTCTCTATTAATATATCATATTGGTTTTTATTAGACTTTATAACTTTGAATTATTGATTAATAAATTTTAAGTTATTTTTATGTCAAAAAGTTTGTTGGTGTTAAAATATTATATTTGTTTTTTTATACTAAAAATATGAAATTGTGATACTATGTTTTATTAACATTAGATCTATCTTTGTCATAACATGTTTAATTTTTCCATAAACATACCATGTTACAGGTGAACTACAAGTCAAGTTTTTAATTTTTATAGAAGATTTATTGTATTACACCTTTCTTAAGGTGTTTATAACTAGAATTTGGTTACTTTATTATCTACCAGATGATGCATGCATATATTTTTAAGATTCTTATCAAAATATTATTTTGATGTTGAGTAAATGAGGACATATTTTACAGTGAGGCTAAGAATTACATTGTCTATATACATTGAAAAGTCCTAAAATCCATTTTGGTTTAAAGAAATTTAAAATTCCTTGTCATCATCACATAACAAACTCAAATATTTTTAAAAATATAATTATATAGAATGTGCAAATGAGTGATAAGGTAATTGAAATGTTTAGATTCAACTTTTTGAAGAAATGGCAAAATCAAATTATTTTTTAGGTAACAGGTTTTTGTAACCTTGTATATTGTGTTTTGATGCATGTCTAAGCCCAAATTGTCTTATTTTGAAGAGGTCGGATGCAATATTTAAAGTAAGTTTATGTTGTCTATTCATACATATTGTATGTTGAGATGATTTTTTTTTGTGTTTTATATTTATCCTAACAACCATAAATTTATAATTTCATAAAGATTCTTGTATTCAATAAGAATGCCAACTAAAATTTATCTATCAATATTTAGTTTCAAGCTTTCTAGATGTTTTTCTCCATACAAAAGGTGGGTCTGGTCTATGCATTCTTTTAATTTCATAAGGATCTAGTAAAAATGAATCCCTAGTGATATAATATAAATAAAATATTCTTTTACGAATTTTTTTGTGAATAAGCAATAAATATGTGTATCATAAAGCATATTTTTTTTTTACACATGGAGCCCTTGAGATTGCTAGATAGTTTGATGTTGGGAACAAAAAAACCTCATTTATCTCTACATATATCCATGCCTGGCTCCATCATGCATAAATACTCCTTGGTGTCATTCAAGATTTATATGTTTATTTCTTTTCATATTTTGTCCTTTATCACCTCGAGACACTATACTTGGTTACATATCCACTAAAATACTATTTGAGCACAATTTAGTCTTTACCTAATACTAACTCAAATAATATCAATACCTTACCTCATAAATAATCTATCCCTACTTTATTATTCGTTATTATTGGTTCATAGGTTCATTTACAACTCTAATGGTTCAAAGTCTCCTTATATGATTTAGGATACTTGAGATCTTTTATATGCCACTTATAGTCCTTCTTGGATTACCTAACCAAATCCAAGGACCTCTTAATCCACCTTTTGAAATTTACACCACTTCTCTCTCTTATCCAGGCTCCTTAGTATCCTTCTTTTACATATTTCTTGGTTGTACGGTCAATTAAAAATCCACATTGAGAAAATAACCATCATTACACTTACCCTATATCCTTTTCCATCAATTCACAAAGTTTCAAGCCTTAAATCTCGTTGTAGATAACCTTTCTAGGTCATTTTAGCTCTTTGTTAATGTCCATTAGGTCTATTGGACCCTTTCTATATACACAAACCCTCTAAACATTATGTATGGGTATGAGAAAATTCTTAAAAATAAAAAATATGTTAAAGGATATTGATTCCCTTCTAATGACAAAATTTTAGCTTCTCTTACTGGTGGATTCCTCTACAATTAACAATCTAAGTTTGAAACCCTAACATAGGGTTGGTTATGTTAGTCATTCCAAGTTAAAATTTTTAATCTTTTTGGATGAATATAAATGAAGTTAAGTGTTTCCTTTCTCCCTAAAACCTTAAATAGGGGTTTTGTACAGTTATAGACCTGATATCCTATTGTACAATTATAAACTCAAGATCTTAATTATTATGAAAAATACACATTTTAAGACTTATTTGGGGACTTTTATGTTTGAGGACATTATTTATATTTCTATCTTATTATATCCACCAAATAGGCACTTTGAACAATCAAAAGAAAGGAGAAAATAGAATAGGGCAGACATAAATTTTTAATTATAAAGGAGAGTGAAAGTATTAGGAAACCTTAATTTCATGAAAAAAACTCATATGGATGCTCAAAATTTAGTCAACCAACAATATTTAATGTAAGGTCTCCATAACAAGCCCACATAATCTAACTAGTAGTTATTTTTCTCAAACACAGTCAAGGTTGATAGGTAAGTTGCGTATTATTGATATTTGTTTAATCATTTATTCATTTTTTAAGATATAACCATTATTGAGAGCATACATTTTTATAGCAATCACTTTAGAGGTTTAGGTGTATTGGTGTAAGAGTAATAGTCTTACAAAACCTTCTTACTCAGTCCTAGGTACACTAAGGATTATGAAACTTTTCATGATGGATTATTTGATTATGACTATCCATGAACTAAAATGATGTAGAGATATTGAGATAAATCTTCATTAATCATCCTCTAGTTCTCTATCTAAACTGGTTTCATACTCTCAATGATTTGACACCTAAATATTCATGTCTTTCTCAATATTCTCCCTTTGTCCTTGGGCTTAACAACCTTTGTGTTATAAATATTTTTTAATTTTAATTTTAAACACATCTATTCATTTCATAAATCCTCCTAGATGACATTCACATTCATTCCACTATCTTATACTATTCATTCATGTTCTTTAATTCTTGTTTTGATTTGTACTAGGTACTTTATTGGTTCTTAAGGTTAAATATTCATCTAACTATCAAAGAATAAATATTTTATCAAATATAAAATTGAATTTTCTTCACATATCTATTTCAACCCCCTTTAGTCACTCAATTAATCTCAACCTTTCATTCATCACCTTTTGGCATAATGTTTCTATAAGGTTTATATAAGCTAGTAGCCCTATTTTGGCCTTTATCCTTTGTTAAATCAATATAGGTAGTATTTTGAAATAAATAATCACTTTTTTATACTCCCCTTCTTCTCTTTTAGATAATTCTAAAATTACATTTCTTTTCTCTTCATTTACCTATAACTTCCTTTTGAAAACCCCACTCTTTTAAGCCCTAATTAGGCCTATTTCTTGTCCCAGTCCTAAAATTACATACGAGACCATTTGTACAACTATAAATATATGTGATAATATTAGAACACATAAAAAAAATATAACTACAAATTTTCATGAACATTTGGTAGTTATTACTCTTTTTATCTACTAAACCCTAGTTTTAGGGTTTCTAGGTCCTACACAAACCCGTAGGCACTTTAAATTCTATAACTTGGGCTAAACATTGATTAAAAGGACAAAAATACCTTTGTTGAGTTTTTATCCACTTACTCTCACTTAAAAAAATATTAAAACCTATGTTTAATTCAATAAATTCTTAAAATCACTTAAACGCAGTGGATTGTATACTCTTTTTAATGTCTATCTAGGGTTTCCAACATTCTATTCTACTCCAATGTTCTCTAAACCATACTTGGGATCTTACATATGGTAAATATAGTTTGAAAAATATAATATTCATTCTTATTCATCTATATCCATGTTTAATTACTCAATTAAACTTATATTTACCCATAGATTACATAAATAGGGTTCTACATGTATATGATTGTTTAGGAGTCTGAATTTAACTTACTTGCTAGATGTGACCAGATTTCAATATGAATTGTCTTATGCCTAATTTATTTCCAAAAAATATTAATACCTTGACCAAATACCTTTATATTCTTCATTCTCAACTCTTGTCCTTAAGGACTAATTGAACAAACAAATACCACTCTTGCTAAAAATGAATTGTATTCAACCTTTCGAGGGTTTTGGAAACATTTTTCCTTTCTCTACTTTCCTCTCTCTTATTGGATACCACCACCTCTCTCCTCTACACCATATTACACAAATATTACCTATTTATATGATTTATTTCAAAATTCACTTCTTGTTAACGGTTCTTATGGTTCCAATTATTTTGTTCATGTTTATAAGGGTCTTACTAACCCTCTATTCGCACTCATAAACTCACTCAACACTTTCCAAACTTCAAATTCTACCTTTACACAGCTTCCAAGTCTCAAGTATTTTATATAATCAACTCTACATTCACTTCACATTATTCCTTATACACTTATTATAGACATTAATGTATATTACAAAAAAATTACAATCAATGATGAGTTTTCAAAGTCAATTTATTATTCCCCTTGTTAGAATACACTTGTGTACAAGTTTTGGAGGTCTAACTCTTCTTCTAAGTGTTATTTCCTTCTTTAGGCATAAATAAATAGGTATCTTATAGGCATAATTCAACTCAAACCTATATAATACATACCAAAAGACATTTACACACTCTACAACCATTAAAATAAATTATATAATCCTTAAAATAAGCATACTAAAAATTTATATGGGTTTTTTATGGTTCAAACTCTTGTTATACACCAAACCCTAGTTTAAGGATTTTGGGGCTCTGTCATAGTTTGATAGCACTTAATATTTTAGTGTGGATGTTTTATGGTGTTTCAAATGTCCAAAATTGATTTTTGAGGTCTATCTAGACCCTAATTAACTTATCCAATCACTAAATGGTATCTTCCAATCCTCTAAGAAAGATTTCTAACTCCAAATACACTTGAATGTGTAGAAAGTTAGTTGTATATAGGTATGTATCAAGGTTTGATAAATAATTACATATTAATAATAAAAAAATTCTCTAACAAATTTTAATGGAATCACAAACATTTGACATAATGTTTTGTAACATTGCAGCTTGATGATTGATCTCATCTTTTCAAAAATCCAATACACTATCCACTGCAACAATATGTAATTGATGCAAGGGCATCCTATAAAGACTCTAAAATGAACTAAATTTTGGATTTAATTAGACTGTTAGGTGTTTCATATATGTTATAGGTCTTAATTTTTCTTTAGGTTTGATCTAGGTTGTTCAAAGTGGCATAAAATTTGAATTATGGATTTTCCTTCCAAAATGCCTCTATTTGAAAATTTGAATTTTCAAGCCTTGTTGAAGGACTTATATGAATTTTGTGAAGGTTTAAAGGTGTATAAACATGTATAAAAGGTATTAATAAAATTAAAATGTCTATATTATGTTCTTTAGTCTATAGGCAAGGTCATACATTGGACATTTTTATGTAAAATCAAGAAAATGCATGTAATGAAGGACTTAAACATGGGAAAGTCTCCAAGAAATAATTATGATTATTTGTATGATTTTTATTGAGTCATATTAATTTTTTTAATATTTAATTCCATTTGAAATTGATGGTGAATGGAGAAAAAAAAAATTTATTGTGTGATGACTGCCCATGATGAAGAATTTTGTGTATTAAGATGGCATGGCTGAGACATAACATGTTTGATTGGATGCTTAATATGGTAAGTATAATGTTCATTTTTTATTGATAATTAATATGAAAAAGTTATATCCACTTTTTTTGAGATAGGGAACTCAATATTAATTTGGAGCAATCACTTTTGTGGTGATAGTTAGGTCTGATAACTGTGGTGCACACTTATAGTCTTGTTCAATAATTTGGCTAGCTTTCCTTTATTTATTGTGTCTTATGGAGAATATAAAGTATAAAACACATATGAATAGAGTTAATTATATTGTTTATATATATATATATATATGTATGTATATGTATATGTATATATATATATATATATATATATATATATATATATATATATATATATATATATATATATATATATATATATATATATATATATATATATATATATATATATATATATATATATATATATATATATATATATATGTATATGTGTGTGTGTGTGTGTGTGTATATATATATATATATATATATATATATATATATATATATACAGTGATCAAATATTGTTCTTGCTACATTCTAATTATGAAACTTGTTCATTATATCCTTTAGTCCATACAAAATCAGGTGTATACTCTATGTTTCTTTTTGCATTAAATATTGTTTAAATCAAAAGCTGATTGGAAAAGGTTTAATATGATAATTAAAAGTGGTAATAATTATACTATTTACAATTCATTAATTTGAAGTGGAAAAGATGAGGAAACCCTAAATACCATGTTCTAGACAATAGAATACAGTTATATGAGACTATGTTTTTCTTTTTGGGACTGATCTAAGGGTTATGGGATGATGAAATTTGAATGAAAAAGTTTTATTAATACTATAAATAAATTTTAAAAACTTTTGTTTTGTTTAAAACTATTTCTTGATCAATATATGTAATTTAATGCAATCTCAACCTGCATAGTCACCCTAAACCCTAGTTATTAGGGTTTTGAACATTTTGAGAAATCTAATCATTGAAAAATCACCATTATTTGTAATATTTTATTTTTTATGTTAAATAAGATATTAATTCATTTACAAGATTGTATGGATCATGTATTATGTATTTTTAGCAAGTGGAGTTGAGAAAGGGCTAAAAAAGGCCTAATTTGATAGGCTACAAGAGAGAACGTGGGTTTAAAATAGGAATTAGACTTTAAAATTTGACACAAAAGTGTGTATTAATGTAAAAATTGATAATATAACATTTTAAGGTCATAACTAGTTTTAATTTTCCATATAATTCCATTTTTTAGGTGAAAGGGCTACAAGGATTGAGTTTTACATAGGCAGAGCTGCATAAGTGAAAGGGAAGGTGTTAAATAGAATAAAAAATGGGTATTGAGAGTTATTAGGAGGATATTATGATCAAGGTAAATATTTTTTATTCTCTATATAGTATAGTGATCTATTTATTTTCATGGTGATTAGTTTATTAAGCCTGTGACTAGGAAAGTGTTTCATTGATCAAGGACTAGTTAGAAAAACTTGTGCAAGATCTACATCTACAACTACAAGAAATAGGTATTTTTAATTTATTTTCCTGAGAATATAATTATTTCCATTCTTATTCTTGAATTTTATAATATCATATAACAACAAAGGCCTTAAGGAACATTCTTGAACCAATTCTCAATTCCTTATATGTGATGTTCTTGCCATGCACATTCTATATACACTTCAAACAAATCAAATAGGATCAATACCTATATTTTATAATCAAGGTTATTTTTTATTTATATCCTATAGAAAATACACGTTATATAAATATTATGCTAGCCTTCTTTCACATATGAACACCTACCAACATCATTCATATAACAATCAAAACATGGAAGTTAAAGTAATGGAAGTGATGATAGTCAAGTAAAAGAAGATGAATGAAATGATTAAAATCATTAATTTGTTGCATGGAAAAAAATAATTTCAATCCTAATTATTAAAGCCACACTCATTTTATAAAATATGCAAATTATTAAATTTAAACAATAATATTTTTTTTTCTCAAAGGTATTAAAAACTAAGTTATACATTCAATTTATAATATATAATACTTAATCCTTTGGTTCACAAGATACTTTATTATCCTTTTAATAATTGATTTATGGCTCTTAGGTTTAATTTAGTCAATGTTAAGGTCAATCCCTCTCACCCTATTAAGTATTTCTATGTTTAATATCTTAATTTTATGCATAATTATAAATTATTGACTAAGATTTTTCATAGAAGCCTTATAGACTATGATCTTGATTGGTTTTAAACTTTTAAATTTGTATCCATACATTATTTAAATTATTTTACCAATAATTTATTAACACACTTTTTATCAACATTATATTAAAAGTTATGTTTTCATATATTTTCCAAATTAAACAAGGACCTACAAGACTGCAACCATGTTAGATAAACAACAATAAATTCTAAAACAAAAGGAGCTTGTCAATCACTTTAACCTTCCTAATTAACTTACCAATGTTTTATATAAATGGATAACTCATTGAGCATATGGATTCTCTTCAATGATCATACTTGTAGTCATGAATCAATAATGCAATATGATAACAGGGCATGCATAATGTTTAACTCCATGTTAAGGTCTCTTTATCTCAATAATTACATTAATCTATTCTCTCATACACATTCACAATAATAATTCACTAACATGATGATATGACCTCTTCTCTAACGTATATCTATTTCATCAACTACCACAATAGGGTTTCGTTTCTCCCAAGGTTTACTCTCCTCAACTGACTAAGCCCACTAAATACGGTATTCACTATATAAATATAGTTATTACCTCCTTATAGAGATTCTTTCCTTACTTGAATGGTAACAAATCTCTTTATAACCAAGATTATCTCCTAACAACCTATATCTTTAAATGAACTCAATAAGGTCCCTTTCGTATGTTGAAGAGTTAATTGTGAACAAGAAGTTGGTGTAACTACTTTGAAAAACCTATGTGGAAATGAATAAAACTGAGGTCATTATAAAATAAGGGAGTTATATGGATTTAGGAAGAGAGAAGATAAATCCACAGAGAAGGAGAGGAGGGTAGAGAATAGAACAGGTAGAAAACTCTCATTGGGAAGTTGACTAAGTCCTCTAAGGAACTTTTTTATATGAATGATTGATTCAATAAATAAGATACATGAATGATATGTTTTATTCCTACTCAAACTCATGGATTATTTATTTAATACTCAAGTTTTTTTTGTTAAGCCTTAAAGGCATTTGCCTTTCAAATGCATACTTTCTATGTGTACCTATAGGTTTGAGGAGGGACTGTGTTTGACATCACTGAGTTTGCTTGAGTGGAAAACCTACTTTGTTTTATATCACTAGGAGTTTATTTTTATTATTTTAAGTCTATTTTGACTTGAAGGTGAACCTCTAATTCTACTTAGTGCTCATAGGTGGCATATGGTGAATAAATAGTATATAATCCTTCGAAGGCTACCAAAATGGTGGATGTTTATCTTGGACCATGTATGAGATCTTTATTATTTTTTATGCATGTGCTTTTTATCCTCCTTTGTGTTTTACTAACTTTAACCTAAAATTACATGGCATGGATAGACTTGTGGAAACTCTCTCTCTCTCTCTATAATTACATTTTCTTATATAGGGGTATCTTTCCACTTGGAGGATTGTTACACTATTAAATTGATGGTTGGGGGTGGTAAGGGCCACCTATGGAGGACTCAAATTTTCCATTCCTCATCCAATTATATGATCATATGAAGATATTTTTGGAACTATCAAACTTGGACCAGATAAATGTTGGATAACTTGTACTATAATAACTATCCTAGTTGGCTAAGTTTTAGAATGTGTTTTATTTCAATCAGTATAATATGAATGGATTGGATCATGAATCTATATGTGTTAACTCCTAAAGAAGTGTCCTATATCTCACTTAAATAATTGTCTTTTTTATAAGTCTAAGGTATAATTTTGTTTTTGATAGGAACAATTCAGTATGATTTGTCTTAGAGTTATGTTGCATTTGTGTACTTACACTGAATCATATTGTGAATATTACAACAGCATATAAAGTGGAACCTTGATCTATCTTGTCTAAAATTGACCTGACTATTATAGTTAGATCATATAACAAATGTTTTTCTCATCATAAATATTTAGATGTCTTTGATCTTAAATGTCGATCTTAACTAGGTGAATTATTTTCAAACAGGTTCAAAAATATGTTGGACTAAAAGGGGTAAAAATTTATTAAGTAAACAAAAAGACCAGAATTACAAAACATTCTCCTGGCTAACCAGGGAGAGAAAATCCTGATACATCCCAGCAGGGAGCATTTCCAGATCAGTAATCTTCCACGCGGACCCATTCTCCGATGCCCATTTGGCAAGACAGTCAGCAACACCATTCCACTCACGTGGAATGTGTTTGAAATCAATAGAATTCAATGAAGTACTTAAATGCCTAATCTGATGAAAAATGAGATTAAGATGCCAATCCACTTTACCTGTCTCCCCAGAATTCAAAAGATTAATCACAACTTGTGAGTCTGATTCGCAGATGATATTACTGCAACCATGTTGACAACAAAAATTAACAGCCTCCAGAATCGCCATGGCTTCCATGAGATTGTTAGTATGGCAGCCTTTGTAGATTGAAAACAGAAATTTGATATTCCCAGCAGAATCCCGTCCAATACCAGCCATGCCGGCCTCCCCTGGGTTCCCCCGAGAGGACCCATCCATATTAACCTTGACAAAACCAGGTTCTGGCAGAGTCCAACGGCCAGCTCTATTGACAGGTCGTGCCCTTTGGGAATTCCTACGCAGCACTCCTCCACCAGCCACCAAGTCACAACCAGGACTTAGAGCAAGACCCAAACGTTGAAGCATGCCGTCCTCCTCAGCATCCAAGGCCGTGCCCTTCATACACTTGGCAGCCAACATCTCTTGCAGCGAATTTAAAATGGAAGACCACAGCTGACCCAATGTAAGGTGCACTCCCCTGAAGATTCTCCTGTTTCTTTCTAACCACAAATTCCAAAGAATAAAGGAAGGGCTGGCCAGCCAAGCATTTTGGAGCAAAGAACTACTCACAGATGCAGGTCTATGATTATTCCAAAATTCACACAAAGAATGAACATGGCGGCAGGGGGCACCCCAGGCATCCCACCACAGATGCCAAACCTGTTTAGCCAAGGGGCATTGAAAGAACAAATGTGCCCCTGTCTCTTCACTCTTATGGCAAAAAACACAAATAGAAGGCCCCTGAAAGCCGCGCTTAACTAAATTGTCCCAGGTGAGACATTTGTTGTGAGTGAGCAGCCATAAAAAAAAATTGCATTTGGGCCAAGAAATCCAGCTCCAAAATTTTTTCCCCCAGACAACCTGGTCATCATTGTCAATTTGCTTGATCAATATAGAATATCCAGACGAAACAGAATATTGACCAGTAGTATCTCCTCCCCAGGCAAGAACATCACTGCCTTGGATGGAATTGCACCCTCTGGACTCAAGGATATGGCCAAGCTCACTTCTGTTCGCAGCTGAGCCTCCCAGGGGCCAATCGGAGGAGTTCTTCCATCTGTACCCTATAGCCAGGCCCAAACTGACAGCCTCCTTATAATGCACCACAGTATTCCACCCGGCAGAGATAAAGCTCTCAGCAAGTGGCTGAAGGTGAGGATGAGAAACTAAAAGGGGGGGATCACCATCCCAAGAGTCTTCCCAAAACAAAGCTTCTGACCCATTATTGCAAACCCAAAACAGGCTCTGTTTCACTAACTAAGCTCCCAACTTAAGGGTACTCCACACCATCGAGCCACTACCCTCAATAGGAAATCTGGAGACATCATGAGGTGCACTGTCTGGAAAGTACTTAACAGCTAAGATCCTGGCCCAAAGAGCAGTTTGGTTAGAACACCACCTCCAGTATAACTTGGCAGCCAAGGCTTGGCTACCCAAGATAGCAGAGCGCAAACCAAGGCCACCACTCAGCTTAGGTCTGCAGACCGTTTCCCAATTGATAAGGCTCCATTTAGTAACTTGAAGATTCCCACTCCACAGAAATCTTCTAGAGAGAGCGTCATATTCTTTGAGGAAATAGACAGGAGCAGTTTGGATCATGCATCTATAAATGGGTAAAGCCTGAATAACAGATTGCAAAAGAGTCACACGCCCAGCCGTGGAGAGCCATCTGTGGGTCCAGTGGCCCATTTTCATTCTTAGCTTGTCTAAAACACTCTGCCAAAACTGTCTGGGCTGCCTCCCTACAACAATAGGAATGCCAAGATAAACCACGAGAAGAGCTTGAATTTGAAACCTCATGATAGCAGCAATCCTTCTTTGAATAGACTCTGGCGTGTTGAAGAAGAAGATGGAGGATTTGTGATCGTTGATCTTCTATCCCGAGGCTTCTAAATAGTTGTCAAGAGTGGACCGAAAGGCTTCCGCTTCACGAATTCGAGCTTCCCCAGCTAAGATAGTATCATCAACAAATTGGAGATGAGTCAGAGGGCTGATGCCATGACCCCATTTCCAGCCCTGTAAGGTGTTCTGAGAAACCCAAAATTTGAGAAGCCGCCCAAGCCCTTCCACCATAATAATGAACAAAAAGGGGGAAAGCGGATCACCTTGGCGTAGGCCTCTCGAGGCACCAAAAAGCTCCGAAGGAGCACCATTTATCAGGACCGAGAATGAAGGAGTCGTGATACAGCTAAACACCCAGCTGATCCAGTCCTGATGGAAGCCAAAAGCTAAGAGGATTCTGTGCAAAAACCTCCAGCTAACTCTATCATAGGCTTTGTCTAGATCAAGCTTGATAAACATGGCCTTCTCTTGAGAAGAACTCATAGAGTGAATGGCTTCTGCAGCCATCACCACTCCATCCAAAATCTGTCTTCCTACCATAAAACCTCCTTGCTCTTCCGATATAAGGCTGGGAAGGAGCCCTTTCAACCTTTGCGCTATAATTTTAGAGATGATTTTGTAAATGACATTACAAAGCGCTATAGGCCTATACATCTCCAACTTATTAGCCCATTCTTTCTTAGGAACAAGAGCCAGGAATGTGGCATTCAATGCTCTAAGCATTTCTTTGCTGGAGTACGATTCCTGAATCACATCCATTAAATCCTGTTTAATAATATCCCAAAAGTCTTGGAAGAATTCAGCCGGAAATCCGTCAGGTCCAGGGGCTTTGCCTCTCTTCATACTGAACACAACCTCCTCCACTTCAGTTACGCCAATTGGCTTCAATAGGCACTCATTCATACCCTCCTTTATTAATGAAGGGATGCAAGATAATATAGTATTTTCTGCCCCTTCAGCAGGCATAGGATCACTAGTAAACAAATCAGAAAAGTACCGGACAGCTTCTTTGCTAATAGCTTGAGAAGAGGTTAAGCAGGAGCCATCTTGAGTGACAAGAGAAGTTATAAAATTTCCGTTGCACCGTGCCTGCACCGACTTATGAAAAAATGCCGTGTTCTTGTCTCCCTCTTGGAGCCAATCATTGCGAGACTTCTGTTTCTAGTAGATTTCTTCCTGAAGATCCCACTCTGCTAAAGCGTTGGCAGCTCTAGCTTCCTCAAGTCGAAGATCCTTCGAAAGCCCCCAATCTCTGATTTGTCTGGTTATAGCATCAAGCTGTACTTGGGCCTTCTTTTTCTGACATTGAAGATTACCAAAACAAGTTCTATTCCACCCCTGCAACTTCCTTTTAACATATTGGAGTTTTTTAAGAAAGGAGTACATGGCTGTCCCAAAAGCAGGACCTCCCTGTCTCCACCACTGCGCCATGAGATCCTGAAGCGAAGTATCTCTAAGCCACATCATCTGAAATTTGAATGGGGGATTTTTGGGCCTCTCAATGTGCCCAATGGACAACTTGATAGGCCAGTGATCAGAGCCCCTCCAGTCCAAAATTTCAGAATTTAGAGAAAAAGCACTAGATTCCCAGAAGCAGGAAACTAAGAATCTATCAAGGCGTTCAGAAATTGCAGCGTTACCTGTTCTTCGGTTGCTCTAGGTGAAAAGTCCATTAGAAGGTCTAACATCCATCAGGCGAAGCGCCTCCACATTGTGGCGTAGACAATCAGCGGAAGGGCCAAGCCGGTTCAGCCCACCTCTTTTTTCTTCCAGACTTATCACAGCATTAAAATCTCCAGCAACAATCCAAGGCAGAAAGGGATGGCATTTACGGATGTAGTGGATATTTTCCCATAGCTACATCTGGCCAGCCATATCCACAGGTGCATACACATTGGTGATCATAAGCTGTTCTCCTATTTCAAAGGAGGAAGCCATCACTGTTAAAGCTAAGGTGCTGGAGAGCCAATGAATCGGAAGGATTTTCCTAGGGTCCCACCCCAAGGCTAATCCCCCAGCACTACCGCAAGCACCAATGCATTGCCATTGGCCTCTAGGCCAGATATTAACCATACAAGCAGAAAAAGCTTCAACCGCTAATTTAGTCTCCTGAATACAAAAAATATCCGGTGAGTTGTCCCACACCAGGTTTCGCATAGCTTTTTGTCTGGGGGAGCTATGCAAACCCCTTACATTCCATGATAAGACTATCATTGGGTGGGGTGGGGGAAATGTTCGTCCAAGGTTTTGACAACCCCAGCTTCCACCAGCAAATCACCTGTAATTTTCAGTCGGTCTTGGTCTTTCCTTCTCCCAGCTTTGGAGGGGGCAGTCGAGGAGCCTTTCTTGAATTATTTCTGCGCAAGACCGAGAGTACTGCTAATTCCTTTATCTTTTTTCCCAGCTTCTCCTTCCTTAAGCAAGTCCGTCCATCTCTTATCCTTCTCTGGCAGGTCAACCTGAGCTTCCGGCATTTCACTCTCCTGTAGCTGAGAGCAAACAAAAGGCGCACATGCCTGCAATTTTATACTATCATTTAAAAGGGAAGATTGGCCAGGTTGCTCCATCTCACCCACTTGATCCTCCATCGGGATACCGTCTTCTATAGCCATACAATCTAAAACCTCAAATCTATTAAATCCCAGGGCAGCCTGTCTATCCTCACCTCCACGTCTTAGAGCCCTGCCTCTTGCTCTCTTTTTAACTGGTGCAAAGCCGTCCACCTCCCCCTGAAAATGGTCTCCTGACCCTTGCACCAAGTTAGAGTTAAGTGCATTTTTCCCTTTGCCAAGTTTATCAGGAAGCGTTTTGGTATTTGCAGACAAAGCCTTGCACCCAATTTCCTTTCCAGCAGCAGCATTATTTACCACGAGGGAGTCTGTTTCAGAATCTTTAGTTTTGACTGCCAAAGGACATTACCTGTGTAAATGACCATATACATGGCAAATCTGACACCTGAAGGGAATTGATTCATAATCCAGCTGTTGTTTCCATGACAAGGAACCCATACAAATTTCTAAGGAGTCTGGTAGAGGGTTATTAAGGTCCATGTCTACACAAATTCGAGCATACGAGATGATCTTTTTGTCCAGTGACTGGTGTGCAATAGCCATTGGCTTACCCAACAAAGCCCCAATTTGCCTGAGTATATCCTCCCTCCAAAACTCCAATGGAAGTTAGGGAAGCCGCACCCAAACTGGCACGCAGGCTGGAAGTTCATCCGCTGAATTGAAACCCATATGCCATGGTTTTAAAAACAGGCCCACCCTTTCATAGAAGTAAGGGCCTCCTTCAAAAATGCAATTTCTGTCAGATACAGAAGAAAAACTTACCAGGAAATAGCCATTTCCAGCCAACATTAGATCAAAATCTCCTTCAATGGCCCAAGAGCGCCTAATCCAGGCTTCTAAGGCCGCCAACGGAATCCTGATGCCCAGAAATTTGCATATCAGAGTGTGAGATGCCAAGTATTCCACGTCCTCTTGAACAGCTTCCTGCGGGATTACCAAAACAAGGCGAACCTGGCTCCTCAATAAACAGCCATTTACCTTACTTAATCTGGTGTGCTCACTGGTATAAACACTGTCTTGGCCTTGAGAATTTGCCCCAGGTGTGTCAAGCTCCTTCCTGGGACCTGTCGACGGGCCGCCATCTCCTCCCTCACCGGTACCTCCTTCGTTCGTAGCCATCCTCAGGATTCGTGGCCAAATCGGTTCAAAAATATGTTGAGCATTATATTATTCTATCATTTAAATATTGTATCAGGAGGTTGTTTCATGGGATCTGACATTGGATAACTTGGAAATATGTATATTATGTTCTAGGGGCCTAAATCTCATATTTTATTGAAGAAAATAATATTAAGATCAGTACCTTGTGGTGAATACATGATTTCTAACTCGACCCCATTATTGTGACTAAGAAGAGGTTACAAATAGATTTCCCTTTTCACAATGAATTATACTAGATTAGAGAATCAGCCTTGAGAGGACCAATTGATTTTATAATTTTAGTACTTATAAGATGGTATTCTTCTGAATTTTTTGATGTGATATAGGAGCATCAAACTAAAGTTGTCAAATTTCATGTTTTGGTCATTAGCAGGTAAAATTATGTCAAGTTTGTAGAAAAATGTGTGTCTAGAGACATATTAAGGTCCATTCCGTGTATTTGAGTCCTCAATATGAACTATCCAGTTTATTGGAGTTTTACCTCTAAAACTAGGTATTTGAAAATTTAAATATTCAAAATGAGCCTAGAAGGCCAAATACATGTATTGGGGCATATAGTTGGATTAAGTGGGAAAAAATAATCTAGTGAGGTCTGGTATAATATTCTAGAAGGTACATAAGATTAAAACATAAGTTAGTGATAATATTCAAGTTTTGACATTATAAGTCCCATGTTGAAGTTGTTATGTAAAAGGAGTTTGTTTTGTGTAACTAACTAATAATCAACCCTTGAAGTTAGTAAAATAGAGATTATATAGAGTTGGTAGTAGTATCTTGAGGTAGGAGAGGTGGTGAGAATGATCCAAGAATGTAAGAACTAGGGAGCAATGTTGAATTGTTGATTAAAGCCTCTCAAAAAGGTGATGGTGTCCTCATAAGGAATGTTTGTAATCAAGAAAGTTTAAAATGCATAAAGACAGGCAAGTTTTGTATATTATCTAAATTATATTGATCTATTGAATGCTTCTTTGTATCTTGATAGGCCTCTAAGGCCATGAATAGTTTGATATGTGCATTGTGTGATAGGTTTGAATCAATGGCCTATTGTTCATAACCAAGAAAAGGTGATTTGTATGTAGTTTAGAGAAAATAAGCAAGAAATACTCATTGTAAGAAGTTGGGTGAATGTGTCCAAAATGTCTAAGCATCCTAATAAAGAAATCAAGAAGATTGAACATCGTTCAAGAAGGCACTCATGGATTTATAACCTTTATTCATAGTCTTAATCAAGTAAAGTATATAGGTTATGTTGTTAACAACACATATAAATAATAGGTAAGAGAGTGATTCCTTAACTTGGTTATTCTATAGGTTGATATTAAACAAACACTACTAGGTATAAATGCCAATACCCTATTGAAAGGGTGTAAACTCTAATATTACAGATAGACCTAGTAAACCTAGTTGAGCTTTGGATGTAGGGTGTCACAAAACAAAATGGAGTTGTGAATCAATATGTGTGTGTGTGTGTGTGTGTGTGAAGAGTTCAAAAAAGATATATGGAGAACATAAATTCCATGAAGATATTTTGAATAGGTTAACACATTGAATACTTACAAGGTTATTTATATATAACTTGGTTTCTACAGTTAGGCCCTATTTAGTGGATTTTAAAGAAATTTAACATGTTTGTTTAAGTAATATACTTGAATCTAATTTCTTATCATCAATAATAGGAGAGAGATCAAGATCTTATCATGGAACTAGTCATGATACCCTTGGCTTTTGAAATTTACTCAGTATAGCCCCCTGTTTATGTATATTAATTAATACCGTATGATTAAAAGCACTACCTTTGCATGGAAAAGTGTTATATGTCATGATTTATTGAATTTATTTGGTTTGAGAAGTTATAAGTAAGTATTTAGATCATTATGGTCATTGAAAATCTCTTATGACAAAGGTATAAGGATCTTGTTGTTCATAGGCTCTTAAATGTTGGTTCAAATGTCAAAGGGATAGAATGAAAGTTTAAGGAATGATCATGGGTTTATTGACATTCTATGAACATAAGGAAATTTTATTAATTCATTAGAAAAAAATATATATCCCTCATGAAATCTTGAACCCTATTGTTAATACATAGTCCTGAGTATTGATATCGTCTTAGAAGAGGACTTTAAAATGTTGTGTTTCAAGTTTCAGAAGATCTTATATGGGAAAGGGAGAAATTTTTGAACATTTTAAGAGTGTTTTAATGGTGATTCAGAATTACCAAGGGTCTTAAATAATTATTATGGTGATATAAATCTTAAAAAACACCAAATTGAGATATACTTTGCCCCACAGTCCATATTAGTGCTCATAATTTTGTATATTAGGCTTATTATCACTAAGTATGGTTTAATATAGATTATAATATATTTGATCAATTGGGAAAAGTTAAAAAAAGATGGAATAGTTTATTTGAGACTTTGAACTGATGTATAACTTGAGATATAGGGTTTTATAGGCTCTTGAGCTTGTATACAGTCATACAAACCCTAGATTAGTGTTTGGCCTTTTTACTGAGTTTCCACTATTGGAAAAAGTTGAAATTTTATATATTGGTCTTGATAATCATTTTTAAGATGAATCATGAGGTTTTGGATTGAAAAGGTATGGATGATATAGTTTTCAAAGGACTGAGTTGTGGAATAGGCTTAATTAGGCCTTAAAACTTTAAAAGAGTGGGGTTTCCAAAGGGAATGGTAGATGATAAAAGAATGAAGCTATGAGACTTTGTACATAGTTCACATGGGATAAAATAAGCATGAATATTGGATTAAAATTTAATGAAGAGAGCCTATATTTTTTTAACTAAGGTGAAAGACCAAAATAGGGCTATTAGCCTAATGTAGCCTTGAAGAGGAAATCTGTGATAACAAGCATTGAAGGGTGAGTGTATAATTTAAAGAGGTGAATATAGGTATGACATGATATTTTAAGAGTATCAAAGTATTGAGTTTCATCTTGGGAGACTAAAAGCTAGATCTAGTCCTTGAGACTAAAAATACTAGTTGTCAACTATTTCCTAATGAAAGGCAAAAAACCAATTTGCAAATCAAAATAATGGAGGAAGGTAAAGAGGTTAGTAGTGACTGAGTAAACAAGGAAGAACACCATAAAGGAATTATTATTGAAGGTAAAAAGAATAATCACTAAGCATAATAAGTCATAATCTAATTAAAGAAAGAAGGTACTATGATGAGGAAGAATTCAATCAACCATTACTTGGATGTGATCAGTCAAGGATAGAGAACCATATAATGATGAAAAAAGGAATTCTCCCCCATAACTCTCCATTATTATGCTTTATTTATATGCTTAATTAGTTTATCCTTGTCATTTATTAATGGAAATTTAGTCTCAATGTTTTCCTAGCTGAGTTCAATTAATGATTTCAGTATAAGAGTTCCATGAGGGCCTTGAGTATGTATTGAGTTTAGATACTAAGAAATGATTGCTAGAATATAAATTTGGATAATAGTTTATAAAATTAATCTTGGTTTTTTGGGTAAGGATGGGCTTGGTCTAGTTTCAATAATTAGGGCATCTAATTAAGGTTCAATTATGTGAATTAAATGTATAAGAGGTTGTGTTATATTTTAATCTTATCTCACAGTTTTTAGACTCAAATTTAATCTACTTAGTGTTTAGTTATGAATAGTGCCTAATGTTCCTTAGCTCAGATTGGGTATAATGAGATCTATGCTTACTAGGATGGACCTGATCATGATTAAGTATATTTTTAAGCCCTAGGTTAAACTAGTTATTTATATTTATGGCACACTTCCTTATTATCAGCTTCATCACCCTCACTAGAGTAATTTTAGTTCCAAGGTTGACTCATTAATCAAATTATACCTATACTTGTGATTACCCATATTAGCAACCAAATAGTGTTTATTTGGTTTTTTATTTGAAATCTTGACACCATGTGCATTAGTACTACTCAAGGTGGTTTGGTGGTCTCTTTTAGGGATTCGTGTTAAATTTAACATCATAAAATTTGATGGTGCTTTGATTTACCTTTAACTCTACTAATAGACTATAGTGGGGTAATCCTTTTGGATTTAGATATCTTAAGGTGTAATTGTTGCACTTTTAGTACATTTGTTGAGGAGAATACTTTATTGATTGTTTTGCTTTAGTTACCATCTCTCTTAGACCTTTATTAGCATTTCCCCTTAATGACCAATGTTGGATGTTGGTTCCCTTTTTGTTATCATTGTGTTCTAAGGAATATTTGGATTATCTGGGCACAATCTAATTTCCTATCATCATATTCCAATGGATGAAAATTTTAGTTATCCTTGAATCCTAGACTTCTTTGTAAGAGTATGTTATAATTATGGTTATCTTCCATCTAAAATACTAAAACCCATAGTTGTTACTTATATCTCTATCTAGATATTTGAATGCATTTGTAAAGATATGGAATTATGGGCTTTAGACTCTATCATGAAGATCATAAATGAATATCAAGTTTCTTTGGAGTTTGTATTTCCCAACCCTTTATGGCATAACTTTGTAGGGTCATCACTCAAGATCTATGCATGGTAGTCATTAAAAAACTTCCCCCAAAGTCCTAAAACTATGACCTATAATTCAATACTTTGAAAATGGTAATAAGAAAAGTTGTTTTTCTTTATATACTAAGCCTAGTTAGTATATCTTGCATGATATGGTGCATACAAAGTGTATTTATGAACATCTAGATAACCCTACCTTAAGGTAGAATCCCTTGAGAACACTCAGTTTAATGTGAAATCCTAGAATAGGGAAGAGTAGTTGGAAAGACTTTGGAAATTGTAAATTCCTAATTAGATATATGTCTGATAATGATTTTTAATAATGATTTTCTTGGATGAATCTAAGTCTTTGTTGGAAGACCTCTTGACCCATATGAAGGTTTGCTTGAGCTTTGTTGCTTTGTTCAAAATCATGCTCTATTTTATGAATCGAAATATACATCTATAATAGTCTTAAAGGTAATTTTATAAACTATGTCTTGAAATTAAATGGACTATATAATGAGTAACAATACGAGCACTTAATATAACTCTTCCTTCAAATCAAAGTTCTCATTTAAATCTGCAATAATATTGTTGGTCACTAGTAATGAGGTATAATGCTTAGATGAGGTATGCATATAAACCTCTCTCTATGGGACTTACATATATATTTATAAGGAAGTATTTGTGAGAAAATTTAGTGACAAAGGGTGATTAATGGTGGTCCAAAATTTAAATAAGGTTAATAAAGATAAGATGGGACTAGGTAAGACCAAACAAGACAAATTATTGAACTATGGAATTAAATAACAAGAATTGACACTTGAAGTGGGAATGGCCTTGTAAAAGATTATGAATGAGTTTATTTTTTTAATTAAAGAATGTTAGTGGTGGATTGAAACACATTCTTGATGTTGGAATGAAACAATTCAAAATATAAGACATGTACCATGTTGCTTAGAAAGGTCTCTTGTACACAGTCTATTCAAAGGAAGAAATTGTAAACGTAGAGATAACATTGGGAGAAGGATTGATATCAATCATAGGGAATTCTTGTGATATTGAAGGCCTAGTAAAAATTTAGGAGAAATAAGAATGTGCTCTAAGATAATTAGGTAAAATCACTTGAAACTAGTATGCCTCTATTTTAAACTCATGGTCACTTAGTACATGAAGTTGAACACTATCTTTGGTTCCTAATTAAGATTTTTATTGGTATATATGATCCATAACAGTTCTTATTTTTGAGAAATATATTCTTAAACCTTTTTAATACATGAAAGAGGCTTAAATTTATTATAAAATACCTAATTTGTTGTCAACAGACCTCTAGGTTTCTAAGTGGAACACGGTCGACTTAAGAAGGATGAGTAATTCTCATATAAAAGTGTATGAATGGTATTATGTATTTATAAAAGGTATATTATGGTGATAAACTTGGAAATACTCAAGTATTTTTCATGGAATTTCATTAAAGCACCAACCCTATTTTTCACAACTATCAATTTAAGTACAATCAACTAAGGATTGTAGGTTACAATCATGAAAATGGATAAGATAAATAATAACACCTATTGTTAAAGTTTATAAAATGTTAAATAGACTTAATAAAAATTATTTTATCCTTTTAATATAAGTACAAACCAATTTATGGAATCTTATATGGTCTCAGCCCTATGCAAGCCTATTAAACCTTAGAATTAGGGTTATGCTTGTAAAAAGTAGTCTAACCATAATTTTATGATGAAACTTGGTAATTAGTTTGAATTAAACATTAATTAAGAGAATAAAATATATTTAGAGTTGTAAAGATGGTTTGGTATGGAATTATAGGATTGAAACAAGAAATAAGGCCTAAAAGAGAGTTAAGTTCTTAAGAAAGTGTTACCAAGGGAGAGATTTAAGCTATCTAACTTTGAAAGTACCTAAAAGGGGATAAGGTAAGTCTATAAAATTGGTTATTTATTATAAATAATAACAAGTTTTCATGAATGAAAGGAAAATACTAAAACAAGGCTACTAGACTTGAAAAGTCCTAGTCAGAAAATTGAGTGACAAAGGGTCACGAAGGGTTGTCCAAAAGTTAAATAAGGTTAATATAGATAATATGGGACTAGGTAAGACCAAACAAGATAAATTATTTAACTATGGAATTCAATAAAAATAATTGATAATTGAAGTGGGAATGACCTAGTAAACATTATTAGAAAATAAGGAGGGCGTAAGGGACAATTTGTGAGTAAGGTGAATGACATGAGACATAACCATAATGTGATTTTCAAGTGAAATATTTCATAATATCAAAACCACCTCACTTAGCAGATACTATTAAAGGAAAACTTCAAGCCTAAAGAGTGTATAAGAATAGGAAACTATTGCCAAATAAGGATAATCATGAACATGTGCATGTAACTATCTAGATTAAAAAATATATTATGATTATATAGAAGACTTATAAATATTTCCTCTAAATCATAGACCCCTTGCCTATACCATGTTTAAGCTTATGTTATTATGCATAACTAAAATATAAAATAAGAGTATTTCTTGATAAGAAGGTGAATCTATTGATTTTAATGGTGGATATGGACTAAGAAAAGTATAATAAATGCAGACAAAGGATATAAAATCTTTTAAAAAGTCATGGAAGTCCATTAATGCTTAAACACTATTGTGCACAACCTATACTAGTACACAATCAACTGAGATTTAAAGGTTACAAGCATGGAATGGTCAAGATGAGTATTACTACATATTGGAAAGGTTTTGAGTGAATAGGATATCACTTTTTTAGAATTTATTTGATTAATTGAAACACTATACATCTCAATATATTAAATTATTTGTACCCTTGGGTCTGTGTAGGGTTAAAAAACCCTAGAACTAGGGTTTAGTGGATATAAGGAGTTATAACCATTAGTTTGACATGAAAATTTGTATTTATATTATACTTAACATTATTGAAGTGATTAAAATGGTTTTCGGGTGAAATATGGCTGTATTGTACAAATTTGGTAATAGAGGGTTGTAATAGGCCTAATTAGGCCTAAAAGAGAGTTATTTTCTAAAAGAATTAAGAGGTAAAAGAAGAGTAAGGTCATGATAATTTATGATGGGTTATAAGTACTTAACATATGCTTATAAAAGTTAATATCACCTTTGGGAAAGAATTTTAATATGATGATCCAAGACAAATGTGTAAAGAAGGGCTACTAGCCTATACAAACCTTAGAGAAGCATTGTACCAAAAGGTGTTGAATGAAAGTATGAGGTGTTGGAGTGATTGAAAGGGATTATAATAGATATGTTAAGAAAATTTAAGGAAATATTTGATAATAAATTTATTCTTTGACACCCAAGACAAGATTTGGTATTGTGAACCAAGAGGTTCATAGTAGAAGAACTAATGAAGGAATTGACTATTCAAAAGAAACTAGTTTGAACAAATGAGTGAAGAGTGAATGTGGATGGGATTGATAGGATCCTAATGACACCAAGAAGTGTTTATATATATTATAAGGTATAGTTACAATTTAATGAGGCTAATAATCTAATAACCAAGAGAATAAATTAACAATGAGATGGAGTGTTGAAGATCAAATCAAGAAAGCTCAAGTGACTAGTTAGATTGAGAACTAGATGATCATGAATTGTAGACTTATCCTCAATATCTCTACATCACCTCTCTTTAATTAAAACTTATCACCTTAAATTATCAAAACTAAATGATTCAAAACTATCAACATATCAATAACCAACTTAAATGAGATGAACACAAAATTACCAAATAACTTGTTTCATATATGTAATATTTTATTGATTTCATATACACTATATTTATATAAAAGAACATAATTATATCCATAAATCATCATATACAATATGATTAATATCTGATCATAAATTGTTGAGATATTTTTTCTTTATACAAGCCATATTGAGATTAAATTATTTTGGAATTCTTTCCTTTCACCAAGAATCAGCTTCTCTTACTGTAGCATTAATATTATTAATATTTTAAAGTTTTTTTTTTGTGAGTCTATAAATCATATTTATATATAACCACTAACTCATTTGAATCAATGGGTTAGATGGCACAAATCCTCCACCATGTTGAGTAGACCTATGATAATTAGTTCATGTTAGCTTATGAGACTTTTCCATTCCTTGAGTATTCCAAATGATCAAGCTACCATAATCTTTAGAGAACCACAAATGATGTACATATATAATGTGATAAAATCATATAAATAGAAACAAACAAGATATAACATAATACATTATAAAATAATTGTATATAAATAATTAATAACTAAATAAAAAATCAAATTATTAATTCTTACGATGTAATGAGTAACCTCATTCTCTCCCCAAGATAAAATAAAATCCTTTATGAATTTTGTTACAAATTTAGTAAATTTGTTACAATCTCTTTCAAATAATGTTTCACTATTCATAAAGGGAAACAAAGATGAGAGTGAAATCCATGCCTTTTTATTCCTCAATGCAAACTTTCTTTTGTAATTTTGATCATCCTCTACATCAATGAGATCATTATATATCTGACATTAACCCTTGCTGCTTATTTGAGTTACATTTGAATAAAATTCCTAGCCTTATCTCCTCCCATGGATGAATTTGATAGAACATTACCATGAGTCCCTGATTGCTTTTCATCTTTTTTAATAATAACATTTTGTCCATGTAATATTGCATTTGATAATACCTTCTCAATTTTGTAAATATATTTTTGTGCCTCCTCTTTTGGTTTCTTATTCCAAGAAAATAAAATTGATAAAAAAAACTAATTTATCAATTATCCTAACAAAAGCATGAAGAGTGCATATGTGAACTCTTGTCAATGGAATTTATAGCATTAGATTCGTATTTGGATCAACTTTATCTCTATTAGGAGTTTTTCCTTGTTCACAACCCAATATTCCTTTTGAACTTATTCTATTCAATCTTTTTGACTTATCTAGAGAATGCATGAAATAAATGTAGTTATGCTTTGTATTTGCTCCATGGCTAATGTTATACATACATTTCAAAGTTTTTGAGTTAGTAGTCATGTGCTATTTAACTTGATATGAGAAATAACCTTAAACATAAAGTTTTTATCCCATTTCATGAGAGGAAATCATGACTAGAAGCTCTATTTTCTCAAAAATCCATTTCAGATCTTCATAAAAATCTTTTTTTTTTAATTTTGAATAAGCCAAGCCACCATACATGGTTTTATGATTGTATAAAAGAATACCTTTTATTAGTATCAAGAATATTTGTATTTAGAGCTGTATTCATCAAGGTAATTGATACTCTTTCATACTTAACACCATTGATCAACTCCATCTCATCTAATTTTAGGACAACAACAAGTTTTCCATTTGCCTTTTCCATTGAAATGTCATAATATTGTACTATGGCCATTAAAATTCTATCAACTTCAAACTAGACATTATTAAAAGGATTCAAAGTTATTGACTCTTCCTTTACAAGACAATTACTTCCTTTCTTTATGCAATCCTCCTTGGAAGCTTGGATGTGAAACATATCTCCAACAATGTTTTTAACTTCTTTTTTCTTATTATGTCATTCCACTATAACATGAGATGGATGAGGCACCAAGAAATTAGTGATCCAAAAATTTAATATTCCAACTTAAAACGCCTTAAATAGTTCATCATAGTCTCTTATACTAATCCATGGATTGTCACAAACACCTCAAACATCACTAG